>JAWWLV010000158.1:13068997-13195195 GCA_035041135.1 Platyrinchus mystaceus | reverse complement strand
TCCTGATCAGTTTTATAGGAGCTTAAAACATTTTACATACTAAGTATTCTATTATCTCTGAATTTGGTCCTGAGTACAGTGTTCCTTAGCTTTCAGTCAGAAATGAAATTATTTAGGATCTGTCATATTCTCTATTTTTCATTTGATCTCTCTCCATGTCACCTTGTCATCAGTCAGTACCAGAACCTGGCCTTCAGCTTGCAAAGTTAGTATGTTATTAAAATCATCAGGAAATTAAATGGAGAATTTCAAGAACACTGCTACTTACATCAGTGGCAACTGTTAATGTGCAAGTCATTTCTGTCCATGTGGATCATACCAAAGAAATTCAGACATGAGACAGGGTCACGTTATACTTTTGAGTTCATCTGCTATTTCTGTTTTGTATTCTTAATACCCTCGGTCAACAATTTTAAAGAAAGTGATATGTGTATGATTTAAGAAGTTACACGGCTCATTACCTGCAGTATAGCTGACAATCTGATTTCAAAGACTTGTTTCTTAAGTTAGCAGATTTTTAGCACAGCCCAAGATGCTTCAGACCCCAGATGTGCGAAGGAATAAAAGAATGAGAGCACTCTTGCCTGTTCCTATTCCTGGGGCTCCCCGAGGAGCAGCAGTTATCCTTGAAAGCTTCTGTGCTAATGCAACTGCTCCTACGAGGAGGAGCCTCCTCAGCTGCCCCCAGGCAGAGCAGAATGGAGGAGGGCTTTCAGAAATGAAGGGAGATAAGGCAAAGGAAAGGGGCTGACAGTGATGTTTGTCTTAAATCTTAGAGTTCCTAAACTCACAAACCCTACAACCTGAGTGGCTGTTGTAGCTGATGTACACTTTTCAAAATCTACATGAACCAAAACCACAGAGTTTGATGCAGCTCTAACAAGGACTCACTGAAGCCAGGAGATAATGTCCCTTTAAAAAGCAAAAGGACGTGTGCTTCCTGAAAGAGGGGAGCCAACTATAAGAGAGCAATTTTCAATCTGCAGCTGAATTAACTAGGAAAATGCAGTTTGCCAGTTATGGGCTCTGCTGAATCCAGGCCTGTCACTGTGGTGAAGAGGCTCTTTTTCGAAGGACAAACACCCGTAGAGTTGAGGAAAAATGTTTTTTGTGGCTGGCCACGTGAGCTTTTGCTGAAATACCAGTTCAAGCACAGAAGCCTGACCTGTGACTTTTTCTGTGAGTGTTTTTGAGGCAGAGTCATGCATATTCTGCGATGAATGGAACCTGAAATGAACAGGCTCAGCATTGCTACTAGCAGTGAAGTGCCTGACTATAAATAGTGTATTTCAGTCAATTTTAATCCTGAGAAACAGCATTTATCTCATGACAGTCCCTTCTCTTCTTTTTTCTCCTTCTGTAAACTGCTTCCTCAAAGATCAGTTCAAGCAGATATACAAACACATTAAGTAATAATTATGGTAATGCAAACAGCATAACAAAGGATAGAACATGTTGAGAAATATATACATCCTCATCAAATGCTGAGATTTGTAATAACCTGCTCCAACTGCACTTCTGTTGTAGCCATTCAGTGTAGCCTCACCTGTTTTACCTGTTGCTTTTTTATTGTCATAAAATTACAAACTACAATTAGGCTTTGGTCTTCAGCCGTACCGTGTTATGTCACACACACTGAAGGCACAGGACGTGAGCAGAGCCCGGTTCACCCGAATGTTTACACGTATGTGTAACTTTAAACATGTGAGCTCTCCTACATAAGCACTGTGCTGACTGGAAGCCCACCTTCTCAGATGATGTCTTAACTTCTTTGCTTGACTGTGCTCTGAGTTTATGAAATATGTGCCTCCTGGTGAGAAAAGAAACCGAAGGCTGGGGCGACATTCACACATCTGTCATGCAAATACTGTTTGTACCTGTGAAGCTGCCTGTGCTATTGGATCTCCTGCCTTGATATGTGTATCCTTTTAGGTGCCCTGGCTGAGAAGCAACTTTGAAATTGTGAGATAGAGCTATCGAAACCAAAAATACATAAATTGGATGTCTTGTCAGCTAATACCTCTTGCTTTAATGACAATGAAGCCTGCTGACACATGTGGTCGTGGCAAGAAGGCTTTCTGCAGTGTGAATGGAGCAGCTGCTGCTGATCAGGGAGGGAAATCAATGACTCAGCATTCATCAGAAGCATCCTCCTGCTGGTCACCACTGCCAAGTGCCGACTCATCGATTTTCCTCCCTGCTAGGCGTAGACTGCTCTATTTTCTTTACAGCAAGCTTTAAAATGTTTCCAGTGCACTGTATGCAGCTGTCAGCTCCCATTGGTAGGTCTCAGTAGGAGCACCTCAACACATGAATTGTGTTGGGGCTGGGGCATAAATCTCGAATCCACCCAATGTAGTTTTTCTCGAAGTGCCTGAAGCTCAGCATGTGTGAATCTGCAAATCACCCCATCTCCCCCAATCAGCACAAATGAGGTGTTCTGCTTGCCATAAGCTCACTAAATATTTTCTTTTTTTCTTGTGAAGTGGCAAATGGAACACAATATGCATGGCTCACAGATTCACAGTCACTGAAACAAATCCAACAGCATGCAGTTGTCATCAAGAAATATGTCTAGGAAAACCTCTACAGCCACGCAGCTTCAGCACAGCATGCGAGTACCAACCAGTTCTTCGATATTCAGACAAAGAGATTGCCATATATAGTGCACATGAGGAGTGCTGTCCTTTGATTTCTGCTTTTAAAAGAAATCATCCTTGCAGCTGTTCTCTATTGCCCCTCTGTCTTGAATATCTTCTTTATTTAAAGAGATCCTGGAAATCAAAAATAGAGTCTAAAAAAGGGGTCTTTGTCTGCAGTATTAAAATCTTGTGAGTCATGTTTTCCCAAATCTTTCACAAAATTCGGTCAGAATTCAGCTGCCAGCTTCAACTTCAGGAATACTGTGAAGGTGACTACAAACAATGATATTCATTTAAAATTTGAAAAGCTCATTTAGGCTGGAGTGTGTGATATATTCACATACATCTCTTTTCCGTTTCATTTACAAAGAGCAACAGAATTGTGGAGTTGAACAATAAAGCTTGAAAGCTTTCAGTTCCATTCCATTTTCAAGATGCAAATGAGGCAAGTTCTGAAATCTGCAACCCAGCTTCTACTTGCTGATTTTAATCTAAGAAATGGCATATTTACTAGGCTACTTACTTAAATAGAAGATTTACTTAAAAACAATATCTCACTGTATTAGAGTTGCATTGCTGTTCTCTCAAAAACAAGGAAATATGCAAATAAGTTGTTATTTATAATAAGCTGCCACTTGCTATGTTTGTAAAATAATTATATTTACCAGTTAATTGACCTTGTGTGCACAATAGGGACAAAAATAAAGAAATGATGCATGAAAATTCAGAGTAACACTGGATTGAATTGATTTGGAAAAGTGTATTAACTGTTAATTTTCAAAAATAGCAAGCAATTAATTGCTGCTGTAATGAACATTTGTATTTTACTCTGGCAACCATACTGTGTTAACATAATGCATTGCAAGTCAAGGCAGACCACTTGATTGCAGTGTTTGCACTGTAGTAAGTGCACTTTTGGTTTAATGTTAAATTTTCATCTCAAATGTTCTTACAGGAATGCAGATGTTGTCCTATTTGTCGGTCTTGTTAAAACCTTTGTCATGTGAGTGCCTGTGTGTGTAGTAACACCTAATAAATTATGTAAAGTGTTGCAGTGTGCTGTACTTGTATGACCATTTCAATATACAGTAATTGTTTTCCACACTTCCCCCACAGGTTAGTCTGGCTTCCAGCAGAGGCAGAAGTGAATAACAAGCCAATCAACATGCAAAATATTGAACAGAGCAGCTCAGCCACAGCCATCAGCCAAACATGAGATTAGTGTGTGGTTGCATGCAGGACGGTGAGTCTTTACACTTGGCTTCCTGAGCTTTGCACGTCTGCTTCCTGTGTCTTCTGAATCACATTTCTGTTGTTTATTGGTCAAAATAAGTTGTTTCCTGTGTCAGCAGTAGATGAATAATACAATGGCAGAGGTAGGGCTAGGTTATGTTCACTGCAAATTACCATCTGGGGTCTTCACTTTGCCTGTTTAGAGTTTTGGAACTGAGGAACTGAGGCTGATTCTGAATGGTAAATGCAGGTAAAGTGGATGATGCTGACTGGCACTTGCAGTGAGCAGCACGTAGGGGACCCTGCTCTGCTGTGTAAAGGCACTTCTGGGTCTTCATGAGGAAGTTTGGTCACACACAGTGTGTGATTCTGCCTCTGCTGTCCCCAAGTGGGACATTCCTTTTTGCTGTGGTCGATGTGACTTTCGGAGGCTGCTGTCCAAAGACATTTAATTTGTGGCTGAATGAGTTGTCTGTAGAACAAACCTGGCTCTGTTATTTGCACTGTGGTACTTGGAGGACCTGGTCTTGGTAGGTGTTTTGGCCTTTGCCTTTCCATGGATCCCACTCAGCGAGCACTTGCACTGGTACCAGTTAAGGAAGCTCCTTTCTGTAATGGGAAGAGCTGGCACTGGCAACTGAGCTGAAGCCACAGGTCCTTCTAGATGGGCCACTCTTTACAGATTTTAGAAAGTGGCAAATTTCAGTCACTACTTGCCTGTGGTGGTTTAGCCAGTAGTTTGAAAATTAAAATTTCTGAATTGTATTGCAAATCCCCTAAGGCGTCCAGCATGGGGTTTTTTGTGCTTTAACATGTTTTTCCCTCCATTTTTTTGCATTTCTGGAATTCACATTAGCTACTGTAAGACTAGATGGGTAACTGCCCATAATTTGGCTGAGTTCTGAAACAGTCAGGTATCTACAAGTTAGGAAGCATCGACTTTTGCCTGTGTAGGTTGGTGCCATTCTGTGAAACATGTAGAATGTTTTTGCTGTATCTCTTCCAAAATGGAATATTTTACAATCCTGCTCTAGTGCCAGTACACCCTTATGAAAGCAGCTAATCTGTGCTAATGATTGTGTAAGAATAAAATGGAAAAAAAAAAAATGAACACAGGAACTTCTCTTCTCTGAATTTATGGCATTACAGTCCTTCCCATGGCAACACAGATAGTCAGATGGTTCGGTAGCAAAGTACAAGCAGGAAGAAAAGGCAAACAATGACAGAGAAAAAAAAAAAGCAAAGAAAGCAATGTGATTTTCTCTAAAAATATAATAACTAAATGGTAAAAGAAAATCCTTATAAATGGAACTGTCTACTTGTAAAGAATATCCTTCATGTGTTCATTTCTTTCTATTAGACTGGCTTGTCTAAAACATGTACAGAAAGCCCTTTAATATCCCATTATACTGTATACTAAAGCATTCAGGTCTAATACTATTACTGATAAAGAAACCAAAAGCATATTTACAGAGACTGAATGTCTATAAAGAGCAGATCAAGCAAGTCTCTTGAGAAAGGAAAGTCCCATATCAGATTATTGCATGAAAAAAATAGCATGCTCATCTCAATTACAGCACCAATTGGGTTTATTTAAAAAGGAAGTAATTCTGGTTTTATATCATAAAATCACTTTTTTAAGCCTGTAAACATCCAATAAATTAAATTTTTAGATAAGATCCATTTTGCAAAAAGCTATTTATGAAAAGCTTCAAATAATAATTAGAGGGGATTTAATAACCTAATCACTGACTAATACTAGCACACAGTAAGTACTCTGAATTAGATCCTTCTGTGGAGTTACTGTTTTACCTCATCTCATTTGGCAGTTTATTATACAATGTAAGTTGCTCAAGCCTGTAATCCCTACACCAGTGAACGTATGCAGCACAAAAATTCTGACTGTAGTCTCTTGAGTTTGTAAGTAAAAAATCTTTGATAATGTTTGTCAGGGTAACAGTCCAGCTGAACCTAACACAAAGGCAGAATACAGTGTTATACTGTAAATGTTTGAATATTAACATCTGAAACATAACAGGAAGTTATGCTGTTCAGCATAAACATAGACAAATTCAATATTGTCGTTATGGTAAGGAATATTAAAGCTTTTCCTTTAAAACTATGTGCATATTATGGCTTATGTTAACTTTAGTGCTCTACTAAACATTGTAGGTACTCTACTAAAGCTAATATCAGCCCTTTTGTTTATTACAATGCACTTTGAGCCAGACCCTGGAATTAATTTCATTCCTGGTCATGCAATTTACTTTTGAATAAAAATGAGTGAAATGTCACCCTGAGCCTGGCAAGAGAGAGAGAGAGGGGTGATGGCCCAAAATCAGAAGCACTAACACAGAACAAGTTATATCCCTTAGAACTAAAACTACCACTTTTACTACTTGAATCTTTTCTAGCGAGATTTAATTTAATTTTTAAGAACTCCAGGGCAGGTTAATGAAGGTCTACTCCTGTAATAGGCACAAGGTATTTAAAATGGGTCAAACCAAAACCCTAGACAGACCACTGCAGCACTTTGGGACTTTAAAATCCTGAACGAAACTTCATGTGTTAGCAACACTTGGCCATCCTTGCTCTTAGAACTGAAGCTGTCAGTGGTCACTCCTACAATCCCTCATATTGGAACTGTCTTCAAGGAAGAAAAAGGAAAATTAAAAACTGTCAGATCAACAATATGTCCACTTCCATAGGTACTCCTCAGGTGCCATTAAACATACCACTGGAGGTAGCTACAGGGATACAGCCACAAAGACATAGCTCCTAATTACTCTGAGTGGTGTGTGCCCATCAAACTCCACCTGAAAGAAGAAGGGAAGAGTGAAAACTGAGGAGAATTTTTAGGCTTTGAACAAAAGAGTTTTAAAATGTGTATATATATATGCCTGACACAAAGTTAGCACTTAAACCCCTATGTAATTGCATGCATTGTATTTGTGGAAGTGTCTTATTGCCACTGCATTGCTATTAAAATGCAAAGCAAGTGCAAGCATGTCATGTTTATTAAACCACTAAAAAAAAATGTTCCGACAGCATTATGGCTTCTGTTTTCAAAGCACTGAAATGGGCAGGGCAAAGAAAGGAGAGGAATCAGAAAGCAAATTCTCAGTTTACTCTTTCGTGCCTCATTATTGGAACATACAGTGTGGATTATGTAGTCCTTGGAGATGTCTGCAGTAATAATCTTAGGGTTTAGAATAAATGATCTCAAAGTACATTGCAAATTTAACAGTTTGATATCAGACTTAAGCACAAGATGACTGCAGCTATATCTGAGATTTTCTAGGCAAAAGGCTTACAGCAAGGGAGGAATACATTCTTTTTTCCCCCCCCTAAGAAACAGCAAAGGAATCGTAGATGTGCAGGATGTAATTATGCAGGCTGAAGTGAGGCCAGTTCACTGTAGCTCATTCCTTGTCCTTCACAAAATGTGCCACAGATGATTGGGTTGTCAGCTTTAGGTATCATCTGCAAGGTGGCAGCTCCAGTAGCTTACCCAACAACGTGCCCAGTTTTCAGAGCATGGGATAAATCCTGGCAGGGCAACGTGCAGCATTTCTCCTCAATCCTTCATGACCCCACGTTCCACATCAGTAGAGCTGTAGATCCAGTGCCTTCTCATTCATGCTTTCAGCCTGAAGTTTCCATTTATTAAATCAACCCTTCCATTATCATCATTTATGTACCATTCATACATCATTTCTATCTTATTGTAGTACTTCTTCCCAGGATTTAAATAACTCTGGCACCAAATAGCTTGTGCAATCTGAACAAAGAGTCTTAAGCCATCAGAATGGCTTTATCTGAAACATACGTACAAACAAATGAAAGGAAGAACATTATTTGTTGTTCTTTTTGTGTTTTGTGAATAGGAGTTATGTAGGAATAGAGATACTCAGCATTGAGTACCTTCTGGCAGCAGTCAGATGCAGCCCCAGCAGATGAAGAAAGTTGCTATGACTTCACAGTGAACTCTCTCTGCAAGTTCTGGAACTGTTCTTCACTGTCCATTTAATTACGTATCTTCTTGTTTTTTATTGTATCTGAGATATTGCTAAAGACTTGATAACCTTGGGCTTGTTTTAACTTTTAGCTCTCTCTTCTAAATCCAAGTGTTAATTTCAGTCTGTTGCTAATATACCTTTCTGGTTAACATCCTTTGCTCTTCTTTAGCCTTGTTTCTTTCACAAATCTTCAGCCAGCCAGATATTGCCAGTCCAGCATCATATCCGGATTTTTTAACTTGAAAAACTACATTGCTGCCATTTCTTTGCATCAGAACTGTTGGATGTTGTGCAACATCACAAATTGCTCTGAGATCATGAGATAAAAATAGACCGTTGGGAATCCAGCACCGATTTAAGCCAGTAACCACATACAATTCTTGCACTCCAAAGACTTCATTGCAGATGCAGTTTTTGAGAGAACATGTTAAAAAAAAAATATTTTCAAACTAAAGCTAGGGTCAAACTTGGAAACTCCCCTTCAAAAAAACCCAAAAGTCTACTATGTTATTAGAGTTGTGCTAGAAAAGAATGGATATGGGAAAAATATGAGTGATAAAGAGGAACTTCTTCAAATCCCTACTTTTCCTCAACAGCTCTAGGAGAGCTGACAGAGGGATGGTTCTGGTCATTGCAAGCAGTGGTAGAATGCAGTTTAACCTATATTTTCCTAGGTCCTTGTGCAGCAGAGGGTGAAGCTCCCAATACATATCTCCCTCTTCTTGTGTATATCTGCAGATGTCATCCAGAATCCTGCTGAAAAAGTAAAATGGGAAGCACTGATATCTATATTCTGTGATATAATGTGTAATGACCCAAGTTGCATGAGCTATGGCAAGCCCTTGCATATGGTAGGTGAGGAAAAAGGGAACGAGGAGCAGCTGCTATTTAGGCATATTTTACAATTACATTAGTTTTGTTTCATTTCAGTTTCAAAGTGCATATTGCATGTCAAGTTTTGATGAATATATATTCAAGACAGGAACATTTCATTCATACCTTTTGTATTTTAGATACAAATTTCAAATGGATCATCAGAAATTACTTTCCCTAACCTGTTGGTTCATAGGCTTCTGACAAGGCAATTCTCAATCCATTCGAACCCCCTCTGTCTTTCCTTGCACTCTGTTTTGCTGTGTGTTTCTCTGCATTCTGCAGTGTTTCCTTTATGAAATGATGCACTTGTACCTTGATGTCCTACCTCAAGGTGGTTCATAGCATGTAGGAAGTCCGAGTCTGTGTGAAAGGGACAACCCCTTTCACAGCTTGTGGGCAGGACAAAAGCACTTTTACTGTCAGTCATTTCGTCTTGGAAAGGTGGGAATGCTGGCTAAACACAGTGCAGCTGCCACCTTGGCTCTCAAAATTGAAATGGCACTGGTACTATATTTAAGAGTACATATAAGAACAAACCTGGCTTCTGGTATTTCACACTTGTGTTTATCTGTTTTTCAAAAGGGGGAGAATTCATTCTTGCATGTCCTATTAAAAAGTTGTACCATAATAACTTGATGCAGGCCGTGCACACCTTCCTTCTGTGGGTAAGTCTGGTCAGAGAACAATGGTTTCAAATTCCTGACTTAGAGCATTCAGAATGGAGACTTGCTAAGGCTGTTTGCTTTTTACTGTGGAGTTCTTGTGTCTGTGATTTGGTTTTGTGTGATAATTTAAGGACAGATGTAGAAACATTCCTTCCTTGGATCCTTGGAAGTAGGCTGGCAGTATTCAATCATTATTACATTAAGATGATTCAAGGCTGAGAATACTGATGCCACCCTTCCCCCAGCACTCTGTAGACACACAGACACATGCACACAGAGTGTTATCTCTGTTTGCCTTACTAATGTCATTGTGCAATATTCCATTTTTCTCTCTCTTCTTGTCCCCAGGGTCTGTAACAAACCCCTGCTGGACCTTTTATCCACCCACTAAGTCCAGATTAATTTATTATACTCCATCTAGTTTTTGAACTGTTCCTTCTAAATGTGTGATGGGGCTTAGGGCTGTGCAAAGGGGATTCAAGGATAAGGGGAGAAAACATCCTCAGGCTCCAGCTTACAGTGAAAGGTTGTGTTACAGTATGAGCACCTCTACTATTATTATGCATAGCCATGGAAGATGATGCAGGAGGAATGACTGATTAGAGCTCATATTTAGCTAAATTAACATCTCAAGTCCATTTTTTTGTGTAAATCTGAGTTCATCATAATCTAAAAGCAAATATTTGGCTTTAATATCTCTGATTTATGCATAGAATACAGTGTACTCTTCATTTCCTTCTTAATTATTATTATTTTTTTAAACAGCTTCCAGGCACAAAGTCAAAGCCTGCTGTGTTTTATATTATACTCCGCAACTCATTTTCCTGTTTTTTTTAATAAAACATCTAATTAATCCATGTAATCTGAATGCTTTCTGTTTAAACTCAATGTGCTAATGAAAGAACCAAGTTAAAATGTAGCTAATTTGTTGTACCTGTGAAAGTAATAGGTAGGTAAAAATATAGAGGGATTAAAAATTGAATATTTTATGCCTTGTATGTGAATGGTGACTGAAAACAAATAATAATAAGGGTAACTTTGAGTAGAAAATGTCTGGAAAAAAAGGTCTTCAATTAAGTGAAAATTATGCTCCTCATTTTTGCCATCTCATTTTTGCTTATTACATTACATAAGCTGTGTCTGATGATCTTGCATTGGTACCAATAAGACTGCTGTTTCTTTTCCCTTTTTGGGAAGTCTCAATGGGAACTTTTTACAGGATCCTCCTGATAAAAAGAAAGCTTCAAAGATTGTTGCAGCTCAGGCCTCTTTATCTCGAGTTGAACACAATGAATGACTAGTTATGTTAGAAGTTTCTTTATCTCTGTTTGACTCAGCATCTTCTCTGGGGAAAATACAATCAAGAGGAACTGGGGCCAATCATGTATTTAGAAATTAAGTGTGTAACTTCAGGTGGCAAAGTCTGTAATAAAAGAAAGGGATGAGAAAAATGTGCCTTTTGATGAATTATCGCCAGTACAATTTTTAATGGAATGTTTGTCAGGCTTTTGCATGAAATAGCAGCAGCTCTTTAACATCTTTAAAATTATTACCTAGACAATTTCCAGTAATGACGAAGTTGAAAATCGATGTAGGAAATATTACTATAGTAAAAGTAAAAAGATGCTTCCAAATGGTAATGTACAAATCCTCACAAGGGAAAGCTTACTTGCCTATGAAGCTTTCCCAGTAGAAACATTATAAATCATACATAAGTCAGAGTATGAATGAGAAAAAGAAAAATAACTATCAAGATAAAGTTCAGAATTACTTAAAGTGTTCATGGTGTGGCACAGACAAATGCAAAGAGAACATGTTTGTTAAGCACAGTCAGCAGAAACCTGTCACCTCACGGTGCCTGAGTGGAAGCTTGGAAGTCCTGTTTTTTGAAAAATGCATTAGATCCATTTCTCTGCCCTCTTTTGCATCTGCACCAAAATCAGTCATGACACATCACTGCTAAGTAGTTGTGTAGCAAATGGAGAGTCATTTTTTTCCTAGGAAATCTCACTGTTGAAGCAGTGTGACTTTTGAATAGTCTTGCTTTTACCTATTTTTGCAGTTGAGCCTACCAAGACAGAAAAGGATGTGTGGCTTCCCCTCTGGCATAGAGTTGGTCATTCACATTTAGATCCCAGCATGAAATCTCAGCCCTGTTGTACCAGTGGCAAAATTCCAAATGATTTAAACAAGAGCAGCAGCCTTCTGATCCCCCCTGTTTTGCTAACTTGAAGATACCATTTGTTCTTTGCAGTGACTATTTACACTGCAAATACAAATGGGCACATTTTAAACTACCCAGGAATCTCAGTGTTACCAAATCAGTTGGATTTTTTTTTCTAGATCTAATTTGAAATTAGGATGAGGAATATAATCACTGATACCATCCTATGGCTTCGTTCCTATTATGCCAAGGATCACTTTGTCTTCATATTGTACAGAACAGTAACAAGAAGATTGTCTCCATCCTTCTTACAGAGTTTTATAAATTATGTGCTGAATGAGGGAGAGCAGGTGGCAAAACAAGGACATGAGTGACGTGGGAAAATCAAATAACAATAAAATAAATGATGTTCAGCAGGGAAACTTGGGCGACTTTTTCTCAACAAAACCACTCTTCTGGTGGGAGGCTGCTAGAGACGTGTACCTTCTGCTGTGTGGGTACAAATGGGACCTTGAACATGGCTGGCACCTGGACAGTAACACAAATAGGAATGGTGACTGCACCCATTTTCCAAGAAATACATACATATTTATACTGCAATGTTTTGTAATTAATGGTCAACTCAAAAAACATACACAAGATCATAAAAGCAGCTAATAGTGAGCACTGCAGATGCCCAGATCAGTTTCTGTCATAGTTGAAGCCAGAATTACTAATATAGTATTCCACTTCAAAAGAAAGCTTTCTAAAAGATAAGAAAGCAAATAAAGATTCACCGTCTATTTTAATTTTTAAATCTCCACCAAATCAAGCACTTGTATTGCAGAATCCTCATAGGAGTATCTGCAAAAGTCTTTTCTGTAGATACATCCTTATTTCAATGTCACCATATCTCACCACTGGCTACAAGTTGCCTTCATCTCCAACATGTTTCCTGGTAAGAGAGTTGGTAAGATCTCAGTCACCTGCCGGGGTGGCTCCACATGGAGCCTCCAGAAAGGACTGCAGATGACACCAGAATTGTCGCTCAAAAGGTTCCTGTTTTAATTTACACAAGGACAGAGGGGTGAATACTGAGCTATTTACAAATTCAGCTGTGCCCTATTTCAGTCTGAGGCAAAGTCACATTGCATAAAGGTAATGCTGTATACCTGATTCAGGTAATTTCAGACAGTATCCACTTCTCTCTTCCCAGCTTGCTTTGGTATAAAGCAAATGCCAGTGTGCTCTCCCAGCACACTGCTTGGCCAAGCACAGCAAGAGCTGGTAATTCCCCTACTATGAAAGCATATCCTCTTTTTTATAGGATGAGCAGAGTTTCCTGGTCTTTAAAGCCCTGCAAGAACAGCTGGCCAGGGCTGTAAAATGGCAGAGGTGCTGCAAATCAGCTATGGTCTCATTCCCAGTTGGCAGATTGAACAGGCTTCCTGTCTGAAAAGATGAGTGGGTTACATAGAGGGAGGTTTTGCAGAAGAGAAGGCAGAGAAAGGTCCCTATGGCCAGGGATTGCTGGGGTGCTGTAAAGAGCTGGGTATTGCTGCCTAACTTGCAGCCTTGGCAGTTTGTCCTGTTCTTGGACTGGAAATAACAACTTATTCTAGAGGATTTTTACACCACAGTGCTGGTAGCTGTCCCTGCATGGTGAGCTCATGTGTGCTGCTGTCTGCTCCCGATGTGAAAGGTAAAGGCATTGCTGTTATTGATGCTATCCTGCTGTTACCCTGTCTTTTTGTGTCATTTTGTCATTCTTCTTCTGCAAAGGCAAAAATTCAGCTGCTTTCTTAAATCTTTGCTGGCAGAGGAAATGTCTTTGGAGCTGCAAAAATGCAGAAAGCCCTTACAGAGGTTCACCATAGCTTACCTATTGCCCCTGCAGGCAGTGCTGCAGGTCTGGCCTGCTGGTGATTCGCCTCTCCCTTGCTTTGAAAAGAAAAGAAATAGGGGAAATCATAAAACACACTGAAGTCACTTGATTCAGGTGGAAGTGCAGTTGTGAGAGCCATTATATAATAGGACTTGGAAAATGTAGTTTTGGACACTTGTCTTTATGATTTCACCCGGAAAATATAATGATGCCTTTTAACTTGTGTATTGACCTTTACTTATGATGTAGATTTGGGTCTCTTTCTACTGCTGGCAGTTTTGGTGGCAGTATGTGTCCTTTGGTACCAAGCACTAGGAACAGACAATCACTTTACTGTAAAAGTAATAATGATAAACTGCCAAGTAGTGGTTTTAGTTCATCAAAATGGGGCTGCCATATCTTTCCTGTTTTAATCCCTGGCAGGGTTCAGTCTCCCTTGAAGTGGGGAAACCAGATAAATAGAGGAGAAACTTCCAGAGAGTCCTCTAATAAAAGTCCTGAGATAAGGAGGATGCTGTTTCAGGTGAGGATTGTTGTTACTTTTTCTACCTATTGATGCAGATGAGTTCATGTGGCAACACTTTCATTTTAGGAATTCAAACTCAAATAATACTGTTTTTTCCAGTTATTCTGCTCTTGTTAATGACTGAAGCTTAGGCTGAGGCTATGAATTTATGACTTTGACCTGCTTTGAGCCCCAGTTTACTTGGAGTCAAACTGGTGATTGCATACAGGCTATGCCTTTTTATTTCAGCTAACAATCTGAGTTTTAGAGGTAGATTGTATTTGAAGCCTTCAACAAATATTTACTAAATGTTTGCCATTTGTGTGGGTAGAAAAGCCCTAGAAAAAAAACACTGAGATGGGCACAAAAGCTGTAGTGCACAATAGTGAAGACTAAGCAACACAATTTTACAGACAAATCTGAGCATCTGTTTGAAAGGAAAAGTCTGAAGAGGGTCATCCAGTCCTATTAACAGTCCTAATACAGTAAATGTTCTGCTCTTTCATACATAAAACTTCTCAGAACTGGTCACACAGACTGGAACTTTGCAGTGTTTACATCCAGCACCAACTGGACAGATGTGTTTAGGGAGGATTGCTGTTTGCTGATGTGATGTGAGGGGGTAAACACAACTTCAGCAGCTATTTCTGACCAAACAGGAAATAGCCAAAGCCAGGCCGGCTCTCTGCTTTGTTCTTCTGCAATGTGTCACCTTTACCGAGGATAAAAGTGAGTCAGATATTGAATGTCACTGCTGAAATTACTTTTGTTTCTTAAAACAGGAATGCAAGTTTGTAGAAAACATAAAAGTATCTTCATGTACACACGTAATATCTTTTAACATGTTTGAAGCTCTATTTTCAGAAGCCTTCTTCAAGTGTACCTAATGCAAAATGTTGCAAAATAATTCTGTAAGGCACAGTTGTTTACTCATAATAGATATTCTATGCAAAGCTGTTTGAAGTGCTGCTTTACAGTCATCTGCTGAATTGAAAAATCCTTTGCAAACAACATTTTTACATTTCAAGGTAACAGTTAAATTATCTAGACTTGGTATCCCACACTCAAAATTCCTCTTTACACTGGCACAGGGAATACTTATTTTAAGCACATCCAGTAAAATACATATTTTAAATGATATTTTACAGTTCAGTGGTTTCTCTAACCTGGAGATCCCAGATGGAGGTGAAGTTAGCTTAAGAATTGTCCTGTGAGCACAATTATTTCCACTTTGCATACAGAGAAAATGAGCAATGAAAACTGATGGTTTGTTGAAGGTTGCACACAGGTGCTGGCAGTAAGAATAGAACCTGCACTTCTTGCCTCCCACTCCTGTGCTTTAACTGTAAAGCCGCTATTAGGCTTTGCACATCATCCTGTGATTGAGTAACTTTCATTATATCAGTGGAGATTCAGGAATTCTGAGCTAATTAATGCTCTGGCACTTTTCAAACCCTCGGCTGCTCTTTACCTCTGATGGTTCCGCAGGGTTCGATGACTTGCAGTGATGTGTCTCTGAAGAGACAACAAAGAAAGGCAAATAAAGGATGGGGATTCACTAACCTTGTCTGACAAAGGTAGGGGCCATACTCAGAAACATTTGCTTAGGTTTTATAGGCTTCTTATTCTTTTTAAACAGAGGGTGTAAAAGCTTCTAGGAAGGACCCTGTCATGTTAAAATCTGATAATTTGAACGTTCTGCCTTATCACTGCCAGCTGCACTGCTCTTCCACTGATTACAGGAAATCACCTGAATTCTCTTTTAAAACTCTGCCTTTTCCATGAGACCAAGATAAAAACCATGATTCCTTTGTAAGCCACAAGGAGTCAAGTATTACAAACACTCTGCCAGCTGTACTTCTAAATAATTAGGGAGGGACATAAGCTGCCACTCTTTGATCTGGATCAATCCTCACAGAAGTTTGGGTTAAGATGTTTTGGTGCAAATTTGTAACACCACTGTCTACAACCCACTGTGTGTAGAGTTAACTGTTTCAACTTTTCTGGTAGTAGAAAGATTAATTGTGAAGACAATAAAGAGGCTAAGCTATTAAGAGTGATGAATTTTGGAGCAGATAATTTTTTCAGTCCAATTAACAACACATGGCCTGTCAGTAATGGTCAGGCATCAAGAGGCAGTACATTGCAAATAACCAGGAGGACTTAGGAACATTCATCATTAAATTGTAATGCCATCTCAATTCTCACTGTTACTCTTGGTCTCTCTCCACATGGCAAAGGTTTATGTTTTGTTTACATTTTACTTTGGTATTTTAATATGTTCCAACAACCCACAAGTGGGTCATGAATATGTATATACCCAAAATAGGTAACTTACCATGTTAGAAACAAAATATGCAAAACACAAGTTCTTTCTAAAACTACTTTTGTTTGGTGTCAACCAAATTCGTAGAAATACGATATTTTGTGAACCTTGGCCTCTAAATATGACTTTAAAACTATCAATGCATATTCATCGCTGCAGTAACTGAATGCTCTAAATAGTAAAAACAAACAAAAAAAAAAACCTTGCTGTCTAAAAATCTGTGAGCAAAACAGCGTGAGGAACACAGGGATGAAATAACTTTACAGTGTTAATAGGGTTTAATATATAAAGCATTAAGCACTGCTGTAGCACTCGTAAAACACCACGGCTAATGCTTAAACTTGTTTGACATTGGAGCCTTTTTACTACTTGTATTCCAACATATTTACAAATTGAGAAGAGGCTTGTTGAATCTTGTTCCATGATAGACTTCTGAAGTATTCGGGCTGGCAGTTTTCAATTACTTTGTTTTGGCTGAGATTCAAAGCAGGACGGCACAGGGGGAGGAAGGCGCTGACCAGCTGAAACACAAGGGGTAACACATACCCTTAAAGGGGAAGAGCCCAAAGACTGGGCTCTTCTTGACATACATCATTAACTATTAATAGAGATTCATTATTTTGTGGATTTGTCACAATTGGCTCTTAGGACAGGGTGTCTACATGCTTTACTAATTATCCCTAACCTGCTTGGAGGCACGTTTGTGAATGCCAGTCATTTACTGTCAATTTACATACTTGGAGGAGGGGTTTGGGGAGAGAGATTCATGATATAAAAACAGGTTAGAGTTAATGCATTAATGTTACACTGCAGATCACCCTGTGCTATGGCTTGACACACATCCATCTCTGTCCTAAATAAACCTAACCTCTTGCATCCCTCACAAGTGACAGGAAAGCTGAACGATTTCCTCAAGATTTCTTGAATTCCTTGGAATAACGTCAGTCATTGTGTGGAATTTTAGGGTGTTTTTAGAGAAGGAAATTATATATTTATAATACAGTCCCGATTTACTTATTTTATATGAAATGTCATTGTTTTCTTTTTGCACAACCCACCTGGCAGTGTGTCAGGAATCATACCCCTAACAATCCATGAGGGAACATAAACCTCCCATTTGAATGCCTGTTAGTTTATTTTACTCCTTGCCTTGAGGTTTGAAGTGACTTGTTTTCACACAGTAAGAGGGTGGGCAGAGCTCAGGGTGTAGGTGTTGGGTAGTAGCATTAGCCACCCATCCCTAATCCGAGGTGTCATGCCTGACTGTACTGTGCCGTCATCACCGCGCTCGCCGTGCTTTGTCATCATTAAGTGGGTGGCTGCTGTGCCAAGATGCTTCTGTTCAATGAATCAATTGGAAAATGAATGTTAGACTTCCTCAGGGGGAGGTATCGTGCCTCCTTATGTGACTTCCCACCCCCAAACTTTTTCTTCCTCTTCTCCTCTGACATGCTGCAACAGCTTTGTGAAAATCAAATGCTTTAATTGTAAAACTGCCACTTAAGTGACAACACACAGAATTTTTTTCAGTGCTCAGCTACTAGAGATCACTTTATTTGGCATTCCTCTATTTTTTTTTCCTTTCCCCATTTTACCAAGCAAATTTTAATATTTAAACACATGCCACATTGTTAAGGAGGCAAGTGTCAGGATCATAGTGAGCTTTAAAGAAGTAGTTTGAAAACTTCACAATTTCTCAGTATTTCTTTTGTCCAGGGCTGGGTTCCTTGGTCTGCTTAGACATAGGAGCCCTAACATGGAGAGCACCAAGTTCTTCCTGCAGAGAGTTCTCCAGTCCTGTAGACAGGTGCCCTTCCCATAGCCAGGAGCAGGACAAAGAAGGGTTCTGCTGTGCACAGTCTGCTGTGGCTTGAGGCTCCCAAGGACTTCACATTTGCTCCTCGCAGCTATTATTTAGGATGATGCCACTCCAAAATACCAACCATTAAGCTCCTCACAACTCCTCTTCTCAAATGTACTGCAGCCTGGAAGTTATTTCAGCATGACTGGAGAAAACGTTGTGTTTATTCCCTTTGTGAGGGCACCGTGAACAGGATGCTCAGTTACTGTAGCGGGGCTGCTGCTGGTATGGGGAGTCTCTAGCGTGCCTTCCACTGATAAAGGGGATTCATTACTTTTCCAGAGGAGTTGCTACACGTATTTAGGCTGAGCATGGTACAAAACTGCCCCCTGCCCTGCTGGCAAAGCAGTGGTTGGCCTCATTTGCCAGACACAGAAGAGGCTGTGTCCCGCCATGTAGGTCTGTGTCACACATGGCATGAGCATGTTTATGGGCATGTGGGTGCTGCAGAGGACTACTGTACTGTGGGGCAATTTAGCAGTCCTGATCAGAATTGGAATAAGCACATTTAGGAAAAAAACCACAAAAAAGCAAAATGCAAAATAACCCCAACAAAGAACCAGGCTGGAGTGAAGCCTGGCAGGACGAAGCCTGTGCAGGGTATGCTGCTGCTGGAGCTTCCCAAGGAACTGCAGAGCATTTCTGTGGGGTGTGACTGTTTTAGATGTTGCTTGATATTGATCAGTTTGGAAAGTCTCTCTCACCCTTGTCACATAAACCTGTGGGAAGAGGGAGTCTCCTCCTAGCATGAGCACTAGCAGTGGGCAGCTCTGCACGCTGTTCAGGTGGCTCACACTGTGTGAGACCAGCTTTTCTCTGCACTCACCTCACTGAGGTTGCCTACAGATAAACGAGGGTCTGTTTTAGCTGTGATTTCTAAGTATCTGCCTGGGGGTTATTTATCCCATTTATTCAGAAGTGGCTTCTTTTGAAAAGGAGAAGGAGGTGAAGAGATACAGCTTCCTAGGTAGCAGTAAAGTGCATGCTGCGTGTGCATGACAATATAGGTCTCCGAGGTTTAGTGGATCTGGAACTATGCCATTTGTCTCACACTAATTGAAGCGTGTGTCTACAAGTGTGCACTGCAAAACATAGGATAAATGACGGTCATAAAATAAGGGTACTGCATAATCTATCTTATTATTAGATAGGCAGTTACATTTTCAGGTGCTGTGCAAGTATGTTTTGTGAAGAAAAGCTCCCCTTTCTTGTGTATACATATGTGTATACATATTAAGCTAATAGGATTTATTTCTGCTAAGCCAGTCTGAGACAACACATAGTCTTTTACAGCTTTTCAAAATCTTTTCTGTATGTCCCTCGTGTTTAAGACAGCAGCACTTTTAAAATTCTGAGTCCAGAGTAACAATTGTTCAATTTAAACCTGCCTGTGTATGAGAACAAGACATCTCAAAGAGTAAGCATTGTATGTTAAGCATGATTTAACTTAATTTTCTCATGCACTGGAGTCTCTAGAAAAAGGTTTCTGTGCTGTGCAGTTTCAAGAGACAGCTGCTCAGATGAGGCTGGACTGGATCACAGTTTGAAGCAAACTGAATGTTACTGGAAAGAACGGGGTTGTCTCTGTTCCTGACAGAGACATTCCGTGCCATATGAAGGTTAGAGTAACATGGACATCAGTGTAATTGTCATTACATTTATTATCATGGTGTACATGAAATCTCATTGCAAATGTTTTCAAGAAAGGGAATTAATGTGTTTTTGTTATGTGAAGTTTGATTTCAGCAGCCAAGGCAAATGGATCTATGCTACTGACTTCGGGATCAGACATTTATATGTCATTTCTGTCATTTTTAAATTAAAAAAATCTTTTCAATAAATCTTTTTTCTTCATTGCTATGTCTACAGTATTGCTCAGCTGTATTGAGCTATGCAAGTGGGTGGGAAAAAAAACGAGAAACTTAGTCATAGTCTAAAGATATCAAACCATTAAGAGAGGAAACACTTCTGCTGTGTGCCTGATCTCTGCAAACAACTGAGGCATCCACTCACAGACTTGGGAAAAAAAGGGGAAAAAAAAAAAAAAAAAGGGAAAAACCAACCCCCAAAGACATTTTCTATCTGTATGCTTCAGTGCATAGCAAGTGGTGTATGCTTTTTAGGCATGATTCACAAGGCAGATTCATGTGCAAGTGACTCTAGGTACAGCAGTGGGGGTGGATCTGGATCGTGTAAGGCCAGTGCAGAATGTGGGAAAACATCTTCCTCCCACTCCCCCGTAAACAATGTCAAATCAAAAGGTTTACATTGCAGTTTTATTGTTAACACAGGAAGAGATCTGGGTCACATTAAAGGTCTATTTAAACTTATATTGTTTCTAGAATAGTAGTTAGTGTCTGATGCTTAAGGAAGGGTAAAAATGAGGACAGATGGAGACAGACCTGCAAACAATAGTTTGCATTTCTCGTGAGTAGAGGTAGAATTTGAACCCCTGTGCCCAGAGCAGCCACTGGAGTTGCTCTGTGACTTTGTCACTCTACTTACACATTACATCTACAACAGTCTGTGGAAGTAAGCCTCTGAAATTTAACTGTGTACTGGGTGAGAAAGTGCTTATCTTTGTTCTTTGTTTTAAGCTTCCAACCTAACTAACTGGTACACTGACAAATTATTGGGATGTGAGGAAAAAAATTATTCATAGGCAGTTTCTCTTTTTTTATAGCCCTCCACCTTATCCACTCATTGTTATCACTTTTTCAGTCTGAAAAAATCCTAATTCTCTCTATGTAAGAAAGTTATTCTGTACCTTTAGGCAGCATTGTTGCCATTGTTACCTTTTCTGTACTTAAAGAAAAAAAATCCAACCAACCAACTAACAAACCAGGCAGAAATACCCACATACACAACCAAACCGTAAAAATAAAAAGAATCATTCAGAAGAGAAGTTCATTAGAGTCAGGTGTTCGCTTTCAAAGCCTAATGATTGGTCAGAAGCATGAGAGATATCGTAGTGTTTTCTCTTGGCTAATAGAAAATAAACCCCAGAAAGATTGGGGAAACTCAGGATGAAATTTATTATCAACCCACTCTATGAACTTTTTGTTTGTTTCACTCTCATGCATTTCTATTTATTTCAAATGGGTTGATGGCAGCAGCTGATAAATGAGCTGCTGTCAGTTGTAGTCCATTGTGTTTGTCATCAGTGCAAGTTCACTTTAGTCAGTGATGAAATTCACCTGCTGTGTGAGAGAAAATAAAATGCACAGTTGTGGTTGTAATTAGGGTTGAAAATCAATAGTAAAAGATGTTTTAAAAATGAGAAGGACGGTAAAAGAGAAAATGAGGAGAAAAATGTGCAAATAGAATTAACTGGGGACAGATAAGAACACTGAATGCAGAGACATATCAGAGGAAATGGAACATTAATCCAAGGTGGAACAACTACAACCACTTTTTGCAAGGAGCTTCATTTTGAGTATAAGAAAGAATGTCTTTTCTAGTAAAAATCTCTCTTCCTGTGCTAATATGTGCATGTGTATGAGCAGAAAGTGGAGCTGCTAATGGTGCCTTGAAGATTTTCACATTTTTTCTGCTTCATTCCCTTGGTGGCCACCATCCTGGAAAATGAAGGACTTGGATGAAACTCACTTTAGAATTCAGGAGGGGACGTACCTGAATTAGTGAGAGAGCAGCATGTCACAGTACAGTTCACAATAAAGAATGCTGCACCTATTTTTTTTTTTCCTTAAAACTATTCTCTAATAGCCTTTGAGACAAAATGTCTGGGGGTTTGGATATGACCAGATGGCTGAGCACTGAGTAGTCTTCTTCTAAGTTGCTCTTAAAAAGCACCTGTACTAAAAGGGTGGAAAATTGAAAATTCTTGTTGGCTCCACAGGGGATGACTTGTGTTTGGTTTTGATGGAGTGGAATATCTTTGACTATTGCTGATTATGAAAGGGCTTATTACTGGCTAGGGAGTAGAAAAGGCAAAGCATTTCATTCTCTGCTTTTCTTAGCTTTCACCTCAAGAGCATCAGCTTAGGAAATAGTGTGTCAGAATGTCAAAGAAATGCTCGAGCAGTTTGTTCTTTTTGTTTTATCTTTCTCTAAATATCAAAAACCCTGGTAATAGAAAAGACAGTCTTTCTCTTTAATAAGAGTATTTCCAGTACAAAGCTAGTACAATATGACAGGCAAATACAATAACCTTATTAAAGCATCTTCTGTATAACACACAAATGTGTGAAATGTTTTTTCCTCAATAAATAGCCTTCAGTGAGGTACATGTATTGTGCTTAGGTACTAGACTGCACTCTCGTATCACTTTGAAGCTACATCTGCTATATTTTAAACAGTAGCCAACAAAGTATGACGAGATGGCAGAACAGTTTAATATCATGCCCTTTATCTGCCCAGAGAGCACAAAAGAAAAATAAAAGCAAATGGCTAACATAGAAAGGGAGAGCATGTTATTCTATCAGTGCAGACAATTCTGCTCCCGTTTGGCACATCAGTGGTATAATACAGAGATAAAAATGAATCCTTGCACAGTGAATTGAATGTTTCCTAGAAGCTCCTGTTGGAAATTGTTTCTGATGTTGTTAGTTAAGGAAGATTTATCAGAGTTTATTTAACAGACATCAGTTGCCCAATGCACAGATCCACAAGAAAGTAACATCTCATGGGTATTAATGAACTTTTTCTGAAGGGACAATAAATCTATCAAACAGCTGACTTTGTAGAGCTTTGGTATATGTCATATTAAGGACAGATATCCAATAAGTGAAGAGGTTTTATGTGGGTTTTGTAGAAATGTACAAAGACTAGATGACGTCTGACACTGGATGTGCTTGTAAGGGAACAAAATGAGAACAAAAAAGGAGGCAGACAGCTGGTTCAAGCCCAGTTCAGCAAACATTACCCACAAAGAGCAATGTTTGCTTTTACATCTGGACATACAGGCTTCATGAGTCAGGGAAGTCTATGGAACTGCTCTTAGGAATAAATAACATCCAGTGGGACTCCCTGCTCCTGCAGACACGGTTCTACTGCACAGAAAGTGTAAGCTGTGGTTAGAGTAGTACTGTAGCTTTCTCATACCTGTATAAAGGAAAGTTTGTGGGCTTCTTTGATTTGTGTATCTCAAAAACTCCTGTAATTGTAGAATAGAAACAACTTAAAATAACCAAAGCCTCTGTTGACACACAGTGAGGTTGTGGGTTCCAGAGTCTTTGGAGTCAGCATGTCCCTGGTGCCCCTCTGCACACCCCTTGCTCCAGACAAGGTGAAATTGGATTCTCGAGCTGAGTATGTGGCACTCCACAGCACTGCTTAAATGTGGATCTGAGCTGATTCTCAAGTCCCAGCTTGTTCATCATCAGTGTTGTTTATGCACAAGCCTGTGCTGAAGTGTGGATTTAGGCAAAGCTCCAGAGCACACCCACAGGCAACAGCCCAGCCATGCTCAGCTCCCTATGGAGAACGGAGCTCCGTGGTGCTGGCAGGATGGTTGGATACCCTACAGCCTAGTCCAGCAGCACAAATCCTGCTGCCAGTTATCCTGAAGGACAGGGAAGATGGGCTACAGCTGAGCTGTTAGACAGCAACCTGCCCACCTCAAGTCCCACCATGCTAAACTTTACCTTCTCCCCTTGCAGCGGAGGTGTGGCAGATGACAGCTGTGCATCTGCAGGACTGAAGCACCACCCCTCTCACTGCAGGTCCACAGCCTGGTCCTCCACTTATCACAGGCACTTCTTTTTTTTTTGGAAAGTAACAGTGGCAATCAGCAAGGAATCCATTTGCTCTAAAAAACCCCCTAACTCTCACTCACGTGGTATGAATTGGAAAGTGATTTAATATTTCACATGGTAATGGTGTGCCTTCACCCTCAATGGTAGAGTAAATGGCTTCCTTATATAAATAGGTAACCCTTAACATTTACATTTTTTAAAATGTCAGGATGTAAAACCAATTGGAAGGTTGAAAGAGGGGGAAAAGGTGTTAGCACTGCATTGTTTACATAGTGTACAGAACACAGCCCTGTAAAACCTTGATAGAAGTCTAAGCTCTGCTAGTTATGGGAAAAAATTGTAAATAACTAGCCATATGTACAAAATCAGTTGCTCAGCCTCCTCAGATTGAAAGTTGGTTTAAAATTCATGAGGATTTAAAAATAATATACTTCAATTTTTTATTATTCTAGCTCTTGATTATTTTGAGATGTTTTTGCCTTATTTTCAGGCTTTTCTTTTTCACTAGAAGCTCTTGAATCTGATCAGAATTTTGAAGGAAAAATAATTAAAATCACCTACTACAACACTGCAAGATCGGGGTTACAGTTTTTGAGAACTGCCAATACTACTTAGATAATGAAGTTTTGATCTGATTACAAAGACCTGAGATCTGGAAATTAAAATTTACAGGGCAAGAATTAAGTGAAAATAGAAACAAAAGTACTGAACAAATCAAAGGAAGGATGAGTGAAGTCTTCAACAAGCCTGAAAAACATAGGCAGGCCCAGTTCCTCAGTTGATGTGAACTGCCATAGACCAGCAAAACTTTCATTAGCTGAAGAGTCCTGGCCCAGGGAGTAGCAGCCAGTGTTGATCCAGTGAAAGAATATGAACTGTATTTCTGCTTTGCAGAAGGAATCCGAGGAAAATTACAGTCTGTTATTAAAGGACCATCGTTAATTAAAGTCTGTTATTAGGACCATCATAAGAACTTTGGATTTCTTGAGCATGATGCTGTTGTACATGTGAAGTGATGCTGGTTTCACTGCAGGGGCTGTAGGCCATCCCTACCCTGTCCTGCTGAAAAGGAAAGAGTCCCCTTAGGTTATCTGGGAGATACAATTCTTAAGTAACTGATTTGAATTTGTAGGAGTAGATAGTGTTTATGACTCCTCTCTGCACGAGTATTTTATTTTTAAAGTTCAAATAAACACTATCCTGAAACATATTTTCAGAGTTTTCTATAAGCCATAAAGCACAGAACCATAAGCTTTAATGCCCATATTATAAAATGATTCCCTGCAGATGTACAAAAATGTCTAACAAGTTACAGAACTGAGTATATAGACTGTAGGGTTTTGTTCTGAGATGATTCAAGGGACAAATTAATATATAAAACTGGGGAAAGGAGAGAGTTTTTATACAACCAGACCCTCAGTTGGTGTAAATTAAGATTAACCTGTACATTTCTTAGGGACTTAATGTGACCTAAGGATCTGATTCATACTTTAAATATTCCATTGCACAATAAAGGAGTATCTTGTAAAATATTCTGAAAAATTGCATTTTTAGGCTTAAATATCTCTAGGAAAATAGGAGGGAACTCCAAAACCTACTGCCACCTCCAAGAGTGGTGTTTCTAGCAAATATTTCCAGGCAGTTGTGCTCCTAAATTCAATTACGCTGGTGGCTCCAGCGTAGATCCTGCTGGACAATCATCTACATCATAAAAAGTGCAGGTCATTTGCCACAACTGAGCAAAACTGTCATTTTCTGCCTAAAAGAAGCTGGGGCTAAGCTAAGGCAGAAAATAAATCCTCTGTGACTCATAAAGGGAGCGCTTTTTTAGGTCAGGTCAAGAACAAAGACATTGGCAGCGCAGTGCTGAGAGGCTTAGAGAGGTACATCCCTAAGGACAACTCCCGACACCAATAGGAATTTTTTTTCTTGATGGGGTGAATGGTTTTTGAATGGATTTGTAAATGCCCTTAAAATAATCAGTTTATTCAATTAGAACTATTTTTTTTTTTAAAACCAAATATGCTGTTTAGTGTCTGTAGCAGGAGGAGAAAAGAAAGAGATGGCTCTGAGAACAGGAACAGAGTAAATGCTCTGGGGAGGGTGAGACTGAGAGGGAATGTTACTGCTGCCCTTCCCTCTGCCAGGCACAGGCACACACACTCTCACAGCACTCCACAGTATGGAGCAGGGAATGGAACAGCCTTCCACCTTGGAGTTAAGGTGTTTGCTAATATTACTGAAATTAAATTATAATTTTGCCTCCAAGTTCAAATGTTCTTGTGAGTCTTCTTGTTTCTAAGATTTTTTTGTTTGCAGAAAAGGCCCAGAATCAAACAGCTGTTTTCCTAATTTCCCACGTGCTACATTTTCTATTTTGTTTTCTTTCAAAAACAGCATGCTTAAGTTTTCCTTTCAAGTCCCATGGTGCTCAGTAACAGGAACCATCTCGTGGTGTATTTGCAGTGGATCTGCATGTTAAAGGCTAATACTGACCTAACTCAGATGGCACATGGTAAAATCTTTCCCAGAAAAACTGGTAGGATAGAGTGCAGGAAAACATGGTGTGCTTGCTTGTTTTAGTCCAAGACTTCTTCTGGCCTTGGGTTTTGGATTCAGTTCACCTTGAAATGATAATCATTCTTTAGAAAATAATTTTAGAGAGCAGTTTCAGGTTACTTGTTATGTTGACATTGATTTTATTTATTCCTCGCCCCCCCCACCCCCCCCGTACTGTTGTGGGATAACAGTTTTATACATGTAAACTTTATTCATCCTTCCACTCTCAAACAAGGTTTAGAGCTGGCTGATTTCAGAATTGACAATATGGTCCCTTTCCTGCCCAAGATGTTCCTTTCACACAAACTCTCTACTTCCCCATGAACACAGGAAACTCTCCTGGAGGTTCCCGTGAACACCCCCCACACCCCAGTTATTGGATCACTAGGAATAAAATTGATTTCTGCCCTTCACTTTCTGAGCCCCAGAAAGGGTGACAAAGTCCACCGGTTGTAAATGTCCAATGGAAACCTGACTCCACACCTTGGGCTCTGTGGGAGGCAAATGAGGATAAAAAGACTGTTCTGGCAGCCAAAGATATCAGAACCCTTAGGAGAGAAGGGACTCTGGAGAAGTTCTTCATCTACTGTACTCATCCATGACTCCTTCCTTTGCTGCTGGAGGATCATGGACAGAATAAACCTCACAGGACTGAGAGATCTCTCCTGTCCATGTGCCCAAAACTGGGGCTTCTCTAGAGGTGTGTGTGATGCCATGTGGCTCAGTGAAAGTCTTCTGGCGAGTCTCTGTTGGTCAAAAAATGGAATTGTACAAATTGTCCCTGCAGGTTCCTATGGGATCAAGTGATCTGGCATGTGTATCACTTGCTCTAAACTTTGCTTTGAGGAAGTGAACTTAAGCCTTTTCGTGGGTCTAATATAAACTTCTGAAAAGTTTTCCACATGCTCAGACAGTAGAATGAATGCAAAAATGCACTGTGAGAAAAGACAGCCTTCCACAATTTTCAGTCTCTGCTAGACCAAGATGTCCTGTAAATCTAACATTAAGTCATTTTCAAGTGATATTTCTAGCCTGACTTTTTAGCTGAAAAGCTTCAGGTATAAGCAGCCAAACTTCTGAATCCTCATGAATCCTTGTGGCTCTTTGAAGCTTTTACCCATCATTAATCAGCCCATCCATAAAAAAAAATATTCCAGACATATGCACCATATGTACATGCATGTGCTTCTGTAACTATTAATAAAACCAGCAATATTGTCGTCTCTATATAATTATAATCCCCACCTTATGGAATTGCCTTCCTAGTGTTTGAGGTGTGAGAAACCAGATCCCCGTCTCCGTTGTATAAACATTTTAAAAGCATCACCTAGTTGCAGAGTATTCCCCAGATATATGTTTTTCTTTGAAGATATTCCTACTAACGATGTGTTATTAGTGTGAAGGGCCAAATTATCTACTCATCTAATTGGTTCAGCTCCACTGTGCCACAGAATTTGACATTATCACTTCTCAGGGTCTAACATAATTCATACAAAAGATCAATTTGTTATACTTATCATGTTAGTATAGAGAACACTTAATAACAGGACATTTAATGCAGCATTAGCTTTCCAGCATTTTTAGTGTAGAGAAAACATCCCTTTTCTCTTAGCATTAATTTAAGCAGTCCTTATTCAAATGGTTTTGCCCCTCTGCTTTTATAAATGAACGAATATAATTGTATTGTAAATATTTATCTTCCCTAAATTAAGGTGGCATCAGAATTAATTAGTTTGAAAAATACGAATTGCCATTCAATATCACATTTAAACATATAACAAATTAACAGGATAATTTTTCTGCTCTGCTCCCGGCTTGTAAAATCTAGCCAGTGAAAACCTCAGGATATGGTTTCCTTGTTCTCAGTTGTCATTAAGCACGGGCCTCTTTTGACAAGTTTTTGACACATTGCTCTTCCATCAGGTTCCTTACTTTCGATTGTGGAATGACAAGTCTATTTTGTGGCGGTGTGAAATGAACCATGTACTGCTACCGCTGTCTCATGTCTCATAATGGAAGGTTCACAGCATGGACAATTGGGAATTTCTCCAGGCAGGGGAAAAGCACTTATTTTCAACCCCTAGCTTTAATCAATCAAGGAGAAACTGGAAATCGCCGTAAAGTAATGAATGTCAATTTATGTACATGCTATTGATTTTAGAAATTTAATGCTCTGTTTCCCTATTTTGTGTTGACCTTATGAAGCTTTAAGATGAACACAAAAGGTGAATATTCTTGAGGCAGAATTGGTTTTCCCCTGGAAATGCGAACAATGGATTTTGTACCTTCTGTGTGTGGAAGGGAAAATAAAGAAAAAGGAAAGAGAGGGGGTCATCTGGAACTTAAAGCAAAGGGCTGTACCAAGTCAAGGGATTGGAGGAAACAGGGGCATGTTATTAAACCCGTTTGTTGCAAAATGGCCAAAACCGTTCCTGCAAGACACATCCCAGTTGTTGTTGTGATCTTGGCACACTGAGGATTTGGGTTATTAAAATTTCCCCTTCGGTTAAGTGCAGTTTTGATTTAACATTTGTTATTTTTATATAAAGTGTGAAGGTATTGTTTTGAATAATTCACTGTTTATCTACCTTGTAGATTGCATGCTTTGTGCTCCTTCATAGCACTCTGACAGAGTGAGAGAGAGATTAGTAAACATGACCCCAGAAGACCTCTGTAAGTGCCTGTCTAGCATAACTTATTGGCTTCCCTTTCTCTGCTCCGAGGATCGTTAGCTTTGCTGGATACATTACACACGAGTTTTGCTCTTGCTTATCTTCACAAAGTTTACATCTCCCTGGTTTTCATTCCCAGATAAGAAGCTCAGGCGCTGTCAGCCTGTACTCTCAGGAACGCGCCCTCTCCCCTGCAGAGCAAGAAAACAATGACTTCAGAGATTATATAATTTGAATCCACGTTGAAAAACCTCATTCTCATAATGTTATTTCTCTAATTCCTCCTAAGCATAAAAAACAATTTCAGTAAGAAACTCCATGTAACGCTGGTGTTTTAATCAGTCACAACATTCTGCCCCTACAGAAGCAGTAGGAAAACACATACAGAATGTTTTGTTCACTTGGAGGATTTCTTGTTGATCTCCACTGTATATTTGTACAAAAGCTCTCAGGGGACTTCTCATGTTACTTCCCTGAATACACAGTAACAGGATTGCACAGGAAAACTGCTGGTAGTAGCAGTATGCTCTTAACCAGCATATTCCTCTACAGCTCTGACTAGTGCAAAAACTGAAGCCAGCTCTGAAAGACAGGTTTTTCCCCTCTTTGCAATAGTTTTACAAATGAAATCACAATACTCCCTGAGATTACTAGTGCACTTGACTCCACGATCAATTTACTCTGTTTTCAATATAGACTTTGACAAGAATGATTTGTTTATGCTGTCACACAAATCAGTCTCAGTAAATTAGACCTGTCAAAGTTACTTTTTTCTTCACAATACAGTTTGCTTTATTTTTGACACCTGTGCAGTTGGGGAAGCTATTGTAAATATTGTAAAGATTTGAGTCAGAAGGTAAGATATCTGCCTTTAGATCCTGCTCCCTGTGTCAAAAATACATCTCCACAGTTCACAGGAGTATTTTTTACTTTATTTGGAATTGATAATGATAAAATTGTTATCTGAAGTTTGGATTTTGAATTTAATACCAGTGTATACTGAAATGCATGTGAGAATCAAGGATGCATCTGTGAGAGCATGCAGGCAGCAGAACTTTGTGCTGCAGAACATCACATCGCCATCAAAGTATCTACACATCTTGTCACTGCTGCCTCATTAGCTCCTTTTTTAATGACTTTGATCCCTTTTCATCATTACATTTTAGCTAAAATCAAGGTCTAGACTGTGTCCTGGGGTTCAGCTGGACCTCTTGCATAGCCTTGGCGTCAGTGAGCCCCAGTAAACTGAGGTGAGCTCCCTCCCTGCTCCGAGGTCTTGCTGCCCGCCGCGTATTGACAGGTTGCTTGTGCACTTGTCCGAGGTGGAAGTAACAGCTCAATACTAATGTACCCGAGTTTGTTCCTTCTCGTGGCCCGATACATGTGTGACCCAGATCAAAACTGAACCTTGACACCAGACTACACAGCATGCTTCGGGGAACTGAAGGGGAATAATTGTAATGATAATTTCTTATGATAACAGCACACCGTTAAATCTGTTTATGAGAATTAGAGTTGTTTAAGTGGGTTAGCCCTTCCATACTGAAGGGTCAACAAGAAGAGCCCAGATTTATCTGCGTGACAAAGTTGCATCAGTTGAACATGCATATTTTGGTGCAAGATTCTATTTGCCTGCCTTTTTCTGTGCCAGGGAAAACTTTCAGTTTCATTTAGACTGATGTGTGGTCACCCTGAGTTAAACCCCAATAAACCCACTTTAAACCAATGTAGCTCAGATGTTTTACGTAACGGACTGTGTTTAATCTGGAGCAGCCTTTTTACGTCGACAGGCCCTTAGTGCTCATTAAAGCAATGGAGTGATGTCTGCTCAGATCGACCCTGAGTTTGGCACTTAAGGAAATCTTCCAAATTGAGGAGGAAAAAATGTGAAAATACTGAGGTAAACTGAAATCAATAACTGCTAAAGAAAAACAAGGCACCACAGTGATTATCAGGGTGATCTGCTACTAATTAACTGAAGAACCAAATTACTTTGGCTCTCTGGTTCCTAACTCTGCTTCTTACTTTCAATTTACCTATTTCTTTTCAATTTGAATGTTCTGTTCGAAAGTAAAACACTCAGTGCTTAACAAACCTTCATGATAGAATTAATTTGATCCAACCAGGCCCAATTTATAGCTGCTTGTCCCTAGAGCCTTTTTATTTGCTAAGATTATGATTTGCTGTCATAATATTGGGATGTCAACAAAAGAAGCCAGAGACAAATGTTATTGATTGATGGTACCCCATGTTTCTGCAAGAGAAGTGCTTTATCAACATCATAAAGGACCTTATCCTTTCCAAAAATGGTGTTTTTTGTGGCCATGACAAACAAGAAGGGTTTTATCATTAACATTGTAAGCAATTTTTTTTCTGAGTGTCCAAGAAACTCCTGATGCATATTTGAAGTGCCCCTTTTTATTTGAAATAGTACTCTAAAAACTGAAAGTAAACATGTGGTTTTTAAAAGGGAACTGATTTTTAGACAACACCATTGTCAGAGGGTTTATTGTTGCAGTTTTCCCTTTCTTCCCTCCAATTTGCAATTTTGAATAGTCAGTGATTTTTATTATTTTGAGAGTAGAAAAAAATTAGTTGAATGGTCCTGTGTATTTTGTAAGACTTTGTTGCAGAAATCTGTCTCCATAATTGGTAAACTGTCTTGCAAACCATAGCTTGTGTAAGTAGTTTTTACTTATATGAATAATCTCATTACTTCCTTGGGGCAGGAATACTTAAGTAGTCTTAAAGAATATTTAAAAGATGAGGCTTTTGCTGGCAGTAGTTTTTAACTCATACTATTCTGCTTCCTTTTCTGTCCTTTAATTAAAATGTGCATGGATCTGACCTCAGAATCAAGAGAGGCTGGATCTCACCAGCTCCGACCGGTGGAACCTGCACTCACCAGAGCAGTTCCAGTGGTTTGGAATAAGGGTCACTTGTGCATATTAAGCTTTGCCCTTATTTCAGTGTTAGGATATGACGTGCTGCAGGCATTAATGCTGCACATGTGTCTCTGGGTAGATTTGACAGATTCCCCTTGATAGTTGTCAGGGCCCCACATGCACCAACCATCCCTGATGGCCGTGCCCAGCCCCTGCACCCCATCCATGGCCCAGGAACCCCTCTGCAGCTCAGCACTGGGGCTTCAGTCCCTGCAGTGTAGGTGTGCATGGCCCCAGCCCTCCTCCTGGAATGTCACTTGGGTTCCAATTGACCTTGGACTCTGTGTGTAACCCACTGTTCACCTGTGGCTCCCTGAGCTGTCACCAGAACCCGCTGCTGTCACTGGCCTGCTCTGCTGGCTGGGCTCAGGTGCTGTGGGACTGTGCCCTGGTGCTCAGCACCAGCCTGTGCTGTGGGCTCACAGCCCCACTTGTGCTGCTCCCTGATGGGAAAGTCAGGGAGCTGCTTGGAAAAACTGTTATGGTTTGTGTTTCACACCTCGAGGGAAGCCCAAAGAAGAAGAACGTATCGGTAGTTTTTACAACATCTATTAACTTCTGAAAGCTCATTTTTCCTAGCAGAGATTTACCATCTCTTACCCCAGAGAATGTGGCACTGTCTGTTGTCCTTATCTTGCTGGTGGTGCTCAAACTCCTTGACTGTTGGGGAAAAAACAAAACAAAACAAAACAAAAAACCAAGCAACTAATAAAATGGTTTGCACAGATTCCTTACTACAGGTCTGAGCTTGAGATCCTTGCTCAGGCAGAGTTCCCACTGAGCCTGATATTTCTTCAGCACACCTGGCCTCAAACAGTGGACAGGCTACTGCAGACTCCAGCTTATCAATGCTAGGATCAACCTTTCCTTTTTCACTCCAGTCAAGTCCCTTCCACCCCACTTGCAATTCCCACCCACATCAATTCCCTTACCTCTTTGAGACATCCTTTCCCTTGTCTCTGGCTTCAGTTGCTTGCCTACCTCAGCATCGTTATCTCCCCAGGTGCCCCATTTCTCTCCTCCTCCTGGGTACCCTTCCATTGTGTTGGGTTTTTTCTGGGACCCCCAGCAGGCAAGTAGGACTGAGGACAGAGGGAAGGTATTTCCCTGTCAGACCAGTCAGAACATGCAAGCCTGGTTATCCAGAACATGTGCACACTCTCCCAGCACCCCGTGCATGCTTCTTGCCTGTCAGCCACAGATAACCCAAATAAATTGTCCTGTTGTCTGCACTCAACCCTTGGGCAACATGATGAGTGGATCTAGTCTAATATATGTGCACTATAGGTCTGATTTTTCTGTTAGTTTATGACCACCTGCTTTCCTACAGTTGTATTTGATTTATAGGGTGTAATAATGTGGATGTATTTTTCGTGCAGATGGTACAGCCTCTAACACTACTCAGTAGACCTTGTGCAGAAGGGGGAATGTGTCTTGAGATCCTGAAGCTGTGTGCAGGTATTGGTGAAGAAGTAATCTGCACTTTTGCAGCTCTCCTTAGTGTGAAAAAGGAATGACTACTAGTGCCAGGGGTTGTTGCACCTGGCCAGTGAGTCTGGTACAGCGGTGAAGGTACAAAAGGACTTCACAGTGGTCACATCCATTGGCATCTGGGGAACAAATTCATCCGTCAGCTACCACAAAGCCCTGGTTTAGGGGTCTATTCTGCATCTAGTGGCTGTCAGAGAGGAGTTTGGGGACTAGATTCTCAGCTGAGGCCAATTGGACAAGGTGCAACAAGGCCAAGTGCCAAGTCCTGCCCTTGGGTCACAACAAACCCCCACAGCTCTGGGCTGGGGGCAGAATGGCTGGAAAGTGCCAGGCAGGAAAGGACCTGGGGGTGCTGGTGAGCAGCTGAACATGAGCCAGTGTGTTCCCAGATGGCCAGGAAAGCCAGGGCCTGTACCAGCAATAGTGTGACCATCAGGACCAGGGCAGTGACCCATACCCCTGTGCTGGGCACTGGTGAGGCCACACCTCGAGTCCTGTGTTCGGTTTTGGGCCCCTCACTGCAGTGAAGACATTGAGGTGCTGGAGCAAGTCCAGAGAAGGGCAACAGAGCTGTAGAAGGGTCTGGAACACAAGTCTGATGAGAAGCAGATGAGGGAGATGGGGATGGTTATCCTGGAGCATAGGAGGCTCAAGGGGAGACCTCATCACTCTCTACAACTACCTGAAATGAGGTTGTGGTTTGGGGAGGGTCGGTCTCTTCTCCCAGGTAAGAAGCAATAGGACCAGAGGCCTCAAGCTGTGCCAGGGGAGGTCTAGATTCTGTATTAGGAAAAATTCCTTCACTGAAAGGGTTGTCAAAGTGCTGGAACAGGCTCCCCAAGGGAAACCTTTATACCACTATCCCTGGAGGTATTTAGAAGGAATGCAGATGTGGCACTGAGGGACGTGGTGGTTTGGTGACTTGGCAGTGCTGCATTAACGGTTGGACTCGATCAGCTTAGAGGTTTTCTCCAATCTAAGCAAATCTATGAAATGTTCCTTCATAGCCAATTCCATGAGGTGCTGTGGCCTTGTTGTAAAGGCTGTTAGAATGTTCAGGGAAGGTCGTGGCTTCTGGGTTTCTGGCAGGATTAAATCCAGTGTTAAACTTGGAGTCTGAATTTTGGGAGCAGCAAATTTATGCATGGCTGGCCCACAGAGAGAAGGGAAGAGGTTTTGTTAGGATTTGGGTAGTATATAGAGGAATGAGTGCGCATGCTGGGATGGGATTTAAAGTTTCAAACCAATTAGAATTTTAATTGTTTCTTTTTTTTTTTTTCTGTTTGTTAGCAGTTGTGATTAACTACCCTAGGCCAATAGATACCTAAAGCACATGCCCATGTAGGGATGCCACAGCCCTACCTGTTTCAGAAATTTCTAACTATGAGTCCTGAATCATCTCTAAAATATCCACAGTGCACAAAGACTTTATAAACCTGGTAAAAGCAGTGAGTTTGTTTACTGCTAACAAATTTTAGGGCAAATTGAGAATGTTTATTCTCTAAACACATTCCACTGTAATTTTGAAATGATGGCTTTTTTCCTTTACAAATAACGGTTTCAATATCCTTTGCTTCACGAGTGTTTGATCTAACCACAGTTGATGTTTAGCCATGGTAACACTCAGGATCTTTTTTTCGTGCCTGTTGCTTTTCTGCTCCCCCCCTGCTTCCACTCCCTGAGACAGATTGATTTGGAACCTATCCAAGTTCTCTCAGGAGTGGTATCAAATTCGCTCTGTTCTCTCCACACCTGACCCATTCTGGCTTCCTTTAAGCACTAAAACTAGCAAGGGCCCAGCCGTGATGGAAAAAAAAAAACCAACAACCAAACAAAAAAAATCTCCTTATATGTTATTCCTGTCCAGGAAAGGTGGCTAATGGGGGAACAGTGTTTCAATGGATATATAACAGACTATGTTAAAAGGGAAATTACCAGTCAGGTTTCTTTTTATATCAGATCATATTTTAAAAAGAGGGAAAAATAAATATAGGCATTTCTAGAACAGCTGCAACTACCTCTGCACCACTCTGTCTGTATCCATCCCTTTACATCCCTTTACTCATGCAATAATAAAAACAGCCCTTTTCCATATTCACACTTTAAAACACACACTGCAGTTCAACCTGGTATTTCATGTAATAATCAAACCAATTCCCCTGCTAATAGCTGCACACACATTTGTGCGTCAGTTCTTTAAATACCCGACCTTTGGGAAATAGGCCCTGGGTTGGAGCAGGAGGCACTCAGGCTGAGCATACAATGAGTTTAAATGGAATAAGCTAATTTGTCACTGTTTTGTTATGATTGAATATATGTGTTTAGAATGAAATTTAATTTAAATCCAATTTGTAACATCTCTGTGGGTGGGACAAAGGAAAAAAAAACCCAAAGGATATATTAACTGGATACTGTACTGTGAATGTAATAGGACTTCTGAGTTTAATGTTCAATTAAAAAGCCCTGCATGTTCTTATTACTGTTTACAGGAGTGGGTTTGGGGGAGATTTATTTTATAAAAAAACTCAGTGTACAACCCTCTTTTTTGTCACCAACTCATTCAAACTCTTTAAGTAGTACAGTTCAGCCATCTGTTATTCTTGAAGGAAAATTCAGTCACAGAGGGATCAGGAGATAAAACGCGCATTTTTATATAAACATTAGCCTGAGTTGCCATGTTGTTTTTTTTTTACTTGGGAAAATGAAGATGAATTAGTATCCCTGGCTGTTGTGTTTTGATATGAACCAGAAGAATCTAAGTGGAATAAACAAGCGTGAGCCTTGTGGGCGCTGATTAGTCACAGGCGGCAGCGCTGGGAGCGGCGCTGCACCCGCGCCAGGCTGCGGACCCGCACCCAGCCCTGCCAGCGCCGAGCCAAGCCTGGCATCCTCTGCTCCCCCACCTCCTCCCGCTGCTCTGAAGTAGCTGGGGAACGTGATGGATGGGAGGAGGAGAAGCAGCGCTTTTCCTGCTGGTCAGTGGATTGGCAGTTTGTTATCGGGTGCCTGACCGGGGGAGTCAGAGTTTCTAGTTGGGGTCCCAGCTGGTAAAAGTCAGCATTGCTTGAAATGACACTACTTTACACTGGATTTTTTCTAGCAGTTATTTTTTTTTCCTCTCTCCTTTACCTAAGAAAAATTTTGCAATTATCATATATTAAGCAGGGTGCTTAAAGAAGGTTCAGAGCATGATACTAACCCAGAAATGATAAGTCAGAGGAAGGAAGAGAGGGTGGGCAAGCAGGTACTCACCGTCCTTTATATGAAGGATTAACAGCTGGAATCAAAGTATCTAAGCTTGAGTGTATTGGCAATCATTACTTCATATCACCTTTGCATTGCTTGTTTAACCTTGAATGTCTGTATTGAATATATCCTTTAAATAATCACTATTCATAGATATATAAATATATACCTATAATAGATCCTGCAAAGACAGATATATTTATTATAGACCCTTAAAATACATACAAATAATTAAATACTTTGTTGCTTATGCAGTATGTTCTTTCATTTGCATGTGATTTGCTTAATATTAAGTAAGGACTTATTACAAGCTCTCAAAACAGATATATCCCTTATTGAGTAATTAATACTAATCTTGCAAACACATTAACAACACAGAGGCAGTAACAGCTATCTTAGGAGCTGTTACAGTCTGTCTTATAAATCCTGTCTTAGTGTGTGGATTAGTTCATGTTCCTCTGGAGATGTGAGAATCTACAGTGTTGATGCTGGTGCCATGCATGGGGCCGAGTCTGTAGGGATCTCTTCCCTCAAAAAGATTTTGAGGTTTTTTGAATGCTGCTCTAAAAGTGCATTTGAAGTGTATGAACATGTGGTTGGGTGAGAAACACACATGAAAACCACACCTGCAATTTTAAACTACTTCAGAGCTTTTCATTGCATTAGGAATAAGCAAGTTAGGTCTTTAAATTTAGTATTTAAATGTTAATAGAAAAAAATAAGAAACCCCTTCTAAAAAATTTGTTTATTAAAGTCAACAAATAGTATTGCTTAAGGTAAGTTTTGATGATGTTGTTGTGGGGGGTTTGGGGTGGTTTTTTTGGTTTTGTTTGTTTTTTTTTTTAAGTCTCAAAAACCTGCAAGCATAATGTTTTTCCTCAGATATAAATATGCTCTCAGGTTGTGACCTCCAGAAATTACTTCCATAAAGGGAGTGCTGACTGAAATGATTGTAAGCATGATTTTACTGTAATAACTTGCAGAATAGAGATGGTGCAGTAAGTGTGATGGTTTCATATAGATTTACTCGAAGCTTTTACAATCACTTTTGTGGCTAGATGGTAAGACCACCCAGCTTTATCTTCCATATGTATATTTATATTTGGCTGTCCACAAGAGCTGTATTATCCTGTCTCTGAGTAGGAAGTGCATGGCATCTCCTGCCAGTATTGCCTACGCTGGCTGTGCTACACCCTCACAGAGCCAGTGATGTTACCTGCTGTCTATGCCTGCATTGATCTTCCTAGAAATACAAGAGCAATTTTATGGATGCAAAGAGGAGTGTTCTGGGTACAGTCCATGTTTACAATTCAAATTGAGATTAATAAAGAAAATAGATAGACCATCACACACACACAAAGGTACAGTAGCAGAGTATTGATTGAAATTAAATGGGTTCTGTCCAGGTAACCAAATTACCTCAAAAGTAAGCTAGGTCCACATTCAAAGATGCGTAAGAGCTGAAGTCATCATGAATCCAGAACCACCTTCTGAGATCTGAAATACCAGATTACTTCAAGCACAGCAATAAATATTTATATTTAGAGTCCTGTTTGGTTTGAAACTTGGCTTATCACATATTTGCCAGGACAAGAAACACTGTTACATTGATTGACTGTATACAGCATCTCTGACACCGTCTGTCTTAGAAATGAGCGTTCCTTCAGTTTTCATCGTCTTTCCTTTTCATCTGCACTGTCAGATCAGTGTTTGTAGTGGCACAAAAGGGGATATGCTACAAATAGTCCAACTTTCATTACACTGGTGCCCAGCAATGCAGGGGTGGATTTCGTTTCATCATGGGAGAGTCACTGTAATTGTCTCAGAGCTTCATTAGCTGTCAGTCCTCCCCTCTGTGTCTGACATGTCAAAACCCCGAGACAAGCTGCTAATTTCTTGTTGAAAGCAGCCACAGTCTCTAGAGCTTGAAAAGATATACAAGCTCCTTCCTTTTATACTAACACACCTGACAAGTGCCAAATGCTCTTACCTCCTGGTGAAATCTGAAATCAACAGGTTTCGTGGGTGCTCAGAGCTCTCAAGTGGCTTTTTTAAACACAGAGACCACGGTGCCTCAGCTGGGCTGGGTTTTGGGGGTTTCTTAGCATCCATCTGTGACTGCCACGTGCATCCTGTTGACAGTGAGCAAATCACTTAGTCCACATCCTTGTCAGCTTCTTGACCTCAAAATGGTGCTCAAACAGGTCTGTGGTAAATTCCTGAGTATTGGTAATGTGTTCAGGTTTTATGGTGATGGTTATTTTACAGGAAAACGTCATAAATAATATTTGGATCCTTAAAGTGCTCATATGAAATTGTTCACACTGTGTCTATCCCGACTCCACAGCCAGACAAGATTTAGGTCCTTCCCAGCTCCTAGCCTTGTTTCCCCGAGAAGAAACTCAGGAGCATGTGTTGGAACCCCCACCAACATGGGTGCACCATGGGGGTGTCTGTAGGTGCACATCTGCCCTACATCTGTAAGATGAGATGCTGTGACAGGCAACACAGTTTGTCTTCTCCTGCAGCTTGAGTTTCTTAAGTAGGTTGGAGGCAGCTTAGTTGTTCCCAGCCTAGCGGATCCGGAGCAGTGCTGGTGTAGGTCTGGGAAGGCTGTGTGTTCTGCCTACATGGTTGCCTTCAGCAGCAACATGATAAGCAGCAGCTTGTGGCACCATCGCACCCTCCCACACGGGATGACTAGAATGTGCAGTTGTCTTCCTTGTTTCCTAATCTAGTACATGATTTTATAGCCCTTGGATCCCGCGCTGATCCCAGACAGGCATACGGATCTCACACACTGTTACAAAGGAGGAAACCCTGAGAAGTGCTAAACGTCTACAACTTAAGCAGAGTTGATAGTGACTCTCAGAATTGCACCTCTTCTTTCATTAGTCTGATGTAGGCAACCATTTTGCATTTAAAGAAGAGTTTGGTGGTTTTTTTGTATGAATGGCACAGACCAAAGATATTGTCTAAACACACAGATGTTACATAGTCTTTACTGTGATTGCTTTCTGCAGTTCTGGAGCTGTTAATTTTAGCTCTCCATTTCTACAGCAAGACCTTTTGGCATCTTTGTGGAACAGGAGCAGTGTCCTGATTTAGCACAGCTCCATGATACTGACATTGTATAGCTGAAGGAAGGAAATAGCTCCCTTGGTATGTACTTTTACTGTAAGCAGCATTGGGATATTTGTTGAGATTCATTGAGGAGTAGAGGCTGTAAGAAGTTGTGGAGTACTGTAGCTTTCCAGCAGAGGACAAGGATATGGAGGCTCCAAGGGAAACAGACATTTTAATTCTCGTAGTGCTTACTATCCTTTGCCTCTAGGATGAGCAAAGCAGTAAATATTGAACAAAGAAGTAAATATCAAGCAAAGGATGTTGATTTGTATGCACAGCAATTGTTGGAATAAAAATCAGTTCAGACCCCAGTGACTCTTGCCAGTCCTTGTTCTGGCTATAGAGATGTGAATGCACAGAAAGTAAACACAGCTTAAAATTCAAGGAACCCATCAGATTGTAACTCCAAATAGATCATTCTCCTTTCCAGAAATGACTGGAAAGTTTCCATAGGAGGGGAGAGGCCTCAGGGGAGCAGGACCTGTGGAACCGTGTTGTGTGGGGAGCTGTATCCCCAGCCCCGAAATTCTGCTGCTATTTCATTTGTTGTTAAGTAACACAAAAATCTATTGCAGAGCAAAACAAAATGAGAACTCTGTATCAGAGTAGATGCCAGGCATGCATTAATAAAACAATAAATTAAATTAATAATTTATCCGTGGCTGTTTTTACATTTTGGGTGGGTTGTTTTTGTCCTTTTCTTTTTTTCCCTAACACTAGTAGAAGGATATTTCCATTCAAACTGAACTGGAGTGAAATTACTTTTACTATAGATAAAACGTATTCAGATGAGTGGCATGCTTTCCCCACAAAGCTAACTGCAATCCCAATTAACACTTCTCAAAACTGAATTTATTTTTTTCCCCCTACTTCCTAATGAGGTTTTTTCCTCCCTGCTGTCTTGATACAAAGCTTTATGCCGTATGAGTGTGTTCATATGGTGCTTGAGTGCGTTATCTGACCTTGATTGGTGTTTTGGGAGCCAGTTAAATAGATTACATAGAGGTTACCTTGACAACTGTCTTTGCTGATTTAGCAATGCAGTTCATTCTTGGGCACAAGACTCTCAGCAACTGTGGAATTCCACTGACTTCATATTAATCATTAACACAATGTTCTGGGGAGGCTCTGCCGAGCTAGCAATAAGGACTGTATTGAAATTATTTTTTTTACTGGGTAAATGTTATAGACCAAGATATGTTTACAGTATGAAATGTTGTTCACAGTCATAAAATGAAAATATATGTTCCTGTTTATTTTTTCCTCTCTCTTCTAGTTTCAACAATAATATTGGAATAATAAATCTCCTATCATGTCTGATGGGAAAAGATGGTCTTTTAAATGAAACTCTTTCCTTAACATTGATCTTACACTGTACCTTCTTTTAGGTCTGTGCTGTAACCTCGCAGGCATGACAGATAGTTAAATTCAGTGTGCAAAAGCTTATGAGCCTGGAATCTGATCTCTATTAACTTCAAGGAGATTGCTTCCGATTTACATTAGTCTTACATATCGGTCAGAATCTGGCCCTTTTCAAAAGATGTTTTTGAAAAGACAGCCACTTCCTTTTTCAGAACTGTTGTCAAAAATTGTTTACAATAGCTTAAACATTAAAGCCTGTGTGTGCTTTGCCTTTAAAATTAGTATTTTTACTTTTAAGCACCCATCTCAACCAGAATTTTGCAGGAGGATGTCAAGATCCTGGGACTGTATTTTGCAGGAGGCTGGAAACCTGGTGGAAATTAGACGAAGTTTTTTATGAATTAAATATGAAAATTAATAATGTAGTCAGAGCAGGGGCCACACCACGGTTTTTCTTCCAATATCACTTTCATTGTATCTCGTAATGTCTTGTCTGTCCTCCCCATTTTCGGTTGTCACAGTTGTACTGCAAATCCAGCTGTTTTTTTGGGGTTGAAAATGCATAACTGTGTCATACAAAATTTCATGCACAAAGTCAGCAAAGAACAGAGTTGGGGTCTAGAACACACAGATTTCACATGTGGAGGAAGATTGTATGGAACTTGTGGACAGAGAGACTGACAAAATATTTTGCTGGTGCTATCAGGTCATGAAATACTAAACTTTGCTTTAAACTGCCAGCATTAGTTTTCAGAGTTAGTCCATTACAAATAAGAAAGTCATTTGTACTTCCTGGAGAAGTTGTTTGCAAACTCAGAAAGGCAGAATTAATCATGGTGTCTTCAGCTCCTGATTGTGAGTTCATGTTTGCCCAGTTTGAGAAATATTTTCTTAAAACTGAAATTATACTGGAGAATAATTTTCCCCAGATTTGTTCTCTCATTCTTTGAGCAGTTTGGTGCTGGGCCAGTACCACAGGCATGAGCCCTGTTTTTTGTTTGGGGTGAGGTCAGTGCACACATTGCTGGGCTGGGTGCTGCTGGGAGTTGACAGCAGAGCCTGTGGCCACCACAGCTACTGAGGGTTTTTCTAGGTGTTTTCTGCAGAGAGCACTAGAAACAATAGGAACTTTTCTCCCAAGCAGGGTCTGGGAATGGTCTCATATTCCTTCTGAAGCCAAGAAGGACCTTTCACTCACTTCAGTGTGAAGGACCCCACTTGACCACACAAGGAGGCAGCTCTAGCTAAACTGATTTCAAATTTTTTGGAGGCAGGTGTCTACTATCATTCATAAATGGCTTAGGGAGACTTTACAACTGCCTTTGTACTCCTGATTTTGTGTCCCCCATGTTGCCTTGGCATGCTGACAGCATTAGAGACAAAACATTGGAGGCATCAGTGGAAGAGTCAGTAGATTGTGTGGCTGAGTTACTGTACCCAAGTACAGTTCTTCCCTGCTCCCCTCCAGCAGAGCTCTTCTGCATGCCCAACTTAGGATTTCTTAGCATAAAAATATACAGGTCTGCAACTGGAGCCTAATTTTGGACATGCACCAAAGTGTCTCTGATACAGTATACGTACATTTATTTTTTGCTAGTGTAAGTAAGATCAGAATCAGTCTGAAGCAGGCTGGTGGGGCTTGCTGGAAGATTTTCAGAAGAACACCCAAATCCTTCACTGTGAGTGGAATTGCTTATGGATTGCTTAAGGAAAGAACAGAACTTCATTAAAAGAAATTTTAATCTGTCACTTTAAAAGACAGTGAATGTTTCCAATACATGCTCTAGGGTGTTTCACAACTGGCAGAGCTGATTTATTTTGGAGGCCTGTAACCCTGCAAGAATTCAGAAGTACTTTTTTTGGGGCCTCTGATTTTAAGTTACAGGGTACAGCTGATAGAGACTTCGTTGACACAGTTTCTCTCTTTTCAATTCCAGTATCTGAGTTTGAATATTGAGCATAGTGGTGCCCAGCTGCCAGCCACCTATTGTGTGGTGCTGCAACATTGGTCCTCCTGGAGAAGGACATGGAATAGCTAAAGTATAAATAGAGAGAGAGTTGGTTTTGGATTTTCTATTGCAACTAGGACAGTCCTTTTATCAAAGGAACCTACAAGCATGAAACATCTAACTTCTACATTCTGTACTAGAAGAGTTTCCAACTATCTTTGACTCATTTGAAAATCCAAGGATCAACAAAAGTCTTATTTTAGAACAGGATCCATTGCAGACTGCTTTTAGCCCTATGCCATTTTTACATGCCTGTACTCATTCCTGCAAGCTGTGACTTCATGTGATCAAAATCCAACCCATCACTCCCATCTGCCTTTCTGACACTGCAGGAAAAGCAGGGAGATACTTCTGTCTTTCATGATAAATAAATATTTCACTAGTTCATATGTGAATCCCCTGTGTAAACCCAGTGGCCCCATGTACTGATAATTGCCACATTTCAGCATTCATAGGAAAACGGGTTTTCATAAGTATCAAATTACCACTGGTAACAATTTTAAGAAAATGTAATTTGATGCCAAATATCTATGCATATCAGAGCTTAATGACTAGTCAAGACAAACATCCATGGTAACATCTGGGATATATCTATGCTTTAGACATTTAACCAGTCCAGTCAGAAGTTTCCAGGCAGTGTCCATCTGGGCCTGAGAAAATTTTTCCAAGGCTATTAGATACAGTTTGAGGTCTACAGACCTGAGATTAATGGTGGTTTATAGCTTTTAAATTTTCTGAAACAAAAAATCAGGAACTTTCACAGACTCAGATATTATAAGAGCCACTCATAGATTATCAGGAGGATATTTTAACTAGATACTATAGGAAGGATGTTAAATTATGAATAGCAGCCCCTGTGATACATTCTCACAGGACATGGTCAAAACTATCCGTACTGAAGTTATGCAAAGAGTTAAATAAGGCTTTCTTCAGGCTGATGAAGCAAGTGGCTCTGGAACCTATTAATTCTTTTCTCAGAGAATACTTCTGTGGTATTGGGGCATGGTTCCTGATGGGCTTTGGACTGGAACAAAAGACATGTTTAGATGCTGATGCTGGAGGCTGCTCTAACTTATGCTTGGGGACTGTCTAACAATTAGGCTGGGACCAGGGGATTTCAAAAGTCACCTTTGCACCTCCTGTTTTGAGCTGTAGTGTGCTTTTTTATCTTGTGTCACAGATCATACCAGGGGAGGGGACTGGAGCAGTAATTTGCCGTGTGACTTTTCCCTACACACCAATAAATAGAAAACATTTTGTATTTTTTCCAGATTTATTGTTTGGAAATAACTCCGGAATTTAGGATTGGTACAATATTTGTCTGGGAGGAAAAAACCTTTGCAGACTTTCATTGTTATATATGCTTTTCTTAAAGATCCTTAATGGAACAAGATAATTCCACCTGTGTGCCATCATTCAATATAAGGATAAAGTTGTCAACAGATTGTGCAGGGAGATGAGCACTCTGGTTCCCTTCATATTAAAGTAAGATATATGTGTGTTATTTCCTTACATGTCACCTGGAAGGTTTCCCCTGAGTATTGCCAAGTCATACAATTAACACTGCTGAATTCCCCACAGGACTCTGCACTTCTAATTTTCTACCCACACTGAGACAGTGATTTCAGCCCCAGCCCAGCTTCAGCATTGAGTAGCAGTCAGGTACAGGTAACTAGAAAACTTGTATGACAGAGGCTTTGCTAAAGCAAGACAGAGCACTAGCTTAGAATACAGAATTATTTCTCAGTCTTTGCTTTAGTTTTCTTTTTTTTAGGGGGTGGGGAAGTGGGAAAAACAACCTCTCAGGTCAAGGTTGAAGACTTTGTAGTGCAGAACAACAAAGCTTGACTGTGATAATCTACAGAGCACCTGCCCTGAGGATAAACAAACAGTTCACATTTTTGTGCTTTCAAGTATGGTATGAGCAAAATAGCACGAGCAAAAGATTCTTTTGAACCTTATGGAAAAGGGAAAATGGAAATCTTAAGAACAAACAAAATATTTTGTATCTTGTGATGGATTTTGTAACAGAAGCTGCAGTATGCAAATTGAATTGATCAAAATCAATGTTGTCATTAACTACATGGTTGGATCCAAGACCAGAAGGTGTTTTCCCAGTTTTTACCAGTTCATTCTTGAGCTTAATTTTGTCTTCCATGCCCTGCACCTTGCTGATGGCAGAAGCCCACTGCTCACCTCATGAACCATGCCTTTGTTTAGTTCCTCATAGTCTTTATTTCACCCTGGTAAGGATTCCAAATTCCAAGACATGACTTAGCTCCCCACTGGAATTTTTGGCCAGGCCATTCCTGTTGCTTCATTCCCTGATCCTGTGAGCAGTACCAGCATGTACAAACTGCAACTGAAATTTGGCCAATTGCTTTATTTTTTTCTAAGTTGACTGAACAGCTCTTATGATTCTCTCATACCCAGTTTCCCTTAAGCAGGGTGATTTTTCCGAAAAGTTTTCCTAGTTGCTATTCTTTAATATCCTTTCCATGTATTCCAGAACTTCCCAGCACCTTCTATTCTTTATAGCCTGAATAATCACATTTTTAGACTCTGCTGTTCTAAAGCCTTCTCACAGCTAGTTGAATTTTCATAACTAACACACCACAAACCTATCACATGCTCCATGCTGATCATCCCACTGACATGCATGCAAGTTTTTCCTCCCTCTTTTGGATTTCTGTTGTTCAAATGTGATGTTGATGAGACTCCAGAAGAATTCTTGCACGATCTCTACTTTGTGCACAATGTGCTCTGCAACCTTTGTGAAAATGTTATTTGGGGTAATCCTTCAAGGAGAAAGTTCCCCTTTCAAGTATGGGACTTTGGTCTTCTAGCACAAACATTGAGCAAATGGGCTTCTGATAGCTTTAATTTTACTTCAGATGGTATTTCTGATTGATACAGAAATTAAAAATAACTGAGTATGGAGAGCATTTGCAGACTGCACAGGGAACCATTAACCAAGAGTACGTGGTTAAGCATGGATAGTGAGCTGTGTGGTGTCGAAAGACAGACAAAGTGAAAGGGAACACAAGCCTCAGGAGTTCACATCAGGCTGAACAGCAACAACTGAGTCCAACAAGCAGACACGCTTGGATTTCCTGAGGGCAGACTTTGTCCTGTTTAGGAGACTGGTTGACAGAGTCCCTTGGGAGGCAGTCCTGAAGGGAAAAGCAGTCCAGGAAGGCTGGACATACTTTAAGAAGGACATCTTAAAAGCACAGGAGCAGGCTGTCCCCATGTATGAAAAGAGGAGTCAGTGAGGAGGACGACCAGCTCAGCTGAACAGAGAGATTTGGCTGTAACTCAGGGAAAAAAGGAGAGTTTATGACCTTTGGAAGAAAGGGCAAGCAACTCAGTGGTGGACTGAGCAATGCTGGGTTAACTGTGGGACTTGGTGATCTTGGAGGTCCGTCTGAAAAGATTCTATGATTCTAAGCTTGCTGGTGTCCTGAGAGCTGTTACTGACTACAGCCAGGCTCCATCTTGATCCCACCAGAAATCCCTAACAAAATTCCTATTTATTTCTTGCTGAACAATCCTGGGAATAATAGAAATATCTGTATGCAAGGAAAATCTCTGTGTGTTTGTGATTCTCCTCTGGTTCTGTTTTCTGTAGAATCAAAGTCCCAGTTCCCATTTCATGATGAATCTAAGTCTTCAGTTCAGCTTCACTTCTGTTAGCACCACAGAGAAATCTCTGACAAGACAGATGTCTGCAGCCACCAGAAGCTTTAAATTGAACACCTAAAAATAGAAAGCTGCAGAATTTATAAATATTTTTGCAAATCAATCCTTTATAACTACCCTCCTTTTGTAGCAGTGGTAGTTAGCATTGAAATCCAAGTATATTACAGCAAAAGAGAAAGCTGACCAAGCAGCCCAAGAAATTCTGCAGAGTTCTGCACATTGCAGGAGGCCCAGGGAAGGAAATCACTGCATGCCAAATTTTCCCACTGATTTCTATTGTCTCTCCTTATCATATGTAACACTGGGAATTCATTGTGGAGCACTGTATCTTCTCCCAGTTCTTACCTAGCTAATAGCCTGATTATGTTTTATGACTCTGTATTCTCATTCAACATAATTTACTCTTCAGTTAGAAAATAAGACTGTCCCCAGAGAAACAGCCAGTTCTTTGTTCTCTTTGTTCACAAATTAGTTTGGAGAAGGATCGACCGGTAGTGTAGAAAGCCTGTATTGGATCTGCTAAGATCTCTTCCTATTCAGATTTGCTTTCTGTGGCTGGAGGCTACTCTTGATAGTTATTTGGAATGAAATATTGTTCATCCCCTTAACAAAGAGACAGTTGGTTCCATTCAGTACTTCCATGAACCTCAGACAGTGTTTATATAGCACGTATTCAAAACACGCCAGCTATTTCTTACCATCATATAGTTTCTCTGACCATGGGCTGGGCTTCTCTTTTGTCAGAGGGCTTCTGTTTACCTGGCATCTTCTTTTGTTCTTTTGTATCATTCTCTGTGCAATCATTTCCTAAACTGTCTGAGCAAATATGATTATGAAGAGGAAGAACTGCAGAATTCCCCTGAAATAAGTTCCTTCAGCTTTTCTTCCAAAGACTTGCTCCTCTCTCCCTGTCTCACACCTGAGGCTGGATACTCCCTTCTGCATTTCCCTGACTCCAGCATGTGGATATTGCTGTGGAGCCCACGAGCAGGTCACTGTGGATGATTTCCATTTATGTCTCATGTCTCAGTAAACCTCCTCCTGAGGACTTCTCTCTTGTGCATCCCACAACCTGTTTCTTTCTGGTTTCACATTGCTACTGGATTGACCTGTGCCAGATAGGAACAAAGTCAGGGGGACTCTTTAAATAGAAAGTTACTCAGCCTGACATCTTTGTTGTCGAATATATCTCTCAGAGTTGATCTCTACTACCAAGACTTTGCCAGGAAAGTCAAACCAGTAAAGGTTTCTTGAGAAGGATTGAGTTCTGCATATAAAAACTGCCTTTATTGCTAACCAGGCTTTCCTAGTTACATAAGCCATCCTGCAGAAGATTTCTCTAGCTGCTGTAAACTGTGCCAGCCCAGGTGACTTCCTTTCTAAGCTATTTTGTCAAAATGCTGCCTATGCAAGCACTGTAGGCTAAACAGATCCCTTGTGGTGGATTTTTTTGGACCAGGTGAATTCTTTCTATTGCCCTGCTGTGAATATCTGTGAAAATCCAGCTTGGGTCATACCAAAGCCTTTGGTTTAGCTGCAATAGTGGGAACGTGGGAGGAGGAAGGCAAGAGGCCCCTCTATTGAACTTAAATCCTAGGCACTGCAGCCAAAACAGCCCCCAACAGATCTCAGTTTGCCCAATCCAGCAAAGTAGCTCACACAGATACATATATATATATATATAAACTGTCACCAGAGGATGTGAGCATTGACAATACATATCCTTCCTCTTCTCTGTGTTGAAGTCATCATGGACAGGACATGTTGGGCGTTTTCTTATGCTTCTGCAGCTCTTTGAAAGTGCTGGGCCAGATGCACAACTCCTTTAGATAAATGCCAGTGCACCTCTTTACACCAGCTGAGAGCCTTGCCCACAGTTCACTAAATGCTATTTATTATTTTATTTTGTTTGCTGGAGTGACAATGGAAATGACATTGATACACAGGTCAATTTAATCCTGCTGACATAGCCTCGAGGGGTTTTTTGTTTTATTTTATTTTATTTTTCCCCTCTCCCAAGAGAATCTCCCTTACAGTTTTATATTTGGTAAGGTTTATTAAATAAGATCAGCATATTAGCAGTCTCATAAGCTTGTTATTTTATGTATCTCTTTATTTCTTTAGCTTTATTAATCGTCATGGTACTTGAAGTTGCAAGCATGAAAAATGTACTGTAAAAATAAATAATCATTATTATCAAAGTGCTTTCATAAAATGATCTGTAGGATTAAATCCTTATTAGAGCAGCATTATTGGTCATGATTATCATTATTATTACATATTAATTAGTAGTACCAAGATAGTGCAGCTTTCAGAGTGATCTTTACCAAAGTCAGTTAAATATGAAGGTTTCAAATTTCAATAGATTTAGTGGGTTAGGACATGGTAGTGGGATTATAGTTAATATTATTTATTCAGTTCAGTACTTGAAAAGAGCTGATGATGTGCTCAATGCTTGCACAGCAGAATTTGCTGCCTGAAACACATGGCTCTAAGAAAGGGAAAGGAAATAGTTGCACTAGAGTAGGGTTTTTTTCCTGAATTCTGAAATCCAGGAGTTAAGTGTTGTTTATGGCTCTGCCACTTCCTGCATCTATTTAATTTTGTGCTTTGTCATTTATTTAATATTTCTCTGACTCAGTGTATTGATGTGCATAAAGTATGTTCCATTAATTAATCTGAATTATAGGTACCACGTAAGAATGGAGCAGAATTTTTCCCATACCTGAAGAGAAGCTGTAGTTGACACAGATTGCCACGTTATATTTGTACTCTTCATAGATGTGGTGCCTGTTAGGTTAATGTAACTGTGAGGTGACATGATGGGCAGATTGTGTACAGCACACTTCTCTCTTTTTCTTTTATCTGAAATGATACTATTACTCCTTCCCTTTGATGCAGTAACCTAGTCAAGCTTCAAGAGACATAGGATAAGAAAAGACTGACAAATAAAATATTATTATGGCAGGTGTCACGAGATGGTACTGTTATATAAACTCTTCCGAGTTCTTTTTTTTCCCCACCTTATTATGTGAGCAAACGTTCAGTCTTGGGAAGACACACTGGGTTTGTAATTTTCTTTTGCAAGGTCCTGGATAGAGAAAGTCAAATAAATAATTTGTTTTGTTGCCTCAGCCTCTGGATGGAGTTGTTCTGGAGACAGTTACTCTCCAACAGACAGGCATTAGTACTTGGCTAAATGCCTGAACAAAGCCATTGCCCTGCTGTTGCCATCTCTCTTCCAGGCCTAATTTTGCTTGTTGCCTTCCCTCTTTATGTCATGCCTCATATGTAGCATCCTAGGATTTTTAGAGGAAAGACTCTGTGTGAGATACAGAAATCCAGCTTAGGCACAGCCTCTGCCTGCAAAGCAGGACCAGGTGAGGAACTTAAAAATTACAGTCCCAGAAGACAGCATATTTGAAGGGGAGCTGGTGAATGAGGCAGGAGGAGATGCCCCAGAGAAGGACAGCCTTTCACTCTGGCCTCTGAGTGCATAGGTGTCCCCTGCTACTCTGAAATTTCTCGTAAATATCGATACACAAAAAAAAGCTGACCCTTTCCTACAAAAACAGAGTGAGGAGAGACCATTTCTTTTTTTGTCTGTTAATTGGGCATCTTCTAGGAAATTGGAAGCTAAATGTCCCTCTGCCAAATCTGGCATATAGAGCTAAATTTAGGTCTCTCATGTCTCAGAAGGGGCTCTGCCCATCAGGCTTTTTGAGTGCTGTGGACTCTCTCAGCCTCTTCCACTGGCACTGCTCCAGCTTTGCACAGTGAAACACCAGCGGTTGAAAGAATTGCTTGATGAGATGTCCTAACTTTGTAACCTGCCATGTGAGTGATGTAACCCTTGTTTTACAGGATCTTCCTGTCATAACCTTTCTGAATTGAGAAGAGCCAGACACTCTGAAGAGATGAAAGAGATCTGGGTTGAGGTCCCCATCCAGGTGAGGCAGAGTGGGGTTTAAAATGCAGATCACTCAGGTCACAGGCACATCCCCTATCTCCTAGAACATGGGGTTTAGTACATGTTTTAAAGATATCTACTCAACTGGTCCCTGCTGGTTAGTTAATAGTCTCCTGTGCTGAGTAACCTGTTCTAGATTCTTGCCATTAGTGTGCCACGGGGGGCTTAACATATTATGGACATAATGGCTCTTCCTTTAAAAGCACCAAACCCTTCTTGCACTCAGTGTCATTTTGGGGTATGCAAGGAATGCACGAGCAGGCTGCTGAGAGCAGCAGCTAGTCATTTGAGCAGCCTGAACTTTTTGCTTGGCTGCCCTATTTAAAATGGGTACCAGTGGAGCAATAGATTGGCATCTGATGTTAGTTAGAAAAAAAACCCTACACACTTAAGTGAAACAGTAGCAAAGTGATTTTTTTCTGTAAATCTCTGGAATTAATAACTACAGCTATTTGAGAAGAGAAACAGTATCATTCATACTGAAAAATATTCTCTTCCCTCCCACAGGGGAAGCCTGTGTAGGTGTGGAGCTGTAGTCTGGGAAATTAAAAAATGCAAATTAAAAAATGCAAATGTAAGAGAGAGGCATTGCTTGCTGCAGTGCTCTAAGGGTTTTCTTGAATAGCAGCAAATTAAAGAAATGCTATGTAATCAAAGTTTATATCAAGCCTATGAAAGAAAAGCAGCATTATTTCTAAATATAGTGATAGGACTCTCTGCTCCTGATCCTTTACATTGTGTACATATTACCAGTAAATTACAAAGATACTGTATTATGTGTTTCAACAAGTCCTTGAAGAAAATGCACATTACCCTTTTATATGCCACTTTATTCTGTTGTATTAAAACATGGTGATTAGGAAGGAAAAGGTAGTTGGGCTGCTGGGTTCATTCAGGTTTTTTCACTCCATTTCCCTTTGCTGTCACTACCAACAAGGGCTTCCCAACCGCAGCTCTTCGCTGCCGATGGAATCACATAAGTGGCACTGATTGTGTAGAAGTTTAGATAGTAGATCTGTTCTGCCTTCCACATCCCCTCTCAATTTATCCCTACATAACCCTGTCCACCTGCTTTTCTCAGTTTCACATCAACTTCATTTGTGGTCTGTTTGCAACATTTCCCACAAAAGGCCAACACAGCCCATCCAGGGAAAATAAATGCACATGCAAATAGTACCTGTTCACTGTTTCAAGGTAAGCACAGTGCAGTGAGGAGGAATCCAAGCCACATGGCTACTTAGGAACTTCCCAGCATAAGGGTACATAAGGGCAATGTCCAAATGGATTAACAGCACTGAGAGTGGGCAGTGTGGCTGAGGAAGAGAGAATCAGGCAAATGGTGCATCCTAGCAACATCTAGGTAACCTGTGGTCTCCAAGGCAATATGTAACTGGTTTTGAGAGGGATGAGATCGTTGCCAACTAAAATGAAAAATAAGCTGTGATGGAAACTCATATTTATTTGATTGGTAATTACAGTCACTTCCTCCAGCAGAACTCGGGCACTACTAAGAACAGAGGCGCAGCCATGAACACCACAGCTGGGAGTGTCACCAAAGGTAAGGAAATTCTCTTTAGCTTTTGATTCCTCTGTTTGAAAGAACTTGTACTGCTTTGTGATGTGATGATTTCAAAAGTTTCACTATATTTTTGTGATTTTTGGTCACTCCTCTTTGGGAGAAAACTCATTGGGACCAGAGGTTTGTCCATGACTGTCTCTGGGCCCCTGCAGAGACTGGGTGGAAAGCAAAATAGAAACGGAAGTTTCGTGGAGTCTTCTGTCCTCAATTGTTGCAGGGGAGACTTGCAGCCACAGGGAGGTGAGGAGCCTGAAATTTGTGGAAAGTAGAGCAGATTTCTATAAAAGCAAAACAGGCCTTACACAAATGCTTGTGGCCAGAGAATTCAGATTCTTTTGGCTGAAAATGTGCCTGCAGCCTGAGCTGTACACAGAATGCAGCTCTGTGGATTTGGCAGATTGAGCAAATGAAGACTTCAGCAGAATCTCTAGGTACTTGAAAAAACTAGGCCAAGCACACCCAGGTAGATAGCCACTGAATAAAATATTTTTTAGATCCTGATTTTAATTAAAATAAGGCATAACTACCCCATTGTGACACCGCTACAGTTTACAAGTCTTTCTTCATTTATTTAATCAATCAAAGTAGATAAATCAGCAAATAGTGCTTGCAAAGTCTCCTAGATTAAGAGATGAAACTCAGATAACCTTCACCAAATATGTTAATAAAACCAGAATTAGCAAAATCCTCCAAATACCTCTGTGGATGAAAAATACTAAAGGGATTTGAAAACAGCTCTTAACAACAGTTGTAAGTAGCATATTTTTTAAATTAATACTGTAATATAGGATATGCTGCTTACTGTTCTTTCTCATTAGATGTGGATATTTGAATAAAATTAGGCCTGGGTTAAGATATCCTGCAGTAGAAAAAAATGTGGCATTTTCAGCAGCTGTTATCACCATGGTGTGGTGAGGTGAGCAAAGATTCCTCCAGGGCATCTTCTTGAGCTACTTCATATATTTCAATGACTTTTCCTTTCTCTTGGGCTGTCAGAGGGAAGAAAAACAGAACTGCACTGGGGGTGCAAAACATTCACTGGTAGGACTATGAAAGTCACTTATGATGTGACCTTTACTACCTCAGTGGTGAAAAGATGAACTTCTCCAATCCCAAATGATTCCTTCAAAGGAGTCACCATCACTGTTTCTTAACTCACGTATTGTATCTTAACAGGCTTTTGTAACTAGCCTGGCTCTGATTCCAAAGTGGTAGTTCATTAGAAAAGAACTTAAGTGTTTCCATGATTAGCATTCTAAATACTTCATGGTACGACATATGAAAGGCAGGTCTACCTCTCCTTTGACATTTTAATCCTAAATTGAGATGGCCACTCAGATTTTACAGTCATCAGTGTGTCTCTGTGGTGTGCATTTAGCAGCCTTGAAACTCTTCCAAATTGTCTGGCTTTAGCTGCTTAGAAGAATCCATTACTCTCAAATTCAAATACCATCATAAAAGCTGCTGTAACACCAGGGGTCCTCAAAAGGTCTTTGTCCAATTCACCTAACATTATCAAAGTGCTTGTAACTAGACATTTATGTTACATTCCTAACTTAGTTGTCTATTTTTAATGTAATGGGCATTGGGAAAAGATAGTGAATTTTTCAAGGTCTTAAAAGAATCTAATATATCTTTTCTATTGGGTCTTCTTCTATTTACTCTCACCCCTTACTCCTGACAGCTAAAGTCAAATTCTGCTAACAGCAGTTACTGGTTTTATGGGTGTCAGTATTAGCTGTTCTGCAGCCTTTAAAACAGCTAAAGAAGTTACTGAAGTCATTATCATTTCTATGGCAAAACAAGTCGAGGTGTCAGGCTTGTCATTTTCAAACAAACTTAATCATACCTTCCTGCCCTGACATCACTGGAATTACCCATCTGTTTCCTGTATTTTAATGCCTTGTTGATTTGAGGAGTGCCTCGCTCGTGTTTCTGGCTAAAAGTGATGTGCTGGAGCACATCAGCAGGCATTGAAGCAAGCTTGCAGCACCTATTCAGTGAAAGGATTGAAGGACTTCTGCCTCTAAAACTATTAATCTTGTAACTTCCAAGCAGAGAAATCAATGATGTTTTGGAAAGTCAGATTGTTCATAAAGGAACTGTGGGTGGTGTCAGTGCAGAAAAAAACATGGAAAATACAGACAAATGTGTGAATTTATTTGATATTGGGTGGTGTGTATGAGAAATGTAGCAAATACCTGTAGCAACAAACAAACAAGGACATTTTTGTAAAAGCCTTGTTGACCAAGGAAAGGGGGAAACAGATCTAAAAGCAGAAGAAGCAGGGCTGTAAGAAGTAATAATCAAATGCACATAGTAACTAGAGCTGGAGTACAGTGCATAACCTTTTCCTTCAAATGTGGATTGAAATCTTTCCAAATATCAATTAATCCCTAATCTACCATGCATTTCCTAGTTGCTTCCTGTGCATTATTAATGGACTGGTCACCCTGAGATGAAGGTAGGAAGTAAAAGCAATTAAATTCCTCTCCCACCCCTGCAGATACAATTGACCTACAGGATTCAGCCACAAGTAAAAATGAAAAGGCTCCAAAAAAGAATAAACATGCCCTTCTTGCCTGAGCCAAACTGTGTAGTTTAAAAAGCCACATGCAAGAGCAACAGCAAGCTCTCTTTATATAAAACATCAAATTCTAAAGTTCAGGGCTAATCAAGGAAAAAAGCAAGTGCCCAGTCTCTGCTGATTTTTTGCTGGTGTTGTTCTGTAGCTGAATGAATACTTTGAGCCAGAACTGCAGACACTGATTCTTTTTTCAGTGTAGAAAAGAAAACCCCATCTGTCTCCTGAGAGGTATTGGCCCCATTTGAATTTGAAGAAACAATTTTAACTTCGTGTTTTTGTGGAGGGTGATGGCCACAGAATTCAGGAAGGCTTCTGGCTGTATAATACAGTTAACTCTGGCCTGAGAGGGTACAGTCATCCTAGCCTGCAATTATCATACAGATCAGTCAGCAAGGATAACAAGGAGAGCTCTGTGGCTGTTGTTTGCACTCCAACGTTAAAGATTCGTGTTTGTTTCCACAGTGTTGTAACACCAAGGTGAAAGTCTATCCCTTTTGCCCTGTTTTCAGCATCATTGGAGATAAATACCAGGCTAAAACAGGCATATTTCCAAATCACCCTGATTGTACTTCTGTTTAGAAAAAGTCTCCTACCTTAACAAGGATTATGTTACCAAACTCAGGGTGTATAAAGAACTAACTGGTAAGGGAAGAAGGAGGAAAACACTGACAGTGCCTACACAGGGAAGAAAGGAGAAGGAGTGTCACATGGTTTTATTAATGCAGAGGGTCCTTTCTGAGTGTCTGTGAGTGAGGTCCTTGGTTATACCCATCTTGTATGTAAGTGGAAGTATTTTCTCAATGCTTTTTCTCTATATTTCTTTCTTGGTCTTGTAGGACCACAACATCTTTGAGATGTTGCTCAGTTGAGTGACAGGCAGAAGTGAGGGAAGGAAGAAGGAATTATTAAAAAAGTGAGCTAGACCTCCTTTTGAGCTCGAGACATTTGGGCTTTCTTATGATAAGAAATCTCAGAGGGGTGGCAAGAGGAATGCAAACAGTTAGAAACAGAACCAGTAGCCCTGTAGACAACTGTATCATAGGTTTTCATGAACCCTTATTTTTCTGGTGATGATGAAGCTTTTGACAGCAATATGTGGTTCTCTGAATCTGTGCTGAACTCAGGTGAGTCCAGTCCACAGGCCATGCTGGCTCTTCTGGGTGACACTTAGGTTTGGTTTAGAAATGAGGGTTTGCACAGGAGCCCAGGGTGTGCATGGAAAGAAATGCTTCAAACGTGATCACAGTAACAGTTTGTACCCACTAGAAAAAGACATTTTGAGTAACTAACCTAAGCATATCTTTTCCATTTTCTCATTGCATGTATTTTTTCAGAATAATTTATGAAAGAGCAAGTTTTTACGAACATATTAGTTTTTTTGCATAAAGCTATCAATTACTTCAAGGGACTTCATTATCTCTTTGGGGATGGTCAGTAGATGTTGCCATTAAGATACACAGCAAGTGAACCAAATTTGGCTCTCCTTGCCATGGAATCCTGTCAGGAGAATTCCAGCAATAGAAACCAGGGCTGACTCCTGCTAAAAGGGTGAGTTTGGCTCACGGTGGGGCACAAGTGAGGATGGCAGGAATGGGAAACAGGAGGTGTTTGTTTTGCCTTGTAATGAAGAATGGCTTTGGAAACAGGGAATGCAGAAAGATGGGCTGATATGAGCTGAGACTGAAGTGACCATAAAACCACAGGCAGGATGCAAATTGGTATTGTCATAAAATACTCAAACAAAATGATATCAAGTATTAAAAACTGTGCTTACATGGCAGCAAGACTAAAGCAAGAACCTGAGTAAAGTGACAGACCATGAGCTTTGGTTGATTCTGTGCCTTTTAATGAGACCATCATGCCCATTCTTCAAAACAACATAAATTAAGGAGAGACCATCCACTTTGATTCTGAATTTCTATGTTTGTCAAACTGAGTTTCTAAAGTGATTTTTTTCTTCTTTTTCTTTTCAGTAGACAAAAAATGTGGAGATCATACTATATTCTGATCACTTGTCAAAATTCCCTTTTTAAAATCAAAGCTGTTTAATGTTCAAGAATCCTTTTTGTGCATATAAATGACCATGTTTTACTCTTCTATGATTTAAAACTGATTTTATTAATATTAGCAAAAATGTCCTCTCAGACAGACTGAACTCTTGTGCCTTAACTCAAATCCCAGCTAATTATGGCTCAGCTGTAAAGTTATAAACCCTTGAAAAACAAGGTTTATAAGAGAAGTATTGACACAGTCTTAACTATAGCTATGTGAATGGAGCTACTGTAATATTGTTTGGAAATACTGTTCTAAAAGGGAATCTTTTATGAAAAGAGATGCCAGCTGTTCACTTTGGAAACATTTATTTCACTGGCCTCTGATAAAATTGGCTGTGGAAGATATTATTCTGAAACACAGCAACTTCTTAATTTCATTACGACCTGAAGTCACTGACAAGACATGATGCCTAAGAGCTGAGAAAAAGGATTGTCACTGTGTTTTTTGCTTATATTGCTTTTCAACAAATATACACATTTTCTTAGAATAATTCATGCTGGGCAGGCCCTCAGCTGGTCACCAAGTAACTCCTGCTCAGAGCAGGAGAAAATAACGATACACCATTTTTATTTCATTTTTGGAACAAAGATTTTATTTTATTAATAAAAACAAAACAAACAAAAAAACCCCCAACAAACAAAATGCTTAAGAAGGCTTGCTTTTAGAATATATTTTTTGGCTTTGGCAATACTTCACCAGAAAAGAGCCACTTGCTGTGCTTTGAGGGGCAGAAGTCTACAAGCATGGCTAGAACCACCTGCCAACCCCAGCCATGCTACCCACAGTCCAGGGTCACATAGGAATAGGTAGATAGTTGGCTTTAGCCACAAGAATCCAAAATTTAAAGAGACAGAAGTCCAGTTGGCTGGCTCATGACAATCTGCCATGTGGATTCTGAGTCAAAAAGGTTGCTGTGTCTGGGAGTGAGATCCAGCATCCAAGAGTGCTGGATCAGCCACAGCTGAAAATGCTGCTCCAGTGATACTTTTCTGCAGAGAACCTAACAGGAAATAGCTGTTTACCCTCAATAATAAGATCTGGCACAAGTCTCTTGTACATCCCATGGAGCTTTCTCACCTCACAAAATCCTCTTGTCTCAAAAGTCACAGGGAGGTGTGGAGTGGTGTAACTCTGTATGTGCCCAGGTACACCTGGGTATGAAGTCCTGAAACATATCCTGTATTATATTCTATATATCTTATATCCTATCAGCTTTTAATGGTGCAAAACTCTCAGAAATGCAGGGGAAGAAAGAACTCCTGTTTACCTGAGTTATTTTTCTGTAATGTACATGCAGTGCTAAGACACATCCATGTGTGTTCATTCCTTATTGCTAAATCTGCTTGTCCTTGAACAGTGATGATGAACTTCTTGTACTGGGTGGTGCCTGCTGCTATTATTGACTGCAGTCTCTATCCTCTGCCATGTCATTGAACTTCCATCACCATTGGCTTCATTAGCAGTTACTGTTTTGGTGAAAAAAAAATCCTATACCTCGTATTATGGGATGACCTGAGACCATTATGGAACTGAACGTTCCCATAAGGATAATCTAGCCACAATATATCAAAGTGCTGAGAAAATATCCTTTGTCTCAGGTCATGTAACCAATGTGGCTGTTAAATGTTTTAAAAGCAGTTATATAACTGGCATTTAAAATGTTTTATTGAAAACCCTTAATGCTACTGTAACTAAAGTGACCTTTAGTGGAGTAACACACATCACATCTTAAAATGGGATTTGATTAAAAATATCAAATGTTGTAATGTGCTCATGGCTGTACATGCACCATCCTGTCATACCAACCACAGAGGCAGATGCACTCGTGTCTTGGGTTTTGGGCTTTTCAGTGTGATTTTCAGCTTAAATTTATAACCTAGTTACTTTACAAGGAATGATTATTATGAGCTTTTAAACATTCCTTGCAATATTTGACATACGAGCACTTTATTATTGGTATTTTTTTATGAACAGGTGGTATCTTTTAAGGCAGATGTTCCCAAACAGAGAGCATTTGATCTAGGGAGAGTTGGCTGATCAGAGGATTCACCCTGGCTTCTCTTCTCTTCCCATGCTATGATTAGATCTTTCTGAGAAACAAAAAATGCATCCATTAATCTGTACTGTCGTACAAGAAACCACAGAATTGCGAGAAAGTAGAAAGGTGATTTTATATGTTAATGCAAAACAAGACAGCTGTGAATTTTTTTTTTTCTTAAGAGATTGCCCTTATTAGAAGCAATTTTAAGAGCCCCACAGAGAAACCTGGATTAAAAAAAAAAACAAAAAAAACCAAACAAAAACCCAAATATTAAATGTCACGTTACAAGTCATATACTGCTGATGTTTGGAGTTCTGAAACACAAAATCATCTGAACAGTGAGTGGAAATGTTTTTGAACTCAGGATAACAAAGCTAGAAGTAGAACAGATACACAGGTGAAAAAAAAAATTCCTGAATAACAATTGAAATGAGAGATTCTTAAAAAAAATGGAGAAATGCCCTCTCTGAGACTACCTGGCCCACTAAGAAACATAATCCTCTTTTCACTTCTAAGTATTCTGAAGAGGGGTAGGTGGAAAAAAAACTTACTCCAACATATGAGAGCAAAAGATCTTTTTATCTTTTTACTTACTTTCCTAATAGCTTTTTCCCCACAGCCTCATGAGCACTGGTCATTCCAGACAGATTATCCTCATTATTTTACAGCTAGGAAGTTCAGTCATAAAGGAGTAAAGCAGGGTGTCCAGGATCACTGAGAAGGCCCAGCAGAGGTAGAATCAGGAGCTAAACAGAGTCCTTAACACATGCTTTCATCACATAAATATTCTCCTCACCCCAAATTCCACTCTGGGAGTGCATATGCAAATATCTCACCCATATTGAACTGGTATGTGCAGGATGGGCAAGACTTCTGTTGTATATGAGATTGTCTGGAGCAGGATTCAGGAACCCAGCAGATGAATTTGTTACCAAAGTGTTTATAAGTAAACTGAGCAAATGCATGGCCAAAACAGACATACAGCTTTGAAAAAATCCATACAGAATTACTGGGGGAAAGTTTACCAGTGTCAAGGAAAGAATGAAGTTTTATGGTAATAAAATGGACTTAATAACCTCCCCATGTCTGCTCACACTTTGAGAAAGTCACCTCTGCCCCCACAAACTTACAGGGGAGGGTCCTGCAGGGAGGCAGAGCTTTTTAGGCTTCCTGGGTGCTGCTGGGAAAGAGGCTGCAGGTCTGCAATGGTGAGGGAAAGGCTGAAAAAGAGGGAGCACCTGGGGGATGGAAGCAATCCAGTCTGGAGGAGCCTGGAACCACAATGAGGGAAGATAGGAGCATGAGGTGAGTAAGAAACTTCAGCAAAACAAATGTTGTACTAAAAATTGTTTGAGAAGTGATGCTTCAGGTACCAAATTTATTTTTCTGTGGCTGCCATGTGACTGTGAAAACCGTAGAGGTTGGCTGGATGAGACAGAATTGGTGCTGTTATTGCCAGAGCTGCTGTGTGTAAAAGGGGGCTGATCTCTGGAGCCACAGGGGTGCCTTAGGAAAATGTTTCTGAGTTGCAGGAAGAGTCCTATTAAATACATTTCAACCAAAGCATAGAGAAACTCTAATGTTTGTAGCAATTGCACAAAAACTCTGAAAGTTGAAATCAACCAAGTGCTGCAAAGAGGAAAGTTTGAGGGAGGTTGAAAATAACTGTAGTTGTGAAGATCATACTGAATAGTCAGATCAGCATTTGTGCTCAGTCAGACCAGGACTTGTCTGCCAGAGAGTTTGATTTTCGCGAAGGGAGAACAATGGAGTCGCGCATGCAAAAAATGATGCTTTGTGGAGGGGAATGTTTCTTGACCAAAAGGAAAAGACAGACTTTGGGAGCGTGGGATAAACTGATGCTTAAAATTTATAAGGGTGAGCAAGAAAAATAGGAAGAAATAGAGAAATGGAATAAACAGAAATTATAATATCCCTGAATAAAGAGCTCCAAAGTCACTGGATAAAATAGCAGGCATAATGGTGGTGGCAGCTCCTGTACTCTGTTGGGACATGGTGACCAGTGAGCTTGTAGTATGTTACTCATTTTGGTACCTTTGCAATAATAACTGAGTAGTAACAACAAAACTGTTCTAAGAAATGTCACTGTGAATCTGAGAAACCAGAAGGTTTCCCGTAGAATTTCTTCTAGAAGGGAATAACTCAGCAAACAGTAAATCCCAGTAAATGTTTATACACTAAACTTCACTCGCTGATGAGCAGTTCAGTCCCCCTCCACTACAGGGCCCTGGAGTGGAGCTGGCAATTAATCTCCAATTGCTTGGGTGGGAGCAGTTCACAGCTGAAGGGGCTCTGTGGATTGTAAATCTGGCAAGCAAAATGGGAACTCGGAGAACGGGTAATGAGGGAAGTGCCAATAGTTAAAGCTATAATCATCAGAACTGTAGGGCAGATAGTCGACACCTATATGGCAATTTTCAATTCAGTAACTAAAGCTAACAGAGTTGCCTAACAACACCACTGAGCTGCAATTACAACTGGCAGCGTTATGTAACTGTGACAACCAGACGAAGCGGAAAAAAAAAAAACCTGAGAGAGAGAAATGCATATATATTTCCAGTCTTAGTTACTGAAGGAGTCTGGGGGATGGAGCCCCATATTTGAAAGCTGCAGAGAGAACACACTCCAATCCATTTCGTATACTCCTCCTCAACACCCCAGGGATCTACGCACACACACAAAGAAAAGGATTAGACAAAGACACTTTTTTTTTTTTTCCCCCTACCATGAAAGTGGCACCAGAACCATATTTTTTCCATTCATTGAATAATGCAATCCAAGTACACTTAAAGAACCTGGAGGCATGGCCAGCCTCAGCTCTAGCCACCAGTATGGAATTTTGCGCTGCAATGTTCACATGCTCAAATTTACCATAGCAACCTCCACATCACATTTAATACACAGAGACATCCCTCCTCTTGCCTGTTTAAAGAGCCCTTGTTAAGTGGTTTTGCTGTATTTTAGATGCCAAGATGTCGGTAAGATTGATGGAAGGGTGCACAATCAAACTTGCAAGGAGAGCCTAGCATCTAGCTCATTATGTAAGAGAATTAGCAAGGCAGTTCTTTTGACATGACAGTCCATTATGGCGGCTGTCAATCATACCTTAACATATGCTTTTTTTGTCCTCTTTGGTGATTTCTTTTTTTTTTTTTTTAAAAAACACGTTGTTCCGTTCCTGTTCCTCAATAAGGCAGTGTGTAGATGCTTTGTGTGTGTGCACAGTAGCTGTTGCAGACCTAGATGGGCTGTGCTTTCTCCACATAATCGCTGGGTAACATATAATTATGCACGCATGTGTAATCCTGACTTGTGTGGCTCTTTGTCCCAATTATATGTGCACGGAGGCTTCAATCTGCTGTTGCTTCTCATCCATCTAATAGTTTTGGCCCTTACAAGTGAGATAGTGGTGCTTAGGTGTTTTGGTGCAGAAAGCCAAGGTTTGCTACCTGAATAAAATCCACCTGGAGGGGCAGTTATATTTATTAACTCCCTCTTCAGGAGAGGGAAGAAACACTTGAACTAAGAGTTGTCTTAAAATGACAGTGAGACCAGAATAATATCAACCACTTTTCATAAAAATAGTTTCATATAATGAAGAGAGATTAATGAACTAAGCCTGGAAGATTATTCACTGTTACAGGAGTTGGTAAGTGGGCAAATAGAGGCACAGAGAATCTTAAGTTTCTAAATCCAGTTCAATACCCTTCCTGAAGTCTTCTACAATTGAGCCATCTCCTATATAAAAAGGAACAGAGATGGAAAGGAAGCATCTTCTGAGAAAGGCTCTTTTCATCTCTGAAAAAAAACATCTGAGAGGGGGGAGGGGGAACCAGAAGGACAGATTGCCTCTGAAAAATAAAGAAGGTAATCTGTACAGGCTCATCTTGACTGGTGTGCCCTTTTGAGAGAGATGGTAACTGGCAGTAATGCATACAAGGGAGCCTGGGAAGTTAACACATCTCAAACAATAGTGCATTTGCAAACATAGAATATGTATTACAGTAGAATTATCTTTTCATGTTATTTTTAAGAGAAAAAACACATTACAAGGCAACTCTTCTAAGCTGTAGCTTTATCTGCTTTGATTCGCACAAGTATATCAAGCACTGTAGTTGAGACTAGGAGTACCCTTTACTGGTTTTGTTTCGTTTATGGGAGGGAACACGTGGATAAGTTGGAAAAAGAAGCTTTGTTGCTGCACATCCATCTTTCTGCCACTCCTTTCTTAGCATCTCTCCTTTTTAGTCCGTGTAAAACCAGTCTTCTGGGGCAACAGACAGATAACTGGTAAGGCAGTGCTGCACCAATGGGAAAGATGTAGCACATCTGTCCTAGTAAAGATGAACTTCCAGAAGGAGGTTGGTTCACTGGGAAAAACAAGGTTCTGCATGATAAAAATGCTTTATCTTGATTAGAACTTTTATTGAGGTGAGTAGGAAAGTGGGATTGCACTTCAGGAGCCCAGTGAGAATGCAAAGGTTTGGGAAGGTTTCTTCCTGAAGTAAATGTTTTCAGAAAAGTCCTTTAAAATATTCTCCAGGTTCTCAGTTTATCTGGAAAGGAGTGATGTGTGACTCATTGCTTGGTGTTATGGTGTTACCTCAAATCCTCGACAGGACTGGGACATCCATATAAATGCAGATAAATTACACCCTCTACTCCAAGGATCACACAGATTAAGGCTTCTGTCCTGGAAATTGCTGACTGAGGCAAATACTTTTGCTTGCATACATGACAATAATTTTGAAGGGGTCCTCCAGAGCCAAGGCTTAAGAGACCTCCCAGCAGAACAGGTCTTGGACAATTGGTATCATAAACATTGTCTTTCTGCACAAATGGATCAAGCATCATTGACTTCACTGGTACTGCTCAGATGTGCAGTGGTGTGCAGATGTTTGCTTCTGACCTTTTAACATTATTTTCCATTAAAAATAAATGAATGATGCCCTGAAATACCAAACAGCAGTCCATTCACATCATTCTAACTGACTGTAGGTAAGGTGTTTTTCCCTTCTGTGCTATCATTTGATATTCCTTAATAACTATTCTTCTTTATTTGAGGAGGAGAATATATATATATATATACACACACAGACACACACAACCTATTAAATTCAAGGTTGCTTCATTCTACTATTTCATCCTGAACCAGCCACGTGGTGACTCTTCTCCTGATCTGATCTGCAGTGAAATCAATGGGAAGTGTTCTATTAAATTCATTTGGCTTCAGATCAGATGCTGCCATTGAAAACTCTAATATAGGCAGCCTGGTCTTTGTGATATCTACCATAATGGCACAGTGTGGTCCCAATCCTGCAGTCTGACTCTGGGAAAATCCCGATTGACTTCAATGAGAGCTTTCCTAAACTATGGATTTCACAATCAGGTAATGAGAAGCAATGAGCATACGCTGCCCTCTCTATTAGATCCTGTAGTCAGACTGCTTCTGATGGGCTTCTATAAAGTGATTTTTCTATGGCAATCTGTGCTTGCAGCAGCACCTGCTCTGTTAGTCTCTCAATTCTTCACTTAACAAAACAGCTTGACACCGCAGGTGAAAGATTCTGAAATGTTTTAATTAACTAGCTTGAGCACCATTTGATTTCTGTCTCCCTGGATGTTTCAGAAATTCCAAACTGCTTGGTTCTGTGACTGCCATCAAACAGGATTTGAATTTCTGAAACAGGCTTCTATAAAAGGAGGAAAAGGTGCTGAGTTTATATTGTAAAGTTTATATCAGGCTACTGTAAACAGTGTGTGTACACAGCTCGTTATCACTGGGAGATTTGACCAGCAGTATTTCTCAGGCTGCAAGAATAGTTCTAGAAATCATGGGCCAAATCTTACAGCTCTGATTTAGTCCAAAATCCTATTGATCTTGGAACTTTAGGGTTGAGGCTCATCTTGAGTTTTAGAGAACGAAAGATCAATGGGAAGAGCAAAAAAAAAAACCCACCTAGGGTTTTTAAAAACTATTCATTTTTCAGGTTATACAAGAATATGCATTTTGGTGGGCTGACATTGTACAGGAGCAATCAGAGCTCTCGGCCATAAGAGAACCTCCAGGTCGTACAGTGAAATAATTACTGAAATGTTCCGGCCATATTAGCATAGCTCAGTTCAGTAGGTCAGTGCTGTGCACCTACCACCTCTCAAACAGGGATCAAAGGAGGGCAATAAAACACAGGGCTGGCAATCTTTCCGAGACATCCCACACCTCGGGCTCCCACGCCCAGCCCGGCTGCTCGGCAGGGCACGGGAGAGCTGGAGATACAGGCTGGGTGTCTGAGTGCAATGAAACAGGTTTCTCTTAAAGAGCTCAAGATGGACCTGTATTGAGCTGGGGCACAGCCAGGCAGGAGTAGCTATTACGGTTTATTTACATGTATCAGCCGGAGTTACTTGCTTACAGGACTTGACATCGGGCTTCTGAAAAAAAATGGGAAAAGTAGGCATGTGCAAGGAGGGAAAGCCATCAGATGTCTCTTGTGGCCAGCGGGAACTTCTTTTAGTCCTGCCAAAATGATGAAAATATACCTTTAGTTAAAAGATAAAAGCTAAAATTCTCCTGTAACAACTTGCCTCCACGATCTGAAATATCACAATGCTTATAAAGGGATGAAAGCAGAACAGTTTTACCTGTACAGTAGCAAAGCACAGTGTACATTTCTGGAATCCAGGATTTGAAGATTATTTAGTCTATATGGAATGGTTTTAAAATGTTCTACACACCAGAAGAAACACCAGTTACCAATATATCTTTATTAATCAGTAAAGTGCTGCTGGGGGAGAAAAATATCCTTTTTTTCTTTTTTTTTAATCTGGGGTTTATGACACAGGTATCTTTGCAGAATTATGCGTATTACTGAAGTCAGAAACCTTAATCTGTAGGGTTTTTTCCCCCCTCACATTAAGCCCAGTAAGCTAAATGAAGTGTTCTGTGTTCCATTGTGTCTTTCCATAGTTCCTGAACAGAAGCCAATTTAAATAGTTAAAATCCATTTATGGGTAATGTTCCTCACAAACACTGCACCACTGAGACTATTTGTCTTTCTGAACTTGTGCTACTGCTCACTGCATTAGCAGTTTAATCAGATTTGTTAATGAATAATGTTTTGCTTGCAAAGTATATCTTACGTGCATTAAGCTCTTAATTGTGGAGTTGCCACAAGCCCCGGATAAAAGGCAGCGCACACTGAAGGAGTTGGGGAATCCACATTCCAGCTGGGTTCCTGCTTCCCCTTGTTCCTCTGTGTAATTCCACTGGCTGGGTAACAGACCCTGGTGAGCCCAGTTTGACTTAGCTGAACTTTCTGGGTGCTCTGAGCACGGTCTGGCTTCCCTCTAGTCCTTAGTGGGGCTCAGGTAGCAGGGACAAAAAAAGATGATTTTTGTGTTGTGTGTGCGGTGGGGTCTGGTGGGGTTTGTTTGTTTAGGGTTTCTTTTTTGGTAACTTGAAACAGAGGAGAGCATGGGAGGTTTATTTCTGAAAACACCAATTTAACCCCAGAGAGTAGTTTCTGTATTGTTGATAACTGATGTGATTTTCCCTACTTTTGCTCTAACCTTGGAGTTTACTTTCAGTCTTTGGCTTAGCATTTTAAGAAATTAACCAAAAAATGGAAGTTTGATGTAGGTCTTGGGCTGTTTTAGCCTGCTATTTCCTAATGCCCAGTCCTTACTTTCATCTTGAAGTTCATGTCTCTTTCTTGAGTGGATTTAATTTATTAGTCAGATCTATTTACAGTTGGGCATCAGAATTCCACAAACTGGGCAGTCCTTATTAAAGTGCACACTAGCTTGTACATTCTGACTTGTGATAAATCACAGTACTGTGTATGAAACTACTCATTTAATTGCAACATAGAACAGTGGGGCCGGAGTAGGAAGTGAGGTTTTATTTCTCTTTGAAGTTAAACACTCCACTTCTCATTTTCTTATCAAGTTTTCAGTTTCATATGCCTTTGAAATACAGCAATTATATAAAACACTGCTTTGAACTATGTCATAGAAAACTGTGTGCCAATTTTTTTTTAAGTCCTGGAAGTACATATAAACATTAGTTGTTTCACATAAGATCTTGTTTTGTGGGTTTTTTTGGAATGCAAACTAGAATATTGAATCAGAGTTAGGCACTTCTTTAAGGACATAATGGAATCTAGAAATTATCAAGTAGGAAATCAAGTCCTGAATTCACATATTAGTGATCAATCCTTCCTCCATTTGCTTGGCAAAATGCTTCTGCAATGTTTTTATTATATCCATTTTCCTCTGTAGTGATTTCAGGTTTTTTTCCCCAGGAAAGACCAGTATGGTCTCTGGTTGCGTTATCTCAAAGTGCCTTCCTTAAAGCGTCTTTTTCAATACTGTAAATTGTTACTTTTATTGAGTCATTTTGAAATCTGACTTCAAAGAAACGAGACAGATGTGTTCATCATCGGGGTGGTTTTGTCTGCTCTGTGCCTTCAGTGTTGGGCTGTGCCCCGGAAATCTGAGGAAGCTCTGGCTGTGCCCACACACAGGGCACAGCTGGGCTGAGCACTGGCAGTCTTGAGCTATCGAAAGCACCCGTGGGCAGTGAGCTGAGCTCAGTGTTCACTGTCCCTTACCTCAGGTGACACCTCACATGGCTCAGCCGTAAGCAGAGGTGAAGCACTGCCCGTGTGGGAGACCACTCCTGAAAGGCATCACAGCTCCCTGTTACCAGCACCTTTCCCCCTCAGACCCGTCTTTTGTTGCCTCCCGGCCATCGAGCACTTTGTGGGAGGCAGCAGCTCATGGTCCTCCACCCCCTGAATGTCATCAGAAACTGCCTACACACATCTTCCCCCAGCTGGCTCTGGAGGCAGCACTCTCAGGTGAAAGGTGGTGCTGATAGCTGGGGCTCCTGGCAGTAGCACAAGGTACTTATTCAGGCAGACTCTGTATTAAACGTTCTTCTGCCTGCTTCACTCACTTATTCCTGCCCTTTCCCAGCTGATACAGGGAATTGCCCTGCTTAAGTGGTTCTAATTCAGGAGTACGTTGCTGGCATGCCAGCCCGGCTCCGTGAAACACTCCTGGGTTTTTTCCTATTAAAAAAAAAAAAAAAGGAATAAAATAAATTCCTTTGTGCTCTCCTTCCGCAGTGGTTTCACGGGTCGGGATTAGCTGGTGGCACAGCAGCGATGTTGTGGCACCAACCGTGGCACAGCTGCTTCCCGGGCAGGGCTGGAGAGCTGGGGATCCTCCTCCTCCTCCCACCAGGCTCCGCCACCAGGCACCGTGTCCCGCTGGCGGGGCCACCGCCGTGTCCCCAGGGCGGGGTGAGGAGCCCTCGGCGGGGTCACACCGCGCACGTCACCGCCACCGACGGCTCCCCTGCTGGCCCGCGGTTCCTTCCTGGCTTTATTTATTCCTTGTGGCGAGCACCAGCTGAATGCTCCGTTTTATCCCCGGCAGGACAGGGCACACCCAGTGAGGAGGAGAAGCAGAAAGTTCATCGCGGCTCCAGCCAAGGCTGGGAGTCTCTGCGGGGTTGCTGTCGACAGGAGCGAGAGAGGCTCATTGGACTGGGGAAATACGAGGTGTAAAACTTAAAGGAGGAGGCAGAGCCAAGCGTGTCAGCTCTGCCCAGAGCAGAGCTAGGTAAACCTGCCGCTTGTTGGGTCACAGCAGCTGCCGTAGCCCCTTTTCCTAGTGTAAAGGCACAAAGAAACCAGATTGTGACTGAAAGCCTGATCTTACATGTTTGCTGCTCTGACACTGTATTTTGGCAGTCAGACGGATTGAAATTGTTGAAATTAACATATATGTGACTGACTGCTTTTGTTGTGTGTACTTCTGTGGTGCTTATGTATGGGGTGGCACACCCCAACACATCCCACTCATTCTGAAGCTGATCCTGACTGTGTATCTGACTGTTCTTCCTAATCACTGCAAGGCTTTTATTTAGCACCTATCACTGTGTCAAATTCTTTGTATCTTCTCCCTTCCCAATACAGTCACTGCCTGCCCTTCAGCTGATTCCTCAGCAGCCCCTGTGGCAGAGAATATTTCAAAATGTTGCTAAGCTGACACCATTTTTCTGCAAGCTTCCCTCATAAATCCAGCAGACTTGGAGGAAGTAATTGCTCCATCTTTGGCTCAAGATAACTTCTGACACCACGTAATGTTTTATAAACACTCGAGAGGCAGGTTTTTCAGGAGAGAAGGCACACTACCTATTATTAAGTGTATGAACAGTCAGGCCTGGCTGATTTTTATGCTGGTGTTTAGAAACTTCTGAAGTTTTACTTCAGTAGGACCAAGATTTTACCTTTTTGGTATACAAAGGATGCTTTCAGCAGTTCAGTCTGATTATCAGCAGTCACATCCACACCAAAATTATGATTTCATTTCTCAGTCATGTTCCTGCTTGCAACCAGATACCTCACCCCTAATATTCCTCGGGTAGCTCTGGTATCTTTTTATGTACAGTCCTATTTCCTCTCTGGACACAGTACTGAAATATGACCAGGTGCCAAGGTATAAAGTGCATATGAAGAGCAGACTGGCTCATCAGCACACCAACTAGTGCTGTAGCCAAGGGTTTGTGTACAGGCTACATTTTTGTGTGAACTGAACTATGTATGCTATAAACACTTGAGGGAGAGTCAATGAGAATATTGTTACATAAATAAAGTCATTTATTTCTTTGGCTTAAGAAACTGCTGTGACTAAAACATAGTGGGAGATCAAAGAGAAAAAAAACCCACTTAAATAAGACACTATTAATTGGTGAGTCCAGCTTCCCTCTTATAAACTGGTCAAGTGGGCCAGTGCAAGTTCTTAAGCCCTGGAATACAACTGGAATAACGCTGCAGAGCACAGGAGAGGGGAGGCTGTTCTTGGCTGGGTCCTGGCTAACATAGACAAGTTATCTAAAGGTGTAGCTGAACCAGCGAGCAGCAGCATGTACAGAGAGTGGTGCTGTACTTCATTTGAAAATGAAGCTTTCTCTTTCATTAAGAACACATGTAAATATCTGAGGAAAACTGATTTTTAGAACACTTTAGGAAATGGGCAAATTAAGTCTGACAGACTAGTGATAGATAAAACAATGAATCTAAGACAAAAGGGGCATCAGGGAATTCTCAAGACATCTTTCATAATAACAAAGCCGAAAGCCCTGTGAGATATGGAAAGATAATTTTCTTTCAAAATATGGATTTTCTTTTTTCCTAATTTTCTGGCATGCTGTTCCTAGTCAGAGGCCTGGGAGCTTCTCCTCCATCTGCCTGCAGTGCTGGGTCTTGCTTGCAGAAGGCATCACCAGTGAGTAAAGTTACTAAGACTTCATACTCACAGACATAAAGTATTGGGTTTATTCCTGTTTTAATAGGAGAAATAAAATATTGAGGCCTTACTAGTCTTCAAGAAAGGACAATTAAATGTTCAGAAGCAGGTCATGAGCTTATCTACACTGATGTTAACTAGGATAAAAATCTTAAGAGATTTAAATGCTTATGATTCACAGCGTATGTAAGTACTGACTGATGAGACTTAAGGAAATATTTCCCTCTAGGGCAGGCTTTTCCATAATCAACCATTACAGGCACGCTTCCTCTGGTCCACGATACCAGACTGCAGGGACAGCAAGTGTGATCCAGGATGGCAGTTCCCACCTTCCTGCAGGGTGACAGCTGTGGCCGGCAACCCCTGTTCTCTTGGAGACGTGCCTACCGCAAACGTACAGCCCATTTGGGGGTTTCATCGGGCAACATGGGGTTTTCCACTTATTTCTTTTTCCTCATTTTAAGCTCCTGCCCAGGTAGCCTCATTGAAAACACTTCTAGAATTACTGTGTGGGTTGATCATTGATCTGATGTTACACTCTACTAGTCAGCGGCCGGTCGAGCAAGGAGTGTTCTCATACATGTGTGTTGCTGTTGAAGGCTGGGCTGTGGACTGTGCAGAGTATAATTTCAAGACAAGATCACAGTTAGTCTGGGAAAAAAAAAAAAAATATATATATATATATATATATTGGGAAATTACTTAGTATGCTCTACTTTGGGCAGAGTATTTCTTCTGTAGTCATCACATGCCTTACTTCAAGGACAGCAGAAACTGCCAGTGGGACTGGCAGGAAGGCAGGTGTGACTTTGAACAAGTATGGTCCTGTTAGATCAGCAGTGAAACCCATCATCTCCTGCCACCAAAGACAGGGGTCCTGTCAGGCTGCTGCTTTTATGCTGTGAAACTAATGTATGGATACATTTGTAGGAAAAGGGAGGGCTGTCTGAGGTACACAGGCAGGGGGATCAGCAGCTGGGGTGGGTTGCCTGCATCTTGCACATCCAAGGGGCAGCTTTATATACTCAGTGGAGCAGCTTGGCATCCACTACAGTGCTGTGATCTGTAACAAGTCTCCTGTACCGTGAAGGCACTAAAAGTTGAAATCAGCTCCCTTTTCTGTTGACAGCTCTTTATGATCCTCTCACTGGAAATATTGAAGTCTGCAGTTAAAACGGAAATATGTTTAAGAAGTATACTTTTGTCTGTGTTTGCCTTGGCTAGAGGCTGAAGTGAGTACAGTGTGCAAGTGTGGTGCAATAAAAGAGACTTCAAGAAAGAAAAGAGTATGAGATGTGTATGTTACAGATGTAAATATCACTAGCACAGCTGTGCTGCAGAATAAATTGAAAGGTTTATAATGGGTTTCTGTCAAGAGGTTGCATAATGGTTAGGAAGGCGATGCATGGTTCAAGTCTAGAAATGGCAGCAGATGGAAAAGTATTGATTTATATTAGTGACACTAGAAAAATAAAGGAAATAATTGAGCTACAGCAGCTAGTTTCATGCTAAAAGAACAGTGTTCACATTCCAGTTCCTTGCTGCTACTGGGTGTCAGGGTGACACCAGAGGAGATGGCTGTATTTCAACCACTGATTAGCAGCTTTGAGGGCCAAATAATTTAATAGCTATCAACACTGAATTTAATAGCATTATTCTGTATTCAGCTAGTGCTACTGGAAGCAGAACTTTGTCTTAATAAGAAACAAAGCAAACAATCTGTATTTCTACCAGATGCTATGTAAATCACAATTCTGCTCAGCACTGGAGAATGGGGAGGACGTCAAAATGCTACTATAACCTCCTATGTGCCACAAGTTCACATCGGCAGAGTAAGGCCTGAAGGGCCTTTCTTGTGTTCCTTTGGAAAGATGGAGTGTGCTGAGTTCTGGGGGTGCTGCTGACATATCCTGCCCCAGTAAGTGACAGTGCAAAGCCAGAAAGATGACTGGGATTTCTGGAGGGACCAAGGCTTCCTCCTAAAGGAGTATTAATAGTGGCTGCTGCAGGAGCAGATGGGATTTGTAGGAACCCCAAGCTCCATCTGTTCACAATAGACGTGATGAGCCCAAGATCCAGGGCACAGCTGAATGTGATGGCCAGCCCAGCACTGTCAGCTGCAGGTGAGGAACAAGTGGGTCAGAGCAGCAAGACAAGAAAACAGGCAGGAAAGGTTTCTTTCACTAGAAAATGGCAGAAAACACTTTGCTCCACTGTTGAAATACACCTGTACTAGAACCAAAAGCCTAGCAAGACAACCTTATAAATACAACTGGCTGTCCTTTGAACAACCTTATTTTCCCTTCTAAGTTGCCCACGGTTGTGGCTGTACTGAAGGAACCAGAGCCGACTGCAGCCTGCAACCTTTTACTTAGTGGGTGGAGCTGGCACAGCAGCATTTGTAACCTCAGAAGCTTGAATAACCCAGTTTCTAAAATCATCTTACTCGCCAGCCTATGCAAAGAACATATAATTAGAGCAGCCTTGACTATTTCAGTTGAAACAGCTCTTGCAGCTTCTTGTTAGTTCTGATAACAGGAATGTTGCTGCTTCTGCACTAATTGCTGTAACAATCTTCCGAGGGCTCAGTCCTGCAGTCAGTACGTACCATTCCTGCTGAGCAGGCTGCTCTTAAAGCTAAGGGACTGTCAGCCCTGGCAGAGCAGGGAGCAGTGTTGGCTGATGTTATGCAAGTTTTTCTTGCATAAGGGGTGGAAAAGACATTATCAATTGTTATTGATGCAGTTCTTCACTGCAATCTGCTCAGCTAAACGTGTTTGCTTCCATCAGGATGTCCACAGCTAACTTCAGTCATTGTCCATGAGCTCAGCTGTGGTCAGGAGCCACCTTTCTCTGCTGCAAAAAAATCAGCCCCCTTGGGTAAATAATGAGTTTGTCTCAGACAGCATCCCTTGCTAATTAACTCAATACTTCATATGAGGAAAAGCTGCTTAAGCTACCCTAACTCTGTTACCTTTGACATGTTTCCCATTCTCCAGGATGGCAAAGCTTACGCCTTATTTTGGCTGTGATTCTCAGTTACCACCTGATATTTCCACACCTGCAGCACCAGGGCACAATTCCCCTCTCCACAGCATAAACTCCTAGAACTGCTCAGCCTCAGACGAGGCCACATTTGAAGTGGACTCGTTTTGTCAGCTGTGGCAATCTCAAACTACAGCTGTGCATGCACAGAAGACCAAATCCACTCTGTATCCTGAAATGCCTGGGATCATCAGAACTTCTCCTCAAAAGGCAAAGCTTCCCTCGAGAGCCTTGGCTGGTGTTGGTGGTGTCAGGCTAATGCATGAGCACACCAGGATCTTGCCCACGTAACATAAGTTAGAGTGGTGTATTTGAAATACTTTAACACAAATTTATCAGTTACTGCCTCTGGGGAATTTGCCTGATATGTTGCAATCATCTGGATATTTTAGCAGAGTTTCAATAGACTTGCGTCAAAATCATTTTGCCATCATCTTGACATAGTAATGTAGTCTCCAGTGACTGCAGTGACATTATTTTGCCATCATCCTGATATCATCTATTACACCACTGTGGTCCCCATGCTCTGGCATTGCTGAGTGCTTTGCCTCATTATATTATTTTCATAAGCTTGCTCTGAAATTAGTGCAAAATAGCTGTGGTTTTCACAGCACGTTACATGCATAGGGGGAGTTCCCTGAAATCAGAAAAGATATTTCAAGTATACTGATCTGCTATTTTAAGAACACTCCAGATTTTTAACATTTTTCCTTTAAATGACCAAAATGTTTAATTCATACAAAACTGCCAGAAAAAAATGTTCGCTTAGGAGGTAAATGATGTTTTCCTCAGACTTTGGCAGGAGTACTGAAAACTGGTTCCAAATTATGCTTTGTTAAACTCTCCATCATTAAAAGCAACATGAACTTAATCTTTTTGGGGTGTATACTGTATGCTGGTGTATCCAGGCTTGCTTACTGCAGCCTGAAATAGCCTCAGTATTCTTATGTTTGTGATTCAGTGACTCCTGTGTTTGGCATCCAGCTTATTTTGAATAAGCTCAGTCCTTGACTATATCATTTTAAGTCTTGATCACAAACATATCCCAAATATCTTCACAGGCATGGATAATTTCAGAAATGGATAGTACTGCTGAAGTGTCTCAGATAGGGAAAGGCTTAAGTCTGTGCTTAGCCTGGCCACATTTAGCTAAAGCCATCTTAAACTCAGCCATTTTCTGTGGTTAAGACAAACAATTTCTTCAGTGGGATTGTGCATGCGAACACTAAGTACACACATAAGCACTTGGAGAATCCAAGAGTGCAAGAGACAGATGTAGAGATTTCCTCTGACTTTAGTGGCTTTAAAATGGCTTCAGTAGCTTTACATTGGGTCCATAGAGAGCTTCTACTTCTCAATATTTGTAGAAACAGGAAGATAACTTAAGCTTGGTGCATCAGTCAGTGCACAGTGGTGAGCGTCTGGCAATCCTCTAAGTACTGGAGTTTGAAACTTAAGTATGAAAATGCTGTCTGCTGTGTTTCAGCTCTCTGTAAACACTAGGAATGAGGAGGTACAACACTGACATCACTGGAGACCCAGGGCTTGATACTAAATAGAAGTTTGTATTTTGCAACCTTTTTGTAGATTGCTGTAGGGTCCCTGCTTCTTAACACCCTTCCCTGGTGTTCTCATGTCTCTATTCCGTGGGTCTCTTTTCCACCTTTTTAGTTAATCATGTTTTTTAAAGAGAACAGCAGTAAAAAATAGGTATCCAATGAAGGCACTAATCCTTTTTTTTCATGCCCTCATAGGAGGCCATCAGATTATAAACAAAAAATGGAAAAAAAACCCCACTTTGATTATTTCTTAATCAGGGGAAAAGTAGCTAGGGTTTCTCTTTTTTTTTGCTATTGATGTTACCCTTTTCAAAAGTACACACATAGCAGGAGTTTTAAAGTTTCAGCTTTTAAAGTATGTTGTCTCACATTCCAGTACTGATCCTTGCAGTATTGTCTCTTGGTTGGCTGCCCTTTCATTTCTCTTCAATTACAGCTCCCTCAAAAGCTGTATAGAAAAAGATGCAAAAGAATAACACAGGCCATTATTCTGGGCTTTCAGTGGTGATAGACTCCACTATAGCAGACATTCAAATAATGACTGAACTATCACTCCCCTCAGAAGCTGTTCTAACAAAACACCACCAACAAAATTCATGGGTTAGTTAATGTTTAATTGTGACAAGTTATGGGATGATATGGAATTACTTTTTGTTCAAAACCAGAATTACCTCATGGTTCTGTTAGCTATATTAAATCTTCATTAGTCCAAAAACGAGACTGAAATCAGGCCATTCATAGACTGACATCTGCTGAGCTTGCAGATGAATAAAACTTTGTGCTTCTCCCCTACATTCAGTGGGTTGGCAAACAAATAATTATTTTCTGTTTCTATTTTGTTCATACAAAGCCACCAAATCATGGTGCAAATACATGCAATAGTAAATCTCCCATTGTCTCTAACCCGAGCCATGTCTGGGCCCATCTATATGCAAGTTGTAAAGTCTGTCCTGAAAAAAGCTGCCTGGTAACCCTGTGAGTATGCCAGCAATCATAAATGTGGGCTATTTTATGGGGCATGCTGGAAAACTCCTTGTGCTAGGGAAAAAGTTCCTGACAGCAGCAGCCGCTGTCCCCGGGATGAGAAAGCAGGCACGTCCATTAGCAATTCCTTTGTCAGTAGGAGCAGCTTATCTTCATAATGCAGCCAAGGCAAGGCTGAATTACTATCAGGAAAACAGGAGAGTTGCTTCTCCTATAAGCTGAGTGGAAGGAGAAGGAGAATGGGGAGCAGGTTGGTGGGACTGTCCTCTGCTGAGGGGAGCTAGATAAAATCAAAATAGGGTCAGTGTCAAAATGAGGATGTTTAATTAAGAGGCGGCAGCCATGGAGTGAGCAGGGACAGGAGATTACAGGAGGTAAAGGGATGGTGGGGAAAAGTAACAAAGACAAAAAGCTCAAGGGTTGTCTTCTAATTATCTGGTTTGTTCTCAAGGAGGAAAGTTGCTTCTGGAAAAGAATCTTGGCGATACTTCAGCAGTTGTGCTGGTAGGAGGTGCAGGAGGAAAGTCTGGGAGAGTTCCACTGATCCTCATGAGGAGGGGGTGACCCTGGGGAAAAGGACAGGGCTGTCTGTGTAAGGAGCACCTCTTACATTTCAGTGTAGATGAATAACAGTAAATGTTCACATCAGGGACAGGCAGGTGGGAAGCCCCTGTTCTCCAGAGGCAGGAAATGGCTTTTGTGAGCCCATGTGCAAAAGCTGATGGGATGAGGTGTGTGAGGAAGAGCTCAGTGTGAAGGAAAAAAGGCTTTTGCTCTGGGTGCCCACGGGTTGAAATCCAGCACAGAGTGTTTAAAATACTTCTGCCAGGCTCTGCTCACATCTTTCATTTCAAAACAATGAATATGGTTATTCCTAATTTATTGTAGGATGCTCAGAGCTGGCAGAGCACCAGCGTTTTCTTCTCTCCTTGGATTAACCCAGCGTCCTCTGCATTTCCCCTGAGCTGCTGCCACCGGTGGTGTTTTGAATCCTGCAGCACCAGCTCAGTCAATCAATCACCACAATCAGTGCTGGCATTGAGACACAAAATAACATGGAAAAAAATCCACTCTGTAACCCAGGGAAGGGCTGGGTGGCACTGTGAAATCAAGAGCAGACACATCCTGCCAGTGGCTATCTCAGCTCCTCGTTCCCTGTTCTCTGTGTGTGTGTGTGTTTGCGCATGTGTTGTGGCTTTTCTCCTTCCTGCTACAAGTTTGAGAAACTTGGCCCAATGTGTCAGAAAAAAATCTACTGAAACAGCAAAATATTTAATGAATCCTCTTTATGCTTCAAATCCAGTCCAGGCTAAGCAGACTGGGGGAAGGATTTGTGATTAAATAATTAGTTTGATGTATTCTTAATACATGTTTTATTAGCATGTAACTAAGTGTTGTTAACTGAATGAAATATGTTGTGTAACAGATCACACCTCCTTTACAACTGACACCCTACGACAGAGATCAGTGCTTGTACAGGAGGGGAATGTGAGAATTCTTCTACACTTTTCCTTTTTGACCAGCAGACAAGCTCTGCCTCCTTCTGATTGCCCACAAATTTGTTATCCTTGCAGCGATGTTATCTCATTCAGATACACTAACTTTCTCATTTTCTGGGAGCTGTGACTTTCTACAGCACTGTGGCTTCAGTGGTCAGAGAGAGAGTGAATTTTGTCCAGGACTACTGTTGGTAGGAATGTGGATATCTTTGTGACTGTGAACTTATGGATTGATATTCTAAATACCATTTTAATGGAAAGATTCAACTGTGTCCTTTTACATGTGGTTAGATCTGGGTTTAAAGGCATTGTTGTAGGGATAAATTCTTGGCTAGTGGCCAAGGACCCGATGTCTTCACTGCATGTGCATTACCTACAGGTTGTTGTGCAGATGCTCCCAAGCAGGGCAGGAGGTGCAGTGGGTAGCACATGATCTGCTGCATGAGACTGTAACTTGGGCTTCAGCATTTCTGTGGTTTAATGACAGTGTTCAGTACTTTGTTTCCCTCTGAAATGAGTTTTTAGCCGGGGCATGGAGTGCAGGTTATGTTTTCACCCAGCAGTTCAGTCTCCTGGAAATGAGGAGCAGAGCTGTGCATTGAGTAAAGCCCCTCCGTGTCCTTCAGCAGCACTTCCAGGCTGAGGGCTGCTGCAGGTGTGAACAGTGGGCAGTTGTGCTGCACTTTGGCAGGGAAAAGGCTGCCAGCTGAGCCCCAGCTTCAATGAAGTGTTGAAATGTTAGTTCAAGTACAGAGATGCCTGCAGGAGGGATTGCCTCTCTGCTGGAGGTGAAGCACTGGCTTACGTACCTGCTGAGCCGCTGACGCCCGTGAGAGGGCTGCGATTGCTGTACTGTTGTGCCATTCCAGTGTCTAGGCATGGCTTCCACTTCACCAGGGTGAACTGTCCTTTCAAACTAGGGGAAAAGTAGCCCTCATAAAGGGAAGTGGGTTTTTAGGGGTCATCTAAGTCCGTCACAACTTTAAAACCGTAATCTGTGATAGGCGTTCATCTTGCATGCTCTTGAAATCTTCCAAGGAGGGAGGTTAAGCCTCCCCAGGTGATTTTTTCCCAGTGCTTAACTAGCTGTATTATTACCAAGTGTTTCCTAATGTTTAACCTACATTTCCTGTGCTCCTGTTTAACCCAATACTTCTTATTCTATCCATAGTGGGTAAGGAAGATTACTTACTCCTTTGCTCTTTGTGTATGCATATTACACATGTAGTCTTGCTCAGCCTTTTCCACAGACTATATGAGAACATTCCTTTCAGTTCTTCTTGCAGCTGGTGTTTCCTAGGCCTCTACCTACTCTCAGTGCTCTCTGACAGTTCTTTTCTATTTGGTACCTTCTTTAAAGCTGAAATGTGTTGCCCCAAACTGGCTGCCCTGCTCCAGCTGTCAAAAATCACATTGTATTCTAAGCAAACATCCTCAGACTGGCCTGTGCAGCCCTTCTCACTACTACTGTATGCAGAAAGTAAGTCACTGTGATCTAACACACAAGACTGCAGTAGAAGTATTTCACAGAAGCAAATCCAGGACAGATGCCTGCAGAAATGTATTTAACAACACAGTTACAGCTTGACAGAGAATTTTGTAGGTGGAGGGAGACCATATTTTTCCTAACTCACTTACGACCATGAGGAGGCTGATCCTGGAAAGCTTTAATAAAGTTGAGATTTATCTATTGCTTCTCCTCTATTCCCACTAAAGGAAATTAAATTGGTTTAACAAATCTGTGTTTTTGACAAAGCCATGCTAGCTGTTACTCATCTCCTTGTTATTTCCTGAGTGGTTACAAATAATGTGATTGTTTCCGTATTTTTCCAAAAACTGACCTTCACTCACTGCTCTTTAATTCCCCGTTACAATCTTTTCCCTCCCTGTAAGGAAACACACACTATGTGCCATTTTTCATTCACCCATATTCCCTAAAATCTCCAAAAAACCCACTAACAGCCCTGAGATTGCGTCAGATAGTCCGGCAGGATACTTTAAGACAAATTGTATCTGACCCAGCCAATTGGAAAGATCTGGTTTATCTAAGTACTATTTAATCTGTTCTTTCCCTGATTTCACTTGTGTTTCTTCCTCTTTGTCACTGTTGCTGTTTCCTGCCTAACCTCATTTGACCTTTTTGGTAAAGATTGCAGCAAAAAACCTTCGAGTTCTCAGTCCCTTCAATATCACCTGTCGATAACTTCCCCCATCTTGTTCAATAGCCAACATGTTTTCCTCTCATTATGAAGTATGTTTTCATCATGTTTTCTTGTTATCCTTTCTGCATTAATGTTCTCTCTTGACCCTCCTGGTTTGGGCCCTACAATTTCTCTTTTCTTTCATCCTGGTCTTCAGTAATCTGACCTGCGTTCAACTTTCTACGCCCTCCTGGTGTTTGAGGTCAGAGAGGAGTTCATGATTTAGCTAAGGTGGTTTCTTACAACACTTCTAATGGTTTTGCTGCTTTGGGATAATTTGGACTCATGCTGTTAATAGAACTATTTTAAGGAGCTGTCAGCTACTCTGAGTACATTCCCCGTGAGATAATATTTACCAATTCTCTGAGTTTATTTAAACTGGCTTTTTTCAAGTCTATTGCTTCTATTTCCTGTTCATTTTTCCTTCCAAGAGCAGTAAGTTTTCTCATTCTGTGATAACTGTCACCAAATTGCCTTCTATTTGCTTGTTTCTAAACCTGTTTCTCCTGACTCTTAAAATCAAGAGTAAAGAACCATTCCTTCAGTTGCTTCTTCAGCTTTGGTAGCAAGACATTGGCAGCATAGAGTTTATCCTGTGATACCCTGCATCCCAGCAGGCATCTCCATTAGCCTCCTGCCACGTGCCTCCATCATCTTCAAGCCCAGTGGCCTGGATGTATGATTCATCTTGTTGCCCTCCAAAAGAAGTAGCTCCGTCCATCTGTTCTTTGTGGCTTTACTCTGTACACCCCACACCCCCCCATCGTGATAACACCTGTGTTCATTCCCCCTGTTATTATTAGCTAGGGATTTTCAACTGGCTCATCTCTTCCCATGTTTTACACTGTGGAGTGAATGTGTCTGTGGACAGCATTTCATCCTTCTTCTCCTTGAACAAACTCCTCTAACGATATTAATATTCTAGTCACGTGAACTATCCCAACAAGTTTCTTGTGCCAATTAATTCATAATTTTGAGCACGTATTAAAACTTCCAAGTCCTCCTGTTTATTCCCTGTATTTCTTGCATAACTTCTTGTGATTACTTTTTGTGATTACACCCAGCATCTATCAGGAATAACTCTGTGAAGTCAGCGGGTCGTGTTTTGCTGTCGTTTACATGAATGTCAATCCAAATGATTCTACTGATTGGCAAGAAGTTATTTCAGTTGTACTTATGTGAATGTAAAGGAAGAATTTGGCCCATTGAAATGAATTCTGTGTGAAATACGCCTGGGACAGGAGGATTAACATGTTTCTCTAATTGCTAGATGTGTTATATTGTATGTAATCAGTGTAGTGGCAATAAAATATAATTGCCACACCCAGAATATTTCATCACCGAGCTTTTTGGATCCTTTAATTGTCCTTCACTTGTTACTGTGCTGAGATTAATAAGGTGCAGGGTTTTACATAATTTTAAAAATAAATTAAAATAATTAAAAAAGAGAAATCTGAAGTGTGCATGCAAGCAGACTGTACCATGTAGTTTGTGCCACAGCAGAGCAGCAGAATGAGGTAGAAAAAGTCAGCTTTTGAGGTTTTATTACTTTTTGCTTTGTGATGACTGGCTTCAAGCCCACACATTTCTTGAATACACAATAGGGAGTTGGGCAAGACTGCAGAAATAAATTTTATTAACACACAATCACTGCAGCACCAGACAGAATAATCTCCTTTAGTCTCCTCTAGCTGGCAGAGTCCTCTTTGTACCAGGTCAAGTCAATTAGCAGTATAATGTACGACAGGTTTTATTTAAAAAGGGTTTAATTAAAGTTTTGTTACAAAGCTCATACAAACTAACAATCTGTCTTTTAGGGATATGTATTATCTAGAAATTGATTTTAACTTAAACACTAATTTATAGACTGTCCCCTTTAATAAGTATAATTCCTTGGAAGATATTAAGGTCCTCCTGCCCCAAATAAATTCGGGTCCTGATTCAGCAAAACACATAATTACTAAGGACTTCAATGAAGCCACTCATGCACTAAAAGCTGAAGGTGTGCTCCAGCACTTTGCTGAATTGGGGCCTTACTGTATAACCCTGCCCTGATTACACACATGGGCCAATTCAGCCATGTCTTTACTCAGAAACATACTTGAAAGAATTTGTGATGTCTTTAAAATATCTCATACAGGCCATTAAGGATGGAAACATTTTTTTCTGCTAGATATAGATGGCTTTCACTAGTCCTGGTATCTTCTCAGTTCTTACATATAAATACAGTAATTTACCTGTGCTACCTTTTTAAAAGAAAAAAAAAATCACCCTACTAATCAGTGGGGTTTTTTTTTTCCTTTTTCTTTTTTCTCTTCCCAAGAAAGCACAGGCTGGTTCCCCCAGCTGCATTAACTTAAATGGAGCTGTCAGTTTATGCCAATAGAGGATGGTACCTCAAAAATTAAAGTAGATTTTTTAAAATGAAAACTAGCAGTGTTACTCTAGTGATTGCTAACTATAAACTTTCACCTGATTGTAATCCCTACAGAATAATAATACTCTCAAAGACTGAAGAGTATCTCACATTTTAGAATAACTTAAAATCACTGTGTATGACCCGTTTTGTTATTCACAAGCTATATAATTTAGAATAAGAAACAGGTGACTATAAAGGATTTTTGTGTAGGAAAGATCCCAGGTGTTTTTCTGGCACTCTCCTGGGCACTGTAGTTAACTTACAGCAAAACCTCTGGGTCAGAAGTTTTCCCAGTGACCAGGAGGCAGACAAACTGTAGTCCTCCTCGGAGACACCCCAGAACTCGCTGCGCGTTTACAGCATGTGCTGGAGCCAGGAATGCTGGACCCTGCTGGGGCAGCCCCAGTGGGGGGGTCAGACACTTTCCCCATGCTGGGAGCAGTGCTGGGACAGACCCAGCAGCACCCGTTTTGGCAGCTTACAGCCAGGAACCCACAACAATGGCCAGAAGACACCAAGAAGCCTTAGAAGGCATCTGTCTTCTCTTCACAGCATATTTGGGAAAGTTGTGCCTTTTTGTTGTAGTGTTTATTACCAAAGCAAAGCCCCCTCATTTTTTATTTTTACTTTCTAAATCTTTGAGACACATGGAACAGCAGGCCAGAATTTGCTTTGATTAATCTCCAATCTGGTTCTACTGTGCTCTTCCCCATGGTGTAAATCTAGACTGCAGCTGGTAGGGGGTTGTATGCTTAAAAAAAAACAAAAAGCCTCAGCACCAAAACATGCAAAGTAGCAAGCTTGTGTTGCTTACTTCTAAGTCTGAATAGTCTGAAAACCAAAATATAATTCAAATACTACTTTTCCTGCTGCCTTCTGCCTGAGCCCACCAAAGTTGGGGCAGGACAGGCAGGTGTGTATTTAAAATGTGTGACAAGAGAATAAAATGGGGGAGGGGGGGAGAAGTGAATTCAGAAAACCTGTAGAAAATAATAAGGGCAAACTTGAGTAGAGTAATAAATTCTATGGGACAGGTCCTGCACTGATGGATGCAGTGACAGATCCCTTGATTTCAGGGAGGCTGCTGACACTGAGCTTCTTGGGTGATTTTCCTGAGATGGCCCTACTTGTTTGAGCAGAGCTGTTGGGTGGGGATGCCTGGCCTGAATACACATCACAGGCTGCCTGCTAGCAAGAAGAACAGGCTTGTTCATTTAAAATTGAATCAGGTTTTGAGCTCAAGTTTGCAACAGGGAAACATAAGAAATGAAGTAGTTTGCAAAGAAATCTTAAGCAATTTTTAAACAAAACTCTTCAAGACTTGTCCACTGCCCCGTCATCTTGCAAGTTAAATGCATGATGGTCAAAGTGTATTTTACCAGACCTGGAAGAGCCCTGGTACCCCAAAGGGTGTGGGGTTCCTCAGGAATAACCACCAGGCCTGGGTATGCACAGGGCTCAGCCAGTGCTTCACCAGGCATGGCCAGTGCTCCTCATGGAGGCTGCCAGGCTGAGGGACGACTTGCCCCTGCAATCATACAGAAATATTTTCACTGCTTGGATTTTTGTTGGCCATTTAAGAGGTGTGGGGTATCTTTACCTGCCGTTCTACAGTATGTGGCAGGGAGAGAGGCAGGGTGTTGGGGTGAGCTGCTGGGAATGCTCGGATGTTGGAAGGTGCACCAGCCAGTGCAGGTGACTGTGCTTTCCGGTGCACTGACTTCTAAGGTCCTGCAGTCTTCCAAACATCTGCAGGTTCAAAGCTAGGCATGTTTTTAGAAGTGCAGTTGAGTTTTGGGCCAAATTGATCAGCATTTTAAGAGTTCCAGCCCAGAACTGTAAAGCAAAATAAACCCAGGCCTCTGTTTGCCAAAGCCTAACACGTTATCCCGCTCTTTCATCCACCCTTTCCTTCCCTCCCCTCCAGAAACAGTCTCACCCAATTTTACTGTACTGTAATGGAAAATAGGAACCAGAATGCACTGGGATTTTTACCAAATTTTTTGGTGTCCAAATAGGTCCCACAGAGCTCTCACCAGGTGATTTTGGTTCTCTCAGTAAAAGTACCCACCTGGGATAAAATGCAAACAGCATTAGTCCTAAAAGACAAAATACAACAGAAGAAGGAGTTGCAAAGAAAATTAAAATATCTGCAAATGAATTTAGCCAGCATCCACCGTCCTTTTAACATTCAGAGTGATCTTCCTCTGGAAAAAAATAAATTAAGGTCAACACACAAACTTCCTCTGCTTCCTGGAATTCTTACATATTTTCACTATGATAACATGATTTGTGTGTGTGTAAATGCAAGGGGAGAGGCGGCCGAAAGCTGGCGGAGAGCCCCCTCCCCCTCGGTCCTGGGAGAATGCCTGAAGCATGAGCTCAGCTGTTCGGCTCCGCACATGGTGTCATACACTTCCACAAGCAAATTCACAGTGACATTAAGAAAAGAAGATCTGGGGCCCTGGTCTCTAAAGTGTTCACAGCGTCCACGAGACAGCTCCTACATAAAGGGCTGTTTATTTGTTGAATTAGCAAATTGTTACCCGTGGAGAGGGGTTGAAAATATCTGAGCGGTCCTGGGGTTTTCTTTGGTACGGTCACAAAAATGTGTTTTCTTCTGTGTTAGTTTGCTCTGAAAGAAACCCAGGTCTTTGCATTTCTGCTTCTTCCACCCCACCCCCCATATATAAATACCCTTAAAAAAAAGGTAGCTCACAATTAGCCATTAATTAAGTCTTTTACTGGTTTAAAATAAATAATTGCTGAAAGCTTAGGATGAGGATCTCAGCACAAAGCACATCTGTACACCATGGTGTGCTTCTGAGAAACAGAATTTAAATGATTTGCATATGGCCACCTAAATATTTAATGGGTTTGCAGTTTAGGAAGGCAGGCTTAAAACTCTGCTGTGCAGCCTATCATCTCCTCTGGCTCTGCTGGCTATGTTGGGTCAAACGTGTTGTTATTTTTAGGGCCTGATCCTGGAATTTCAGGAGCTGTCGGAGCACTTGGCACCATTTTAAACGGAGGCTCCTCTCCAGCGTTGTGTCTGCACACAGCTGAGCCCAGGACACGTTCAAGTTTCTAAAACTGCTGGAGTGTTTGAGAATCTTTAAGCTAAAACCTGGCAATGTTGTTCCCTTCTCAGAGAAGTTTCACGTTAGCATGGTATCAGTTCTCAAGCTGCCTTACAGCCCCCTCTTTCTTCCCCTGCCCCACCCCCCCTTGCCATGGCCCGCTACGAACGCGCTCCCCCCGGCTAAGCATTTCGCGGGTGTGCAGGGCTGAATGCACATTCACAGGAAACAAAACCGTGAGATACTTTCAAAAATGCAGACACACACAACGCTTCTAGACAGCTACAGGCAGGTGCAGTGTTTACGCTCCAGCTGACTGTCCGGTATTACAGCGGGTCCGAGGCATTCCGATGGGACTGCGCTCCAAGGCCACGGTAAAATATTAACTGAATGGAAAAGTTAAAGAAAAAGAAGCAGCTCTTCCCAGTGGAATTGTAGCATTCTCTCCTCTTCACATTCTTTTGAGCTCATTCATTCCTTTGAGCTGCAATAACAAGTCAGCTCTTTGTATATGGTGAGACTTGTAATGGAGAAGAGAGAGGAATTCCCTCGGAAGCAGAATCCTGCCTCGCACTTTTTGCAGGGATCGCAGTGCTTCTCCTCCAGCCGCAAATAGACTTCTTCCCAATTCCACTTCCAGGCAGCCTGACCCCCTGGCACAGATACCTGGTCCCTGTGCTTTGGAGATCAAGTCTTCCATCACAAACATGCATCCAAATAGCCAGCATTTTTGGAGCCCTCATTCCAAGTACTCCATCAGGTAAACACTGGGGCTGGGGAGGCCAATAGCCCTAGGGATTCTTAATCTCATGCAGAGTCAGGTTTTACTGGCCGAATCCTGGCAATCCGAAATTCCTGTTGACCCCAATGGGAGTTGCAGGTGCTTGAAAACCTCTCAGATTTATGGATCGCTTCATTCATCATTCCACCGCAGCCTTGTCTGGACAGGAAGACAGTAACCTTTAAAGAGCAACACTTCACAACCATTAAGGAACTAATATTTTATGCATTTGTATCACAGTTGGCTCCAAAGCCAACCTTGGCAAGTGTCTGGAGGTTTCTCCTGAGAGTCATTTTGTCTGTTAATACTGCTGCTCTGTTTAAGGTGTTTAAGGGTTGTTTCTCTGATCCTTCTTCATTAGAGGTAATTGAATAGTTTAGAATCCCGATCATTGTTTGGCTGAGTCTTCCAGTCAACAACCTACTGATTGAATAATCTCTCACAAGACACAGAGGCACAGAAAGATAAGTTTATCACAATTTTCTAGCTCTCAGAACATCTTTGAAGTGCTTGGCAGGCCACTAATTACATTTTTATAAACAGCTGTGGATTCCAATCTTGCCAAAATGCAGAAAGATTGCCATAGTTCGTGATTTCAATTTTCCTACAACTTCACTGGTGACTTCAGCAACATTCAAAGCACGAGCCCCTCACTTGGGGGAAAAAAAAATTCCCTCCAGTTGCTTTGCAAGGAGACTCTGTGCAACCCCAGGTGCCAGCCCCTTCCTGCATGCTTCCGAGCAGCTCCCTGTTCTTTCTGTGCTAAGAGATTTCATTTCACCACCCCCAGCGAGACAGAGTCTACCTTCTGCCTGAGGCAGAGCTGCAGCTCAGCCATGCCAATTATAAAAGATGCCTCCCAAACGTGTATTCCTGGTTTCCAGAGTGACTCCGAAGTGCTACCACACCTATCTTTAGAGTGGCTAAAAGTTACCAAGAGGCAGTGTGGTCACAGGGAGTCACATACCGTGGTGATGAGCATAGCATGAATTGCTAACTAGACAGCCTGGGTCACTTGTATTCTCCTCCCAGAACCCCTAACTGACAAAGGCAAATCTCTTTTTTTTTTTTTTTTTTGGTGGGTGAGTTGCTGTTTGGCCTTGCTGGGACATCCCATGCCTTGCTTCCTTCATAGGCATTACACCCCCATAGGCATTTGCCTCCTCCCCCACCTGCTCTGTATGAGTAGAGCCCCAATGAGGAAACTGCTCCGTTTCAATTCAGCTGTCTAGAAAACACTTTCCCGTGGCCCCTATGGAAACTGGGATACATATTCATACCAGCACCTTTCCAAAACCTTCGAAATAGTGTGAATCCTGGGGAATTATGAATGTGTGATTGCTCTCATCCTCAGACTGCTGACTCCCCAAAAGCCTCAGAATCATTGCACCAGAAATTGTATCGAGATCTGTGGTTAAGTGTCCAGAGGGCAATGCAGCCAGAGCAGAGTGGCATAACTGCTGCATACAGGAGAATGAGTACAATAATTCAGCAGCAGGCTCATTCTAGGGTCACCTGTGCTATAGATATTTCAAGTCCATCCAATTAAACGATGTTAATTAGTGGTGGTTCTTTTTTCTAGAACAGTCATAGCTGGTTTTCCCTGTCTAATAATGGATGATGCCACCACCTTCAAAAGTGATTTCTAAGGAATGATTAAGGAATATTTGTTCAACTTAGCGAAGAATTAAGTCCTACATATATGTTATTACATCCCCACTCACACAGAATGGCTTTCTGTTGTTCTCCTCTGTCTGGAACATGAACAATTTATATAGTCTCCTGCTGCATCTCATTAGTGGATCTGATCCCTAAATTGAAACAGTAGAGGCTTGTGATTTTTAAGTCCCACATTTCCAGGCTCTATCATGGAAAAAAGGCTTCATCAAAGACTCAAGAGATGCAGTATTATGATATTTAAAAGCCAGTCAGATGCAGATAGAAAATAAAGGCATGCTCTGAAGCAGTTGCTTGGCTGTCTTGGTTCATATTCACAATATGAGTGAAGGTAAACTGCTTTCAACATGGATATGTGGGAAGAACTTGGCCTTGCACAACTCCTTCCTTGGTACTAGCCAAGATAAAAATACATCAGGATTACCAGCATCTAGGAAACTAGCATATGGTGCTGCCACAGAATGTAATACTAATATGTTTTAGAAAACCATTATTTTTCTCTTTTTGAGCAGTTTCTCATTAATCTAGATGCCATTCATTCTCTGCCTGGATTTTTCCCACATTTTTCCCATGAAAAGAGAGGATATGCTTGAATTTATTTAATTGCCAAATGTTTTGTTCAAATAGCTGTGGCAGAAATAACTTTTCCTGGCCAGGTTAAATAGCCCCTTCAGCACAGCAGTTAACACATATTGTTGCTGTCAGCCCCTCTGCATTGATTCGGGATCATACTGCTATTAGTGCTGGAGTGGCTTGGGAAGTTGCAGTGCTTCCTTTTCTCTCTCCTTTCTTTTTCCTGGAAGAGCAAGAGGGTCTTGCCATAATCTGGGAATAAGTTGTTTTCAAATACCTTAGGAAGAGCCAGACCTGCTCAAAAAGAATTCAGGGGTTCATTTCCAAGCCAGCTGAAACTTGTCCCTGAATGAGCAGGCCTGTGATCCTTCCTTCCCTGTGGTGATCACTGTTCTTCTGTGGGGCTGCACTGTCTGCATGAGGCAAAATGCAGCTTCCCACAATTTAATGTGTAAAATGCAGGTGATTCCAAGAAGCAACAGGTACAACTGGAAGGCAGAGCAGGGTGATCACCATCACCTCTCTGGGAGGGAAATGCTTTGCCTGTCCCAGCTGCACCAGCCACAGCAGCAGGGAGGGAGGGAAGCTGATTCATGTACCTCTTGCAATCTTTACCTGCAAAGGTTAGACTGGCTGGTCCTGCGAGGGCTGTGCCCTGCTCTGCTGTTCCCAAAGTTAATCTATTCTGTGCTGTACATAAACAAGTGAGGGTGAAGTGAGAAGTCAAAAGAAAATGCAATCCTGTTGATTCTGTCATTTCTGCCACCGCCGTCAGCCCTGAAGATTTTGTATTTTTGTAAACAGAGAAGTCATTATGACAGGGAAGCGACTTGAGAAAAGTGATGGTAAAACAGAGGTTTCTTTTTTGAAGAAAAATATAAACCCAAACCCATTCTCAGACCACTGAGGTGGATATGGACCAAAGGGAGTATGCAGCACAGTTGTCAGCATCTTTCTCCAAATCCCACAAATGCCACTGAACTTTCATAAGCAGCTAATGACTGAACCATAAAGGTGCAAAACTTTACAGACACTTCTGTTGGTCTGTAAAGTCCCCTGTCAGTGGGGAGGCAGCCTGGTGCTGCCCACAGGACCCTGTGCCATGTCCTGGCAGCAGCTGCTGCAGCAGTAGGTCAGAGACAGACCTGTCTCCACCCAGGAGTATTTCCCCTGGGAAGGGAAGGCAGCAGAGTGGGTAGCTGGGATTAGAGGTGTAAGCACAGCAGAAGGACCAAGAGAAAGTCTTAAGGAGTCACAGGGCCAAAAGGAAAAAAATACTGTGGAGGAATGTGTTGGGTAACAAGGAGCAGAAGATGGGCAGGAGAACAGTGGGATTGGGGAGGGGGTACAGTCTGAGAGGACACACATGCTTGAGCTCCCAAGGGCTCACAGTGGTATTCTCCTTTCATTCTGCCCTTACAGGTGCTGGCAACTCAACTATTGGCCCTATTTTACACGGTTACTATACCCATCGTCCTTTTGCATTTGCATGCTCTGTAACTGGCTTGTAACAGATCAGTACCTAAAAGTAGTTAAATTCAAGTTGTTTCTTGATTTATATGAGAAGTCTGAGGCTACCTGTCTTGTACTTTTCTTTGGGGGACGGGGAGGGAGGGCAGTAAAATTTCTCAGATTTGTGCCGCCTTATTAATTTTAATAACCAAATGTATAATTCTGGATGGATGCCATACTTTTGTTGATATTGTATTAGATGTAGAAATGTATCTTAATAGTTGTTATTCGTTCCTGTACTGAAGGGAAGTAAAGCTTTATTTTTTGGCTCAAGAAATCTGACACTAGTTGAGACAACACACATTTTTACAGAAGGCTGCAGCCGCTAGCAAGCGGATGCATATTTATATGACAGGATATGCTCAGTAGCCCTGGGAAACCAAGATTTGAAATCAATAATTTCTAGTAAATCACAAACTGACATTGGCAACATCCTAGTCTGGCTGAATATCTGTATCATCACAGACACTGTTCTTTAATAAACAGAGCATACAATGTTTCATGCAATGGTTTTGCATTTTCTTGACAACTGCATAAAAGTATAATTTCTAAGCATGATCTGAGGGATCGCTGACAAAGGGAAGAGGGTAACATTTGTCTCTGTGGGCTTTATGGTTTTAAATCTCAGGGCCAATTCTGCCATCAGGTAGTTTATGAATATTCATGTAAATTGTTTTGAGTTGAAGAATATGTAACTTTGCCATGTATCTGGCATGGAAAGAAAGGTTTGACAGTCACGAAATAGAGAATGCTTTAAAAAATAGTGTCAGCTCTAGCAAAGAGAGGACAGCTTTAGGAATGAAAGGAAAAATTAAGGAAGAAAGGTGTGTTTCCTGAGGAAAGAAAAATTATGTGATCCTGTCTTAAAAACAATGAGTTAGGTATTTATGCTTAGGTATTTAAATTTGGAACATCTTGTATCAGGTATGGGTCAGATTCTGCCTTTCTGTTGACTTGTAGAGGAGTTGAGGCAGGTCCATATGTCCCTGATCATTGCATGTGTGTATGAACTGTGTGTGATCCAGCAGTGAGAAACAGCAAGGCTAGAATTATTACTAAACCTTGTTTATGTTGTTGTATCTTCTGTGTGGTGTCTTATTGCGGTCAGGTACAGGTGTCAAATAAGTGCGTCCTATTGCCCAGGCCTGTTGTTAACTTGGATATTTGGCAAGTGATGCCTGTCACTGTTTGCTCCTTGGTCCAATACCCCGTCCTTGGGCTGTGGAAGCTGGTTTTGTGCCCATCTGGCTGCTGGAGCTCTGCAGCAACTGACAAATGTGAGAACACTGCCGAGAAAAGGCATCTCCTGGGTAGCGACAGGCATCGCTCACATGGGCTCGTTTAGACAATGCCTGTGGGCTCTCAGGTACCTTTTGGTTCAGTGTGTGATGGTTTTTATTCTTACATGTAGCTGAGGCTGCAGGTGAAATGCTCAGCCCTGCCATCCCACGCACCTGCAGCCCAGCACACGGACTGTGCTCGCTGGGCAACGCCAGCAGTGGGCACGTCACAAATCAGGGGGGGAAACGTTTTATGCACAAGTCAGAACTGGAGAAATGTCATTAATAAGCAAACATTTCAATGTATTGTTGCTAACAGTAGAGCTATTAGACGTGATATTATATTCACTTGTATCATCTTCTGTGTTTTTAATGGAAAATCTTATTAGCTGCAAGATGGTCAGAATTGAAATGTCTGTAAGTCTTCTACAGAAACAATCCATAGCATCACAGAATGGTTTGGGCTGGAAGGGACCTTTAAAGGTCATGTGGTTAAACCCTCCTGCAATGAGCAGGGACATCTTCAGCTGTATCAGGTTGCTCAGAGCCCTGTTCAACCTGACCATGAAAGTTTCCTGGGGATGGGGCATCCACCACCTCTCTGGGCAACGTTTCAGTGTTTCACCACCCTCATAGTAAAAAGCTTCTTACAAACAGCTAATCTAAATTGACCCTCTTTTAGTGTAAAACCGTCACCCTTTGGCCTATTGCAACAGCCCCTGCTAAAAAGTTTGTTCCCATCTTTCTTCTAGGCCCCCTTTATGTACTGGAGGGTGCTATAAGGTCACCCTGGAGCCTCCACTTCTCCAGGCTAAACATGTTGGTCATAATTCAGCCTCTCTATAGATTTTGGCCTTGACAAAGGGGCACCAGGTATTTGGTGTTCTTGTAGCATTGCCTCCTAGCCTCAGTCATGGTGGGGATCTGCATTCAGAGCGCTTTGCAGATTTCTACATGGCCTGATTGCAAGGAGAGACAGTGAGAGGTAAAATACCATAGAGCTAAATCTTGCAGGCCAGATTTGACTCAAGTGGAATGCCTGGATGAGATCCACAGACTTAGGTTTATATGAAAAGATTCTGAGTAGTGGTCTTGAGTTTGGGATGTCAGCAGAGCTGTGATTTTGCCTCATGCAAACAAGTATTGATCATCAGTGTGTTTGCCCCAGCACTCAGGTAATCCCTTCCACTTCTGAAACACTCTTACATACTGTTAAGCATGTGCTTAAGTGTATCTCTGAGCTATGCAAATAATTGATTTCTGAGTTTAAAATTTAAGTTCAAAGGAGATCAATTTAGAACAAGCATTTGGCAACCAAACAGACATTAACAACTTGATTTTAACCTATACTTTAGTAGCAGATCCACACTTTATGCTAAGCACCTTTCTGTGAAAATATGAAGAAATTACTCATAGAGTTGTCTTCTTTTAATTCCTAAGCAGAGAGATTAGATTGGTCTCTATTTTTCTGTGCAAAAGACAAAGTTTTAATTCACTTTAATTTATATAATTTTCTAAACTAGTTAGTGTACCCACTGAAATTGTAGCATGGCAGTCCATCCTTTGATGATTTTACCTGTACATTCTTCCATGGAAATTCATGTAAATAATGATTTATGGAAGGGAAAGTTGATCAGCTGTGTTATTCTTTTGTGTCAAATGAAGGTCAGGCTGAAACCCTTTAGTTAACTGCTCACAAACACTTTTTCCTTGAAGCTTCTTATTTTCCTAAAAGAAACATTTCTTTAAAAAATTAGAATTTATTAGAATTATCAATTATAGACATTTTTCTATATGACTTATAAAATTACTTAATGTAGCAAGCATTACTGAGGAAATTAAAATTGTTTATTGATGCAATTTATCTATTTTCAGGTATTTCTCTTATACCTCTAGTAGGAAAAAATCATGTAGTGATAGAAAAGAGATAAACTGAAAGAAGTTATATTTAGATTAGATATTATGAAGAAATTCTTCCATGTGAGCATGGTGAGGCACTGGCACAAGTTGCCCAGAGAAGCTGTGGCTGCTCCACCCCTGGAAGTGTTGAAGGCTGGGTTGGATGGGGCTCTGAGCACCCTGGTTTAGTGGAAGGTGTCCCTGCCCATGGCAGGGGGTTGGAAGTAGATGGTCTTTAAGGCCCCTTCCAACACAAAACATAGCATCATAGAATGGCTTGAATCTGTGAAAAAGAACATGCAGTTTCATGTTCAGAAATTATGTGAGATGCTGCTTTACTCAACACGTGATGTTACTGATGCTGACAGCATCATGCGTTTCAGAAATGAATTGAAATTTTGCATGCATTAGTAATTTCATCCCCAATATATTATGGTGTCCGATGGGGAAGTACCAAAAGGACATGAGCCTTCCTAGTTCCGAGCATCAGCCAGTTACAGATTGTCTTTGCTTAAAAAGAAACTTGCACCACTACCTACAATTCGTCCTGCAATTGTTCAGTAAAGGTTTCTTTTCTGTCTTCTGTTGCATCAGCTGTTGCCTGTGGTCAGAGACAAGATACCAAACGAGCTGGATCGCTGATCTGATCTAGCATAAGAAATGCAATACTGACCAGTCAAACCCGAGGTCCCTCTGGTCAAAGCCATTGATTTCACCTGATTTCAGGTTGCAGACGTGTAAGAAGAAAGCATCACGTGCTTTCCATCCCTCTGGTTCTGAGTCACTGACACAGTTGTGAATCCTTCAGTGAATCTGTGGTGAATCCTTTGTGCTGCTCAGTTGCCACTTCCCTTCAGTGTACAAGGGGTGCTGTGGAGCATCCCTTGTCTGCTCGGACTTCTGGTGTCCTTTCTGGTGTCAGGAACACCCAGAGGCCAGCTGGGAGTCAGGCACGGTTCTCCTGGGAGAACAGGGTCCCACCATTATATTTACCTGGATGCTTAGTTTTAGCATATTTAGTTCACACCAACCTGGAAGATGCAAGTCTTTTTTCTAGCCTTCAGCCATCTTATACTGGCAGTGCCTTTTGCTCATACAACCTATCAAAGCTGTGTCTCAGTGAGTGATCCTTTCCCTTGGTGAACCCAAGTTATTTAGGACATTGCAGCTTTCCAGCTAACACTTCTCTTTAGGTAAAATAATAATGCTTTTTCAGAACTGTGGAGTAAAGGTCTTGTTTGGGGGTTTCTGGTTTGTTTTTTGGGGTGGGGTTTTTTTGTTTTGTTTTGGTGTTTGGTTTTTTGTGGGGTTTTTTTCCAGAAAAGAGTTCAAAGAACTCTTTTCATCAGTTTGTTGTTTTTCAGATACAGTTATAACTTCTCAGCTCTCAGACTCTGGCTTTTGAATAAGACATCTCCACTTGGAAAGAAACACTAGTTTTATAAAGGAATGAAGCAAACTGTACTTTCTATGGATATTAAAGATGCTAAATGAAATGTGGCAAACTACTGTAAAAGTTGTAAAGACTGTGATTAATCACAGCCAGTCAGGCCCAGGTTTGATGGCCAGTGTCAGGGGAAGTATTTGGGGTACTAGAATACATTCTGTCAAGCCTTATGGCCATAACAACAGCCTTGATGCCCTTAGAATTGCCTCTCTCTTCTGCAAAAATCCTACAGCTCACTTTTTCAAAATAAGACAGAAGCACGGCAATAAGATAGTCTGCAGTTCACTTAGGGTAGGCCTAACCTGGGAAGATAAAATACTGCCCTGAAGAAGCCAGTGAAAGTTTTGTTATTGATTCCAGAACAGCCAGGGATTCCCCCAGGTCAGCTAGAGTAAATATCCCTAAAGAAAGGGGTCATAATTTAATCACCAAAGACCAAAATTGCAGCCCTGGAATCCCCTGCTTAGCCATTACCCATCACTAAAAATGAGTGATCTCTGTGAGGGATTTGTTAAATGCTCACGCTGCCTGGAATTAGGATTCTGTCTACACCCAATCCTATCCTTGTGCCACTGTGAGCATCCCAGCATGTACTGTACAGCTTTGCCCAATCAGCCCAGTGCACCAGGCCTGGCAGGATGGGGACATGGGCACTGGGCTTCCAGAGTGAAATCCAGACCCCCAGACCCTGCACAGCTCCAGCCAGCAGGTTCGGAAAAGAAAATGTTGCCACAGTTCTGCTGTGGAGTAACTGATATAAGTGCTTGTCTCTTCCCTCTGAGAGCACATCCCATCTTAGAGAGAAGAACACAGACCACTACCTGTCAAGCAGATCCTCTTGGCAACCAAAGGCAGCAGCATCATTCCTGCTGCATGAGCAGGCATGGACAGGACTCCTGTACACCCTACTCACGTCGTCTTCCTTTTGGGGAAGGCCTTTGGTCTGGTTTTATGAAGTGATCAAAGCAAATGACAGTTCTTAGGAAATACTGTCATCTGTCAGGAACTTCAGATGTCTGGCAAGAATCATAAATGACAAAACTTCTGGACCATGACTGGTGTGCACTGTAGGTGCTGCATAGAAAAACTGTCATGGACCCACTGTTCATCATCTGCTCACGGTGTTGTCAGTAGGTCCAGCTACAGACTGTGGGAATCCCTGTGTGTCCCTTGTTTCATACTTGTGTATTTTAGTCCAAAACGCTCCAGGAAGAAAGATGGGATCCAGGAAGAAAGATGGGAGCCCTTACACAAACCTGTATCTGTACCTCCTTGCAGGTGGAGCTTAATTCCATGATGAATGTGTGTCTTCACTGAGCCTGCTCAGTATGTTGGCTCTTTTAGATCCCATGCTGATGCCTTAGTGCTGTGTTTGAGCCTCAGCACCTCAGGCAGGGCTTTAGATTTGATTTGGACAGCCCAGCAAACCCAACATCAGTTGTCAATACAACCCCCTTCTTAGACAATGAAACCTTTTGAGATCTGGCCCTCAGAGGCTGTGGAATTCAGGGTGTTTACACCCACAAAAGTTTGTTATTTTTTGTGCTTTTTTTGAATTGACAAAATACATCGAAGTAATTTTAAATAACGTAGAAGGCCAAAACAGTGGAAAAGCTTCCAAACAGTGTAAAGTGAAGTACCACAAATACTGCTCAGGGAAGTGGGCCCGTTGTTACAGCTGTCACAGGCAAGCCAGAGGCTTCAGCAAAGCTGAAAACCAGTGTTTCTCTGCTGATGAAATTACATTGCTCATATTTATTAACTCAGGGTACAAAGATGGGTTTGGTTGTTTATAAATTTACTGCAAATTACAGATTGTTGCTGTCCAGAAAACTTTCAGAAAGGTGAGGCCAGAGTCTGGCTCTACTTTTATGTATTTGGCTACAGTAAAGGGGTTGTATTCAAATAACTTTCTTTGTAATTTTATAGAGATAATTTTCTAATATTACTATTTCAGGAATGATTTAAGAAAGTAGGCATTTTATTACAAATGCTACTAAGTCTTCCACATCTCATCCATTGAGTCAGTGTACTGGGACAGGGTTTCTAGCATCTCTGATCTATCAGGACAGGAGTGACAATTGTACTGATTTAGCAAGGTAATAAAATGAAATTATACCAGCAATTATTTGTAGACTCACTGTGCTCTTCTAGCTGCTTGCAGCTTGCTCTTCCCAGTTCTTTCTGCACAGTCCAAGAGGAGGTCTGAATAGGTTCTCACCTTTCAGTTGATGGTCTATCAAAATGAATATTCAGAGATTGCAGCTTGTAACAAGCACATTTGTAGTCATATGAGAAGTGTGTGGCTTTATAAGGGAGCTCCCTATTCGGAATTATATCTGTCTTCAAAAATACATGCACATAGAACAAAAGGTGAAAATGAAACAACTCTACTGTTTCCTTCTTGGTAACCTGGGTTCACCTGTGTGAGATGAGTTTAACCCTTTTATGAGTATTAAGAGTGCTGAATATCATATCATAGGGCATACAGGGACAGGAAACTACACTCTGTAAGAATAACTCAAACCATTACATTTCATGCCTCGGGCTCTCTTTTCAGTGATTTGTGCACTTTGATTTGGAAGGGGGAAAAAAATCAATTAATTGCCAGTACCTTTCTGATGTACCCAACTTTGTGTTAAATGAACCTGAAGCTCTACGAGGAAGGCGCTAAACATGCTAAGCAGCTTTTTGTGTGTTAAAATTCGGACTGTAGGCAGGATAATTTTCACCTTCACGCACAGAGAAAAAAAATAAAATCCCTGGATCTGTAAGGTGTCCAGTTTCTGTAGAGAAGAAAGTGTTACTTCCCCTTTAAGCCTGGAGCCGTCCATGTGTGTGTGTGAGTGTGCGGTCTGTGTGTGTGAGTGTGTGTGTGTGTCTCCTCCTCTTTGAGTGACACAGCACTTAGATATGCCTATCAGTAACTTAAACCCCACAAACTCCACCTTCTAAGTGAGGAAGCTGTGGGTTGATGGAAATGTAGTGAGCAGATCGAGACAGACAGTGAATCATTAGCAAACTGCAACGCCAGGATGAACTTGTCTGGAACCTAAAAGGAGAAAACAGGCTGCGAGTCCTCTGCGGCGCTGGGTTTGCTCAATACAGCCAAAGTGGATCTAAAAGCCGGCTGATCCCCAGTCCAAGATGCTGCTGGTTTCCCAGCGGGTAGAAGCACCACGGATGGAGCCACATATTCCAGTAAGTAGCATTTGAAATCGATATGGGCTGGGAAAGTAGGAGCTGGTTTAAAAGGACTTAAACACCCTCGGAATAGTTGCTCGCCGGGCTCGGCACGGCCGCAGCCAGGCTGGAAAGTTTGCAGGGGCGGTTCAAGAAGTGCCCACCTTGGGCTGGCTCTGCCCGCGGGTCCCGTGTGCCGGGGCCGTCGGAGGGAAGGGGACAGAAACTTGAGGGGGAAATTTCGCCCTCCCTTGTGGCGAGAGCTCAGCTCGGACCACGGAGAGGAGGGAGGGAGAGGGGGTCCGTGGGCTTTAAAATGGTGGTGAAGAAGGTGATTTGCGGTGCGGTCCCGGGCACGGCGGCGGGGCGGCCAGTGCGAGGCGGCGGGGGACGCTCCGTGGGTTTCTGTGTCATTGCTCGGGTAGCGACGCGCTGGGCTGCGGGAAGAGGCGGTGGATGCTGCGGGAAGAGGCGGTGGATGCTGCCGGGGGCGAGCGGGAGCGGGGACCCTCCGGTGCGCCCGGCGCCGCCAGCCCGCGGGTCCCCGTGTCAGTGCGGCCGGGCGGGCTCAGCCATCGGCGGGGGATTTCCAGCTAAACTTGGATCAGACAGCCAGGGGAGGATAAACCCGTCATCGCTCGGGTACTCCGCCGAGAGGGTGTCACGCGTGGAGGGGCTAGCGCCGGTCCCCGTAGTATCTTTTTTTTTTTTTTTAAATAACTCCTGGTATTTGTGCTGGCAGTCGCGTGCCTGGTTATTTTGGGAGCCTGAAGCGCACGTTCGATAGGCAGGATTGCGAACAAAAGGCTGACGGCCGAGCCCCGGAGGAGCCCTGGGTTATTGCTGAGGGCAGCGCGGAGCCCGGCGCTCAGCCCCGCGCTGGCGGAGCTGCGGGCGCGTGTGCGGGAGCAGCCCCGAGTGCGGGAGATGGGGGCCGGCGCGGCGCCTCCGCCGCTCGCTCCCAGAACCATCCGTGTGTTCGGAATAAGAACGCGTGAACAAAACGCGTGCTGACTCACGCTTTAAACTGTTTTGGTTTCTCATGCTGTGATTAAGATCGGGGTTCAGAGCGATCGCGGGGTAAACACGGCGCTCGCTGGCTCGGTCTCCCGTACCCCCCCCCCCCCAGGCAGGGGCTGCCCCTCTCCCCCGTCAATAGCCGGTCCCTCCTCCCGGTCCCTCCTCCGCCGCCTATCCCGGCCTGTTGCTCGGCCCGGGACAGCGCCGGGGTTGGGGGCACCGCGGCTTTTGTTCGGCTTTGGCCGGAGGGGGGTTGTCACCAGGGTGACTCGGAGGGATCCCGGGGAGAGCGGCCGTTTCTGGGAAGAAAACGGGCTTTGGTTTCCTGCCACACCGCTCGCTCGCCCCGCCCACCCCCCCCCCCGCTCCCCCCCCCGGAACAATAAATTAAAAGGCCGCTTTTGTTTTCCACGGTGCTCCCGGCGGGGGGGGCGGCGGAGCCCCGGGGCCGGGCAGCGGGGCCGGGGGGCTCCGCGGAGCCGCGGCCCGGCGGGACCGGGCGGGCAGGACCCCGGTGCGGGGGACGCGCGGCCGCCGAGCCTCGTCCCGTCGGAAGCCGATAAACCCTTCGGGCATCGGCTGCTCGCAGGGAGCCTCCTGGAAGAGCCTTCCTTCTCCTCCTCCTCCTCCTCCTCCTCGGGCAGCGGGGGGCACCCCGCGGTCCCTCCCCCGACCCGCCAGCGCGGAGATTAACTGCGTCTGGCCCCTTCCGCGGGCCGGGGGCGGAGGCGCTGTGTTCCCCCCCCCCCCTCCGCCGTCGTGCGGCCGCCCCGCTGGGGCGGAGGGCGGGCTGTGGGAGCGCCGGGAGGGCGGAACGCTCCCCCGGTTATATAACGCGAGTCTTCCCCTGCTTAGCCCCGTAATCCCCGGGTAATGCCCTAATGCCGGTGCCCCCGGGAGACTGGGGGGCAAGGGGTGGCCGCTGCTCCCGGCGCTCCCCCTCTAGGCCGAGCTGATGGGGGAAATAAAGCTGCTGATGTGCGAGATGGACCATATGGTGCCTCGGGGAGGCAGGGAGTTGGGACGGCCTTGAACCTGCCGGAGCCGCCAGCTGGGTGCTGGCCCCCCGCCCCGGGCTCCCCCAGCATCCCGGGGTCAGCGCGGCCCCTGCCGCCCCCAAACCGGGCTGCCCGGACCGTGTGGTACCAGTGTGGTATCCCTGTGTGGCAGTGGGGAGGAGCTCGATGCCGGAGGAGAACAGCGGGGGGGAAGGCACTGATAGCGCCCTGGGGAGGAGCCCCCGCCTCGGTGCGGGAAGCCCCCGCACACGGGGGGCTCTTCGCTGCGGCCGCGCTCGCCGAGTGAAAGGCGGCGAGAGCAGTTTGAGTAAGTTACACGCGAGCACCTAAAAAAGCAGCGATCTAGTGCCGGCACTGCCCATTTTCAGTTCTCTCTCCCTGCCATATGTTTAGAGGGGAGAAAAAAAAAAAGCACTTTGGGAAGGATGCTCTCAGCTGAAGGAGGAGGTGGGCTGGGGGACGAGGTACAAGGAAATTCCATGTTAGGAAAGCATTAGCAAGGGGTGACTTCTAATGTTTTCCTGCCACTGACGTTGACAGTGACACACATGTGTGGGTTGATATTGGAACGTCACAGAGTTTTTAAACTCAACCAGGAAATAGTCTGTTGCTCAGGGATAAAAAACAAATAGTCTGTACTGTAAGGCAGGTAACATGCAGTTAACAGCCCCCGAATGACTGAAAAGCTGTTCGATGTTTAGAATTGAGCAGCTCAAATTTAACTTAGCTTTTTATTTTCAGACATTTTTAATCCTATTTTTAATCCTTTTTAACTAATACTTCAGAATCAGAAAAGCATATATTGACAGGGCTTTGCTTTTGGTCCCTTGAAACTACATAGTTCGAATCTGCAGTCTCTTGGATTTTTTTAAAGCTAAGGTAGTTGTTGAAGGGTTTGAAGGAGGATTAGTAATTAAGGGAAGCAGTTATATTTTTAAAAATTCTTTTGTATGGCTTCCTGTTAACACAGGTAGGAGTGTTTTATAAATACAGTGGTTTTGGTTTTGCTTTTTTACTGACCCTGTTATAAATGTTTTAGTGTGGTAGCTTTCAGAGATTTAAAATGGGATTAGGGAGCTATTGTGCTAGATGGTTTCTGAACATGCAGGAAGATTTGCTGGAAGAGTTCGTGATCCCAGGTGTCAGGCTGACACTCTTGCCCTGACTTAAATGGTCACTAACCTGCCTGGATGTGGCTGTAGGACAAGGATTGACCTAAGAACGGGCTTCATGAGAGAGACAAAAGTTAGGGAGGCAGAAGGTAACACAAGGGCAAGGATAACAGTAAGTAAAATCCCTGAGTCGTCCAGTAGGTTAAATACAGTGCAGCTCACTGGTTCCCAGTCATTTAATCAATAAGTGTTCTGTGTTACTTGCTACTCTGATGAAAGTTTTCTTAAAATAACTTTTATGAGCGCATAGCCATGGGAAAGTGAAGTAAACCTTGTAGGAGCTGTGACAAATGGATTTATCCAAACTGGGGGATTGAGTAGTAGAAGGTTGAGCTCCTGAAACAGGGAAGGAGGCAGGATTCCCAGGTTTGCATTGTTCCCTGGTGCTGGCTGTGTCAGCATTTTTCAAGATTTAGGCGAAGGTGACTATAAGTTACGATTCATTAGTAATTGGTATGGTCTCCAAATAAAGATAGCTAAATCAGTTTAAATGGCGCTGGCACCTCTCCAAGGAACCCTCTTTATATCTGACACATTTGCCGCTCACTTCTTTGAGGAACAATTAATATTGTACATTGCTATTTCTTCCTCTGTGGGAAGAGCAGTGGTGTAACTCACTACGAAGGCTTTCCACTTGATGTTCCAGTTTGACTTGCTATGTTTAAAAAAAAACAAAAACAAAAACAACATTTTGAACTGAAGGAAGCAGAAGACACACCAAGGCTTTGCGTTGAACTATTTTCTATCAATATTGATTTTTTAAGGGGGTTTGTGTTATAAAGAGGGAGCTTTTATGCCCCTGAGCTCTTTGGCAATTATCTTCCTGCCATAAATGTTGATACGCACATAATGGATGTAACTAAAAAATCTCCTTATCCCAGCAGAAAAGGCTGACTGTTTGTTGGAGCAGAGAGAATGCTGAGAGTGTGAATAGACAAACCCATATGTCGCTGGTGAGAGAGATAAATGATGGACGAACAGGAGTTGGTTACTATGGATCAGCACAATAAACCAATTCCCATCATACACCTCTCTTAATAATATACCAGTCTCAATGCCATTGACGGGTAACCTAGGTAGCACCAGTCAACTGTAAGTTTTTCAACTGTTCTTTTATACATCTCAAAGAACAGTTGGGACATTTCTAATTTTTTCAGATGTTGAGTGCTAAAATTATGCAGAACTTCCTTCCTTGCCAGTAATTTTGAAGGGGAACTTTAAATCATTGCTGTGAAATGCCAAATGTGCACAGTAGCACTGTGCACTTGTAGTAAGTTTTGTGTTGTGTACCCGTAAAAGGGGTGCCCTTGAAAAGGCAATCGCTTAACAAATATGTGAAGAAACTGGTTGGGTGTTTGGTAGTACCCTCATTAGTGTTGTTTCAGGACTGGACTGGATATTGGAAGATACCAGAATACTGTTTTAAGTGAAAATAGAAAAAAGAATAATGCTGTTCAATTAAAAAACAAAAACAAAAACAAAAACAAAAAACAAAAACCCCCCAACAAACAACAAACAACAGAAGCCAAAAACAGCCCTGCAGAATAGGCAGTGATATTGATCACAATTTTAACTTTTTGCAACCCATTTCAGGGCTGCCAGCAGCTGAAGGAAAACTTTGCAAAACAGTGTGTGCTTGTATCACAGTCTCCTTCTCTTATTCTGTATAACTACTTTTAGTGCTTTGCACAGATAATTGAAGTCTTTATCACTTAAAGGTTTCACTTTATGTTCTTGTCTTCTGGTAGATCTTCATTGCAGTTGCTATGGACTTGCCTGTTAGGTCTGTTCACAATGAAAGTATATCTCAGGGTGACGGTGTAAGCAGGGCTCGTGGCTCTTAGGATGTGACTCCATGGTTTTGGAACTCACCAGTTGCACTACCAGAGAGCAATGCAGTCAGAGAGAGGGATAACTTGCAAATGCAAATGAGCTAGGAAGAGTTCTTACTCCTCTTGGGAGCCCTGCTCACTGATCATATTTTTCTTTTTTTTAATAGAGGAAAATGTATTACTAAGTCATTACATTCCTTCAAGAGGAAAATACTTGCTTTGTGCCGCCTTTACTTGCAAAGTTGCAGTAGCTCTTTCAGAGCTGTTTACTTTGGTGTGCACCTTGGATGAACTGCAAGGTGTTTGTTGGGCCTGGTGGTAGGAGAGTACATCCAGCTTTCTTCTGTCAGGACCCAGACTAGCAGTCCTTTTTTCATTTTGTAGTAGATGAGACTCAGTTTTCATCCAAGAATTATGGGCTCAAGGATCAGGCCCTTGAGTAGGAACAAGGGATTGTTGTGTGCCCCTGTCCTGCTCACACTCAACTGTTGGGGGAAATGAAATGGAAGCGGAGCAGGGCTCAGGGTGTTGTCTCTGACGGCCGAATTTTACCTGGATCTTTGCTCCTGTGGAGGACCAGTTGTGCCCAAAGGGAAAAGCAGGGGAAAAAGCTGTGGGTTTCCTTTCTCCCCTCCCTACCCTGCAGCCCAGCCAGCTGGACAGGCTGACAGACACGTGCTGTGCCCAGGGAGTGTGTGGCCAGAGGCTGTATCCATGGGGCCGGTGGAGAGCCAGTGGGGCCCAGGCGTGGGAGATGCAGCGGGATGCAGGGTTTGGAATGGCCCTTTACTCCAAGTGCTGCCTCATGGCTACAATGAGCCATTGATAAGCGCTGACCTGATTAAAGGGCTGCTGCTCACGGGGGGCTGGGGTGCACTCCGGGCCTCCGGCGGGGCTGCCAGGCCGGACAGAATTCCTCCTTGGGAATGGGTGGCCAGGCTGAGGAGGGGGAAAACAGAATTCATTGTCGTGCCCTGTCCAAAGAGATGTGCCGTTGAGATCCACATTGGTTTTTCCTGCCAGGGACTTGGCAGTTTTATTGATAAAGGAGTGTTACATAAGTACCCCATCAGGCATGTCCTAATTTGTTAATAATTGATGATCTGGGTAGTATAGAAATACCAGTGGTGTTAATGGGCTCCCACATGGATCTGCAATCTCTGCAGGCCTCCTGTGTGACTTTTACTTGAATTGTAATACAGGCATTTTAATTTTTTTACCTTTTTTTTTTTTTTTTTGTAATTTACTTGATGATCCCTTTGCAGGTGCCTGTCATGTCTTCCTGTTTGGTCAGGGACACCTGGGGACTCAGTCTGGTGCAAACATGATCTAGATTGCCTCTGCAGGGCTGGGTGTTACCAGCGGGATTGTGTCACCTCATGTCAGGCAGTCTCTTGAGTGGCAGCACTATTACCCCAGAGAGAAGCTGTTTCTTTGCACCTTCCACCTTTGGAGGGAAGGTGTCAGTCCAGTGGGACAGGAGCAGTGGTACCTCTGCAATTCCTGCACCAGGATTTGCCAGCAAAAACAGGGAGCCAGGATGCTTTTTGTGCAGCACAGATCAAGTGCCTTTCATTTATCCTCCTTCTGATGAGAGGTTGTGTTTGCATGGATTTAGAACCCGGCTACTCTTGTTGTGCCACAGCTAGAGAGATTGTAAAAAACATTTACCCCTGTTGACACGCACACAAAAGAAATACTTGCTGGGTATCATCATCATCATGATCTGGCTGCCTCCTTCTTCTTGTGTTATTTTTCTTTCCTGTGGAACTTTGGTTGGTTTTTTTTTCTCTAGAATTAAGTACCTCAAAACTCTGAGCGGGTTCGGGAGTTACACCGACCCCAGATATATCTGTTTATTGCTTTCACAGTAACCCAGCACATTTACTTTGTCGTGGGCAATGAAACCCATTACCTGCATTAAGATCCGAAGCAGCAAGGTAACTTTCTAGTTATGTTGTGAAATATAATGCCATTGTTCGCTTTTATTAACATCTCGAGGTGGATTACACGGCGGTCAGAAGCCTGTTCTGCTGGGCAAAAGACTGTCTGTAATTTCAAGTGGCTGATCCTGATCAGGCAGTTCGAGTGGCTGCAGCAACAATCCCGTGGAGCTCTAAATCACATTTGTCACAAGATCTTCTTGGTAGTATTGGCTGCTCGAAGACTTACTCCGACTTCTCAGCATTCCATCCCTTCGGTTGGATCGCAGCAGTGAGGGACTTGCCAATCTTCCCTGTTCTTTGTGCCTAATTCTGAAAGACTGGCAAGCTTTATGCTCGGTTTTCTGAAGAGGGCCCAGCTTTACTAAGCTGCCTGTCTGTCAGGGATTAATTTAACCTCTAATTACTACATTTTCTTCACAGTTTGCTGCACATGAGCGTGTTATAACAAAAGCACAAAGAAGTATGTCATTTTATTTAGCCACTACTCTGAAATTAATTTAGGGGGTACACAGTCAGATCTGACACACTTGGTGTAAAAATAATTGTACTGGCATTAGAATTAAAGTACATAATCTTGTTGTTTCTAATGACACAACAGTACTAGTGTAAATAGTGTTGTTAACTCGTTAGTCATAGCCACAGTAATAGAAGTGATATCTAGTTACAGAGAAGCACTCAAATAAGCATCACAGCAAAAGTTTCCCCAAAATAATTAATGGTTTCCTCAAAATAATGCATGGTTTCTGCTTGATTCCCATCTCACATTTTGGTTTAGGATTACATGTCTAAGAGTAGTTGCTTTTTCTCAAAAGGTCTGCCAAATTGCAATAAACAAACATTTATGATGGCTTGGGTTTCTTCCAGCCTGGATAATGATTTTTTTTTTTTTTTTTTTTAACATGCAGCATCATGGGAACAGTACAAAAGGCCGTATGTCCTCTTCTCCCTGCTCACACTGACATCAGCAGTGCCACAGTTCACGCTGCAGTGAGAGCAGCCTGTTGTCTTGAAGGGAGTGACTCTGCTCCTGTTACAAAACATGGAATAAATTTCTTCTTTTCCAGTTCTGTAATATTTACAACAAAGACATGAGGTTTTTTTTATTTTTTTCCCTTTGGAAAGGTTAGTCTTGGGAAATGCAGCCTATCTGCAGTGTAGGTAAATGTAGCTAAAAGAGCTGTTGTTATATCAAAAAAGTGCACTAGCTGTCTTGTCATCCTGCCCCGTGTTCATCACTTGTTGAAATTATTTTGAAAGTGTAATTTCTCACATAGGGTTGGAACTGAAAAATCATTGGTTATGTACTGTAGACAGTTTATTTCTAATGGAGACAGAAGATTGGTTCTATAGTTTTGTATCATGTATTCAAATTATAAAGCATGGGCCCTACTCACTAATTCTTCAGTAAAAACTGTAACTACCTTTGATGGGAAACTTCCCCTAAAGATTCCCCAAGGTCAGATAGGACACAGTTACAGAGTCACGTCTTGTATTCCCTTTCTCAAAAGGAGAATTAATGTGGCATCGTTATCCAGGCTTGTGACAACAGTGACACAGGATTGCCAAAAAGACTAATGGAAGGAGAGCGATGATTGATTCTCTTTACAGTAGAAGATCAGGTTATTTCTCTGAATTCTTTCTTCAGTTCTCTCAATTCCCAAACTGTAACCAGTTACTGCAATTATTTACTCTAATTACTTCCAATCTACAAGTAAATCGAACATAAATTAAGATCGACTGATGCGGGGGACGGGATGGTTCAGTGAGCTGACAGTCGGGTATGGAGACGCTCTTGCTGGTCAGTAATTCCACAGGATGGTGGTCTCAGAGCTGTGTGGAGGGAGTGCGAAGTCCCTGCCCTGATTTTTGGGATATGGAGGTTTCCTAAGGTGGAAACCAAGCCTGACTAATGCCTATTCTAATTTCAAAACTGACAAGATTTTCTTTCAAAGGGCCTGAATATCTGTGTGTATGTATTGCTGGAGGCAATTTTTGGAGTAAATAGTTCCCAGGTTCTTATGTCTGTTGTAAAATGGGAATAATGGTGCTTTAGCTTTACCTTCACACTAAGCGTCCTTAACTAGTTAAATAATTTGTGAATCATCAGTGCTTGTTACTAGCTGAGGTCTTTAGAGTCTTTTCAAATAGTTGTAAATTACATTCAGAATAAGGGCAGGTACATCCTACTCTAAGCCCCCTCAGTGTGAACAACAGTTTTATTTCTTTGCTTTGGCTGTAATGCCAACACAGGTAGATTTATTTTTTTAATTATTTATTATTTTTCCCCTGAAATCACATCATAGTATCTTTTATTTTGCTGAAACTTCAGAATTCTGTGTAGGGAGAAAGAAAATATTTAAAGACAAAAATGGCATCTACCCTTAGGCATGTATTTTAATGTTTCATTCTTTGTTGCAGATCTTCACAGGTTAAGTTTTGGGCAAAAGTAATCAGGTCAATATTTTATGAAGACATTTGTAGTACACAGTTCCACTCACCCACGAGAAACTCTGTCCCCATGCATTAGTATGTAACATTTAGTATGTAAATATTTGCATTAGTTTAAGAATAATTATGCAACATTTCATGTGGTTATCAGGATAGATACTGAGTATAATTTCACTTTGATTAGTTACTTAAAATCTTACTAGGATTTTCAAAAGTACAAATTTGTATAAGGAAAAAATATGTGGATGTATCCAGTATCTCAGTAACCCCGAAGATCATGGTGATGGTCAGGTACTTATAAGGACTTCACTTTTTCTGTTACTTTAGCTTACTTATTTTCCTGATTAACTGTGTTGATTTAGATAAAGTCACAGAGAAAAACTCAAGTATATACAGTCTTCCAGTCAGAAATGCAGGCAAAAGGTTTTGATCTCTGAGTGTCAAATGGTGACTCATTAAAAAGGAATTTTTGTTCCTCCCTTTTCAAATGGTTACTCACTGCCAAGCAGTAAATATCTAGTTTTGATGCTACTGCATTGAAATGCTTGACATTGTTGGTGTATTAAATCCAAACTGTGTAAGATTATTTGATCACAGGCTCCATGAATTTTTTTTGTTGTTGTTTTTCTCAATTAAAAACTCATTGGAGGATTTTCTTCAAGCTTTATCCTCTCAGTTTGGGTGCAGACTAAAATGAAATACAGTTGGCTTTTAATAACAGAGGACCCTTTCCATACTTTAGGCAGTGGGTCATTCAAATTATTTTTAAACACATAGGACCATGCAAGCACTAATTTTTTTTTCTAATTTTGCATTGGGTAACATTAGACAAGGACATTGGAATTTGGCTAAATCAAAAAAATGCTCTTTATCTTCCACATCATGGGTTGTGTGCTAAGCATTTTCTAATACTGCATTGCATAAAGCTGAAAATAAATTGTAATGAAGAGATAGAGACAAATTCCAGCTGAAGGCATGCCCTTTTTCTCCATTTCCATATTAATCTTGACTCTCCGAGCCGTCTCTTTTGTCTTCCTGTTCTTACCTATTCTACACGTCTGATGGAAGGGCACAAAGGCATGTTTGAGTCTTCCATCTCATCTCCTCTTCTTATGTATGGATTGGTTGGTTTGAATTTACACAGTGTTGGAAAGATGTTTTCTTGGTTACAGCAACACTTATGTTTGACTCAAAGCAGAAGGAGAGTGCATTTGAGCTTTTCAGACTTCATGAGAAGTGAATCCTGGTCCGTGATCCCAGAAGGTAGATCAGCTTTAATTTCAAGTGAAAGTCCTGCATCTTCAAATAACTTCCCATGTCAGTTAAAGTTCAATATTCTTGAATTCCAGAGATATAGATGAGTCAAACCTGAAGTTTAGGGCAAGTGCGAAAGATGTAAAAGAAAATGTAGATGTTTCTTCTGACGCCGCTCTCCCCTCCCCTTCAGGGCTCCCACAGTCTGTCAGCTGTAACAGACTGATTTGATTACTTTGTAGTGTTAAGCTAAAAGAATAAATCTGAGTGCCTTGGGAATGGGGAACCAATCCAACAATCAAAACCAAACAAGTTAATAAATGTGAAGCATCTCTGCACGGTGCTGCTGTAGAAATGCTACTTGCAGAAATGCTTGAGGCAGCCATGGCCCAGTCAATTAGTGTAAGTATGCTCCCTGTACACACCACCATTAACTGGATGCTGGGGGCTGCTCTCTGTGTTTTGAAGGAGAAGTGTGTGTTTTCTGTTGGTTATAAATTATGAAAATCTTTAATGGCGCAGGCTGAACTGTTTATTGCTCACCCCGTCGCTTCCCAGTCTCTCTACGTATGTGGAAAATGGTTGACTTAGGCAGTCTGAATTGCCCTTTCTTTAAAATCATTTTGGCTTTACACATCATTTACGAATTTCTGTTTTCCCCTTGTTAGTTCTTCTCCCCCCCACCCCAGCATGCCACAAGCTAGCCAGGAATAGAGCATTTCAGTGACTGTCCACAGAGGTGGTTTGAAATCCAAACGATCCACTCAGACTGGTTTCTGCTGCCCACGTGCCAGGCTACGTACAGTCCGGAGTCATTTGGAAGGACTTCTTAGAAATACTGTGAGCTGCAGCAACAGCGTCAGGTGCTGTTGTGTAGGAAGACCTGTACTACTGCCTGCATGGAACTGATTGTGGATGTGGGTACCTGTTCAGATAAGGCCTGGATTACTTACCAGAGGTCTTGTGCCAGCCTGTAGCTTTAATTTTATCATATCTAAGAAAGGCAGTAATGATGAACTAGCTGGGAAATGACCAGTTCTGGCCACCCACAGGACCTTCCTGTGGAGCATCTACGTGTCAGTTATTTCAGGATATTCAGTGGTCAGCAAGTCCAGCAAATGTCCATTTGTTGGCGTTCATGCCTGGAACAGAAACAGGTACAGCCCTTTGTATGAGGGCAGCAGAAAATGTGCCATCGAGTGCTTTGCCATCTGCTACCCAAACCAGTTCAATAGTGAAGCAAACTGTTAAACTTTACATGGAGCTTAGGGCTTGATTAACTTAAATTACCATCCTGTGGTACGTGTTTGCAATGCCAAGGCGATTAGGTGGCTCGTATTTTCAAGAAACACACGTTCATTATTAAGAAAGGTTATGCAATAACATCCAGTGGTCATTTCCTTTTGGAGCATAGCTGTGTTGGTAGTGTAGCTCTTGTTTGTGCATTCGTCCTGCTGGATCCTGATGAGGAGGTGGACTGGCACTGCCAGCACAAGCTGAGCTGCTCTGTGGCACCAGCCGGCCCATCTGTGCGGGCTGGTGCTGCTCAAGCCACAGATGGAGAGCCAGAGACCTCGGGGCACAGAGGTGAAGAGGTCCAAAGTACGAGGAGGCAATGGTAGGGGAGAGAGAGCTGGGATGGGCTGGGGAGGGCTGGGACCAAAGGGAGGGCAAAGCCAAGGAGACAGAAGGAGAGCTGAGGAAGCTGGGCAGGTATCTGGGAGATGATGGAGGGATGGAGGCACAGCAGGTCCATACCAACCTTAGTAGGGCTGGAATCCCTCGTGTGCTTGGCCCACCAGGTCCAGCATCTCCAGTGACTTCCATTCAAACAGTAAGTGTTTCCTGTGCATAAACTCATTCTGTCCTTCTTGAACACTGACTTCCAGGCACTGCTTTTCTTTAGTTCTATTTTTTTCAAGTTTTTCCCTTGTACTCTTGCTTTTATGCCTTTGTTGTGATTGCTCTGCTCCGGGGAGCTCACCTGGTGTCACCTCTCCAGACACAGAGCTGTGGGAGGGAGTGGCTCAGTGCCAGGGCTGCACAGTTCCCATGATCACAGTTTGGTTTGGTTTGGTTTGGTTTGTCAGAGGGATTTTTCTTTGGGCGAGCTCAGTGCTGGGGCAGCCCAGGTATCACACAGCTGGCCTGAGCATGCAGCTGCTGTTCCACGTGCAGCTGTGGGATGTGCCCCTTGGATTTGAGCCGTGCTAACACTGGGACAAAAGTCAAGGTATGACAGCTCTGCTGTCCTTATTGTGTAAATTGTCTGGTTGGGTCAGAAACAGTGAAGACCGCTTTCACCTGGCTAACCTGCTGCTCGCTGCTGGGTGACAGCGATGGCTGCATGAGCTAAGTTTGAGCTGCAGAAGTTGCTTAAGACATTAAGTAAATAATCTGGCACTTGACCCCCATGGAACAGCAGAAGTGCCCGGAGCAGCAGGACTAGCCTGCCCCGGGTCAGCCTTCCCCGGGCCAGCCTCCCAGGCACGTCTGCGTGAGACTAGTGCACCTTGCTGTGCACGGGAAGCTGGCACACAAGATCATCTGAGCTGCTAATGAAACATCTCCCCAAATCTCCTTCAACAGAAATTTGGGATCTTAAGGTGGCCTTGGTTTCTGTCAAAAAGATGTTAATGTTCTCTTTTACAGCTGGTTCTGAAGCATTGTAGCTTCTCTGAAGTAAGGAGATGTAATTCAGTGTTTACAAAGGCAGACAGGAAAGTAAAAGACTCTTTGGTTCTCTCTGAGAGCTTTTTCAAATGTAGAAAGAATGAGTCACTCGACATTTCATTACTGAATAGGAGCTGATTTACAAGTGTGTATGCCCCGAGATGAATGTTGGTGGATGAACTCCAATACTTTCCTCCATGACCATGCTGTAAATGGGCTTCAGCCAGTTTGATGTAATTCATTCTGTGGCACTGTGCTGTCTTTTGAAATGGAAGCATCATCCTTCTTATGATCTTCTGAATGCTAGAAGGCCGATTAACGTGGGAATTCCTGATTAGCTTTAATTCAGCTCTACTACTCCAGGAAAGCACAGTTCCTGAATTGCACAAAGGAAGCCTCTTCAAGCACGGATCCAAATCAGCATACTGGAGATCCTCTTGGTAGGTGTGGTGACTATGATTAATATTTACTTGATGCCTTTCATCTTCCAAGTACTTTACACAGAACAAGCATTTCATCTTCACAAAAGATGTATGAGTTAGGTGAAGTTAAGTTTTACTCCCTCTGCTTTATTAATAAAGACAGGGAAACGGAAGCAAAGAGATTAAAGTACTTTGCTCATGGTTACAAAGGAGGCCAGCACTGAAACTATGTAATTTCAGGTTTCTCTTTCTGTGTCCAGACTAGATAAGAAGAAGCAGTGGGACAAACTTTGGAGAAAGAACATCATAAGAAAGTAGTGAGCCACCTAAGTAGAGGCTGCCACTTAGGCTGGTGCCCTGCACCGTTCTCCCTCAGCACCATGGTCTCTCATCCACCCTTAGGGAGGCATCCCCACAGATTGCTGTTTGAGTTGCAAAGCATCCATGGACCTTTCCTTAGGCTGATATAGTGGCTCAGTTTAGCCACTTGTCTGGCTGGACCATTGGAGAAATAGGTGTGTGTTGAGATTTCTGGAATAAAAGTCTCTGCTGGAGTGAATATGATGAGATGCATACACGATTTTATTCAACTCAGTGACTTACTGCATCAGAAAGTGCTTAAATTATATTGTTGAATTTTAAGCATGCAAATGGTCTCATTAACGTGGAAAAAATATTTTTTACCTTTGTTTTTGATAGGGCTACTCATAGAGCTCAATTTAAGTATACACTGAAGTTCAGTGCCGAATCAGAGCCCGGGTTAGCAGCAAAGGCCACGTCACCCTGAACTGCAGACTGGCAGGGAACCTGTTGAGGGCCCAAAGGTAGTTTTTGGTTTAAAGAGCTTCCTATCAAGATGAGTCAGTGGACAAAGCTTAACATCTCAGAAAGTTCTTATCTGAGAAGGCATCTGACCTTTTGAAAGAGAAGCTTCCTTTGTAGATGCCTACAAGTTGTGTGCACCCTCAATCAGATTGTGCAGCCAGTTGACTGTAATAGAAATCCTAACCTGGCTCCTCTGGGAGCCTCTCTCCTTCTGTGCAGGGAAGCACACGTGCCTTTTAGTTCCTCCTAATTCCCCCCTTAATCCCACCCTAATGAAGGAAAAAAGATGCCCTTGCGTGAAATCCACTCAGAGATGGTGGCTGGAGAAGCCACTTCATTTTGTCTAGATTTGACTGTAATTTCAGTCTCCTGTTTCAGGTGGAGTAACGATTTTAATGCTGCGGTGAGGAATCACTGGGCAGGAGAAGGGAGGCAGGAGAGCAGAGCGGTGCAGCCCTGCTCCCTTGTAAGGCCATGGTTCAAAATGCTTAATTAGTTGTTTCAAACTGGTGGCTCTTCTCCTTTGAGGCAGGAATGATGTATCAGCAAAAGCTGACCAAATTGATGTAGCAAATCAATTCTATGGTAATCCGTTTATTTAAACTTTGGTACTTAAATTTATAAGCTCTTCTCAAGTGTGCCTGTGCTGCTGTTCATTAGCCCGTATTCTTTTATGCTCTTGCTTGGAGGTTTGTGCTGCAGATAGCAAAATGGCCAGGACATGCCACTCGAAACTGCCTCCAAATGTAATTCAAGCAGGTCTGCAATAATAGTGCTAAAAGAAGAGCTATTTAGCGGCATTATTAATGGGCAAAGAGTTCAGGCAGGATTATGAAAAAGTAAATTTTTATTAAGAGTGGAGGAGCTAGAAGAATGGACTGATTGCCCTGAGTCCTCTGGGCCCTCGAGCAATCAATTTCCCTTTCTAGTATTCAGTTACTTGCTAATTGTATTGATTTTTATCAAATATGTGTACAAATCAATTTTATATTTTAGTGCTATTAAAAGCTTCCTTCCTTCCTCGCAGGCAGCGCTGGTCTGATCATTCTCATTGTCTTTCTTTATTGTAATGCTTTTATCCTAATGCATATTTTCGTTAGGACACGCATGTTTTTCTGTAGGACACTGGGTTGGGATTTTACCTCCATGCTCAGGGGTGGAGCAAATAGGTGTCACTCAGTCCAAACCTCTGTGAACTCGGTGGAACTGTCTGCTTAAGGAAAAATTGCAGGAAAGGGATGTGTGGTGTCGTAAAATGGGTGGGTGCAAGTGACCACATAGTGTGACCCTCTGAAGAGCAGGAAGCACAGCTGGCTCAGGAGGGCAATTGTGCTGCAGAAAGGCTGTAATGAGAAGCAAAGATGGGGATAAATGGTGAACGTGATGCACTCTTACTGAATAAATGGGAAAATGAAGGCAGGGTGACAAAAATGAAAACTCCTGTTTTACCAGTACGACCCCCATCGGTGCTGCAAACCAAGTCACTCAGGCACTTCAAGTAAAGTGGATGCTGGAGACATCTCTGAGCAAAGTAAATGTATTGAGCTCTGAACAAAATAAAACAACATTCTCCATTTGTGTTTGTTTATGCCCATGGCAATTTAAATTGTTCCTGTCAAAGGTACCTATTTTCTGAGATAGCACATGCTCGCGTTCTCCTTTTAATGTGAGCCACACAGTTTGGAGTTGGGGGTAATCTCTTTGGCTGTGTGTGAGCCTGAGAAATGATTGAAATGTTTGGGGTGTGCACAGTGCTGCCAGAGATTGGGGGGGACTTTGAACTTTTAATGGTGTGAGCAGTAGTCATGAGAACAAGGGGAGTTAGAGCTCTGCTTTTCCTCTTGCCTCTGACTTAAAATTATTCTGCAGAGTTTATGGTGCTGTGTTTTCTGCTCTTATTGTCCAGGTACATGCAAAAAAATACCTTTATCCTTTTCCTCAGGAGAGAAGACTTGCATTAGCAGGTGTCTGGGTATATACACATTAAATCATACAAATACACCTTACATTAAATCATCTAATACAGTGGTACAAACATCGAGCATTTTATATTTCACATTGATCACTTCAGTCCTTTTGGTTTTGTTCTCCTCTCTGGTTCCCCTGATGTTTCTTCATCACACAGCAAACCCAGCTGGGAAAATCAGCAGAAACCACAGCTTTCTCAGCCTCTCCTCCCTGCCAGCAGCTGCTTCCAAAGGCAGTGGTGCTGTGGTATGAGAAGACAGACTGAAGCCTGTTCCAATGGCACGTAGGGACCTGGGTGGTGGTTCCCTGGGAGCCCCCAGACAACAGCTCAGTAGGGAGCAGGCATCCTTTGTGCCCCACCACATGGGTTTGCTGTGCTCCCCAGCTGCCACAGTAGCTTTTCATGCTACAGAGGGCTTGGTATTTTCAGATCCAGTGTAGGCACCACAACCATCACCATCAGGGTAATGTTTTAGAAGCTGGTTAGGAGAAACCAGTCTTCTTCTCGTTTGATCTCTGTGCACAGTGAGATTCCTCCCTGAACCATCAGCTAGAGTGAGGGGATGTATCCTGTGTGTGTGGATGTCTGCCTGCCCCTGGAGCTGGCAGCTCTGTCCCCCCAAGGGCCAGGGCTACATGGGAGCAGAGTTGCTGCAGTGCTGCCGCCGGCCCGACATCGCCTGGCAAACCGTGAGCACGTTTTTGTCGTTAGGTTTGTACAGCACCTCCTGTACGAGAAATCACAGACTGGATAAGCCGTGTGAGGGGTCATTATAACACAGAGAAGATAAATGTACTGGTTCTGCTGGAGGCTGTCCTCAGGCTGTTTGTTATGTGTCTCTAACACTGTCACTACATCACACACTTCCTCGATCTCCGTATTACCCTACAAGCCTGTCTAATGGGATCCTCTGTTGCTGATTCCGGCTTACCCTGACCTACTTCTTTCTTGTGTCCCAGCAAGCTGTCAGGAGCTATCAGAGCACTGGGAGCTGAAATAAACACTCACTGAGGGGAAAAGCAAGGCTGTCTCTAGTGAATTTAATTAGCTTTGTTTAACTGGCTTGTTTGCTTTGTAAATCACATCATTTTTAGTCAAATTTAAGGGATAAAAAAAATCTGTAATTAAAATCAAATGATGCACGACCTTATTAAAAGTCAAGGGTTTTAGAAGTTCTGTACAAAAAGTCATTTAGTTTGTAACACATTTGGAGCACTCTGAATATTTTAAGCGACAGAAGTATGAAATTGAAATTCTTTTCGGTTTTGGGATCTTTCTTGAGACTGCAAGGAGATTGGGTTTTTTTAAGTCATTATCTTTACCTTTCCTTGAATTTGGATTTAAAAAAAAATTGCTGTTTGTTTAAATCAAGACTTTAGTCTTTTCAGCAACACTGCAAGCTTGCTGGATAGAATTTTTTAATCCAAATAAAGATTCCTACTGCTCTTTTCTGCCCTGTGGCCTAAACATCAGTGTATTATCCATAGTTTGAATCCTTGTTGTTGTGTGAGGCCGTGGTTTAAATCCTGGCTTCCCTTTGCACGTCTGTTGCATTTTTGGGCGTTGGAACAGAAGTCATTGTAATTTTGGCTCTGCCAGACAAATGAAGCACTGACTCGGCAAGTCATCACTGGGTTGAATTTGAAAGTGCTTCGGGTGTTTTTATCAGACAGTACATTATGTCTTTCAGGTGCTTTACTGTATTTCAGTGTGGCACATATTTCTTTTAACAATTGATGTTCTTGCTCTTGTCAGCGTAGGGTCTAATCCTCTTGCTGCTGAAAATGATAAAAGCCCTATGAATTCCTAATATGTCTTATCAAAATCTGGCTAAAATATAAAACGTCTGACCCCAACTTCTGATTCTTCTTCAGCAGAAATATGTTTCTGCCTTGCACCATGCATGCATATTGATCGAGCCTCCTGAGCACGAGGCTTATAGAGATACCCCCGTCCTTGTGCTGAGCTGCAGCACGAACAGAAAAGGATTAAAGGACCACTGAGAAAGAAATGGGTATGGATGAACTTGCAGTGTGCAAAAAGGTAAAATACGGGATAAAATGACTGCCAGAGAGTATGCGAGGAATTAAAAATGCAGTACTTCTTCCAGTCTTTTGAAGAGGATGTAAGATTAGGCAACCTGTAGTACTGCACTGAGAATTACTTGTGGTAATAATTTCATTGAGGAGTATAATGAGCAGCCCGATTGCTCAATGACTTCTGAGTAACTCACTAACTTACGGATCACTGCGAGGTTTCAGAGGAGGAAAAGATAAATGTTCTTTTCTCAGTGGGAGTTTTGGAGGTCCCTTGGCCCCTCTTGGAAGGCGTGGTGCTGGGAGCTCTCTGCTGTGCCGAGGTGAAAGTCGTATGGAAGTCTTACCAAAAGAAACACAGTGGGGAGACTTCAGCAGTTTGGCAAAATTGAATTAAAACAAGAATAGCCAGGTGAGGGGGATAAACCAGCACCAAGCTGTTGAAATCAAGCAATCAAATTTGTGGTCTTAACAGCAGTGGCAAATGAAGCAAAGAAAAGATGTCCCAGTTCAATTCAAATATCTTCAATGACTCCACTGAACAGAGACCAGAAAATTTGAGGTAATATAACTTCAGGAACTTTGCTCTCATTCTGCAGCTTTACCAGATCCTGCATGTCCCTTGTGGATTGAGGTCTTAAGTATTTTTGGCATCCGTAGCTGAGATGTGTAGAGTGGGAGGAGTACAAGTACTTCTCCTGGGTCATTGCTCCAGAGAAAGTGGGTGAGGTGGGTATTGTAGAACTTTTACTGTGGGCATGGAAGCAGACATGTTTTATAATCTGATTCAGTGTGAATAGCAAGAAAAAAATTATGGTCTGAATACCCGAGCAAGAGATGACTGGTGGAGCAGGGCGATAGGAGGGGGCTAAAGCTGAATGCTCATTTGGACCCATTATATGCCAAGTGCTGCTCACTGCAGCTGAGAACTGGGTGTGAGGACAAGGAGACCTCGGTGCTGTGGGAAAGTGGGAATTTGGTGTGTTTAGCAACAAACATGTGATTAATAGCTGCGTGCCTGTCCTCTCTGCGATAGCACCGTCGTCCCTCCATTCATCTCACCGTGTCTGGGGGAGGGGAGCAGGAGGGTGGCTCTGTGCTCAGGGGGGACGTGTGCTCTTGGTGGAAACTGGGAGCCACGGAAGGGCTCTGTCCCAGCACCTCCCTCCACATGTAGAAAACTGCCTGGCAAGTTTTGGGCACCACTGTAATCCTAGTAACAAACATTAAATTCCAAGCTCCTCATATTTGGCTGCAGTTGTTCTGTTCAATGGTGCTTTGCTTAGAGGACACAGAAAGGGACAAATGTTCATAAGACTTGAGTCGTTTAACTTAAATCAACCTCCTCCTACCCACTATTGACAGATCAAGAGAACCAATGAGGCATGTTTAATTACACATGCACCCAGTTTACAATTAGTCTGCAGACCGATTTTTTTTTTTTTACTTTTTTTTTTTCTTTTTTTTCTCCTGACACAACAAGGAAAGATTTGATCCTGCAATAGGTTTTACTGGCTGTAAGATGAGCAAGGCTAGGGTGGGGGGTTTTCTTCCATTTTAAATGTGAGTGGAATGTTTTTATCTTCTAGGTCAAATGATTTAATCCGTTGCTCTAATGTGACATGGTTTAGCAATCCTTCTGCTCCCCTTCTGCTTGTAATAAGTGACAAAAGTACGGCTTCTTGCTTGATAAATGGGTTAACAGTATTCACAAGGCAGGTAATAGAAATCCATATTAATAGGTGGAAATTGGCTCTTGATGCCAGGCAGGAGATTCTAATGAAAGTATTATTGTTTTAGCTTCCAGCTCCTTTGGAAGGTGAAAGCTAAATGCCCGTATTACATTCTTATTACCTATTTATCACACCATATAGCTGAGTGGATGTTTATTAAATTACATTCATGTTTAATGCCTGTTTGTATACTTTTCATTCAATGTGTTCTCAAAGGAAATTTTATGGAAGTGTTTCAGAAATGCACAACTATTTTCTCTTTTTCTTTTTATAAAGTAAACCCATTGTTGCCAACTGTCAATATACAATTGGCTTGGAAATTAAATTGTTTCCTGCTAAGCTATAAGAACCAGCTAAACCTGCTCTATTTAATTTAGGAAATAAATATTTAAAAATCTGAAAAACACACGGTGTTCTTGGGTAGTGTTGATTCTATTCTAGTCTTTGAAAATACCCAAGATCCCAAGAGTTGGGCTTACCTAGTTTCAGCTTTAATTTAGCATTAAATTGCTTCATCAGGGATTTTATATATGACCTTCTGTATGTTTGTGATTCTTCTGAGAATATTTAAAATAGTACTGAATACCATCAAAGATAAGAAATTAGAAGCCTGTTTATTAATACACCTACTTATGGTGCTTCTCCACTTTTACGTTTGTGTTTTCTTCTTGAGCAGCACTTTCAATTCATTCCATCAAGATTAAAAAAAAAAAAAAAAGAAAAGCAAATGAACAAAAAACCCAGCACAGCTCAGATATTCCCACATAGCTTTGACCTGCAGAGTGCTGGGATCTCAAGGGCTTTCTGCACATCCTGGGAGGGGAAAAAAAAATAAGGTGGGCTTGCATTTTGCTCCACCATGTTATTGATGGCTGGTGCCCCTCGCCAGAGCACTGTGACCGTGCAGCATGGTGGGTGATGCAGATTTGGTCACAGAGTGAGTCAGGTGAGGGCCATGGCTGGTGGCCAAGGGCTCCTGGTTGCCTCTCTACCTCATACTGCAGTCACACCACTTCCTCTCCTGACCCGGCATCCTGCACCCACAAACCAGGCAAGAGGGATGCCTGATGTTTGTGGAAGCTGCGTTTACTGGTCCTGGGCTGCAGACACCCATGGCTGGAAATCTGTGCCAGCTTATTTAAGCAATCCCAAACAGGAGGTTTGACTCCCACTCTTACACTGAGAAATAGCTGTAATGTGTAGAAATCTGAAGAGTGTATCCTTTCTCTTCTCCAAGTTATCAGCAGATGCCTCACAAGTACCTGGGGCTTGGTGTAGATGACTCCTGTGCTTGCAGAGAGCTTTCATGGCTCTTGTAGGGCCCCTGACCAGGGATGAAACAGCCCAAGTGCCAGTGAAATGCAGGGGCTCCTGCCTACAAAATCCTGCTCAGGGGATGAGGCTGTAAGGTCTGGCCTCAGATCTTACAAGAAGGCCAAGGGTTTTTTTATTCAGAGACTTTGATAGCTCTTGTCTGCCTAAAGTTTAAGTTCAGTGGAATATTGTATTGATCCATCAGTGCAATCTGTTAAATACTATTTGAACCACTCTTAGTTGTTTATATTAAGGATAAATAAATAAACCAGAGCTGCTACACACATTTCAGCTCTCTGCAGTGCAGGTAATAATACAATAATAATAATACAAACTTTTATTGAAATTTTGCTTCCACTGCCTTTCAAAGAACTAATCTTTGTCATTAGTGGGTCATAACAATGCGCAGTGAACAGACTTTCAAGTTAGACTGAATATTATTAACATTTTAAGAGTCATTGCAAGCTTAGATTTTATATAAGTAAATAGATATTTACACTGAGGAAAGGTAATATATATGTGTGTATGTAGGGAGAAACTCCATCTCTGTTAAGCATTTTAGTTGTCATGGGAATAAGCTCTTCAAATGGTTACTCTTTCAGTTTTAATAATCTTAAGTTCCTTTTCAGTCCTTGCCGCTCTGCTTTACCTTTGTGTTCACTCAATTTGATAAAGACTCTGTTGGCTAATTAGTTTCATTTCTGCTTATGGCTGATCTCTGATAGTTTTCATTCTTTTGGCTTTTCAGATCTTGATCAATGCTCCGGTGTGTTTGCTGTAAGCACTGCAGGGAATGATTGTTCTCTCGTCTGTACCCCCCTAAAACACATCTCAGCACTCGACTGGTTCCCTGTTTTGTAACACCTTTAAAATATGTCTTTGTTTGAGTTAAGAGTTCATAAAACATATTGATAGAAAATTTGGATTTGATCCTTTTTCATGTATGGTAACAGTACAGCAGAATTTACAGCATTGGAACTCATCTGAGGGGCACCCATAGTAACACTACTGTTTTCTGGCCTGCCTTAATTTCTCCTCTTATTCCAGGCATCTATAATTGACTGTGTTAATTTTTTTAATGAAAGTCTTTAAGAGGAGACTTTGCCAATTGGTGTTTGGACAAGTCTTTAATAAGATCTTTTATTTTCTGAAGTTATTATGTTACTCTCCAGCACTTTGTGCATATTTGAGTTTGTATCCTGCCTTTGGAAGTCAACACGAAGTGCTTGGCACGGGGCAGAGATCTTGTAGATCCTAGAGTAACATGAAAGCAGTTTGTGGCACTGCAAACAACAGCAAAACCACTTACAGGTTTAATATGTTTGGATAGGAAATGCCCAAGAAAATGTATTTCTGAGCCCCGTGTTGTTTGTTAAGTCACACTGACGCACGGCCGAGGGCCCGAGGAAAAGTTCAGGAGTGGCAGAGCTTGACGGCGCAGAGAGCAGGGGAGAAACTTGTCGGTGGAGCATTTCTGTGGAGATAGTTTGTGGGCTGTTTATTGATTGCTCAGGTCATTGGTGAAAGGTCAACAGCTCTGCTGTGTCGGCAGATAAAGACAGAGGAATGGCATGTTGAGGTCACATTGGAAAGGAATTCAGTCACGCTAAAGAAAGAACATTTTAAACCTTTATTTACTCAAAAAGGGTTGTGAGGTATTGAGCTTGCACATTTACGACCCTTCAGTGTAAGATTAAGAAACCTTATTCTCGGCTTTCCCTGGGAGTTTTCCCCTTCGCTTTACAATCTGCTTTTAGAGTTGAACCATTTTTAGCTCATTGCTGTAATCCCTTGCTTCTGCTTTTGTGTCTTGCAAAGCATTAGAAGCATATTTCTTTGTGCAAAGAAACACTGGTAATTTTTTATGAACGACCAAATTTTGAAGCGATTATGCCCTATCATTAATTTATTTTTTTTCCTCAAAGTGCCTATAGAGTACAGAGCCCTGTTCACAAAGTTTATTTCTACTGTGTTTTGCTTTTACCCTATATAAAGGTAACTGTTGCATGGCAGAACTGAGATTTAACACATCTGAAAGGTGTCTGTGTTCAGGGCAGAATTTAAATCGGGAAGACTCAGGTCTTGTCTGAACAAGGTAATGATGCTGCTTATCAGCTGGTGTGTGCTGGGGTTTAGGCAGGCTGGGTAAAAGCAATCCTTTTCATTTTATTTACCTCTATTAGGAACGAATTTAAATGAAAGCTAATAGGCCATTATTGTACTTTCAAAAAAAGGTTCTTATACAACTGCTAAAGTTCGCACTTTTAACTAATTGGATGCAGATTTGTTGTGCAGGATGGTGTAAGTAGATGGGTGGCTGTTTTCCAGATTTGGGGGCCAAAACACCTTCCAATCAACATGGTACTTTCTGTAATGTAAAGTCCTGGTCCAGACCTTCCCAGTCACCAGATTCCACTTAATCCCTGGAAGTTACACAGGGAAGTGCACCCAGACACAAAGTGGGTGACAAAGAGCACGTTTGTTTCTTTAGTCAGGTCGGGCACAAAGGCAATAAGCAAGTAAGAATTGCCTGTATAGAAGATGTTAGAAAATGTTTGTATGTTGGAGACAGGGTTGTTTTGACTGATGATTTTAATATTGTCACTTAGTCTGGGCTTCTAAACGCCAAAATTACATTTAACCCCCCCCCCCATCTCTTTCTCTAGTGATTCAAAGCCTCCAAGTGTATTATCAGGGTAGGTTTTTTAATATTTTAATATTAAAACTAATAAATCGTGCCTGCTGGATCTTTTAAGACTGCTCAGGTAGTTTGCTTCTCCCCTGCCAGCCTTGATGCAAAGCACCATGTAAAGGTAAACCCTTCTACTTTCATGCAGTTTGATGAAGACACTCAGAACTGCTCAGGAAAAGATGCTAAGGAGCACATCCAAGCACTGGGCACATCCCAGCATCCTTGAGCACCCTCTGCATCATCATCAGTGCCATCAGGAGCTTCTCAGCTTTATAGGTTGATATGTTCAGTGCAGTGAGTTCCTTTCTGTACCTCACAAAGAACACAGTAAAAAATAAACGTCTCACCTGTGTTTTGCAATCACCTTATCTCTGCTCTTCCCTGTACGTGGGTGGAAGATGACTGTATTCATCCAAGCTCTGCCCATGGAGCAGGGGCCACTGTCTGGAAGCAGCTCCTGTGCCCTGCTCTGGCACCATCCTAAGAGGGCAGAGCAATGTAGAAGCTGCTTCCAGCAGTCGGTGTAAGACATCGGTGGTGGGAGCTGTGTTTTGGGTGTAATTTTGATAATATGGGGAAGAGAGCTTTTCAGAGGCTAAGCCCAATGTGATGCCAAGCACAGGATTTATTTAATCTTAGGGATGTGTGGCAATACTATGATTCCTCATAGTTTTTCTGAATACTGGAGGAGAGGGGTAAGAGGGGTGTGTATTATGTTAGACCAGTAATGACTGTAATAAAAGAAGAAGACCAAAGAAAAAGTGAATAAACTGATTTTTAATTTGTTAAGAAAAAAAAAAGGATTCTTGAGGATGAAATGGATGCACTGCTACTTGCCTGTAGTTGCTGAATCACATCCTGCTCCATCCAGAAGTAACTACATGTTGGCATCTAAAGGCTGTTGAGTCACCTCTGCAATATGAACTGGTGATTTACGTTCAGACATCAGAAAAGTGTCTCTGTTTAATAGAAAAAAAAAAAAATCATTAAAAAACCACTTTTGCAAGGGACTGTCCCAGAAGAAAAATCTCTGGACGGGGATTAAGATTTCTGTTGACAACAGACAGGCAAAACCTTGCCAGAAACCTGCCCAGTGTAGCTACTGGGAGAAGGTGGAGAGATGCAAATACCCAGCTACGGCGTTGGCCAGGAATATACCCAGGAACACATCCAGGAGGCTGGTGCTGGAGGTGCAGGAGCTACAGCTCCCTCCTTTTTCTTAATGTGCAGTCCCTAAACCTGAAGCAGAGCCTGGGGAACAGACTCCTACAACTGCTGGCAGAGCAACGTGCCAGCACTGTGCCCAGAACACCGTGACCATGTTTTCTGGTGTGTGTGCCCTCCCATTGCAGAGAATCAGCCCTTTGTCTGAACAACTCCTTTCTCCTTTTCTTTTCTTTCTGAAGTTTTCAGTTGGCGACTGGAAAGGGGGGAAGGGGGGGGGTGTGGGGGGAGCCTGCAAAGATGAAGCAGCTCATGAAAAGAAAGCTGCTGAATAGGCAAATTGTTTTATCTGGATGGGTTTTGTGTTCCTGACTCTGTGTTGCAAGGGAAGGTACAGTACAAACAGTGTTCTGGCTCACACGCTCCTGCTCCAGCCAGGACATCGCTCTTTCTCCTGCTGCTGCTGCTGCTGCTCGAAAGCCCTGAGCTCGTGTTATCTTCTTCCTCCTCCCCCTGAAGATATCTGTTCACTGCTGATGGCATTTCTGTTTAGTAACGGCCGTGTTTACACACTGTAAAAAATGTGAACTAGTCTCAAGGATCCTGCAGCTTTGTGCGCCCCCACAAAGTGGTATTTCCTATGGCCACAGACTCCAAAAGAGTCCTGTGTTCCCAACCTCACTTGCTTAACTGTCTGGAAAGAAATCTGTGAAGTTGAGGATAAAGCGTGGAAGTGAGCTTTAGTGGGGTCCTAAATTGCTCTGCAATGGCTGAATCTTCCTCTGCTTCTTTCTTCTTCCTTCAAAAAAACTTTAGGAATAGCTGAGGCTCTGGTCAGCTGGTGGTCACTTCAGTAGCCCGTGTAATCCCAGGTTCCAACATGGGATGTGTTGATAGTCTTTGAAACGGAGAGGCAATGGTCTCTGTGTTATTAAAGGTCATCAGGCATCTGGTACGAGCTGAAAGGATTTTGTGCTGTGAAGGCAAAAGAGCAAAAAGGGTGTATAAATTTTTAAAGGAAAAAAAGAAGAGGAAAAACAAATGATGGTAAATTTAGTGCTTCAGGTTCAACGTGGCGGGGAGGGACAGGAAGGTGGGATGTGTGTGTCCAGACAAAATAATCCTGATTAAATAAGTCCTGTTGATTCAGGGCCCTTGAAAAGAGAATTCCTCATCTGATGCAACTGGTTTTTTTTTTCTTGTCCTGAACTGTGTCAGTGAGACACTGAAATGCTCATCAGTGGGGGGGAAAGAAATGGGGCTGGTGGCCCCTTCTGTGCTAAAATCGTAATTTAAGAATAAGGGGGGGCTTCAGGGCTGCTGGAAGTTTTCTGGCGTTTCATCTGAGAATAAAGTGCTAAGACATCCCCCTGGTGAAAGGTAGGAAGCCAGTGAGCAGGACTCTCCACAAACACAATGGCTCTATCTTGCTCTATTATGCCACAAAGGAGTGGCTTGCTTAATCTCCGAAATTAATAGAGCAGAGAGGAAACGGCTCTTAAAGAGATGTGTGTCTGCTTCCTTCCTGTGCGGAGCGCGGGGAGCCTGGGGCACCGAGGCAATGTCATTTCACATAACTAGAGGGCTCTTCTTATAAAGGACAATTACAGTAAGTGTAGCGAGGCTGGAATTTTTGACTTTTCAGTGTTTTTTCTTTCCCCGCTAGGGTGGTGGGGATTTTTGTTTAAAGCCTTCTATATAGTTTTGGTGAAAGATGATGCGTAAGAGTTTGTCCCATGGATGTTTTTTCAAGAGATTGATTTTTAAAAAAGAATTTATTTTTTTTTTTGGGTCTGCCTCTCGTTTAGTGACATCAGAGAGAAACCAGCCTGCTGCTCTGTTCCCTGCCACACTTAGTACAATAGTCTGAATGTGTTTTAAGCTGTTGTCCTAGGAGAATGTCAGTTCAACCAGAATTAACGGAGTGTATTCTAGTAGAACAGCTCCTTTTTCACACTGTGTTGGCCCTTTATAGCAGTGTGTTACTCTTGGTGTGAAGCCAAATCGACTGATAAGCAATGCACTAGATTTTCCTGCACATGGTCAAGGCTGCTCACATCTATCCTAACATTTTTAGCTTTAGGAAAAGGGCCTAGTGCTTACCAAACTAAACCCCACCTAGCCACTGTCACTTCAGAGGGAGGGAGAGGGAAAAATTGACCTGCCAAGAAGCCTTCAGGATTTTTTAATTGCTTCAGGGAGAAAGATGGGGAGAGCAGGAAGAGATGCCCTGGGGACCAGGGCTCCTGGGTACCCTGCTGCCTCCAGCCCCTTTGATTTGGGAACCAGGGGATGCTGCTCAGCATATTGCAGGAGCTGACTTTAGTTGGACAGTTGGAGCTATGCTCTGCTTTCATTCCTTAACTTCTGTTAATAATTTATGTGTGGTACTGCACAGTAGAAATATTCCTTCCAACACTGCATTTTGAACCTCTGTCTGTAGAGGCATAACACGACCCAGCCATGTTGTGTATCCTGTGCATTTATTAGAAAGAAAGGGTGTGTGAAGTGTGTGGGTTTTGAGTCACAATCGGGGGAATCTGTAATAAAATGACTATCTGTAAACTGCAGGACAGTTTGTTCCCTCCTAACAGCGTGATGTGTTTTACATACGAACAATAGTAGGTTGCTTTGCAGAAAATGTGTTTTTGATATTAGGATTATCAGTGCTGCCACCCCTCGTCCCTCGTTTATTATTGGACTCACCGCAACAAAACTGCCGAGCTCTGAGTGCTTTTTCAGCTTTCATTCAGCTGCATGATTTGTAATGACTGTGGTGAGCTGAGGAAAGGAGGAAGTTTAAATTTGGGCAGTTGTGCATCTATCCACAGCTAACGAGGCATCTAATTTCTCTGCAGATCCGACACAGCTTTACCACAGCTCTGGCTGTAGCTTCAAGGATGCCATAATTTTTTTCAATTTTTTTTCTGTACCTTTGCCATTGTCTGTATTTTTTAAGCTTCATCTATTTTAATTTTTTTTTT
>JAWWLV010000158.1:13043714-13068897 GCA_035041135.1 Platyrinchus mystaceus | reverse complement strand
AATTTTTTTCAATTTTTTTTCTGTACCTTTGCCATTGTCTGTATTTTTTAAGCTTCATCTATTTTAATTTTTTTTTTTAATTTATCTGAAAGATGAGATAAAGAACTGACTTTGTATCAGTGCTGCTCACGAGTGGTGCAGGAGGCTCAGCAACCTTTGGCTGCCTCACCCCCTACTTCCCATGGATGTTTTAAGCAGGTACTGAAGAGGGCCAACTCTCAGTGGAGATTGTATTCCTGCAGCGTCCTTTTCCTCTTGATGCATTTTCAGGAGCACCAAGTAGCTCCATCCATCTGTCCATATCATCACTTTAATGCCCCTCACCAGATATTGGGTCAGGGACCAGCCTTTCTCCTGGTTTTGGGCAGGTACCCAGGACCAACCATTGTGACCTTGTCTGTCTTGCAAGGAATTGCTGTGATCCACACAGTACTGACTGAGATCAGGCAGCAACACAGCACAAGGTGGGATGGCTGCAGTTTAAAATAGAAGATGGCATAATGAAGTTCTTAGGCTAAATGCCAATGTAAAATTAGCATTTAACCTCCCCCTTAGTATTTGCCTGTTAATTAGGTATCACTCTCTATATTGGCATCATTTTTAGAGGTTGTTACAGCAATATTAACATGACTGAAATGCATTGCATGAAATTATATTATCCATCAAAGTTTTCTCCTGGTGGGGGGCTTGGATCATTCAGCCCAGCTGGGAATGGTATTATTTTACTTGTTCTATTATAGACATCTAGACAGATACGCAGCCCTCAGACGTAGAGGAATGTGTCTGCAAGTTGAAATAAGTGTATACCAGACAGTCCACAGGATTATAAGGCTATTTAAATGAAAAGAAAAACTGGGGGGCAGAGATGAGAAGAGAGGGAATTATATGGCTTGGAACAATACCCTTTTTCACCTTCCATCTAGGACTTCTCAAACTGGATCAGGGCACTGGACTTTCTCTTCTTAGAGCCAGGTCTGAGTATCCTGGAGCAGGTTGGATAGAAAAGATTTCCATCACATCCTTTCTTTGGAATTTTTTTCTTTTGACTTAATCTTAATGCAGTGCCTTTCATGCATTTTGCTGTGAAGTTTCAAACTTGCATAAAGTTTCCACTTCTGGCTGTTCCCTCAAAATAGATGTATAGATGTGGCCCAGAACTGCTGTTGTTGGGCTTCTGTCTGCTCCAGGACGTTTGTGAAATCCCATAAAAGTCTGGGGTCCAGACTGTGCAGGACTGCCTGTTCTTCACAATGCCTCCCATTCCCATACAGTCATTGTCTTTCTTGGGGGGTCCCCAAGGTGTTGGGGTCCCATCTGACTGGCCTGTGATAGCTCTGCCCATTGATTTTCCCGAGCTCCATTTCTTTCCCCCCTCGTAACCAGCACAGAGTTAGAGGGATGCAGGCTCTGGGGTCCTGTGCACCACAGGAGTACCAGAAGGCAGGCAATTTACATTTTAATAACTCCCTCATTATGTATTTGTCTGATCTTGTCAATATTTTGCATTTTTTAAATTTTGCTGACTGCAGACGTTGTGGACTATCAAGTCGATAATTAGATTGCCTGATTTTAAACACCTTGGTTATAAATCAGAGCAGCCCAGTTCTATAGCCCAGTGCTGTGCCTGGAGAGCAGCTGCCCTATATATGGAAGGCAAAAGATTTGAGGAAAGCATTGCACACAGATTTACTGGTGTTAGGAATGCCTTTGGGAACATACTTAAAATGAGAGGGGATCGGCCCTTTGTCAGAAATAAAAGTTACAGAAATTAAATCATCACAGGACATAGCATCACCTTGTCTGTCAATGAGTGTGGTTCTTCCCACACCAAGCAGGACTGTTGCAACCCTCACCTTTAGTTTATTCCATCTGTCTAATGAGGTGGAGTGTTTTGTTTCACCTAAAGCCTGAGCTAATGGCAAAAGCATTAAATGCAAATTGCACCTTCAGGACCCCCCTTGAATCACCCAGCACAGCTTGCACTGCTGTTGATGATGGGTTTATCTCGACTGTTGTCTAAGGCTTTGGAATTATAAATGTTTGTGTTAGTCATGTTCTTTCCCTTCCGTGTAGTGCAGTTATTTGTATTACATGTGGGGTTTGAAACAAGTCAAATATGGTGAGTGCAGAAACAACAAAATCTCTCCAGATGCACAGGTATGTGAGAAGTGGGGTAAGTGCTGGTATCATTGTAAAAGATGTGGAGATCATTTCATTCTCAAAAGAGGTAACTGTGAGTGGATACACAGAGAAATGCCCACTAAAATCATCAAGAAAGTTTCCAGTTGTTTCAGCAGCTCAGGTCCACTTATAAATGAGAATACAAATTTTTCTGAACTTAGAATACCCTAAAGACAGATTTTGGAGAGAAAAAGCCCAAGTTCTGCTTTTATTTTAAAACATATTACTGATGAGCACTGAGATACCCAAACAGAAATGTGTTTGATGCATGAGGCAGTGGAGAGCCTGGACCCGATGAGATCTGCAGGTGGCATTGGAATGTGGCAAAATGGGTGCTGGGAGGACATGTGCACAAAGGAGCCTCCAGGAACAGGTGAGCACAGACAAGGGCAGGGTTTGCTTCTTTAAATTTGCATCAGGAGCCAAGGGAAAGTTGTGTACAGATGCGTTGGAGAGGGAGTCAAAGCAGCATTAGGGGCTGCATTATTTCTCTTACTGTAAATAGCTTTTTGTTCAGCATGGAAAGACAGCAGCTCTTCCTGGGGTTATTTGCTGTTCTTGTGTGACTGCTTGATGGTTCAGCTCGTTAATGGACCAGGTTTCTATTAAAAGTGTTTAGTTGTTTGACAGCCATGTGCTTCACAAGCCAGGAACTTATCACGTGCTGGTGAAGGCTGCTGTTGCTTTCCTATATGGAGATATACACCTTTTTAAGAGGTAATAAAAATTCCTCCTGATTCTTGGATTACCCTTAGAGTTAAGCACAAGCCATTAGCAAACAGAGGTAATGTACTTGAGGTTAATTCTCCTTCCCCCCCCATTCAATCCGTGAGCTTCTGCACATTTTAGGGGGAAAAAGGTTTGGCCTCTTTCAGAAAACCCCAAACCGGTATGTGTCAGTGAGAGATCCAGACCATGGCAATATGCGAGGTGTCTAGGAATCCCTTAGTAGCTCAGTGAAATGGGCAGTCCTGATGAGAGAGTGTTTTGCAGAGTTGTCTTGGAAGAGCTGCCCAAGGTGCCCCCCCATCCAAGCCCCATCCCACCTGGCACCCGGCACCCCGAGCCCTGGGAGCAGGGGCACTCAGCGATGAGCAGAATCTCATCTTGCACAAGTGCTTGGTGAGGAAACCTGGTGACATGGCATCTGATCAGCTTGCACTGCTGTTCTTGCAGGGAATCGATTTTCCTGAGCTGAGGAATGGGGCTGTGGATCCACACTTTGCTGTGGATGCAACTCGCTCGCAGGAGCCTGGCGAGCTCCTTTCCTGCAGTGAAGCTTCACGTCCCACACCAGAATCGCTGTATCGTAAATGAGCAAAGTTTATTTTCAGGGAGTTGCTCATATTGACACTTCTGACTTACTGTCTGCCTTGGTACAGAAGAGGCTTGTCTCACAGGAACCAGGAAATGCTGGGTAAGGGTGCACAGTGCAGCTGGAGCAGAAACTTCCTTAAATCAAAGGTCTACCCCAATGTCACTCTATTTCTCCCACACGTTATTTTTGGTGTCTTCTTGTGTGCTAAGGAAAAGTACTTCAAACTGGATTCAGTATTGTGAGTTAGTCCTTCATTGGTCATGACTAAATATAATACAGATTTAATTTTTCAAAAATGACCAGCAGTACAGATGGCAGGATCTGAAAGACACTGGATGATCAATTAGGACCTCTAGATTCCCCAGTGCTTCAGTAAGGCATGTTTTCTTGGCAATAAATAGAATCTTACAAAAAGGTAAGACAGTTATTGTAAAAAGAAAGGACTAATCCAAGAAGATTTTTTTTTTATTGGAGGATTGATAAATTGTCATGCATTTTTTCTTCAGAGATACACTTGACATTTATCTGTCCCTGTTCATATATAATAAATGGTGGGGAAAAAGAGGAAAATTGTATTTCAACTTAAGGCATTTAAGAGGAAAAGAGGAGTAGTTTTACTAGAGAAAGACGTGCTCTGTCTGATCGCTCTTCCTTATTTCTTAGGCTGTCATTTACACTTGGATAAAGCAAATATACAACACTGCCAGGTTAGAACAGTACTATTTTATATCCATTACCCAAACAATTGCACAAAGAAACAAGGTGAAGGACTAGGTCTGTGTTGGTTTTCTGCCTTGGATTTTTAAGTGGAAACAAAGTGAAGATGACTAAAAGGGAGAAATATATAACAGCTGAAACCTCTGAACAAATGTGCTTAATCATAGTACACCTTTTTCATGCATCAGCACCTCTCACATCTGTACAGAGCTCAAATAATATCAGTTCTGTAACAGTCTTTACACTGGTACCAGAAGAAGAAAAAATAGGGGTTTTTTTAATTTTTGTTGATCTTACAAAATTCATGCAGTTAAAAATGCACAGTATGTTCTATACTTGAGTACAAATAGGTATAAACCAGGCCTTTTTCATTAAAAAAAAAAATATAATTAGGCAATATTTTTGGCTTTCTGTTTGTTTTTGGCTCCAGATCTGAGTCAAATGTTTGTGTAAGAAAGGCTGCACTAAAAAGTGCAAGGTCAGGTCTTGGTGTGCTGCTCTAATGTGTCATGGAGGGAAGGGAAAGAATTGCTGCGATACATAAGGTTGATGTTTCCTGCCCATTTCCTATATCATGTCTGGTAAATCTGGTGACTGAAGCACGGGAAACCAGGTGTGTTTTCTCTGCAGTATCTGCAAGCAAGTTCAATAGAAAATAAGTTCATTTTGAAGAACTGGAGCTCTCTTCCTCCAAAGCAACCACAGTGATGGGATGAGGTGTAAAGGGCTGGGTTTGTGCCACAGTATGGAACCGATGGTGCTGGTGAGCACTAGGAGGGACTCCACTGAAAATTTGCTTCAGAGTAGAAGTGGGCTTTCTGTTAGGAACTTGAGAATGGGAGGCTGGTGAAATGCTTGTTGGTCAGGGTGGTTGCAATGCTGTCAAGGACCTGGTAGTATGCAGGTGAGGGGTTGCAGCCTTGGTAAGTTCTTGAACTGCTGAAGTTATTCCATTTGAAGAAGTTTCATTTCTTTCTACAGAGCAGTACCTGACAGCCTCTTTGCCAGGGTGAAATAAAATGGTCACCCCCAGCCACTTCTCAGTGGCTCACCTGTTTACAGTCAGTCAGTGCTTCTCAGCTGCTGTTCAGCTACTTCCACCTGAGGGACTGTCATTTCTTATAGGGGACAGTCATCTTACCGTGCTTCAGATGTCCCTGTTCACCAGCATTGAATAAGATAACAGGACTTTCTCTTGGTGCAATTCCACTTGAATTTGCTGAGACTACTTGGGTGCAGCACATGTCATGTCCTGCTGCGGTCCCAGCGTGGCCCAGAACAGGGGGCTGTTAACACAGTGCTCACCCACACTAACTGGTCCCAGAGCAGCCTTGGCTTTGGAATGTCTGAGCCCCAGAGGAAGAAATATGGTCCAAAGTGATGAAGTGATCTCAAACATCTCTGAAATGAAGTGAACCTCCCCTCTTTCATCTGGAGTTAAATTGGTGCCCCTTTGATTCCCTGAATGCCCTGAAACTTGAAGGTGGACCCAACACGGTGTTTAGTGACAGATCAGAGCACTTCCAGCAAATCCAAACTTTTGTTCCCAGTTTGCAAGGTCTTTTCATCTCGCCAGTAACACTCCATAGTGCCATCCGGACGTGACAGTTTCCTGATCGTTGCAGCAGTTGTATCCTCGCTAAACAGTAACAGTAGCTGAAAGAGGAAGTTCCTCCCATTCTTTAGGAAAAAAAAAAATTAAGAGCTAGTTGCCCTCCAGCTCTGTGCTTTGGGAGAATTGAATTCACAGTTCATTCAGGTTTGCAAAGTTTGGTGTGAATGGTTGCATGGGCAGCAGCTTGCCATCTGCTGCCATCTGGGCAAGCCAGCTTCTCCTGCCCCTTGTCCTCAAAGGCAGACAGGACATCCCCATTTCTGTGGCCTTGGGTGGCTGAAGCCCCTTGGGGAGGAATGGCAGAATTCTCAAGAAGTCACTGGATTCAGTGACAGCTGTGATAAATTCATACAGAAAAAAAGTTTTGCCTTCACTTTCCAACACTGGAAGAAGAGCATGTTCTTGGGCTTGAAAACTCTTAGGGGAAGTAGAGTAATTCTTGTGGGTAAACTGAAATGTCATAACTAAAAGGCAGTAACAGGTTTTTTCACCCTAAACTGGGTACGTACAGTTTAAGTGTTCTGACCTCTCAAGAATATGTTTGCTCAACTCCAGACACCATGTCTGTGTTAGAAAATGAAAGGGTGATTTACTGTTGATGTTCAAAAGCATATGTGAGTTTTCCTGTAATACTGTTGTTTCTTAGCAAAGGCCGAGTCTTGCAACCCACAGCTCCCAGTTTAGGAGCCCTTTCTAGGATGAGGACCATAGCCTAGGATGTCAACCTTGTACTCTGGGTGAAGGGAAAGCCCCTACTCATTTGAAAATTTAAGTCCTTTAAGAAAGGGCTCAGGGAAAACAAAAACAAACAAAACAAAACAAGTGTCTGCAGGTTTTTTTTCTTTTCTCCTTAACCTGATGCTCACGTTATGTAATGTGAACACTTTGGACAGATAACTGTGATACTCTTGATCGAACACGTGCTATGCTTACAAGTTAAAAATAACTCTGGCAAAAAAAAAAAGAAGTGCAGGTGAATATTGCAGACATAGTGCACAGTGTGTGCTGCTGCCTGGCCACTGCCTCCTGTGCATCTCAGCCTTGCCCTGATGCTGTTTCCCCCGTGATCACACCTCCTAGACATGGCCATACCTGTGGCAGGGTAGAGGAACTAATGAACACAGTTTGTTTGGAAAGTCCCATCATCATTTAAAGAGTTTTAATAACAGAGTGTTTGATAGCACATAGTAATGAGAGAGAAGATAAGTGAAATGTGGAAATGAGGAGCCCATTTGTGAAGCACTCACAAGGTCTAAGGTTTTCTAAGGTTTTTAGATTATCTTGTCCCCTTGAAATTAAATTGGAGCCAAGTGTCTAGGCTCATCTGCAAACCTCAGCTAAGGCACTTAATGAAAAAAAATAGTTCCTTTACATGAGTCCTTTCTCTTCACCATTAACAGGATATATAGGATTCCATCAGTACTTCCTCTGTAAATCAAGATATTGTCTCCATGTGCAGCTCCAGCTCGGTGTGGAAAGCATTTCATATTCAAAGCTTCAAAGGTCAATCATCTGATTAATACTGCCATTCCCACGATGAGTCTTTTCTCTCTTTGTGGTAACCCTGTAGTTCTGAAACGCCTCATGCAGATGACACTGAAAGCATTTCCTATGCACTCAGACTTGACCCAGCTGCTACAGCAGAACTGGGGGTGCTGCAGCCATTGCAAAAGTTCCTCTAGGGAGTGAACGAACAAGCTCCAGCCATCCAGGAGGCTTGTGTAAGACAGACCCACTACAGCCAGCAGTAAGCTTCAAGGTCTTTTTTCCCCCTCTGCTTTACGTCTTCCTGGAGTTTTACAAAGAGACCAGGACCATGTAAAGTATTCCCAAACCGAGCAGCATGCTTCATCCTGTGTATTCCAAACTACCTCCTCTGTTATGACAGATAACTGCAGGCTGGCTACAAAGTCTGTATCAGGGATTGGTAACCCTCCAGGATGGTACTTGGCACTCAAGAGCTAACACATGTTTTTGTTCCATAAGCATGAGTCTAATAAAATGGCTCACTGGTTTAATATGCCCCTTTGTAAAAACAAGGCACAGTTGGGTTTAGAAATTGTGATGATTTGGCAAGTTCAATTATTAACTTCTCTTGCAGGGTTAAGCTTTGACCAGAAATTTGCCATGAACCCATGGGCACATCCTGCTAGGAAACAACATGCAGAAATCCTTCGCTGTCCTACTTGATTTATCTGCACAGTGCAAACTCGGAGTGTAGAGCTGTATTTTCCCTGGAGGAAGTCACAGCAAGCTCCATCACCACTCCAGAGTAGAATGTTCTGAGGTTTTATTGTTTTAGTACTTCGATATAGTTCCGCTCTGCTCAAGACGGAGCATTGAAGGAAACTTTGGCAGGTCTTGAACTGACAAGTTTTATAGTTCACTTTCACCATGTTTTGGGAGAAAAGTTGGAATGTGGTGAAGAGCCCGAGCTATGTTAGCTATGCAGTGTCCTGTGGGATTGTTTGTGAACACAGCAGCTAAAGATAGAAGTGCACCACAGAGATGCTAAAAATATTGTCCAACTCTACGGTGGTTGTTTAGCATTTGGAGCGCTATAGTTGGCCTTACACAGACAAAGGGAAGATGCAGTTTTGCAATTTGAATATGCAAATGAAATCCTGATCTTGCAAATGCGCAATCATATGCTTCAATCTAAAAAGACCACTTGTATTCCTGAAGTTAAGCATTGGCACGATTAAGAGTTTAATCAGTCAAATACGGTGTCATCAGAAGTCAGTGTGATTGCAAGGCAATGCAGAGACTTTGCTTCAAAAAAAAAACCAGCCAAAAAAAATCATGTTGTGTGATTAAGATCAGATCTTTACATTCCACATGTTGATACTTGGAACCATGTTGTCTGATAAATCATCTCTTATTAACGCAGTAGGTTGCAAACAGTTTCTTCTTTACATTTATATGCATGATTTAGTAAACAGTATTTTAATATCAGTGGGAACACATGCTATGCTTCATAGCTTTCAACTGTGTGACCTTTCAAGGCAGAACAAAAGCCTCAGAAATTAGAGTTTACATAAAACCTGAGAAGTGTAGAAAGCTTAAAAGGCTGTGTAATTCACTTCTGCAGCAAGAACACCATTTTCTCTAACACTGTTTGCACAAGTCAGCATTTATGTTGTCAATTTGCAGTGATGAATGTGTGATTAACATTGCTTCTAGGACAGAGGGGAACTGGTATCTATAGCAAGTGGAGAGGTTTTCTGGTTAAAACCCAAGTAACAGGCAGTGCATATTCTGCTGGAGAGAATTTCTCCAACTCCTGTATATTTTTTTAATTCAGTCCTTTAGTTAATAATAAGGAAAGAACAAAGAGTGAACTCTCATCCCTGATGAAGTCACTGTCCCAAAATATTTATGGAATCATTTAGGTTGAAAAAGACACAAAATCATCAAGTCCATCTTATTTATTTCATTGAGGCCAGGATTTCAATGGCTTTATACAGGATAAAGGCTTCAGGGGTGGAGCCTGTGTTTGATTTGGGGTTTTTAGTACCACTGATGTGCAGAATCCCCTTAAAGGTCTCTGGGTAAGTAACAGATACTGTTCCAAGAGCATGTTACAGGAGCCAGAGATGTGTGCTGGTCCAGGAGGAAAGGTGTGTACAAAGACCATGTTGCCAATGAACAGTGTTCCTATTCCAGTTGATACACACTGAGAATTGTGGAGGGGCTGAGTAGGTACAGATGAAAGTGGTGGGATAAAATGAAGCAGTGAGAAACAAATTAAATACTCACTCCTCTGCTTTACAAAACATTTCTGCTTCTGTCTGTGTGCAGACTTCTCTCTACACCTAGTGTGACACTCAGTAGATTCTTCTTTTTTCTCTAAGTGAGGCTTGGTTTTTTGGTTCTGTATTAATCAATATCCTGTTTATTGTTTCATTTTCTGAACGGCAGAGGAACATCCAGGAGGCCACAAAGGAGCAGGAGGGGAGCTTCAGGACATTTCCTTTTCTTGCCCATTGTTCCATCTGTCTTAGAGTTGTGTTCCACTTTCTCATACCACTTATGAGAAGCTGCAAACTGCTCTTTTAAACATTTAGGCCCCTGCCAAGCCTGGAGGAGAGCTCTGGATGCAGTAAGGCATTGCTTTCCAGTACAGACAGTCGGCAGGAGGGCACTGGGCTGGCAGTTGTGGCAGCTTTTGGGTGTAGCCACACAGGGGAGGCTGGACCTATTATTCTTTGGGAGAGTGTGAGTACTTCAGCTGTTGGAACAAAAATGCCCTTTTTTTCCAGACTGAAATCCCATTGTTTCTCACTGTTCTGTGAATTTCAGAGCTTTTTGTCCCTGGTTTTGACCTAATTGGAGGCTTTGCCTCCAGGCTGTTAATTCCCCAACCATACCTTTTGACAAAATGGCACTGGTAGTTTGGTAAAACTGCAGGAATAAATCTTCTGAGATTTTAAAAAATAATGCAATATGTAGCAGAGAAAAATGTGTCAGACTGGCTTTTATCTGGTTATCTAGTAAATGGTAAACTTACCTCATAATTCAGGAACATGTACAGCCTGTTTCTTCTACTTGGTCATTGCATAACTGTGCCAGTGTTAGGGGATGAAAAAGAGGAGAGAAAAATATCTTACAAATCCTGGGAGACCCAAGTAGCAAAAACATTACTTTTTGCTCAGTGGAGAGGAGCTGCAATTCTCCAGCCTGGCTATTGCCATGAGAAATTAATGTAGTCTACAAAATTACTGCAAAGTGTTCCATAGGACTTTGAAATTAATGGACTATAAAAAAAGATATAAAACAATACTGCTGGTATTAAAACTGAGGTAAGATGAGGTAATACTGATAGAAAGGCGTTGAGTCTAAGATTGATCTTGATTTACAGCCAGATATGAAAGAAATGCTCTTGTACCACAGCTTAAAACCAAGAGGCAGAGAACTTGTTCTGTCTTCAGCTGTCTAGTTAATAACACTTGTCATTAAATGGAACGTGGAAGTTACAGCCAAACAATACGCGTGACGTGATTGCTGTAAGTCTTCAGATGACTAATTGCGAGGCATCTGTACAGAGATCTCCTGCTAGCAGCACAACACAGGAGCAAGCAGTAGTCCTGTTCCTCCAGATCCATTTGTCAACAGCAATTTTTCTCCTGGAAAAATTTCCATTTGAACAGTGCCGTTAATACTGAAAGCAGATGAATTGCTAAGGAAAGACAAGATGGGAAGTCTCTGAACATTTGTTTTGATAGGGCAGATCTCTGTTGGTGCCTTCCAAATGAGTCTGGTAATTCTATCTGACCTGAAAAGTAGCAATGCTGCTGGTTTGCTTTTTATTTTATTTTTTCTTTACAGTAGTCTCTTGCATGCAGCTGGCTTGTGTGGGATGGCAAAACAGGTATATTCTTGGCTGTGTCTTTTTTCTCCTTGGGACTGATGCTACATTGATCTCTTCACATGGACATTAGTGACGTTTCCTGTAATTTTACAAAAGGATAATTAGATAAACCTTGTTCACAAACTTGCTGGCTCTGTAGCCTGTCAGTTGTTCCAGTTTAAAGCAGGATATAGATCACACATATGTCTGTCATTGTGAGCATAATTGCATTCACACAAATCAGTATGAAAAAGCATTTTCTTCCCTTTAATTTTTTGTTAAAATTTAGAAATTTTAGAAATTTACCTTAGGCTCATAGTAGTCCAGGATGAATTTCCTGTTAGTTTCTGTGGTTTAAGCTTATTGTAAGATCAAGTCTTTCTGGTTTTGTATAGTCATGACGTTTGATCTTCGGGATTTTTGTGCTAACCAGCTAAACATCCAGGTCTGCAGTCACCTCTTAGAAGTTCACATATATTTAACAGTCAAACAAGAGACCTGTTGTACTGCAGCAGTGTCACAGGAAAATTGGTTTGATCATAGCTCTGGAGCTGCTGTGCAAGGAAGCAAAACCTCCTGTCGTGGTCTCTGGCGACACACACGAGGTGTGTCTGTCAGCCCAGCCCCCAGTGGTGCACACAGTTCTGCTGGTTCCTACAGCTTTGCACTCACAACAGGGAGCGTGGAATTTATTAAGGCAAAGCACACACCTTGTTTTCTTTTTTCCTCTTTTAACACAGCTTGAGGTCCCTGATTTACTGAGGGAATAACTGGAGAAGATCTCAATGAGTGGTGACAGTAATGGGGCAAAGGATCACAGCACACTCCTATCAAGTCAACTGATGTGTACTGATGGGAGATCAAATTCCAGTAATGTAGCAGCAGTGTTTAAGAGGTGTTTTATGTGTGCACAGCCTAAGTAGCAGTTTTGAATCCCTGTTAATATATTTGTTTTAGAGATGGCAGATTTCATATTGCCACTGTAAATTAGACATTGGGAGAAGCTCTAGTGACAGGTAAAAATAATCCTCATGATGCCTACAAGCTAGCTAAGAACCAATGTCTTTTCATGGTTAAAGTGACTGCTTACATCCCTGGCTCCTCTTCCTGCATCCTCTCTTCCAGTTGCCTGTTTCTGTGAGCGTGATGAATAGAAGGAAATCCACCCCGTGAATTTTCCCTATTAGTAATCCTTTCTCCACTACCACACCTCATTATAAATGGATCTGCCACCTTTCCAGCCTATAAGTACCCAACAGACCTCAAAGTACTCTACTCTAGTACTTCTTAGCTGAGGAACTGGGGAATTGTTTTTTATAAGCATACTGAAACACGTCTCTGGTAGCTTGGAATCACAGTGTGATCTCTTTCCTGACAATGTGAAATGACAACTTTATGTCCATCCATGCTGAAATCGCTTGAAATCAGAAGGGTCAAACAGCCTAAAGCAGTAGGAAGAATGTGATTTTAGCTTATGTTTAATCTTGGTATGGAGAAAGTGAATGGTAGTTTTAATTGCTTGAGCCTCCTTGAGTTCTCCTTGTAGAGTGAGATGTGACTTGGATAAAGCGCAGTTTATGTTCCTCCTGGTCAGGTACTGCTTTGGCTGCTCACTGGTCGGCAGGAGGCATTTTTCCTCGGATTCAGGTATATAATGTGAGTGTCTGTTACCAAACTGCAGCCAGCATGCAGGAACAGAAACTTGCAGATGTGCTAAATGCACTTATTGCAGTGCCAGGTCCTGCTCTGGTGGAATGGGATCGTTGCCCATAAGCGTTTGGGCTTTGCTGTTCATGTGCAAGCCAACCTGTTTCCCAACACAGCACGTCTGCAAGTAACTGCTGCCATTTAAGAGGTAATGTTAGATCCACTTTCCAGCCTTCAAGCACACAGGCACATTCTCACCTCTTCTTCACAAACTGTCCTCAAAGATTAGTAGGACACTAAAATCTATCTGGAGTGTGGATAAATGAGCAGTAGAGTGCACAAAGCTTTCCAAACTGTGAATTTAAGGCACAGGAGAAAAAATTGTGAAGTTTTCTTGTTTTATATGGAAAATTGCCAGTTCCATTTTCTCATTGCATGACTGTTTTTGTCAGAACAGATAGAAACATTTTGGGCTGATGGGCAGATAGGTCTCGCTGAAGCTTGTTGAAGCCACAGAGGCTGAAGTCTTGATCGCTGAATGCTGCAAACAGTTTGCCTCTGGCAAATACATGCTTCCAGTTTTGGCAGCGTCTAGTGTTTGAAAGAGACAGAGAGTGATAGATTCTCTGGTCAGTTCAGTTGAGCAAACCTTAGAATCAGGTTTTACACTTTGCAGAGGGGAGAAACAATTTGTAATATGCCTTGAGAAAATACTGGAAAACAAGAAGACTTCTACTCATCTCAGGCTTTTGCCTTCCTCAGCCCTTCTACCAAAAATTAAACGTGCTCTCTCTGCCAAAATAATTCAGATATGCCAGATCTTAGCAGCCTGTTGGTGACCTGGATTTCCCAGGAGTTTTGCTCTGGAAGGCAAAGCTGCCACCACATTAAGAATCCCAGGATCTGTGGTGAGACTGATGTTTTCCCCACCTGCCCCATCTCCTTTTACCATCATCTCTCTTTTCTTTAAACAAGTAAACAGAAAAGCCAACACCTGGGGTTTTCCAAGAGTCTTGAGATTGCTGGTGAAAGAAGGTTATCGGACTCCCATTCTGGATATCCCAGTCATGGATCCATAAAATTGAATGTATTAAATCAGGAGTCTTCAGCAGTGATGCTGGATGCCGGACAAGGGGCAGGTGGACCAGCTGCTGAGGGAGGATGCAGACAGCAGCATCCCACTGGTCTCAGTTCTCACTTGAAGCAGCTGTGTAGGTGTGGGAGTCACTGCTGTAGGTTGGATCTGTCCGTGGCAGTGAGTGGGGTGGGGTGGTGCAGATCAATACTCAGCACCTTGCAGTCGCCGTAAATCAAGGCTTGACTCGCCGACAGGCTGCAGGCACCAGGACAGAGGCACAGAAATACCTTGCCTAACATTTTTCCTCTCTCATTTCTGCATTATGTTGACCTAAATAGGAATCTCTGGTTAGATATGGCTTGTTTCTGGTGGAAGGGGGATTATTGTGAGGCTGGAGAAGTGAGACTCTCTGGTGCAGGATGCTCCTTCCTCCATGATTTCCACTTGCAGGTAGAGGTGTGAGTGACAGGTGGAGAATTAACAGGGCTGGCAGGAGGGCCATGGGGCAGGCTGGATCATAGGGAAAGCTGGGCTGACAGCTGAGGACAGCTGATGTGTTAAGAGAGGAGGAAGGCTGAGTGCTGGCCAGGTAGGGAGCCTGTCCAGAGGTGCCCGTTTGGTTGGTTATTAAACTCCAATGGAATCACCACAGTGGGTATTTATTAACCATTTTTTCTCTCTGCTTCAGTTTTTGTCACTTCCCACCTTTCTTTCTCCCTTTGTTGAGTAATAGTAAGTTACTCCAGGCCAGCACCACCTCCTAAGTTTGGAAGGTGCCTGAAGCCCAAGGTCACCCGAGCGGGCAGGCCCAGCGAGCCCAGCCTTGGGGAGGGCACAGCCAAGGACTGGTTGCTCTTGCCAGGTCTGCCTTTCCCTCCTTGCACAAGAGGAGCCTGTGGAGCACTCTGCCCACATGGAGGGAATCAGTTCTGTGTGGACTGGGAGCATGTGACAAATTAGCTGTTTGTCACCACAGCTGTACAGCTTCCGTGGACAGAGCAGCGTAAACAGTTATTATTTATTCTGGTTGTGCTGCCACTGCGAGCTAACAGGGCTGCTCCTGCGTGACTCGGGTCTTTCCCAGAAAGAAAGCCTGCTGGTTTGGAGAGGATAGTAGTGCTGGGACCATGGCACTCTTCACTTCTAAAAGCAAACCTGGGATGATGGAGAACTCATAATCGGATATTCCCCGAACTGGAGGGCCTGCCTTTGTTTCCCAGGTATTCCCAAACAGAAGTCAGCTTGTGCATGCCAGTGCATTTTAATGCATTTTGACAAGGTCGCAAGAGCCCCTTTGTTGCTTGTCTGCTTCGTCCTTGCTTGCACATCTGAATGAAGCTTTCCCATACTGAGCTATAGGCAGCCTCCAGCCAGCTTAGGAGAGTGTGTGTGTGTGTGTGTGTGTGTGTGTGTGATGCATTTCTCAAATATTTCTCTTCTCAGGTATTCAGTTTGAAACACAGCTGCCCAATATACTAATCAGCAGAGAAAGGGGAAGAACACATTTTGGTGCTCTTCTTGTTTCTGTTGATTTTGTCAAATTGCGTAAGCCCTCTTGAAAAAAAAGGAGAAAGGGTTGGAATAAATTGGCTCCTTCCTGGGCAATCTGGGGCCAGATGAAGAAAATGGATAGTAAAAATGTTTTTGGTAAGGGAAGAGTTTAGAAAAAGATAGGCTTTGAAGAGGTGGTCTTGAGTTGTCTGGGAATACTCCATGAACGTTCTGCAACAAGCAGCTTCCTGAATTAGTGAGGTCAGGGGCTCCTGGTCCTAAAAGTTGTAGTGCCTTGGTGATGCTCTCCTGCCACTGTTGTGGTTAACATGTCTGAGCCAGGCAATGTCCCAGTAACGTGAAACCCTGTTGCTGTCCCCTGCACTGGTCAGGGCTGCCACAGCAGCACGTGCATGGGGAGCAATCAGTGGGAGCTGGGCAGGAAACTGCTGGTTCCTCACAGCCAGCACCAGCCCAGAGAGTGCTGTGTGGGAGAAACAACCACCTGGGTGTCCGTGGGGAATGCTGAAACCAACCTCTCAGCCAGCCCAAGGAGGGATTTCTGCATGTAGTGGGTACTTCATACTTAAGTGCCTGGTGATATACTGTTGTCTGTTTCTTTCATTGGTGATGTGCTTGAAGCAGAGGGCTGATGGTACCCAGGTGTCCCTTCTAACCAAAATTATTCTGTGATTTGTTTAGTTGCTTTAAGGAGAGTTATCTTTTTCTCTCAAGTTGGATCTATAGTCAAATCTATCTTAAGCAAAGCAGTGCTACTAAATTCTGTGGAGTTATACCGCCTGTACTGGGAGAAATTGGTCTTCTGGATTTTATGGTCCTTCTACAAATACTCAGCTGGGAAGCAGGAGTCTTGATTTTCAAGAGAACATGACACTCAGTGAATTTCACTCCCTCTCTTGCAGCCAGGCTTCTCAGGAGGGCGAAGCAACAGCATCATATTTAAAAGTCTTACCCCAGTTTTGGAATGCCCATGCCATCTGAAAGCTATGGCCTTATTTTATCCATTTGTATCTAGTAATAGTCTTGGGGAAATGGAGTTTTGTTTTCCCATTACATTTATTCCCCAGTGCAAAAGTTAAAAAACTATTTTTCAGAGTGTTTAGGAAGCCCACATTTTTCCCCAGTAACTCAGAGCACAGGAATGTCCCATGGCAAAGGAAGAGCTGGCAAGGACACGCATGCCAGCATGTCAGCTGGCCAAGGGTGGGAGATCCCCCACCACTTCCTGCCTGAAGGTTCCCAGGGTGCAACTTGGGAACACACTGTGTTTGTTTTGGATGTGTGAAGCCCCTGTAAAGATTCTCTATACATGTCTATGTTTTAAATATATGTAGTTATGCTCTACCAACATGTTGCAGCCTACGCAGGGCAACATCTGTTGAAACATGCAACTCTGGCTTAGTTTTAGCAAAGAAAATGAAGGAAAACAATTTCATCCATCATTAGACTAACACTTGGGAGAAGATTTAGGCCTTGTTCCATTTCCTAAAGCTAAGCAAATTTTGGCCTCATCAGCCCAGAGGAGCAAGCAAATGGCTGATGGTTCAGCAGTGTCTGGCTGTGGTGCAGGGACAGTCTCTCCCGGAGCAGTGATCCCAACCCTGCCCAGCACTGCTGCCCAAAGAGGCACTGGAAGCAACTCTCCAGTGCCCTGCAGCCTCCACACACATCATGGTGACAGTCCTGTGACACTGTTGTCTGAGAGCACCAAAGTTGCTGCCAGCTGTGCAATGATTTAGGCAAAACTGTGTAAAATTTAGAAATTGGTCGTACCCAGCACAGCCCTAGAGTGGATCTGGTTGTGCTGGGGTTAGGTGGGAGGGACTCTTTTGGTGATATGAGCTCTTACTAGATGTGAATTTTTTTGATGGCACTAGATGACTGGCAGCACTTAGAAAATGTAGCCCAGAGCTGGGAGAGGCTTCACTGTGAGCTGACTCAGAGGGACCACTGTTCTTTATAGTTTTCCCATTGCTGATCAGATACTTTTCTAAATGCTGCCTCCCTCTATTGATAAACAAGGTCACAGTGCTTATTTCCCTTAAGTTGAAGGAGCAGTGTTAATGTCTGATTAATCCTGTGACATACAGGTCATGCTTGTTAAAACTGAAAGCCATGGATGATTCTATTTGGAAGGTATTGCCATATGCTGAATTAGTATGAGAAGTGTTGTTTTCAGTTTCACTTTCTTTATGTGTAGAAGGCAGGTTTCTTTTCCCTAAGACTTGTGGATTTACAACTGCACCATGTCTTGTAGATGAAGATATTTATATAATGGTGTTTTGAAAACACATCCATTTTTATGAATGAGTGGCAATCCTTCAAAGGAGCAAAGCCCACAATGCCTTAGACTTAGAAGAATAAACAAAAATTAAGAAGTTTAGCTCTTATTTACTCTTTCTGGAATCTAAAACATCTGTGATTAGGAAGCTGGAAGGTCTGTTTAGATAGATAGCTGAGAATTTGTTTTGTTTTGGTTTGTTTAGAAAGTATGCCAGTTATTTCAGATGTTCTGCCTATAAAGAATGTAAAACAATTTAGTTGTCTCAGGTCTGAATTTAATCCAAGTCACTGGGAGAAGGTCACTAAATTCAGTCCAGGGTTTCATTCAGATCTGCCACTTAGACCTAAAAAATGTTACCATAAAAATGTTGGCATGTTTGTTATGTAGGGAGTATAATGTCTTAATTGAAATAGAAACTATTTAAAAAACTTCTGTTACAGTTCACATGACAGCCAGTGTTTTATAGCTTTAACATCTGTTTTAAGGCCAACACATGAGATTTAGCCTTTGTCTGATTATAAGTCTTTTGATTTCAGTGTAGTAGCACCCATTTAAATCCTGATTGAATTTGCCTCACATGACTGGGTTTTTAATTGTATGATTTAATTTTTTTTTTGCCTCCAACCTGGTGCTGCAGTATGGAACATCAGAATAAGGTCAATAATGGATCCTTTCTTCTTCTTTTTATATTTTCACAGTTACAGGGATCCATTAAAAGAAAACTGGAAGATGACAGCTCTCCTGCCTCCAGTGGCATGCCTGATGTCATTTTCCCAAATGACAGTAAAAGACTTTGTCTGGATGATGTAAACCTTGCCATGGGCCAGGGTGCCAATCCCAATGTGGCGTGTCCAGAAATGCAAAGTTCTCCGTTCTCCACCGGTCACGGCGCTTCTTCCCTGGGAGTCGCGGGGCATCCGGTGCTCCTGGAAAACAATCACATGAATGGGGGTGGCATTGGCTCCCCGTTTTCAGTGGCACCCAACACGGAAATAAATCAGAAGGGGTCAATAGGAGGGCAAACCAACAACATTGTCCACTATGACGAGAAAGGGAACAGCTTACAGTCTGTGGACCAAGAGCTGCAAGATCTGTTGGAAGAGCTGACAAAAATGCCTGATCCTTCTCCCAATGACCTGGATCTGGAGAAGATTTTGTGCAGCAAGGCTGAAGATCCACTTGGTCTGAGTCATTCTCAGCCAAGCATAAGTAGCACTCCAAAGTCCTCCCCACAGACTTCCCACTTGGAGAACCACGTTGCTAACAAAGATTTTTCTCCGGGCTGCAATCCAACGAGCGGAGGATCTCCTCAGATGAGACCATCCTCTGCTGGAGCGAACTTCCAAGTTCCTCCCTCAAACAAACCTGCTGCATCGCCCATCTCTACAGCAGCTCAGAGCAAGAACCAGCCGCCACCGATGCTTCCAGTACCCCTGCCCAACATGCCCGGCTCCAACTGGCACGCTCAGCAGCTAAAGCAGCTGGCAGCAAGCAAGCAGGTGTCTGGTACTAAGCAACAAGTACAGGCTCCCAGCTGGCCAACTATGTCTCCTCCTGGTCTCTCTCCACCTTACAGGGCAGGATCATCCCCGCACCATCAACCTTTCAGTCCTCAAAATGTTATGGTGTCTGGCATGCCTGCCAATAATTTACCGGGAAACAACATTCAGAGTCCTCAGAACACTCTGCTTTCAAGCATGACTTCCAGCAGCACCCCATCCAATGGCCCCTCTCCTCCTTACGGGTCTGAGAAGCATTCCAGTCCGGCTCTGAACCAGCAGCCCTTCAGCCCGCAGAGCTCCATGCTGCCTGCCCTGACAGCAGCCAGCTTACCAGCCAACAACATTAAAAGCCCACAGAACAACATGGTTGCCAGCATGGCCTCCACAAATACTGGACCTTCTCCACCGTACAGGCCAGAAAAGCTGTCAAGCCCAGCTCTGCATCAGCAGCCTTTCAGTCCTCAAGGTACATTAATCTCTAACATCACTCCCACCAGCAACCCCACAAGTATGCAGAACTCGCTTTTTAAATCAATGACTACAAACCAGACCAAAAATATGAACATAATTATGCAGCAGACATCGAGTAGCTTACAGCCAGGTCTGGTGAATGAGAGCCCTGTTAACCAAGACCAGTTTTCTTTCAATAACACCAAACCACTGTCTCACTTTGCCTCAGAGTCAGCTACTCAAAAGATGTCCCCTCTGACAGCAGGACAAGGACAGCAGTCTCTCATTCACTATCTCCAGCAGCAGCAGCAGCAGCAGCAGCAGCAATCTCCAGCCACACAGCAGTCCCAGCAGACCAACAACAGCCAGTTTCTCCAGCAGCAGTTCCGACAGCTGATGCAGCCGCATCGGGTGCAGAGACAGATGCAGCCTGCCACACTGCCATCGCAGAGCAGACAGGTGAGGACGTCTCTTCTGTCTTACGTGGCTTCTGTGAAAATACTGAGTCATTTATTTTCTTATTTTTATTTTCCTTTGTGTTTGAAATGTGATGTCACTAAACTTCTGGGGTGTGTGCAGTGGACACGCACACGGACAAGGCAATAACAAGGTTCTGGTGTTATCAGAGTAACTTTATTTTTTATCAGAGTAACTTTATTTTTTTCAGTTGTAATATACTGTAATTCTGTGCATTGTCTCTTCTAGCCCAGTGGAGAACTTTGTGCTAATAGTAAAGCACATTTCATATCACTAAAATAATTTTCTTTTACATGTATAGGTGATATTTAACGTATAAGCTGTAGAGCTCCTCACTGCATGTTTCCTGTCATCCATTCAGTGGGAATATCTTCTTTTTATCTTAGTGCCCTTCAACAAATTCATATCTGTGTTATGCTTTTGAGGCTAGAAAAGATCAGGTGGGGTGAGAAGTGAAGTTAAAATATGTCCTTCATGGACAGCAGGTCAAACAGTACAGCTCCCGAATAGCAAAGAAGCAGACTTGAAATACCTGTTATTAGCATTTGCCAGGAGCCATTCCCTGCTTTGGATGAGGGCCATTCCCCACCCATGGTGATCTGCGATACCAATTGAGCTGGTAAATGCAGAAGTGCAGCTGGCAGAAGGGAGGCACAGCCCTGGTTGCTCCCCAGCGACCTTGTCCCTGAGACTCACAGGGAGGTGTGACTGCTGCTACCCCAGATAAGAGACATGTACTGTGAACAGGGACTCGGGAGCACGGAAGGGCTTGGGGAGTCAGTCTGAGAGCAGCCTGGGTGTGAGGAATAAACAGTTGTCTTTTTGTTAGGATGAATAGTTGGGAACACTGAACCTTGCCACCAAACCAAGGACTTTGTTAGGGTGAACCAGAACTTTGTAAGCTGAATCCTTCAGGCTGCTCAGCTGTGCACAGAGGCCCTCCATCAGCTCCTTGGGAAAGACTGAGATACTTCTCTCCCAGCAAACCAGAGACTGATCTCTGAAGCTCTGCTGGATCAGTGTGAGAGCTGAGCTGGGGAATGCACTCCAGAGCTGGGGTTTCTTTGCTCTCCTTCCCTGCTAAGTGACTGGTTCTTATGGAGGTGGACTTCTTCAGTGTTGGTGACTCTGTGCTACCTTGTCCCATGACAGCAACAAGAAACAAGGGGGTAGTTACTAAATGTCAGCTTCTTAGTGGTAAATCAATGAGGTGCATTTCCACTGTGCTGCTTTAGGATCAACTTGCTCTCTTCCAAGTTGTGCTCACCTGGTACTCCCTCACTTCATACAGCAGCTGAAATAGGCTGCAGGGGGGGAGTGGTGACTCCCTGAATTTGTTACACAAAGGTAGAACAGGTAACAATATGGCCTATATAGTGCACTTCAAGGGGTTATCAATGCAAGGTCCCTAATTCAACAAAGACCTGGAGCAGTTTTGTTGCTTTAAGCACATGAGGACCCTGTTTGTGTTCAGTGGGACCCAAAGTAAGCTCAGGTAGAGGGTCTTGCTGCTTTGGGATCTAGATTTATGGATGACCATACCACGGAAAGGCAGCAAGGTGCAGCAGCTTCACTAATTGTTGCCCACCAGATGTTTTACTCTGGAGGCAGGTGTGGGTGAGGAAACATATTTCCAATGGGTTTTTTTGCATCTTGGATGAGGGCTAGTAAGTTGTTAACCACAGTAACATGATCACTTCTGAGCATACGTCCATAGACTTTGAGCATTTTTTTGACCCCACCACTGAGTCTGTGGAGTTGCAATATCCATGTTGGATTCCTGAGGTTTCCTACACCCCAGTTTTCCCTGCTTTGCATTTGAACCATCTCTGAACCCCCTACATAACTGATAAGCAAAAAAAAAAACGGGAGAGAAGGGGAGAAAAATTCCTGCAGTGTCTCTCTAATTGGCCAAAATATTCCTTCTTCCAGCAACTTTCCTGGTGCTCTGCCTGTGCTGCATTTTCAGCTGATCCTCACTGTCAGAGAGAGAGTTATTATAAGCTGGCTGCTATCAGTAAAGATCAAGGACAGTTAAGACAATGATTACAGGTGATGAGCATTTTACATTTTCAGACTAGTTAGGTAAGCTTATGGTGCCTCCCTCATTTTACAGGGAAGACTTATTACAGTAATTACACACCAGATGACAGTGCTTCAGTTTTACAGTCTGTTGAGCTGCCGAAGAAAGATGGTGGATGTTCAGGAGTGGAGCATTTTCTAAGATTTTGATAACTTCACTGCAAATCTCATACAAGAAAACAGATCCTGAGCGCTGAATTCAAAGAAAAATTACATGGAAAAATTATTGTAGGTAGGAATCTTTGAGAGTCTGAGATACTTGCTATGTTTCTTGGAATCCAGAATGGGGATCTGTCGTTTGTCTGCAATAGATTTCTTATTTACATTGAGAGATTGATACTGAATTTTGGGCCCAGCCTGCTGTGCACCAGTTTACTCCCTCGCAGTGAAGGAGCCCCGGTGACTGTGGTTTTGTTTTCCAGCAGTGTACCCAGAGCTGAATTTGAGCTTTGCAGAATCTCAGTGCCAGTTCTCTCCCGAGGCAGGTGATGAGTAGGACTTTTCAAGCTTAAAGCAGTTGTTTCATTAAAAGGCAAAATGTTAAAGATTCAGGAGTCAGGGGAGACAACTTCTTCATCTCAAGAATTAGTAGTCTTCCAGGGGAAAATTGCCCTTTTTTAGCCTCATTCACAGAAATTTGCTCAGAGAAAAATAACAGCATTCCCTGGAATGTTGTTTAGTGCTTAAATGTCATCCCCTTACTCTGTGTGTTTGCAAATGTGACTAAAATTTATAAAAAGAAGGCACAGTACTTTCTTCTTTGGAGCAAGAGGTGCAGCTTTGTACAGAAGAAGAATGTGGATGTTGGCCAGTTGGAGGGAGAACAATAAACCATGAAATTTGATCCTTGTAGCAGGCACAGCAACATGGGGAAGAGAGCAGCAGCCAGGACATAGACCCAGAGTGAGCATGTTGTTGTAGTTTAAATGCATATTAAAGCAAAGACTCCACATTTCAGAAGCGGGGGGTTACTCCTGGTGCCTCACAGCTCTACCATTGCTGTAGTTAATGACATATCTCTTAAGTGTAATCAGTCTGTGTCCCAGATCTTGCATTGCCTGGACAACTGGTAAATCTGATAGGGGCTAATCTGCCCCCATCTGAAGCGCTGTGTCTGTATTGTTGAGCATTGATGGGTATTGATGGAGGCTCTGACAGTTTGTATTGTGGGACAGTGCAAAAAGCCCGGCGGGGCTAACGCTGCTCTCGTGGGTAAGGGCAGGTTTTCATTTTACTCCTCTAGGACTGGTGCTTGTGAGTGAAATTATACTCAAAGGTCTGGACTCGTAAATCCCTGATATAAAGATGGCAGTAAATGCCAGACAGTCAAAGATAGTCTCCAGAACTATCGTACAAAGTTTTAAGGGCTTAAGCTTCGCCACTTGACTTTATTGGCTGTTCCTGAGTGCATGAAAAGCTACATCTGCCCAGACAGGTTGAATAGTTGGGCATCTCCCTGATTTTCATGTTTAAATAGAGTTTGTACTTGCAGATCTCCTATTCTGGCATGTCAGATACATTGGGCCCAATTCTGCCTTCAGCAATGCTGCTACAACACCCCTGCTCCCAGAAGAGCTCTCCTGTTACTCCCTCCAGTGTGAGAGCAGGCACAGGGCTCTGTGTGGGGAAAGGAGGGATCCCCTCCTCCCTGAAGGCAGCAAAACAAGCCAGTGATCTTCTCCTCTCTTTGCAGTTTAAGAAGTCAGGCCAGAATAAAATAAACCCTTTGGGTGGCAATTCCTTTTCCAAGCCCAAATTGATCTGAGTGAAAACTTGGTAGTGCCGGGGAGGAGGGCAGCACTGCCCACTGCTCTGTGTGTGAAATGTTGAGAACCAAAACAGAGCCAGAAAGGTTGTTATGCTGGGGGGGATGTAGGTAGTAAACAGCCATTGTCTGGGTGGGACACGCTGTGCTTCTCTGAGCTCCTCTTGCGTGGTAGGAACTTGTGCTATTCTTAGAGCTCTCTGCATTCCTGCTGACAACCGGAGAGTTGCACGCTGGATTGTCAGTGAAGGATATATTTGTTTCATCTCCATTGCCAGATATGATGGTAGAGAAAAAATGATAGGAGAAGAGACACAGAGAAAACTGATATTATTTGCAGTAAAAATGGCTGTATTTTTACTACATGTGGACTGCATATGAGATAGTGAAGAACACGCTGAAGACTAAAAAAACCTTTGAAAAGCAAAGTGTTTCTTTAACTGTGGTAAAAGCAGCAATACATTATCTGAGTTGGAAGAGTAAATTGTAGGTTGCAGAGAAACACCAAAACCTCTGAGCTAGATTAAATATACTGGGGGGGGGGGGGGGAGCGGGGGAAGTTAAACAAAAAATCTTGTTTCTGACCATGAGTTCTCAAAATATAGAAACAAAACTGAAGAAGAAACACACTGTTATAAAGAGCAAACTGACCCAGAGCTTAGATGTCAAAGGTTAAATAAATATAATGGAATACAAAATACAGCTTTTATTAATATAAACAGAAATGGTAATACCACAGACTGACTCCTGGGTGTCATATGTTATGTGAAATTATTTCTGCCTGTGAAAAGTCAGTGCACTGTGGCTGTTAGATGAGACTGTTCTGATCCAGCAGCATTTTAGGAGCTCTGGTGCAGGTTGATGAAAAGTTTGGAAAAGCAGAGAACACAGCCCACATCATCTCAGTACATACAGTCCTCTTGTAAGTAGAGGGAAAAATCATGGTTTATTTGGGATTTTCAGGATGTCACAAGGAGTCTTCCTAATGCATAAAACAACTGTAGTGTCATGTATTATTAATAAGACCTAAAGTAATGGCCAGATTTCATCTGCAGTTTCAATCCTCCACCCTTTTTCTTTAAGTGTCAAACTTATTTTTGAAGCCACTTTGAAGTTCTGCTGCTATTTCCTCTTCTCTTCTCTTCTCTTCTCTTCTCTTCTCTTCTCTTCTCTTCTCTTCTCTTCTCTTCTCTTCTCTTCTCTTC
>JAWWLV010000158.1:13003241-13043587 GCA_035041135.1 Platyrinchus mystaceus | reverse complement strand
CTTCTCTTCTCTTCTCTTCTCTTCTCTTCTCTTCTCTTCTCTTCTCTTCTCTTCTCTTCTCTTCTCTTCTCTTCTCCCTCTCCTTTTTCTTTTCCTTCTTTCTGTGGAAGAAGTTTTTAAAATAATACTCTTTTTTTTTCCTTTACTAATGCTCTGGAGGTGAAAACCAGATTTGATTTCAAAGGGCAATGGTAGCACAATACCAAAGCAAAGCCTTTGAGGGATGGAGAGCTTTTGAAGGCAAAGCAACAAGCCCTTCAGCTAATTAAGTGCCTTTGAATAGATGAATAAAGGAAGCTGGTGATGAATCTGGATTACAGAGAGCAATAAGGCTGGGCCTGGAGTTTGACCTCTCCACAGATGTAAAAACACCTTCTTGAATGGTCATTTCTGAATTTATATTTATCTGTGCACTTCCAACTGAGGGGGGTTTTTTTCAAACTTGGAGACTCTTCAGTCCCTTCTCAAGAGAGTTGGAGAGGAGCTTGACTGAAGCTATCGACTGCCATCTTCTCCCTTCCCCTCTTCTACCTTCCTCCCCTCCCTGTGAATAAGTAATGTCAGATAAGTTTTGGAAAGTAAGGAGTAAACTTGTGGAAAGAAATGGGGTGTTTGGCCTCAACATGTCGACAGTAATACAACATTTGCAGAAGTGCAGTAATCAAGATAAAAAACCTTAGTTCACATCTGATCTTCTGAGCACCTTGCTCTTTTGCAGTGGGGTTTTTTTTTAAATCACATGTATTGTCTTCTTGATTTCAGGTATTTCAAAGCATTCCCCTGTTGTAGGGGAGCCCTTGTAGCCATGTCTTAACCTTCTCACTTCTTTGGCTTGTATTTTAAGATGTTTACAGGCACTGATGTTTCCAGCAGCTCTGCCTAATGCACTCATAAAGCCTTCCAGTTTAGCTATCTGTTGTGCTGAAAGCACTCTTGGACACCACACAGCACATCATTAGGGGAAACAGTCTGCAGAGGAGAAGCTTGTAAATAGGCCAAACCCTTCTGAACACCATGTGGGGAACATCCTTTCCCACCATCGCCCTCCTTATGGATCCAAAATTAATGCGGACACTCCATCAAAGCTGCAGCACTTTCCTTGACCAGACAGGCCTTTCTCTTGGTTATGACCTGTTTAATAAAATGGAAGATGTTATTCCAGCGGTTTAGCATTTAAGACACAGACAACTCTATGGGAATCTCACACTGGACAAATTAAAATCCAATTGGAAAGAAAAAAGAGACTTGGGAGGTATTGTAAATACCCATGAGGGGTGCTGGAGGCACTCAGGAAAGTCTTTCTCTTCGTTACCTGCAGGACGATGAAGCGGGGTATGTGTGGGCTGGGGGTGTTGTCCAGGGTTGTGGTGGAGAAAAGGGAAGTAGTGCTCGTGTACTGTGAACATGTAGATGGAAATGTGAGTTATCCCAGAGAAATTTAAGTCAAGGTGCTGCATTTCAGCCTGACAGGCTGCTTGCAGTGAGTTTGCAGGTGCCCAGGACAGGGGCTGTGTGTCAATGCAGTGTCCCCAACTTCACTCCTGGCATGGCCATACGCTGAATCCAAACCAAACTGCAGATTTTCTTGCCTTTTTTTTTTCCAGGTAACCCATTTTGCTTTCTTTATTATTGCAAATCAAAAAAAAAATAAAATCCATATGCAGAAATCTTTAATTTATAAGCAGTTGAGCAAAAGGTTTTAAACATACACGTTTTCTCAACTGCACCCTTAGATGCAATGAAGTTATAAACATTCCAGGAGTCTAGGGAAAGACTCAGCAAACTCCTCACTGCTTGGCTTCAGGATAAATGCTGTAACTTCCTTCTGTGTATCATTCTTAAAAATAACAGCTTGTCGAGTGGTTAGTGATGGGTAAGGCACACCACTTGCATCCTCACTTACAAGTCAGTACACCCATAATTCTTACATTGCAAAGGTGTGTTCATGACCCGGCGTGCCGAGGAATAGCAATGAGGAAATGGTTTCCATGACCCTATTGTACACCCAACTCATTTCAACTGTGCTGTAAATCCCCATTAATATCAGAACACCTTCATTCCGTTTTTCCAACGTTTGTGGAAGATAGGTTTGTTCATTGTCTGTACGTTCTGTCTCTTTTTTAGTAAATGGCAGTTATGTTGAACTAAAAGCAGCCTGGCTTTTGGAAAATGTGCTCACTTCCCCCAAACCATGCCCTCCTTACTACCTCAAATTTGATGCCTAAATTAATAAATCATTTTAATACTTTCTGCAGTGATACTGTGAAAGCCTGGTGTGCACCACTGAATTTTGGGGTGCTTTCTACCTAGTACTGTCTTGTCATAGTCTGAAATGACATCTCTACTCCACAATGCAGAAATATGTACAGAACCAAAGTCTAACTTAACAAATAACAGGCAAACAAATGAGTAGGAGAGTCCCTGAGATGCTGTTAAATCCCGTGCCTGGCGCCGGCCGGCGGTCCGGCAGGGTGGGGTGACGGGAGCAGCCCACTTTGCCTTTCTGCTCTGCTCCTCTGTCATTTCTGCCTGGCTGCAGTGAGTGCTGCACACCAGCTCAAAGTACAAACATGTTTTGTTTCAGATGCAATACCTAGAAATAACTTTCCTGGTAAAATGAACTCAGTCTCTTTTTTTTTTTTTTTTCTTTTTTTCTTTGGGCATTTTGGAGAAATTTCAGTGTGTGGGTGGGGGAAAACAAAGCCGAGGCTGTAAACAGGAACTGATATTGTCTGTGCGACTGAATGGGGAGAGAAACTGAACTGGCCTCGGTGGTTCTCTCATACATCTGTGAGTCTGGAAACACTGGGATGATTCACAGTTTGCTGATTAATACAGGAGCAAGCAAAATGGTGTGAATTAACGGCCATTACAGAGCTGTGCTGGATGGCAAATATCCCCCTAGAACAAATGATGTTTCACGAAGATTGCTTAGAGGAAAAGGTAATGGGTCTTAAATACAAATTAGAAGCAGTCCCATCAAAGCTGTTAACATTAAGGTTTGAAAGCCAAACACTATTATGAGCTGTCTTCAAAAACTGTATATTTAGGAAGCCTATCAGTCTGCCCTGTTGGCTGTATAATATTTCTGTCTCAAGCACTTTGGACTATTTCAAGCAGCCGGCACTAATAATTGAAAGAAATCCACAACCAGAATGCAGCAGCTCTTTGCAGGGCTTTGAAGGCTAATCACTCCTTTTAAATACATCTTTTAAATTTTTATAGCATATATAAAGGCAAATATTATCATTATCGGTACATAATTCTGAAAAGCACTGCCGTTAAGAAGTCATCCTGTATTACAGTTTAACCCTTTGCATATAGGAGTGTTAAAAGAAGAAGACAGGAAATGCATTACTTCAGTGTAAATAATATTATATTCTCTGTATAACCAGCAAAAATATTTAACATTTGCCACTGAAGTAATGAAAATGTGATTCCTTGGATCAGTGTCAGACAGATGCAACTGTGAATGCCGGTTACAGACAAGCTGTGCCAAGTTATTTTTGCCTGTTACAGAATTGATGAGAGACCCACAAGGAGGGTAAGCCCTGTAATGCAGACGAAATAGTATGATATCCCAGTCTAAGACATTACATTAACAGCTTGATCTTGTAAAGATTCAAACACACGCCTAAATTTACGCAGTGGGAGGTCATTCCAGGACAACTGCAGGATTATTTCTGAGAGCAGAGTGAATCATGTATGTATCTAGGCTTTGTATGCTCAAGAAAGACCAAAGGTGGAGGAGGATGCAGCAAGGGACACAAAAATCATTAGCAATGGCATATTAGTGCTGCAATAAAAAAAGACAGGGAGATGGAAGCTTTGGTGCACTTGAATCTACCTCAGCTTAACTTTATATTTGGATTATTTTTGGCTTTTCTGGTGACTGATGTTGTTGTTACTGGGGTTTTTTTCCCCCCTGGAGGTTAGCACCAGCATTTTGCAAACCTGCCAAAATTTGAATAAGTTCATGCTTTAATCAGTCCAGTGATTATATTCTCAATCCTCTGGGATTTGTCTTTTGTGGTCATCAATTGCAGAAGCAAAATTTGGCCCTTGCAGGAAGAAAAGCTGCCCCCTCCTATCAGGCACAGTAATAAAAGCAAATGGGCAAAAAAATCTTAACAAAGACACTTTCCCTCTCTTTTGTGATTGCAGGCTGCTAATGTTAATCTGTTTCTTCTCTTTCCAGCAAGATAAGGACATACTATCCTGAAATATCAGTAGTATTTGTCCTTGTCATAAACAAATCAGTTTCTCTGAGTGCTTAAATACTCAGGACCTTTGGAAGCTTCTCTTTGCATAATAAATGTGTTTAATATTTCCTTTACTCTTTGGCATTACTAAGTATAAACTGTTACTGTACTGGATTGAAGGGTAGTTTACATGGCACTTGTACTTGGGTAGTCTGTTTTCTTTCCCTGCTGCTCTGAGGGGTGTGTTTAAGCAATGAATGAGTGATCATATGAGTATTATTTTTTTGTTTTGTACAACCCCCTTTCCCCCCTCCTTTCCAGTTCAGTCAGCACACTTTCTGCAGCGGCATTTTAGTTTTCTACGTGGAATTGTGGAGTTTAGCAGAATAGCTGCATGATGAGGACGAGATACTTTTTTCTCCTTTCCCTCCTCTCCCAAGAGATACCCTGTGACTTCCTCTATTAGTCCATTAAGCGCCGTAGCTCAAAATTCAGTCTGATCAAAGGAGCAGAACGAGGTTGAAAAGTGCAGATTCTAGCAATTGACTTGACTGTTTAGATTCCCCGCTGAGCTCATTTAGAGCTGGAATTAAGCTATTCCTGCTGTATTTTTCGTCCTTGGCTCAGCAGCAGTGCTGCACCGGGGAGCGCCAAAGGCGGTGCAGCCACTCGCTCCCCCAGCCCGGACCCAGCCTGTGCCAGAGCAGCCTCCATCCCCCGTGCCAGGAGAACACTGAGTGATCTTGGCTTAGTTTGATAAGAGGGTCGGTGTTTAGATTCCATTAGTTATTTGACAGCAGAAAAAGCGGAGAACCTGTTCCCTGAAGGTGCCGGAGTAAATCTTGGTGATTCTTTGTTTTTAACTTGAGCATCAGGTTTCCGTCTCTTGCAGCTCTTTGCTGAGGCTGGGACACGTGGTATGAGTGGGAAGGCAAGAATTAAAACAAAATGTAAATGGGAAATTTGTAAACAACATAAAGTTTCTTGTAAAAGTTTTCTTTACGCGGTAGTGACTCACTCGAAGAATATAGTTGGTTTGAACGCGAATTTCTACGTGCAGTTAGCAACTGGTGCTGTTTTCTCTCATTAATAGTCTTGTTGGTTCTTGTTTGCTTAAGGCAAAAATGCAGACTGCCCATACCTGTGTTGTTTGCTGCAGATTAACATTTGATTTTGCAATTCTTGCGCACCTCAAATCCCTATTGATGTAACTGGGAGTTACAAGTTCTCCAGGAATAGTGTGGGACTCCTGATGTCATTATTTGTGATTCTGCAGTTCCCCAAAGTCTGTTAATATCTCTCAAATAGATGTAGAGTAATTTGATGTGTAAGTTCTTAACTCATTAAAGTGAATTATTGTTACTGAAATGTGAATGGCATTCTATTATCAGAGAATATTATGTATTTAATGGTTTAAGAGTGCTTAAGGTCAAGAAGAACAGAGAAACGCTGATAACATCACCATAGACTGTGCGATGGTCCTGAAATGTGAGCAAATCTTTAACTGAAAAAGGTTTTGCCAGACATACCAGTGTTTTCCCATAGTTTAGGACTTTGACTAAAATCCCCAACATTTTTTTATGTTCTACTTTACTTTTTTAAAGGAAATTAAAAACTACTATTTAAGAAGAACTATTTTATTAAGAAAAAAATATTGGTATTGAGGGGGAATATGGACAAATCCACTTCATGCCCAGTCCGGAGTCTGAGCTTTTTCCTACACAGGTGGCTTATATCTATAGGTTTATAAATTTTATTTTTAAAAAGAACTGTGACCTACATGAGGAACCTTATGTAGAATAAGATTAGTAAGGAACTCCTGTCCTAGGTGTTCTCCACTCTACGTTGACACAATATATAACATTATTGTGCTTTAGCTTACAGAGGTTTCCTCAAATTTCATCCTTTATAAGCCATTTATCAGGATGGTGGGCTAAAATCTTGTTCTCTATGATTTCTTATTTTTTCTGCTTATGATAGCAGTGTTGAGGCATTTCATAAGATGAAATGCTGTTTAGCTGCATTTAAAATACACATTTTGCATTTTTCTGCCTTGATTGAGCCGGGGGAGGATACGTACCTGCTGCCCAGATTACTGTCAAACTTAATCCAAAGTGGAGTTGAATTGTACTCTGTTCTCCTAAGAGAGCCTATTTGCTCCTCTGACTGGGTACTAAAAGGCTTTTACTGCCTTGCTGCACTAACATTTTCCAGATAAAACATTTTTGCCAGTTTCTGAAGATATAGCAGAACAAGTACCACCTTAGACATGCTGGAAGGAGTCCTGTGCTGTGATTATAACCAAAACAGTTGGCTAGAATAAGGAATTAAAGTAATCCCTGATATTAGGAACATGAAAATGAGATGACCTTCTGTATATGTGGGTTTCTAACCCGGTTGCACCACAGGCTCCCCTCTATCGCTGTTCCTCCACACCTTTACTGGGCAGAAAACAAAGACCAGCCATTCAGCTGGGAAACTGGAACTCATGCTTGCAAATGTTACAGACTTTAAATGCATTGTATTTTTAACAGTAGTTCGTGATTGGAATGACAGGAAGGAAATGAGTAGGAAACATCCTATTCTATCTCTATATAAAATCTTGCTTGTGAAAGATACAGTTACCACAATAATGATGGGATGCTAATTGATTCATTGTGCTGGGAGACAAGTGCTGAGCCGAGGAGCCAGCGGGGTCATTTTCTTGCTCCAGCTCCACTTTGGTTGTTTGCTGAGGAAGGGCAGGAGAGGGTTATAAAGCTGCTGCCACTACATTCAGTGCATGTTTTTCTCAGAAAAGAAGAGACACCGCCAGCCAAGATCTCTTTCCTTTGGAAATTGTGGCTGGGAAGGGCCCCTTTGGCTCGGCAGACAAAGTGGGCAGTCAGACAGCCCCTTTCCTGAATCCCAGGCAGGCACCAGACGGCTGAAGGAAGAGAGGCACCAGGCTGAATTAGATTGCCTCCTGCTTTGGACAGTACGGCAGGGAGGCAGGCTTAATTGCTTTGCAGCTGTTCATTTTTTCCCCTTCTCCCTCCCCTGCCTCCTCTCCCTCCTCCCAGCTGACTCCGGCAGCAGCTCCTGCTCCAGCCCCATGGAAACCTCCCCAACTTGGGGGCAGCGTATCAGAGATTTGTGGACTCGTTTTTATCAGCCTTTGTACCCTTACCTCAAGCCCAGCAGCAAATGGGAACAGAAAGGAAAGTCACTTTTTTCTTGAGTTAGTTTGTGCACTGGTTTCTGAATGCTGCTGGGACAGGGGACACATGCCAGGCAGGTGGCTCGGGCGACATCCTGTCGGGAGAGGCAGCAGGGTGTCATCACTGGCAGCTCCTGGCATGTTGTCTGAGCAGACAAACCAGGAGAGCCTTCTAACAAGCCCCCTATGATGTGGCACTCCCAGCAGTAGGATTTACAGGACATTTGAGATTTCCTCTCCAGAGCTGCTGTATGTTTATGGAGCTCTCCCAGCCTCTTGCTGGGCAGTGTGACTGTCAGCTGGGGCGGGTTCGGTGGTGCTCTCATTGTAGAACAGCCTCAACACCAACATGTTCTTGCCATGACTATTCAAGGCAAAGCTCTTTTGAACCCTGGAGAACTTGCAGTGTTCTCCAGCCCTCAAAAACTGGCTCAGGCCAGACTTGCAGATTTGCATGTATCTCGTAATCCCAAATTGTCTGAACCCCGTGTTTGTTCAGGAAACAAAGTTTGTTTTCTTAGTTGCTCTCACTCCCGGATTTAAGAATTTAAAAACGTGTTTCTGTGCTGGAGTGAAGAAACTGCAGGCACTGTTGTGCTCACCTGCTCTGCAGAGAGGGGCTCTGCTTGCCTGCTACTCAGCTCAGCCAGGCTCTGTTCACCTCCAGCAGCAATGTCAAGCTAACCCAATTTTGCAGCTGGTATTGAGTGCCAGGGGCAAGCTTTGGAGATGTCTCTTTAATTCCTGCACTTGTAGAATTTTATGTTTATTTTCCCTCCAGTTCCACTGACTCACGCAGTCCTTGGGAGCGGAAGCAGGGGGAGAACACGAAGGCTGTAACCCAGGTCTGATTTACCCATCTGGTACAGCCAGTGAGCCTTTCCCCTCTCCATCCACAAAGATAGTCCCTCTCAGCAGCTCTCTTTGGCCTCCCAGTTGTAATTATTGCATCTGTAGTTTCATCCTTGGCTGTCCTAAGCCGGTGCACCTCCTCTGCCGGGATGTGTATCCGGGTGGTAGCATTCCAGCATGAAATGCCGCTGAGCCGACGGCGCGGTGCAGGGCGCGCAGCCCCGCGTTGTGCGGGAGCACAGGCTGTCGTGGCTCCCTAACCTCTGTATTCTGGACCTATTTGCTGCTTATTTTTTATGATATCCTTAACAGCACAAATCAGAACTTGAGGTGGGTGCCAGTGCAGGTTTTTGGCGCGTTTCTTTTAAGGCACAGAACTGGTAATGGGGATCATTGCTCAGGGCCACTGGAGAGATTGAGGGTGTTGTTCCTGGAGAGAGAACGTAGCTACCAGATTCTTTGGTGGTCAGAGGGATTTGTGCCTGTAAGAAATGGATTTAGAAATAAGTTGCAGTAGCATGGAAGTGACTTTTTCCTTTTTTTTCTTAATCTGTTCAACATGCAGCTACAATAGCTCTGCCAGTTAGATTTGAATTAAAACCGGCTCCACAAGGTACAAAGGCTCTCGAGCCTCATTGCCGAGACCGGAAATCCATTGTGGCTCCTGATTAGTGCTGGTGAAATCGGAAACCTTTCTTGGGGCAGATAACGATCTCGCAAATGAAAATATAACCTGTTCATCCTGAATTTTAACAGGATGGTTATGCAACTCCGGGCCAAATCCAGGATGTGTCTTATCCGTGTGCCCCTTGGTCAGAAGGACTTTGCCAATAGGGCAGGGTGGGATTGCATCCCTGCAGTGCTCTCTCCTCAAAGCTCCCCTGCTTTATGCCTGGCCTGTGGCCAGAGGCAGGAGAGGGGTGCTGGGGGTGAGCCTGACTTCAGAAACTGGGGTTCATGTGTTGGGACTGCCCCTCTGAACCTCTTGGCTGAAGTACCTTAAGATAGGGCCTCTATTTAATGTTCCTCCCCATGACAGTCACCACTGCCAAAGGAGGGGTGGTCTGGCTAGGGCCATCCGTGCTTTTGCAGTCCCATAATAGTCCCTTTAATTATGGGTAACAATAGGTTCTGTTTTTTTCCTATGTTAATAACAAGTTCCAGAGTATAAATAACTCTGCAATTAAAACAAAACACCTAACGATTTACCATTTGACACCTATGCAGTCTGCTGGAGCCTTGGCTGTGCAAGGAAGTTTTTTCTCCTGTCCTGAATATTTTATAATTGTTTTACAAAGAGCACATGGATGCTCCTGTCATTAAGAAATGCCAACCAAGGTACATTGTGGCACCAGGGAGCAGAGAACAAATAGCTACACCCGTGCTGCAGCCGGAGGGAGTGCTCCTTTCGGACCTGCAGCCCTGGTTTGTTTGACTAGTTCTGTATATTGACCTTTGTTTTTTAAGAAAAACACAAACAATGAGGATTGCTTTCTTGTAGGACCCATTAACTCCTTTGTGGTGCCTGTTGGTGAGAGAAGCACATGTATGGCCATGTACTGCTGACTGGAATACCTCTGCTGTTCCACTTCAGTTGGCTGTTTGCAGGCAGGTGCTGCCTAGCCCTTGCTTTTTTTTGCTTTTGGAAGAGCCAGTCTATATGTAAAAGTACATGGAAATAGGTCTGGGCATTCTAATCACATTGGCCAAAGAGATAGGGGCCAGATAGGGGAGAGGGAAATTCACCTCTGCTTTCCTTGGGGAGGCTCAGAGCACTGACTGTCATTTCTGAGACTGCCTGTGATGTGTTTGATGTGGAGCCTGCGAATGGAGTTGCTTAAATACACAAGTGTGCCTAAAAATATAAAAATAAAAGCAGTGCTATTTTAAGCCTCTAGAATCAGGGATTATAAATAGCCCAGCTGGTGTGTTACTCCTGGCTGGGTGTGTTGGTCCTTAAACATCACAACTGTCACTTCCCTTTGAAGCAGCTTGTCGGCTAATGACTGTGGCTGCAGAGACTCCTCTGCATTCCCATGTTCTCCTGATAAGCACAGGGCAATGATAAGGTGCTCTCCAGGCTGACAAGTCCATCACACCAACCCTCAAATTGCCATCTTGGGCCAGCAAGCACTCACAAATGGAAGGTGGGTGCAGGCTGGCATGAGCTGTGCAGCTGGGATTCAGTGGAGGGAGGCAACGTTGGCAGGGTACAGTGGAGCTGGGGCTGCTGAACCCCAGACAAAAGGCAAAATAGCTGCATGGTTGAGCTCTGGTTTGGGCCGTGTGAGACGAGGATTTAGCGCTCTCCATTGTCAGCCTTTCTCTGTGACTGGTTAGGGTTCATCTTCTCCCATCATTTAGGCTCCTCTTGCGGCTGGTGGAGGAAAAGATGTTTAGAGGGTAATTTCTGCTCACCCTAATGTGCACCTCTGAGATGTGATGGATGGGCTGTGGTGAGGGAAGCCTGGACAACACATCTAGGTTTGTCTCTTTGTCTGATGGAGGAGCCTTTATTCCCTGTTTATGGAAGCAGCAGCAGCTGTGGTGATCCAACATACAAAAGTCTGTGAAGACAAAAGTCACACAGGTACCTTAAATAGCGAACTTTTGACTTCCTGACTCTCAGAAATCATTTTTGTTTTTCTTTTTTTCCAGTGTGGGGGCTGGAAATAAGCACCTTTGATGGTGTGTTCCACAGCCTCTGTACCATGGGCAGGCAGCTGGGGGACAGGCTCTTCCTTGGCGGCCGTTTCCAAGGGGAATTCTGGCCGACTCCTGCACCAAGTAATGATATGTTTATTTGCAATATATGGAGCCAGGAGCTGTCTCTGGGTGATAGGGATCTGGAGACTAGTAAACAAAAGAAGGCAAGGTTGGAACTCAGACTGTAAGAAGGCTTGTTTGGGTCTAAAGAAAACAACTATAAAACCAAATAATGATGGTGTTCAAAAAGGTCTGGAGTGGTGTATCTCAGGACAAGGTACAAATGTATCTGCCAAGCCCTTGCACTGGTAGGTTGCCAAAATCTGGGTTATTCTCCCAGGGAGCTCTAAGCAGCTTTTACCCAGAAGATGAAGCAAAGGGAGCTTGTTGGCCATTACAAAAAAATAGAAATGGGCCGGGAATCTCTCCCAGTATGGCTGAGTCTTCCTCAGAATGGGGGAGCTTATTTCATGTTCTCTCAGTGGAGGAAAGCTCGCAAGTAGCCATTGGTAAAAGAAGCAAAACACCGTGACGTGTGAAGGTTTCCAAGAGATCATGCTGAATTCTTCCCTGTAGCCTGATAGTAACACAGAGGAGCTGTGTCCTGACAGGATGCTCCCCTAGCCATGATGGGGATAAAGAAGGTGATTTCTATCGGGGCACGAATGGGTGCAACAGCAGTGGTAAATAAAGATCTCATGGGTTCAAACCCTATAAGCTGACAGCTCCATTCCCAAGCCTGGATGTCTTCAACCAACCACATAGAAACAGTAGTTGGCAATCTGCTGAGTGCAGTGTGCACCTGCTTTCTGCACACTGCAGACAATCAGGGAGCTTCTGGGGGGCCTGGACATGGATCTGAAAAGTTGCAGTTAAGTGCCAGGCCAAAAATTAGTGCCTTTGTCTGAAAGTGAAGTTGTTACTTCAGTCTGAAAGTAGAGACTTCTCCCATGGCTTGTGTGGTCAGAGCTGCTCCTGGAGGGCAGTGGAAGGACTGATTTAATGCTCCATGTCTCTTTCCTTTTACACTGAACTCTTAATCATGCCTGCGTTTGGCTGCAGCCTAGCAGTGAGTGCAATGCAGAGCCCGAGACCCCTGGGGTGCTGTGAGTGCCCAGATCTCCTCTGCCCTGGCCCTGGGGTGTGTTTGCAGCTGAGATCTGTGGCTCTGTGAGGATGCGCACACACACACACACACACACACACACACACACACACACTCACATGGTATGAAGAAGCTCAGTTTGCTTTTTATTCCCTCCCTCCCTCCCCCCCCCCCTCCGCCGCCTTCTTTTCTATAATCATTGCAAAACAGGAACAAATGAGTGTGTCACTTTAAACCATGAAACCACTTAGTCCGTAAAGACAGATTTGGCGTCTTTGTGCTGGCAGTGACAGGCCAGCGTCGCTCCATAGTGATCCCACTGTTCTCCTCGCCCCGCACCCCGCCGCCGCTCCCCACCCCCTCCGAGATTTGCTCCGTGTTTGCCTGCCTCTGTTTTTGTGGTTGGTAACCAGCAGAAGAATGGAATGGATTTAATGATTTGTTGGCTGTGGTGCTGGCATGATTAAGTCAATAAAGCTGCAAGCTGAAAACAGTGTAGTTACAGTATATGACTTTAACCTTGTTAATGCATGTTTATGTCCTCCTGCCCACTGTATAGCTGTACATTGCATAAAGAAGATCTGACCAATCTTTAACCCATTAAATAATTCATAAAGTGAGAGCAGACATCAGCTACTTGCAGAGCAGATCAGTAACCATGGGGTCAGCAATAACTTTGGCTCCCTGGACCATATCCAGCATGTTTAAACTCCGGTGATGTCACCAGGCAAGCTTCTAACCTTAATCATTTGGATGGGAACAAAGGGAAGTTAACTGTTGACATGCGGTGTCTCTGCTGAAGAAACACTTGCGAGTGTTCTGCAACATCTTTGCCTCACAGGGATCGCAGCCCCGCTCCAGCCTCCAAGCTGCTTTTGTACGCTTCCCTCTCTCCTTGCAGCGAAAGTGTGGCTGGCCAAATGTTCAAAGGCACAAGTTTCTTAGACTTCTATTATCTTAAGTGACAGAAACACCAAAATCCCACAGAATTTCAGGGAAATCTTGGCTGACATGAGAGGATGGTATTTGGAAGCACTTGGAAGGTTTTCTTCATCGTGGATAAATTTCAAATGAAAAATGTCTCCTGCCACGTAAATGATGGTGAAGGACATATAATGGGGATGGAGCAGGGCAAGGATAGGGATGCAGGAGAGGGTGTGGAGTGAAACTGGATGGTTCTCACAGAAGTAAAAAGTTGTCACAATAAAATATCAAGCAGGACTCGCAGAAAAATCCTAGGATTGTCACTAATAACTACCTCAGCCAGCCTCTTCTTTTTGTACCAGGCAAAACATAGGGCTGACATGTCCTAGCAGCCAGCCCTCCCTGCACAGCTCCCAGCTGGGCACTGAGGGATTCTCCAGGTGCAGCAATGTCCGTAGCTGTTGGAGCAGCATCTTTTGTGGCACGTAAGGATCAAGTCACAGGATCACAGGGCATGTGGCTGGGACATGCTGCGCTCCACTGGGCTGTGCAGCCAGGTTGGAGGCCCTGGGGGACCATTACAGCTCGGTGTAGTTTAGTGCTGTGCTGAGATGCAACCAGCTGTGGGCAGACCCAGAGGAGAGAAAAAGAGAGGAGAACATGACAATGCTTGTACGTGGAGTGAAGCAGGAAAAGCCCTTCCACCTCTCACTGCTGAGCAGCAAGAAGCTGCCGCAGGTCTGCAGTCATAATCCAAGGGCATGGGAAAGGCACCATTTCAGGAGCCTGGAGATGTAAGCCCCATGCTGCCCCAGGAAATTACCCTCATCCCCCTTTTCTGGGACTAACTTTAATTCCTTTTGGAGGGAACCTGAGACAGAGGGAGCAATGAAGTGGCTTGCCCGTGATCACATGAAGAATCTACATGTGACGTAACTAGACCTGGTCATGTAGCCCAAGTCCATAGGGGTGGCTTTGGCCTGTGACTCAGTTGCAAAACAAACTCACCATTCGAGATCATCTCCTTTAGAGGCTTGGGAGTTCACCTGTAATGATCCCATTTTCCACGTCTCCTGTGACAAATTGCACGCTCACAGTCTCATGAGCTGACCCTCCACTGCGTGTCCAAAGGGACACTTTCTGTGCAGCTCAAGTCCTCAGAGGCCTGAACACCTGTCTGCATGGCACAGAGCCAGGGGTGTTTGCAAACAGACCTCCATGATGGAGGTCTGATGCACATCTTCATGACTAGGACTGCTGAGGCTATAAAGGCACCCAGGTAAAAACTCTCCCATGGTTGTTTGTGAGCCAGATGGCTCCGTACAGCAGAGCGTATCTCAGAATCCACCACATCCGCCCACTAATGAATTTTCCAGGTGCCAAAAGATAGGCACCTTGTGTTGGAGATTAGAGCCAGGACCTTCAGTCTGTTGTTGCCAGCATCTGCAAACAGACATCAGGGGGGAGACTGACCTCCAGAGCTAGTGCTGATTATTCTCAGTCACTCAGTTTCTTTATGGGAGTGTTATTGAAGACTCTCAATTTAATTTACCCTGCTTTTTTTTTTTTGGGGGGGGGAGGGGGTTTGGGTTTTGCTGTAATCCAGAAGAGCAGTCTCTACATCAGAGAAGATGCTCCAGACTTTGTGGCAAGTCAAATCTGATCTGAGGAGAAATTCCATGTTCCATTTCCTTTGTTTTTAGCTTGGAACATTGCGCGATGCGCCTGAAAATCTTTCTTTACCGGTCTGTTGATTTCGATGAATGAACCCACATACACCCAGTGATGTTTTATTATCACTCACCCACTATAGGGTATGTAGCAGCTGGTAATTTTTGTGCATTGGCTGCATTTTTTTTCTGCTTGATGGAAAACAGAGTCTCTCCAAGCATATGCTAATGCTGAATGGGGGAATCCCAACTTCTGACCCATAGCTAATATCCTGCAAGTCACATGAAGCTTCCATGGATTCTTGAGCTGGAGTTCGAAATGCCTGTGTTATCAGCAAATAAACACCATTAATTGCTTCTAATATGACATGCAGTGGTTAAATGACAAGATCCTTATTAATAAGTGTGTATATCAGCCTTTTCAGTGTGTATGAGGGGGAGTATGAAGTGGTAAAATTATTTAAAATTAGTGGGGAGTATTTACAGGAAGGCATAAAGAACTGTCAGTTGAGGAAAGCAGCATTTTATGTTCTTGTCCCGGATGACCTTGCTCCAAGGACAAATCAGAGCTTGATGAAATGAAGCTGCAGATGGCTAGTGATCTCAACTCTGTAATAATGAAATGACACCAGAAAAAAAATGAGACATCTACAGTTTGTAAATACAATCTGAATGGAAGGGGAGAAAAGGGATTTTTTAAGGGGAGATTGAGTTGACTTGGTTACAACAGTTCAGCTTCGGGTGTTTTAATAATAATTTCCATTTGAAAACATAATAGAATTGCTCCTTGTTCCCCATACTCAAGGTCACCTTAATACATTTTTCTTTTTTAACATGTCAATATCTCGGTTTTAAAAATTTGATCATGAGGACTACCTAGTCACAGCCTACTTTGTATCCATCATTTTAGCATATTATTGATCACTGCATTTAGTTTTGTAAGTCATGGTGGTGATTTTTGACACCTGATACAACCCTTCTTAGGTGTTTGACTAGTTTTGTCTGTTAGGAGAGAGTAAGGTTTTGATAGGTTTAACACTGAAGAAGTGATGTGATACTTTGTGCCAGAGCACACACTGTTTGTGCACTTACATGAGAAATCAGGAGTAAATCTGTTGGGTTTTGCATGCAGGCGGGTTTTCATGCAAAGGGCTTCTGAGCAACCAAGCGCTGTTGAAAATGAACACTTGGGCATCTGCCTCTGCAAACTGATCCTTTGCATGCAAAGGAAAAAGAAATTCATGGAAGCGTTAACTTGGAGAAAGCAGAGGATTTGCAAAATCTCAGTGATCCTGGTCGCCTCACTGCAGTTCGCAGAGCTTTTCAGAAATGGGCAGGTAGAGAACTGATTTATCCCATTCGCTCAAGATTTTGTGACTTTCACTTCATTAGTGTGAAATCTTCAGGTTTTTGTTTTTTTTTTTCAAATCTATTCTGCTCCCCCTAATACATAAATTCACCAACCAGTCGTTGCATTTCCCTGTAGCAGCTTCTGCTGGGTGTTGAGCTAACTTGGCTCCTTTGGAATCTCATCGACACCTCTGAGAGCATGCCTTGACACAACACAAGGATTACTTGAGTCAAAGCACTTTATAGATACGAGATATTGTAGTTTGTCATCACAGCTAACGCAACCTTGTAGAGACAGGCAGAAGGACTACCAGCTGAAATTGGGTGAGATAAATACAGTTTTAGATTATCTCATTGAATTTATAGGCAAGCTGCCCTCCATGGGAATGAGAGCGTGGTGTCAAGGGTTGGAGAATCATGACAGCTGTACAAGCCAAATATAAATATTTTGTTCTTTGCAGAGAATTCAATTTTCGATCTTGACCATATGTTATACAGACAGGTACAAAACACCCATCTCTGCGTCTTTGGGTGTATGCACAGAGAAACAGTAACAGTTTATGTTAAAGAATGGTGGGGATGGATGAGTCCAATCCTAGACTGCTGCTCTCAGGTGGAAGAGCAGCACCTGGGCCAGAGGATGTACTTGCAGGGGAGCTGCTGTTGCTGGAATCTTGATCATACCTCTTTACAAGCCCCACAGTTCCTGGGAGGTTGTGTATGTCTGTGATACACTACCTCTCCCATCTGGGTTGTCCCTCAGGCTCTTGGCTGCTCCCAAAGCTGTTTTCCATGTTCCTTCTAACAACGTGATGCATCACAGCTTGATTTCCACGTGCCTGCTAAAGGATGCATTTTCATCTAAGAGAAAAATCACTATTGCAATAATTCACTCTGGACTTTCTGTCTTTCTGTTGCTCTGATTGCTGTTGCTCTTCAATGACATGTTTTGATGGATGAAACTAGTTCTGAAAATATTGGTAGAATCTTTGCACAAAAGCCTTAACTAATTTCGTTATTTTTTTTAAGAGGGGGGGTGGACTAAGTTCTTATTAAAATTGTGGGTGCATTAGAATTGCCTTCTGGATACTTGGATGGGATTTTGTTTTGTTTTGAACAGCATGTAGTATCAGAACAGCTATAGGGAAATGAGTGTTTCATCTGCTTTGCTTTAAGGCAGGAAGGTCCTGGTGCAGTTGCTAGCCAGGTGTGGTGATCTTGTCACTGCTCCTAGCAAAGGAGGAGGACTACCTTTCAAGGAAGCTGTGCATGCTTGTGCTGTATGGAAAGAAAGAAAAACTTAAAAGAACCTTTTTTTTTTTTTTAACAAAACTGTATACCCACAGATCACTTAAGTCCTCAAACAAAGCCTTTTCCTGACTGACAGCCCCCACGATAAGCTTAGAAACTTGAGTCTGGCAGTATTTCACATGCTTGTGTATCAAGTAAATGGCTGAAAGATGGGTAAAAAAAACCCAGATCCACTGAACTGCACAGTTTGTTTTATCAATGTTCATACATTGTGCTAAAGCAAACACACAAACAAACAGAAAGCTTTGGAGTATTTCTGAACTGAAAGGCTGTTTTATCTTGAAGAGCATCTCTGAATTGCCAGCAGAATAGAGGAGGGGAAAAAAGGCAGAAAACTTCCAAAGAGTAAATGGAGAGTTTTGTTAAAGGCAAGAAGCAGAGGTAACCCCTGACTTCTGTGTGAAGCAAATGACAGTGGCATCTCACAGACATCACACTCCTGAGTGGGCTGACATGATCCTTCTGCCAAACCATGACCCTGGATTTTGTTTACCTTATTTTTATGCATTGGCCAAACAGATTCACCATCTTAGTATCTGAGTGGATTACAGCTGTGGAGGCCATGATCCTTCTTTGTAAAGGTGACATCAAGGTTTCCTATGGGTCCACACAAGGTTACTACACACCACGAGTCTACATGTGGCTTCTCGGTGGTTCAAAAACATGAAACTCCAAAAAAAACATAAATTGGGTGAGGCACGTTTAATGCTTATTAGTGGTTTATTTGCTTAGTCTGTAGTACTTGTAGAGTGGTGGTTGTGCCTATGAGTCTCATTCTTGGGCTTCAGAGTGAAGTGCTGCCCCAGCATGAAGTCCCCACCAGGGAGGTGCAGCGCAGCTCCAGGACAGGGTGGGCAGGTGGGAGCGCAGGGAAACACAGGGGCATTAGTTTGAAACCAACCAGTATTTGCATTTCCTCAGCAGATTGCAGAACTTCCCGTACGTAACACGTGTTCTTAAAATACAGAACAGAACTTGGTTGATGAAACTTCACCCCACCCTTAGAGAAGAGCTGTCCCTGCCCCAAGAGCACGAATCCCCCTGGAGCCCCAGCCCAGCAGGCAGGGCCTGGGAGCGGGTCAGTGGCAGCGGCTCCACTCAAGTCCTGTAGCCATGGTTTTCTGGTTTTGTTTCTTGTTTACTGTGTGATGTCTTGGTAAATAACTTCAAACTAAGTTATCTTTGGTTACCAAAAAAAAGAGAAAAATCAAACCAGTGGAAAAGGCAGTTTGTCCCGTTCTTGTGCTTACAGCAAACATCCACCCTGGGCAACCACTGCCTTTGGTCTTTTGCTTTTATGCTGCAGCTCATCTCAACAACCCTTCTGCTTTAAGCTCTGTAATCCCTGGATTCGACTGGATGCCCCACTGGAAGTGGAGGGGATATTTCTCAAATTAGCGGTGTCTTTTGCAATGGAATAAACTTTTTAAATGCAGGTACTGGGAGCGTTTTTAATTAGCCACGTTTCCTTTCTTCCACTGCTGCTAATGCTTTCCGTGAGGAAGTGCAGCCTTTTCCCGACTCTGCAAATATCTACTGAAATTTGCAGTGCTGCCTGCCTCTCTCTCAGTAACCTTGCTGTGACCTGGTTATCTGTTAGAACCACAAAGAATTCAGTCTCTAATTAGTCCATCTGTTAACTATTGAAATTCATGACTTAGTTTTATTGTCTGAGTCTTTACCATAATGCTGAATGGTCTCACCTGGCAGCTTATTTCTTATAAAGCAAATGTGCCTTTCCAAGAGCCATTTTGGTGCAGATAACTGTCTTTTCAGCATTGGACAAATGACTCTGTCTAGCAGCCTGCAGTCCCCTTCTGCCCTCACTGAAATAAATTGTACATCTCGAATAGCTCTGGGCTTAAGTCAATACAATTTAACATGTACAATTTCTTTGTTATATTCTTTGGAGTTACACCGTAAGAGCAGATGGGAAAGTTTAATAATGATAAATGAGTTTAGTGTTTTCACATAGTCCTAAAAAACAATGAATGCTCTTTATTAAAGATTAGAGGGATTTTTACATACTTGCCAAGGAGTGATTAAAGCTCTGGTTCAGATCCTCAGAAAGTCTTGCTTCTAAATTCTTTTTGGACTGTTTGTTAATGAGGATTCAGAGGAATTAGGGGCCATAAATTTCCTCATTCTCGCTTAAGTGAAGCCACAAAGTGATTACTGGATATATAACTAAGTGCTGACGACTGAAGTTTATCAACCACGTTCACGCAGAACAATTCGTCTCCGCGCTTATTTGCTGCACTTGTGCATCTTGTACGTAGTCAGATGGGGTGTCTGGGCAGGTCGAGCTCGCCAGTGGATTTTTGGAAGGATGTAGATTCATGAATGTACGTGGTAGGTCTCAGTGGGACTGTTTGCACGCCGTCCATCAGGCGGTTGCCTGATGTGCAGTCAGTGGTGGAACACTGACACGAGCAGTATGCATTCCTGCAAGCCTGGAGCCTGATTTTTTCCTCCTTGCTCTTGAAATAACTAAGTCAAAACTGCACAGTTAGTCCCAGTGCCTCTTTGAACAGAAATTGTCCCGTTGGGAAGTACAGGGAGTGCTGCAGGAACTCTGGACCTGCTGCGTGAAACTTTGCCTGGCAAAAAGAACGCATGTTCTCAAACACACTCTCCAACTCCAGGCCTGTGTGGTGTGCCAGTTGGTTAGGGATTCAGCCTGTATTAATATGAGTTTTTGGAGGGCAGAGTGGCAAAAAAACCCCTGATACCTACACGCAAATGCCTTTTTTTTTTTTTTTAAGTCAAAGAATCAGAACCCCCTTTAGCCATCTGCACCCTCCGTTGTACAGCTCAGCCACACGGCCCCTCGGGTGGAAACACCCACTGCTGTCGTTCCCAGCTTCGGCACCAGAATCCTCTCTTTGCTGTCTTCCTGCTTTTTGTAGTGGGATTGGCCAAACTACAGATGAGTTAAGATTATGGCTGGTTTGGCTTGGCCTTACTATGGGAAGGAAAGTGATTTTTCTTGGGGAGCGATGAAAAGGAAAAATGTTTAAAGTTCATTAACCTTTGGTACAGATAGCAGTGTCCTTTGGACTACACCAGAGCTATTCTTAGTCATGACGTGCAAGTGGTTATTTTTTATTGTACAGGAATACAGTAGTTCCCACTAGTGGTGAAAAGAGAGAACTTTTTCCGTTTCCTTTTTTTTTTTTTTGGCTTAACCTAAATGTGAACTTGTAGAAGGCAAGATTTTGAATTCATTCCTTGTCTTTCTATCTATGCTATTTTGTCCTAATTTCCCCCAAAGCAAACTGTATATCTATAGATTGTTTCTTTACTGGCTAATTAAGTGTTATACAACTTTGCTCTGAAAAACTCAGCAGCCCATTCTGTGTATTTGCAAATGAACTTCACTGATTGTCATTATTGCTATAGGGTGCCTGCAGAAAATCCCATATAATTAAGCTGTTGTACCGCCACAGCACCAGAGCAACAATTAGTAATGTGATTTACACTTCTTTACCATTAATAATATGGAAAAATCAACATTATTTTCTTGATGATGTTTAGGAGAAATTAGAATGAGGTGGACATGATTAGGAAAAGAGACTTTAATGTTATGACTTGTTAATGCAATAGCCCAGAGCAAGACATCAGAATGATTGTCCTTGCACTAAACTCATTTGCTTCAGTAAGCACAGACCCTCTGCACGCAACAAGACAAGTTTGGAGGAAATTGGATAGATGGCAGGGATTTTGGTGGTATGAACATTTCAGTGTCTTTCATGTGCAGCGTACACAAACTGAATCCCTCCACTTTCAAATATTCCCCCAGAGGCAATCTGCATTATTCAAAGCTTAACTGTGGCTGCAGAATCCTGTCTGACATGAAAGCAGAGTGCCAGCTTTACATGAACTTTCATATTTACATCTGTAGTAAATCATATTTACTTTTTTTCATCCCGTCCTCTTTTTCTGTGGGAGAGGGAGTAAAATGGGTAGGAGGGAATGGGGAGGAGGAGAGATGTCCAGCAGAATTGTAAGCAAAGCACCGGTAATAAAACCTAGTCTTATGAGACTGCCCATGAATAGGAATGATAATGAGAGCAGTGATGAGCTGCAGGTTTGTGTCTTTTAGTAAATTATCTCGCAGGCATTTACATTTCATCAATTGTGCTTTTGCATAATAGACCAAAGTGCTACAACAAAAGGAGGCACCATAAAAATGAGTAATTTCAGTGACCTTCTTGGTAATCCCTCTTACAAAGAATATCTTGGAAGGAGTTGGGTGATTCCTCATGGTGAAGCCTTTGTGGAAAGGTGCCCCAGGCCCGAGAAGCTTTCCTGGTGACAAATGCCTTCCAAGGCTTTCTTCTGGCCACTCTGAAACATGGCTCGTATCCTGTTTTCTCCATCTGAGCATGCTTCTAATTGTCAGATGTCAAAAGGCAACAACCATTTTCTTCTTGCTTATCTCCTGATAACATTGATTCTCAAACAAAGGATGTGGGCTTCCATTCTGAAAACAAAGGAAGCATGGCCCAGCTAAGGATGCTGGATATAATATACATACTTCTCCCTGCCAATAATAACAAAACATCATAAATAATGTAGAAGCTGGATGTGAAAATGGAGAACAGGGAATACACTGGTACTGCTGTTCCTGGATACAGCACTCACAGATTCTTGTCCTCAATGAGGCTTTGACTTATTCCCTCATTCTGCTCTTGTATTTCCCTGAATACCTGCCAGCTCTTAAGAAGTTTGGACTTAAGTAATTTTTTTTTTGATTTTGGGTTGTGTCTTCATTGTATTCTTGAAGAATTTTTTCTCTTCTTCCCACCACGCTCTTTCTTTGGAGGCAAGTCCTCAGCTGTCAAAGCCAACTCAGATCTTCCACTGAGAACTTACAGCAAGGCTGGTTTGCACCAGGCAGGATTCGGACCCACTGCATTCAATACTGATTTGCGTATTCACAATGACCTCTCCTCGTTCCTGCGATCATGGAACCCACAAAAAGCACTTCAATTCCAGCCCCACATTTTCCTCATCTCTCTGGGTCCCTGGTCTGATGGCACCTTTTCCCCTCTTCTCTCTTTAGTTTGCTCTTTTCCTGTAGCCTTCTCCTTTACATTCACGTGCCAAATCCTACCCTGATGCAACTTTCCTTTCCTTCTGTCTTTCAGTGTAACAGTTGGAGAACTGGTGGGAAATGTGACGCTTTACTCACTGCCAGCCAGGCATCCCTGACTGCAGCAGTGGTAGTGAATCAGTCCTGCAGCCTTGGGCTACTCAGGAAGAATTTTGGATTAACCTTTTGCTTGTCTCACTACTTCTTGTGCTGATGCTCAGAAATCAGAGCAGTCCCCTACACTTCACTGTAACACACATGTCCATGAGAGTCCGTGAGGTGTTTTGGCCTTGGGACAGCCAAAGACCAGAGAGAGGGCATCAGCAGAGAGGATAAGGGCTTCTGTTGTTACCTCCCTGATGAGATTAATTTTCTTTTTTCCATCTTTCTTGGCAGGATCAAAATCCTGGAATTGTTGCCAGACTTCAGGAGCCAGGCTCCATCCCAAGTGGGGGCTCTGTGCCGGCACCAGCCACGGTCAATGGGTACACGATGAGGAACCATTTACTGAAGCAGCAAATAATGAAGCGACAGCTGATGCAGGTACAGTGCCGAGGGCCTCTGTGGGTTGCTGTGCTGTCCCCCTTACTGGGAAGGACAGGACGAACTGGAATGAGGAAATCATCAGTCAGCAAACACTAAGGAGTGACCCTGAAATTGCTAGGCTGAGTCAGACTAGGGCTGTGGTGTGTCTAGGATGAAGCCAAGAGAGGCCGAGGCCAAGTGCTGCTCAGTGAGCCTGAGTGCAGATCTGCCCCCTCATATGCAGGGGAAGGATTTGGTCACCTCCGTATTCCTGCCGTCATCCGTGGTCAGCCACAGAGTTGGGAGGGAAGATGCAGAGCAGGGAGGCGTGGAGAGTGAGTCAGCCCAGGGAAAGATGTTCTCCTTGCTTGCCTTTCTCTCTGGTTCCCTGGGGATTTACCAGAGCAGATGCTAGCCTCCAGTTTGTCCGGGACTTGATCAGTCTCTCTAGCAACGAAGCCCCTGTAGGATGTTTGTAATAGACTGTCTGAGGAAGCCAGGGTAGGGGAATCCCACAGATGAGTTGGGTGAGGCAGCTCTGACCATGTGCCTCTGACTTCCTGAGCCTGCTGCTGGATTTGGGTCGAGACTCATTTCTGTGGATGGGAAATGAGATAAAAAGTAGCTCAGTGAAACTCTCAGTAAGCCCTGTCCTGCTCACTGATCGAACTCCCTTTCAAAATCAACTCTGCCTCCCTGATATTGGTTGGCTTCAAGTTTTTCTGGGCCACTCTAACACAGCAGGAACCAGCCCTCAGCTCCCACCATCCACAGACAGCTCCCCAGGTCACAGCTGCTGTCCACAGCAGGGATGCGAGTGCAGTGGTAGGTTCTGGGTTCTGATTTAAATCAGGTCACTTGGAGTAACCCACCAGTTCCTTGCTGAGGGAGCACCTGCTGTGGATCCCTGGCTCCCTGTGTTCTGAATAAAAGTGGCAACCAGCTCACAGGGGGATGCTACACATGGGCAGAGCCATCCTCCAGACAGGGAGGCCTCCAGACAGGCCACCTCTCCTGCTTGTGAGCGTGTCCCTGTGATGCTGCCACAGAGCCTGGTCACTAATGGACTTCTGGGCACTTTTTGACCCTGGATCTGGTGCTTCAGAGAACACATCTGAACAATCAGCACAAGAGGCGCTGGGGAGATGCCAGGATTCCTGCAGCCTCCAGCTGTGGTTCACTTCACATGTAGGCTGATGAAAACGGGATTCTCCATGTTTGTCCAGCTCCCCTTTGGCTGCCTGCACAGCATCTGCTGAAGGCTGTGCTTCCCAACACTGGGCTGTCATCGGGACACCTTAGCAAGAAGGACCATGTCAGCAATTATGGTCTGAAATGAACTGTCTGGGCTGAGTCTCATCAGAGGAGGTCGGGGGGGTGTATGGAAGAGGTTGTTAATGATAACAGTGGCTACACTTCAAGTGTCTGCTGCTCTTCTTGCTTGTCAAGAGACTACAACTTGACTATTATGCCCCTTGTTTTCCAGGAAAAGCAGAGGCAAAACATGCTGGGAGTAACATCTGAGCAGAGGAGTTTGTTTGCAGCTCAGCAGATAAACCAGTTTCAAGGTAAGGAGACATGCCATGAAAATCGTTAAGAAGCCAGGGCCTGAGATCTAGTTAAATACAGTTAAATTAATGCTTCTCTGCCCTAAAGTAAAAGCATTTCACATTTTATCACATACCATGAGGTACCCCCGTTTCCTTATGGCTCCAGTGTATCTCTGTTGCAAAGAACACAGAGGAGAGGCCCATGACACGGAGGAGAAAGAGCAGGAGTTTTTAAAGGTTCTGCCACGTTTCCAGGGTTCTCACAGCTCTCGTGTCTCTCTGCCCACAGCCGTGCAGCAGCCCATTCCCGCTGACTGCAACCAGGTGATGCCGGCGCCTCCGCCCAACCACCGCATGCTGCCGTCGAACCCAGCCATGCTGCAGAGCACCCTGGGCTCTGGCATGGCCCCAGCCACCGCCAGCCAGAGCAGTGGGACCATGGTGATGATTCCACACAACCCTGGCAAGCAGCAGGGGATTTTCCCGCCTAATTCTGACTTTAACATCCCGCTGCGGCCAAGCCAGAACTCGCTGGGCATGAACTCGGGGTGCCAGACAGTGCACAGCCACTCCACTGTGCGGCCAGGAATGCCGATGGGAGGCTTCAGTGCTGGTTCCCTAACAAATCACTCTGCGACACAGCAACACTTGAGGCAGCCGAGTATGCCAAGAATCCCTAATGTCTACCCCAACTCATCTGGCCAGATGTGGACGCCGACTACTGTGCCAAGGATGCCAAATCAGAGCCAAATGGATACCAGCATGCAGCAGTTCTCCGGGAACGCGCTCTTCTCCAAACAGAGCGTGAGGCCGAGCACGCCGGGTCAGGCGTTCTCCCAGCAGGCTGTGGTGCCGCCGAACCAGATCGCCCCCGGCGTGCAGGTCAGGCAGATGCAGAAACTGAGCATGGGGCAGTCTGGCCAGGGCTTGAGCTCGATGAGTAATCAGAACTTGAGACACAATTTAACCAGGGGACCGTTGCCAGCTATGAATGTTATGAAATCGGTGCCACAGGGAGTGTCCAGTTTTAACCACCTCAATCCTGCCCCAGGCCTCGGCCCACCGAGCTACCCTTCCTCCGGGCAGGCGCCGGACACCTTCAGCAGGATGAGCGCGGCCGCCGAGCTGCCGCAGTACGACTTCGTGTCCCAGCACAGCAATTCCATCCTGCCCGCCAACTGCAGCGACACCGACTTCCTCGACTCCCTCATGAAGAACAGCGGCAGCAACGACGAAGAGTGGTTGAACAATCTGACAATGATAGATGACATTTTGGGACAGCACGCTCAAAGCTCTGGACACGTTTAGCTCGGAGAGAAGCAGCCTCGTCGTAAGTGACACGCGTATGGGCTTCGAACAGAACGGACAACCCATGAAAGTCGCCGCCTCCTTCAGTACAGAGCGAATAGACTCAGCCAATTCTTTGCCTGCATCAAAGCTTAATATTGGCAGTTTTTCAGATGACTGTATATATTTGAATATTTTGTAAATTATGTTTTCCTAAACCTTAAATGTAGAAGTATTTATACTTCTTTGCTGGACTCTTTGTAAATAAATCTATAGCATAACTTTTGGTTTTATTATAGGGATTTCATTATACCTTGTTATAAATATGCAAATAATATTGTTAGTTTCAGTAATACTGTGTATTACAGCATAAAATACTTATGTTTTTGACATAACTTAACACATGATCTAGGGGTGTCATTGCAACCAGACTAAGCAGAAATCAAATGTGGCATCTGTTCTCTCATGTCAAGAGGAAAGATTGAAAAGTTGCATTAAAAAAAAAATAAAATCCCTAAAAGGAGCTGCTGATTCCCTCATAGCTCAGTCTTGCAGCCCAATCCTGGTATGTAGGTCTCATCCAGGCCCCCAGTGCATTCAGGGATCTGTCTGCAGAGATCCCTTTGCCAGATCCTGGGCATTTTCTGAGCTTGATACACTCCAGTAGGTCGATTCGCCATCACTGTCCTGCAGTGAGCTTGTGGTTGTGACGTTCCAGCTGCTGACCAGGGTGTGTCCGTGTGCCCGGGGGTTGCAGAGCTGGGGGCTCAGCGTGGTGTGGCCCATGGTGGGTCGCACTGGAGAGTAGGAGCTGGGCAGGCACTGCCTGGCCTCGGACCGCTGAACCCATCAGCGAAAAGGTAGCTCTGGTTTGTGCACCTCTGCCATGTATATTTGTAGTGTACAGGTGATTTGTTCCTGGTTTTAAGGCTTTTCATAATTTCTGTTTTAATGTGAGACTTTTTTCAGGGGAAAAGTCTATAAACATTAATAGTTAATTTTTGATGTTTTTCTGTCAGCTACTATTGTCCTATGTATATTTAAGAGTCTGTTTATAAAAGATTCACTGTACTGTAAACTTCTTAAAATGTTCATACTTTGTGTAATCATATTTTAATAGTCACGTCATACTTCGCAATACATTTGTAATATAACGTCAGCTTCAAGCACAGAATGTTTTTTTCTTCATACCATAATAAACTGCCAGGGGAAAATTGCATATCCTTTATGTGCTCATTTCTCAGCTACAGCCTTTCGTACCTGCAGATATTTGAATTAATTTGATTTGTCCAGGATGCTGCAACGTCAATCTAATAACGTGTACAGATGTGTATGTGCTGTTAGTAGAAGCAGTGGGCTAGATGGAGAGTTGAAGTAGACTTTAATTTTATTTTAAGATGGGATTGCTTAGGCCCACTGACTGTCCTTTTCCAGTGTAATTATAGGTGAATGTGAAATTAATCTCTGCTGGTTTTTGGTTTTGGTTTGTTTGGTTTTTTTACATAGCACCACGTTTATTTAAGGGACAGTTCTTGTGTATAAACACCGAGCGTGAGGTGGTGAGGAGAGGACCTTGCACATTCCGTGACGCCTGCGACAGCAGTGGCAGGTATGGAATGTCACTCCTTCAACACAGGAACTGTCTGATTGGAGAGCTGGTGCCTGTCCTGGGGGAGGCCAGGCTGGGAGGAGGGGTAGGAAGGAACAGGAAAATTTTAGTAACATTAAATAAGTGCACAAATAGAATCTGGAGCTATAATTGCCTCCATTTAACCGAGCCAGACACCGCCCCAGCTTCCTAGAGCTGGTGCAGAAAATGTGTCGGTGCTGCCCTTTGTCCCAGCCATACTGTGGGCAGGGCAAGGCTGAGGAAATCTCCTGGGGGGATTCCATGCTGGAGGGAGGGGTTTGGCAAGGTCGTTCCTATCCTGGAGTGGGTCCTTCCAGAAGACTGTTCTCCAAAGCTGGATGGCAGAAAACAGCTCCTGGAGTGAAAAACGAGAGGGTACATTCAGGGTTTAAAGCAGTTGGACCCACACTCTGCTGCTGGTCCTCGCATGGGGAGGAGACCACTCCGAGTAAAACCACTCCAAGTAAAACTGCCCCAGGCATGTCAGATCCTTCTGGCTTCCTGATGGCACTGGCAGGTCCTCACGGAGCAGCTCCGAGGGGAATGACCCCAACCAGCTGTGCCTCGAGACTGGCATGTACTTGTATGAAACCAGGGCAAGGAGGAAAGAAGCCAGTTTTTCCAGCAGAGGAAACCAAACAATTGCCCAAAACAGGCTGTAGAACTCGGGGCCTGAAAGAGGCAGAAATGCCGACTTGCCTCCAGACAGCAGAGTGGGGGAGAAATGCCCATGAGTGCGTCTGTGGTGAGGACAAAGGTGAGTTTGTTTGGCTGTGAAAACTGGCACCATTTCAGCAGCTTTTCTGTCGTGAGCTGTGTCCTGCCAGGACACAGGGAGCTTCAGGGAGCAGCAGGTCTGACCACAGGTCTGGATCCAGAGGCGCCTGAGCCCTCCAGGCCAGCAGAACAGCAGGCAGTGGTGGCAGAGAAAGCTACTGCCTGCACGCTCCTCTTTGGGATATTAATAAAAATAGCAAAAATGCCCTCTTTTCATTCTTCATTTTGTTTGTGTCAATGCACACTTCAGCTTTTCAGTTCTGCAGGATTTGGGTTAAAAACAGTGCAGGGAGGATGTCTCCAAAAGCCAAATGTTCCCCATAGAATTTACAGAAAGAGTTTATCTTGTACCTGTGTTGTGTACCCACTTGTTTTTACTCTGGTGGGGTATTTTGTTTGGTTGGTTTTTTGTCTAGCTTTTGAGGTGGTAGAGCTTTTCTCCCCTCCATATCGCAGTTCCTTGCGCCTGAAGAGGAAATGATGATCCTTCCTTGCCACAGAGGTGGTGTGAAGAGTCAGGGCTATATCAAGCTTGGAAGAAGAATAGGACTAAGTATAATTATTATTATTATTATCCTGCTGCCTCTGGTTGCACTTGAAACTGCTGATTAGTAAACATTTCTTTTGGGGAGTTGGCACAACCGCAATGGCCAGTGCCCTGCTTGGGTTACAGCCCAGGAGTGGGGCTGCTGCCTCTCCCTGGATCAGTCAGCAGCTCAGGCTGGAGCACAGGCACAGGGATGTGTGGGGTGAAGGCATAGTGACTGTGGAGGAACATTACAGGAACTGGAGCACCAGCACTGCAGTCCTGGTTGGTGTCACAGTTAATGATCACAATAAATTGTCTGTTTTGTTCTGCAGAAAAATATCTTTTGTCTGTACTTTGCCTTCCCTTTTCTTCTCTCTGTTTAAAGTGTGAAAATGCCCAAAGTCTCAGCCTGCCTTCACTCTCATGGTTTGTGTCACTAAGGTGAATAGTTACAACTAGTGAGGGCTAGTGAGGGAGTAGGACTAAATATGTCTGCATGGTTCTCCTGCTGTGTTTACTGGACCAGCAGATCACCCCACAAGACATACATAGGCTTATGCCAAGAGCCAAATTCGGCTGCCTCACACGCAGTGTAAACACGGAATAGATCTCCTGAAAGCAGTGGTATAGCATGGGATTTACACAAACATTAATAAGAGCAGGATCTGGTGCTGTGGCAGTGCAAACTGAATTTGGATCTCTAAAATAGTTACAAGAAACGAAGTGTCTGACAGCGCTTGCTGTTGAAAGCCATCATTTATTTTCTGTACAAGTTACGTCACCAGACTGCCCTCATAATTATGGCCATGAAAACAGAGGCAAGGCAGTAAGCTTTTCCTCTTGGATTCTAAAATAACATCAAATGCCTATAAAGGCCAGAATTTCCAAAGACCTGAGCTCACTAAAAGCCTGTCTCACAGAAAGGTTAGTAACACAGGTAAGCCAGACTTGCTACGGAAAAATTCTCTTTGTGGATTGTATTAATCTAAAGCAGCCCATTTATGACAAGTGCAAAACAGACAAACACACTCATTCCTATCAGACAGTACGCAGAGCGCCCAGGAATAGATGTCGTGGGAGCCTGGATCAGACAATTTCCCTGGGAAGCATAGCCCTGACTTATGCAGAACCTGAACCCTGCTGCTCAGTGGCTCTCCAGGATTGATTACATGTCTGTCCTAAGAAGCTTTCAACAAAGGAAGCTGCACTGATGTTGAAGTGTAAGGTCAAGCTCTCCTCTTGTGTAGGATGTTGTAAATCAGGAGCTATTCCACTGCCTGCCGCAGGGTAACCCCTGATTTACACCACTCTGGGAGCAGAGCGAGCACCTGGCAAGAAGCTGGCGCTTGTCTCGTGGTGCTGCCCGGATGGCCCCGCACGGTGGGAGAGGTGCCGCAGATGTGCGGGGCGGCCCCAAGAGAGGATCCGCTCCGTGCTGGTCACAGGGCAGGCAAGGACGAGGGGAGGAGTGAGGACGAGCGGCCGGTCACTGCATCGCCTCTGCCGCCTTTTCTGCTGCCGTCTGCACTGACGGGCAGGTGGCACACGGCCCCTGGGGGACACTTGGCCCTGGCACATCTGTCCAGCCAGCTATTCAGGCTGAGCTCAGGGTTTGGTGCTTAATGCCAAATTAATGCCTGTTTCACCTTCTATTCTCTGCTGTATATATAGCATATTTAAAAAAAAATATATATATATATAAAAGAGTCTGGAAGAGAGTGAGGTGTTTTAAATACCAATAAGGGTCTCTCCTGGGCAAGCTAAAACAGAAGTACTGGTCGGCAGCTGCAGGAGTTACTGAGAACTTGAGACTCTGGCTGGTCAAGAGGCCTCCTGTGTACAATCCTGCATGAAACCGGGGACAGGCACCTTATTAAAGCAGTCGGGCTGAAAACACTGGAGCTGTAGTTAATCACAGCCATTTTTGTTGCTCCCTCCCGTCTCACTCGATGGGTTTGTAGCACTGGGCAGAACAAATACACTGTTTTATGCACGTCTTGATCCACTTCCCATTACGCGGCAGGTCTGGGACTTGACTTTCGTCCTCGCTCTGCCCGAGGCAGCCGCTCGCCTGACAGGGGCTTGTGCTGGCTGTGTCGGGCTGTGTGATTTGGGCTGTGTGTGCTGGTGCTGGGCTGGCATGTGTGCCCCCTGTGTGACCAAGTGCACGTGACCATGCACGTGGCGAGGCCATGGAGGCCGATATCTTTGCTTTCTGGAGCTCAGGAAGTAGAGACATTTGGAATTTTTTTTTTTTTCATTTTATCAAGGTTGGCATTACAGTAGTCTGGGTTGCACCACAGCTATGTGTCAATTAAAACAACCCAAAGCTACAGCAGTGATTTGTCCCCACAGCCCAAAGGGCCCTTTGCTGCATGGATGAACCCTGCTGCCAGTCTCAACATGTGTCAAAACCAAGTAAGAAGCTCCTGAGGTTTGTGCATCACATTGTTTTTGTCCTTATCAAGGTTTTTGATGCTGTAATTTAATGTCTGAGCTTTAAACAACTTGGTTGGAGAAAAAAAAAAAAGAAATGCCATTTAAGCTCAAAGTTGGATTTGTATTAAAAAAGGACATTTTAGTTGTTCTGATGTCGCCTTAATCCCTTTTCAAGGAGTGAAAGGACTCGCATGCTGACCCTGCTGGGTTCCATGTCCTGGAGCTGTGCTGTGTTTGATGAATGGCTGGGACAGACAAGACCCATGGCAGTGGCAGGGGTGGTGAGACTGGTCTATTTTCACTCCCTGAGGGGTAGGTAACCAGCCTGAAGCTATGAAGTTGTGAAATATCTTTTTTTCTTTGCTAATATAGAGCTGTGCTTGACTCCATCCAGGTGCAGAAACATGCTTTGTTTCAAGTTTACAGACTGCTCCTTGTTGGCCCTGCCGACTTTGTGTGGCAGCCAGGGAAACAGAATTACCTGGCAGACCGGGACCCTTGTTTCTTTCCTCTTCTCAGCCCATAAATTATTATTCTCCCTCACCTATTAGCTGGCTGGACTATTTGCCTAAGCGGTTCCCATTAACCCCCTGTTTGAGCCTCACAATCCTTAATAAATATATATGTTTTCCTGTGCTCTTTCAGGATAGTTGATGATGTCCATTAACAGCAGGGGACCGTGAGGCACAAAAGGCTCAGGACTCGAATCCCAAAGATATTTAAGTGCCTAATGAGGCAGGCAGACACCAGTAGGATTTTTCAAGTGTGGTTAAGCAGGACCAGCAGCTACTTCTCGTGGGCAGTGGATTGTGTGTTACCATCAGTGGCTGTGCACGGCTTTGGACTTGGTTTTTCTGGGAGGATAAGCTGGTTGTTTCTGTATGGCTTGTTGTGGACAAAATGGGACTGTGAGTCAGGGCCCTTGCTGTCTTAATTTTCCAACCTCAGGAGCCAGTTGGCTCACTCTGGCCAGGGAGAGCATGCAGCCCAGCAGGTAGGCAGAGGAGGATGAGCCATGGATTTCACCTCTCTCCTGTGCAAGCATTTCACTTTATTCAATGCCTTGTTCCCACCTCTGGGACACAGCACACCTTGTCCTGCCAGAGGGCTTGGGCTCACGTGGAAGACCTGAGTGGGTCACTCTTCTTGGCCAATATTCCTGCCTACAAACTCTTCCAAAGTGCCACCTGTGCATCTTGAAGAGCAGGTGGAATCCTACTCCTGCTTCGAGCCTCCAGATATTTACTCTGCTAAGTGTTTTGTCGTGTGGTACACTACTAATATTAATGCAGCAAGTACCCAGACAGCTACTGGGGAAAGAAGGCCTGTGCAGAGACAGCAGGAGAAAAGGGGCAAATTTGAGTCTGGAACCACCTCCAGAGGAAGAAGAAGGTGAAATGAAGGAGGGAGGGAGCACAAATACACTGGAGACAGCGTGGCTAGAGCTTCACTTACAGCCTCAAGTGACCCCTCTGCCTAGGGACAGATCCTATGGCACAGTCACATCCCCACCCAGACCAGGGCGTGCAGAAGTGTAATGGTGTTTCTTTGCTAGTGGAAAGCTGGATATGTGAGAGGGTGGGTTTGCACTGCTGATTGTTGTGGAATACTCCTTTGCTGCTTTGCAGAGCCCTTTCCTTCCTTCCCTTTCTAGCCTAGTGGTGAGCTCATTACTGTAAATAAGAAGCTGCTGGTGTCTGTGCCTCAGTTTACCTTACCCATACAACTGAAATAGTCCCTCGTCCATAAATGGTTTGAGGGTAACTGTTTAACACTGATAAAGTGCTTTGAGCAGCTAGGACTGCAAAAGTTCCAACTACTATTATTAGTTCCGTGTCCTTGCTTTCTGTGTCAACCAGATCAGGGAGCCTCCTGGTACCATAGCAGCCTCCTGCAGCACCTGCTCCCCACACAGCACAGGCCACACAAAGCAGATTAGCCTACAGCTGGCCTTGTCAGGCCAAGGGCAGCAGTTCCCACAGCCTGTGGTGAGGGACTGAGTATCCAAAGAAAAATTTAAACTGAATACTTGTAAATACTCGGTTGCAATAGGCTGAGTTTTGCTGCTTGAGTGACTGAGAACCCAAACACTTATTTAAAAGGGAAATGGGGGTTTACATCAATGAATCTCAGGCTATATTCTGAACGTACCAGAAAAATTAGTGTGATGGTGTTGTTCCACAGTTTGTGGAGTAACAGTGCATTTGTAGTTGTTTGCAGCCACTCAGAGACTGAGTTCATGCTGTTCAGCTACACAAGTACTCCAAGAGGGTATCTGCTCTTGGATTCACAATTAAGCTTTGACATGTTACTTGACCAGTTTTCCCCAAGAGTGGAAGTGATTTCTTACAGATCTGATATTTCTCGCTATTTGGACTTTTCAACTAAGGTATGCTTGCCTTTTTTTTTTTTTTAATCTCCTCACATACCTATACATTTACTTTATTTTCTTCACAGAATCCTTCACACACCTGTGGACTGGCATGACTGGCTGTAAATAATGGTTGATGGGAATCCAAGGCTGTAAGAAGTGAAGTTACAAGGCTGGTAACTATTTGGAAAGTGACCCCCTTCTCCCTGGTTGTCTGTTTGAGACCCCTAGACCTAGTGTATTTTGAATTTGGTTCAATTAACCAACAGTACAAAGTCATCTAGCTGGGGAGGTGTGGGGGTGTACCTAGACAGATACACACAGAAATCATTGCATCAGACTCATTCTGAGATGGACCTGGCTAGAAGTGAGCTGTGAAATAGATACAGCATTCAACAGAGAGGAGCCAAACATTATTTAATAGAGGAAGCAAAAAAAGGTCATTGCATCCTGGAATGGTTACCAGTGTACAAGCCAGAAAACATGCCCACAATTCCAGCTGCTGTGCCAAAAGCTGACATGCTGAGCCGTCCATAGATCTGCCATCACAGGCTCACACTTTTCCAGCTCTCTGTAATTCAGGATGGTAAGAAACTGCTTCACCATTTTACCCACTGCTTCATCTTGCATTCCTTGATCAACTGGTCTAGAAACTCAAACCTGACACCTCTCAAGCTTCTTATAGATGGCTGATGTGCCCAAGAGTGTAGCAAGACACCATCTGCAACCGTGCTTGGCCCGGCATGAAATCAGAAAGGGAAACTCTTTTCATCTTCTCGCACCTTGAGGTCTGATCCCAAAATAATGTTTTCATTTTAGTTGTCTGTCAGTGGGTAATTTTATTCCTGATAGCTGCAGTACCTCCTGTTCCACATCCTCAAATCATCCTCAAACTTAAACTCTGAGCTATTCTAGAGGGAAAATATCTTCTTTGTGTATTTTATGTAGTGCCCAACACAATGAGGCCCCGATCTCTAGATGCTACAATAATACTACTAATAAATAATAACTCAACACTGAGATTAACACTGCCACACAGAGACCTTCTGATTTGGTACATTAACTTCTTATTCTTTTCATGCTGTGAATGTAAGCTGTAGCTGGAGATAAAAAGTGCTGTGAAGATTACTGTAAGTACTCTGATCTTCTGAACCCTGAATGAGGGTCGCTGTTGTATAATAAATTGCATTAAAATATAAATGAAAAGAAATCATGTACAATTTTTCCAGCAAGAATTATTCACAAGAAGCTTCATGGAAGAAATGACTGCATTAGCTCCAATAAAAACCATTATTTCTTTCAGGTGTCTGCTTGAAGCTTTGCTAATTGTCTGAAGAGCCTATATCAACACCTGATGTGATATTCAGGGCTGCTGAAGACTTCACTTATCTCAGTGATTTTGCAGAGCTGAGAGAGGGTTTGTTTCACTCCTTAGAGCAACTAAAAAAACTCCACTTCACAATAAAATTATTTTCTCCTGTTCACCAGAATGCAAAGATGACTCTTGAACTATAAACCAAGAAGTTTTTCTGAATACAGCATGTATTTAACTCTGTTGTGACAGCCCACCTCTGTCGTGCTCATTTGTATACTTCAAATGACACTTAAAATAACTTACATGCTGATTTTTAAGTGATTCAGACACTACTGTGGTTTAAGCTGCACATGTGTGGACCTTGACAGTAGGAGGAGGGTGTTGGGGGGTCCATCTTGCACAGCTTTTTATGCAGATGAAACCTTTTAGTGCCAAAGTGCTTCTGCTTTTACAAGGTATTTAAGCTTTAACCACTTCAGTCCTGCAGTCTCAGCTGCCCCGTGTCACTAGAGGTCTTTCAGGATTTGAATGAAAGCTCAGCCCTTTGGAGAACTTCAGAGCACAGAGCAAAAGCAAAGCACTTAACAGGTATTAGTCTGAAAGGTCCTTCTGTTTTACGAGCTATAGTTACACATTTAACAGGTAACTTTCTATTGCAATTTACATTTATGTGTACTAGAAGCTTATGCCTTTGTGTGCTATTTAATTTAAGAGGATTTTCTTCTATTTCTCCTAATTAGGGGCATTGTTCTGCTAAAATTAATTCGACTATCAGTTCGGGTAATTCAGTGGATATTACTAGCTTCCATTTGTTTGGTTCTTCTAATCCAAACTCATTCCAGTCCTCTTAAAATCTTTACTTACTATGCAAATTAGGTATGATACATGTGAGAATGAGTTTGTCTTCCTGTGAAATGCAGCTATTTCTCAAATAAAACATACTAACTGCTTCTAATATTTGCATGGAGAAAATAATAGGGGTTTTTCCTTCCTAAATATAGAATCAGCAAGTACCTGATAGTAATTTTTTCTGTCTTTAAAGAATCAGGATCTAATAGAAGGTATCTGCCTATTAGCCCCAGCAGATGTGTATATTTATGTGCATACACATATACAGGTATCTGCATGCGTCAGTGCCAGGTTTTGGTGACAGCAGTGCTGTGTATGCAAACCCAGGTATCTGAAAGCAAGCCAGCACCTGCCTGGTATCACAATAACAAATATGTACATTCAGCCAGTGTTTCTGAAAATGCTTCCCAAAATACAATTGCTATTTCCAGCCCTTGGGAGCCGCAGGATCCAGAAATACAACAAGCCTCTTATATAACTCACCTTATTGCTATTGTGAGTCAAGCAGCAAGGGGCAGATTTTTTTTTTTAGGGTGCTATAGGTGTTTTATTTGGTAACATGTTACTTGATAAAGAAACGATTAGGCTAATTGAGGGAAAAGCTAGACAGAAATAGGTCAAAGAGGTCTTAAAGTACAGCTTAAAAGAATTAAATCTGGCGGTCTTTATTTAGCAGGGACAAAAATAAACATCAGGTTAAAAACAGAGGACAATGACAGGAAACAAAGGGTGTAAGTGACACCACGCTAGAAAATCAAAAGATGCACTGATATACCATATCTTTTCTAATATCTAACTCCTAAAAGGAAAAAAAATGTACACATGTGAACATATAGACATACCTATGGATGTATGATATGTTTAACACTGCATTGTCTTTTCCAATTTGTCTGTCACAGGCAACTATAACCAAGAGAAAATTATTGTGCATTAAATGGATATAAATCATCTTTAACTTGACCTATGGGTTTGATTTAAAGATGCAGACTCCCCAACTCCACTTAGTTTTGCCCCCTTACTCTCCATAACAGTAGGAAAGCAAGCTAATATTGTTATCAGGTACGGTTATGCTCCCAAATTGCACTTTGATAATATCAATCTCATAATACCTTGGTTCTCCCTGGCATGGCAGTTCTACATGTGTATTTATTATTTGCATTACCATAGTGCTACAAGAGCCTGGTATGAATTGGGGTCAACACTGAGAGCTTTACAAAGGATGAAATGAGAGAACTGAGGAATCCAGGCAGCACAGACAACATAATGAACTGTGACCCTGTATTGTAGACATTAAAGGAATGATAGGTTTGAAGAAAAACTGCCAGCAACTTTTGGGCTGTTTACAGGATCTTTTCAAATAAAAGACAGCCAAAAGAATGCACAGAATAACCTGTTTAAAGATATTACAAGGCTGTGAAAAGTGGCATTGTGAGCTGAATGAAGCTGTAGTTAGATGTCAGCAGGGAATGGAAATGGCAAGTGGCTACTGGCAAGACAGGTTACTGAGACCTTCCAAAGTAAAGACACATAGGAAAGGATCCATATGATAGAGCAGGCTGAGCCAGCACACGGATGGAAAGAGCGGAATAACATGGTAAAAAGGACAGACTAAGAAAAATGGTCACTGTAGCAGCATTCTCAATGAGTAAGACAAGGTTATATTTTTCAAGGCCAAAGAAAAGGATGTTGCAGTAATTGAGATTTGAGAAGATGGGAGTTTAGCTGTATGGACAGATTTAGACATAGTCTGACCATAAAGGGCTAGGGAAAGGTCTGAGTCAAAGATGATTACATACAGACAGATAATAGCATAATAGATAAAGTAGAGAGTACTTGTGGGAGAAGGCTTGACACTATTTTAACTGTACTGAGCTGAAAATGACATTAGCATTGTCAATTAACCAGTTTTTATCCAGATGGTCCAGGGATTGGAGGCTGGAGTGTTTGTGTGCTGTCTGGGCTGATTACAACCCAGGCACCATATCCTGCAGTACAACAGAGCGAGGACCAGGCTCAGAAATACAGACACAGCCTAAACATCCCGATCCGTGCTCATTCACCGAACGTTAATAAACTATGCTCTTGCAGGTCCAAACAGTTATCAGGGGAATCATCAGTCAGGGGACTCAAAGCACATTTCTTCCAATTCACATCACCTTCAGGCATCTGACCATGCAGGTGTGGGACTCACAGGGTGTTTGTGACTGTGTGCAGAGGAAGGTGAAGTCCCACAGAAGAGTCATAAGAAGGTACTAGAGATATAAGCTAAGAGTTTATTCAGGAAAGCACGTCAATCTGCAATGAAGAGGCATAGCTGGGAAAAAACTGAGTGGAAAATGTTGTTTGGGCTGTGGTTGTAGTACACATTACCTGGGGGATAAAATGTGGATTAACTAGAGCAGCGACCCAAGGAGAAAGGCCTGGTTAATGTCTACTGGAAGCCAGAAGGCATGTAAGAAACAGTCCCTCAAAAATGTGCCAGTAAGTGCATTAGAAATGTAGGAGGATAAAAAGGGAGAGGTCGGTCACTGAGCAAGGGCAGAGAGTATTTCACTTCACAGGTTCAGGTAGAATAATAGTTGCGATCATTAGAGGTTATATGAGCAAAAGGCTGTTTGAGACTTTATCTTTTGAAAGAAATACAAAGGGTGTAAGCCAAGTTGGAAAAGATCTAGGACAAAATTGATGGAAACAAATTTATGAGAACATTTGTGGAGAGCACTTTTAGTGATCCGAGTCAGAAATGAGTAAGGAAAAAAAAAAACCTTTCTGGTTTTCACGATGTCAGAGAAAAGCTTTAAAACATTGTTTGAATGAAACCTTGAATGAATGACCAGCTATGAAGGATCCTCTGTGTGTACACACACATATGCGTAGACCTGTACATATAACTGTATATACATATATATATATACCCATACATATATATACATATATATACATATACATATGATTTACAGTTGAAAATGCCACACTGGAATCAAGCAAACCAAGACTTCAAAACTGCATCAGTGAATTTTCTAGCTGATCTTTGCTGAGACGATGATGTCAGAAGCAAAGGTATATCATACCAGAAATCAACACACAAAACTGTGTGTGTGAGGGAGGTCGAACATTTCATTTCATCTCCTTTTGTTCACTGATTGCTTCTGCTGCTTATCAATATAAAAGACACAATTTCCATGCTTATTGTACAAAAATAATTTTTGTTCCAGAATCATTTTTTTCCGTCATAAGAGGCACCAGCCCAATTCCCTTGTGGTTTTTTGGTTTTGTTTTTCTAAAGTTTTTGGAATTCCAGATGTAAACTGTTGATAGTAAAGAAGGCACTTAAAAGTAATGAATAAAATTGTTGTTAAAATGATTGTCTCGTGGCTCCTTCTGAAAGTACAAATGCATGGCTCAAATGCCTGGTATAAATGCATGGTTCACCTCTAAGTGCCTTTAGCTCAGAGTCAGCTCTTCAGATGATGTAAGAATTTATTCACAGACAAAAAATAACTGCCAAAATTAAACTGGAGAAAGACTTTTTCAGGAAGACATAGAAAAGCAGAGGTGATAGTTGTTGGTATGAGACTTGTGAACTGGCAGGAGACATTCTCCCTCCTAAAGGAGCCCTGTGCTGGTGTGATGGGGCACTGCTGGGGCTGAGATCTGCCTTAAACTGAACATTGAGTTCCTAATTGCTCGGAATCACAAAGGAACTCAAGGTTACTTTTGGTATTATATTATTCCCTTTATTTTTTCTTTGATCAGCTCTTCTGTGGTATCCAGCCCTGTGAGCAGGGAGGAATTACCCTTCCACTCACAGGAACAACTTAGGGTTGGTCACACTGCTGGAGAAGCTCGACATTGTTGTTCTGTAACTCAAAAATATGTTTTATAACATCAAAAAATTGCATGGCAATATCACAAATCCCCTTTTCCTGAGGACATCAGACAGCAGAGGGTCCCCAAATCCCACCGTGCCCTCCAGACATCCACAACTGCTCTCTGTACCGTGACAACGGGCCATTTCATAAAGGATTTTTATTTTTTAATTTTACATGAGTGATCCCCTTGCCATCTGCATCACTAATTCTCTTACTTCTTTTATTATAGTGTTTATTCTTATAGTTCGCTCTTTTTATCATAGTGTTCACTGGCGGTCAGGGGGGCATCCAGGGGTGTCCCTGATCACTCGACTAGCTCGATCTGCTTCACGCCGGCCGCACGTCCCTTTCCTTCCCTCCCTTTTCTCCGGGTGTTTCCCTCAGGAACGCTCTACGGGACACGGTCGGCGGCGGTCACAGCGCCGACCCCCCAGGGACCCCCGAGCCCTCACGGCCTGAGGGGCCGGACCCGCCCCGCCCCTCAGCTCCGGCCCCGCCCCGGCTCTCGGCCCCGCCCCCGTCGCTCACACATTAACCCCGCCCCTCCCTCCCGGCCCCGCCCCTCGCCCGCCGCTCCCGGCAGCCCCCGCGGGGTGGGGCGGGCGCGGGCCCGTCACGTGACGGCCGCAGTCGGGCCCGCGGCGGTGGCGGCGTCGGGAGAGTCGGTGTGGGACCGTCCAGAGCCCGGTTAGTGTCGGTGTGGGACCGTCCAGAGCCCGGTTAGTGTCGGTGTGGGACCGTCCAGAGCCCGGTTAGTGTCGGTGTGGGACCTTCCAGAGCCCGGT
>JAWWLV010000158.1:12965670-13003141 GCA_035041135.1 Platyrinchus mystaceus | reverse complement strand
GTCCAGAGCCCGGTTAGTGTCGGTGTGGGACCTTCCAGAGCCCAGTTAGTGTCGGTGTGGGGCCGTCCAGAGCCCGGTTAGTGTCGGTGTGGGACCTGCGAGAGCCTAGGGAGTGTCGGTGTGGGACCCCTGAGAGCCCCGGGAGAGTCGGTGTGGGACCTTCCAGAGCCCGGGGAGTGTGTCTGTGTGGGACCTGCGAGAGCCTAGGGAGTGTCGGTGTGGGACCCCTGAGAGCCCGGTGAGTGTCGGTGTGGGGCCCGTGAGAGCCCGGTGAGTGTCGGTGTGGGGCCCGTGAGAGCCCGGTGAGTGTCGGTGTGTGGCCCTCGAGAGCCCGGGGAGCGTCGCCGAGAGCCCCGGTCGGTGCCCCCGGGCCCGGCGGCTGGCGGGGCTCGGCTGCCCCGGGCTGTTCGCGACCTCAGCTCCGGCCTCTCCTGCTTCACGCCCCGACGTGCAGCATCAGTCCTGGAGCAGGATTCCCACCTTTCTTGCTAGAAAAAGTCCTCTCCCGTGACGTGAAAATACCCCGAGTGCTCTTGGTTCGCCTTCAGACTTCTGAGCCTCTGTGGCGTTCGTTTCTGAGTGGTTTAAATTTCGTTCGAGGCATGTGACTTCTTTCGGTGTCCACGGCTGAAGAGCTGAAACCTTCCATGGCAGAGCAAGCTTTTTAGTTGATTTAAAGCAAGAAATGGCTCTTGAACACGACAGGCTGTTTCTGCTTGCTGGGTTTGGTGCTGTGGCAGTCAAAAAAGCATGTTTTCTATTTTGTGTAGTTGGTGAGTTTTGGTTTGGTTTGTCTGAGTTTTTTCAGATGTGCGTTTATTAAGAGCATAATAAGGGGGTTAGCTCTTTGCACAGAAACCTCAATTTTTCTTGGTACTATAGAAAGCAGCAAATTCAGTATTAAAAATGTGTAGATGTTAAGTATTTTGTAGTTGGCCTGTAGATTGACTTGTCACAATAGGCATTAACCAAAACTGTGAATGTTTAAAAAATACCTTGGCTCTGTGGCACAGCACCCGTTCTCTGCAGTATTGTGCTCATTGCTTGCTAGTGGGCATACATTTGTTTATCATTAGCCAGATTTGAGGAACAAGGTATGTCACGGTATGGGAACAGTGGGACATAAAGCCAGAAACTACTTCCTGCTCTAGTTTTCTTTTTAATGTTAATTTGTGGTTTAGGTGGTTAAAAAAAGTTAGGCTGTAGAGTTATTAACAAAGCTGGTAATGAGCCTTAACACAGGAACTTCTGACACTCCATGTGACTTCATTGTGTGGCAAATGTCACAGGAGATGAGTTATGGAGTTGTTTTCAATAAAATGCAGAATTTTCCCTTTTTGCACTTTTGTTTGTCATTCTGTGATTGGTCAGAAGGAAACTTGCAAAGGACGCACTTGCTGAAGAGAGGGGCTTGTAGCATCACTGAGGCCGAGCAAACTCTGGTGCTAATGTATTTCTGTAGGTAGGGTTACAGTGTTAACTAACAGTACTTAATTGAAAGTGCAAGACTGATTTAATGAGATGTAATTTTAAATCTGTAAAACTGTAAATATTGTGTGTGTTCTTTTAAAGGAGACAACATACTAGTTTCTCTAAGGACTTGAATCGGGTAGAAATAAGATTTGTTTCATGGTCTCTTCCTTCTGCCATTGCCAAGTTACATAGCAGTTTTCATATGAGAATCATTCCTGAGTGTATTTGGGAAAAGAAACAAATGTCAGTGTTCTTTGGGAAGGCTTGAGAGAGGAAATGCTTAACTGTGTGCAGAAAGGTGCTCAAATACCTCAGAAAGGTGCTCAAATGGGGAGCATAAGCATAGTTAAAGGTCTGCATAAGACTGACTTTAAAACATTTCAAAAACAGATCTTATAGGTTTAGAAGTTCTCAATTCCAAATACTTGATGCCAAACCTCCTGACACGAGGTAAAACATAAAAAGGACTAGTACTGTTGGTTTCCTTTCTCCAGAATGTTTTGTTAGAACTATTCTGGGGTTTTGCTTGCTTTCTGAAGTTTTTTAAAAGTAATGTCAGTTGAAATTTTCTGGCAGTGCTAACAATGTTTTCCTACCTGATCCATTCCTGTCAGGGGGCAGCTACAGCACGGAAGTCAAAAGTTGTTGGAAAGTTGAAGGAATGAACACACTGTTTTCCTCTCATCTTACTGAAGCAGGAGCATTTATGTTTTATACAACTGAAATGACTTATTAAATCTGGAGGCTTCTGAGCAAAAGAACAAAAAGGTAAGTGTCTTTAAGTAGACTGCTTGTCACCTTTGTATAAGATGAGGTGTTTTTCAACAAAATCTAACTGATGTGCAACATCTTGGCTGTGTTGTTCCATGCAGTGAGTGGAAAGGCCACATGCCAGAAACTGGGATGTGACTGGACCCATCAGTGTGTAACATACACAGGCAGGTGTGGGAAGTATCAAACTTTCTATGCCTGTTGGTTGAAAGAGAGCACACCCAAAAATGTGGTGCTGCCCCATGAATGACTTCAACAGGGTAGTCCCAGTCCCTCCTTTCTTAGAGATGGAAGCAAACAGTGGTTTGTGGGTGACTTCATCATAGTCTATTAAGTCATAATCTATTTAGTCTACTTTTTAAAGCACAGATCAGCTCAGAATGGTACTTTCTCTGTGGCATTATGTGTATTCATGTAGTGGAAGAAAGAACTAAACAGCAGATGACAGAGGGTGAGTCTGATGCATCAGTTGTACATGTTTTCAAAGGAAAGTTGGAGGAAAGTCTGAGTAGGGGATGCAATTTTAACTGTTAGTGTCATTTTTTTAATACAGTATATCATGTGTAACAGATACAATTTCCATTTCTCTTGTGGAATCATCAGCTAAATCTTTAGCAATAGAACTACAGTGGCCTAAGGGGATATCTTTCAAGAAGAATGAGCAGAGAACAACTGAAAGCTTTCTTAATAGAAAACTTGGAAGCTGTGTTTGTTATCCCATAGGCTTTCCTGTCAACTGCATCAGCTTTTGACAATGTGGGAGGTATGCATTCCCTGCAGGGGATGCAGAGTGGTGAAAATAGACTGGGTGGGTTTAGAAAGCCACAGATCAGCCTTCAGGCAGAGGTTTCCTACAGATGTAATGTTGATTCTAGAGGTAATCTGACAAATGGTTCCTTAAAAACCCCTGCTCACTTCTGTTGGGGCATCTGATCTAGGCAGGTTTAACTGTTAGAGGGAAAACCACTGTTTCTTTGATCCACTCACAAGACTGAACTTTTCATTTAAGAACTCAGCTACCAGATTGAATGTTAAGAAGCAGTCTGGGAAAAAAGATAATCATGGCAAGAGAAAGGTAATACACATAAAACAAATACAAAATTACCAGTAGGTGAGTACAAGTGGACAGAAATAATTGGTACCATAAATTGCAAGAAATAGACCTCCAAAAATTGCTGGAAAACAGGCCTTAGCAAATAATTATATATATTACCACTGAAACAGGTCCTGCTTTTCTTTGTAATGGTGATATAAAGCACGGAAATTATCTAACTAACAGATCAGAGTCCATCAGCAGATAAGTTATTTAGTGTCCATGATGGCACGTGTCTTACTGTATCATCTGTCTTTGTGAGAGGACTTTTAACTCCCTTACAGGGAAGCTTGCCAGGATAAAAGCTAGGGATATCACCCTAAGCTGTATTTTCAGTATAATTTCAAAGGAGGAAGCAATTGGGTTGATAATTAGAAAAAAGTAATGTTACAAACCTTTGTGTTAGATCTTGTTGGAAGTTGTGATTTACTTTGAAAATAGGGTGGGAGTTAAATTCCATGAGAAGTTAAGACAGTAAAACAAAAACTTTCAAATGGAGGCAGGAGAAATATCAGTCAAGGCAGAGCTCAGGATTTTTTTTTACTCCCTCCAGCTATTATTTATTCAATACCTGGCTCCAACATACAAGCTAAAGAATTTTTTTTAAGGAACGTGTGCACAGAAGTGCACAGGGATTTGGTGGTACTGAGATTTATTTTTTTTTTGGCCAAACTTTCTGCCAGGCTGTTGCTGCTCGGTGCCATTTGTAGAATTCCATTGTCAGGATACTACTTTCTGTTAGTGTGAGGGTTCCTGCTAATATCTCCAAAACTCCCTGGTATAGTGAGCATGTGAAATAGGAGTGGGCAGGCAACTGGTGCACTTCTAATTTGCTTGGTGAATTAACAGTCACTTGACTGTTGTGAACTGTTGTTTGTTTGCATTTGTTCACGTTGAGTCCTCTGGGGACAATGACTTGCCCTGTCAAATGCAGGGCACATTAGGGAACAAGAGAATGCTTTTTCTGGGAGATGGAGCGTCTCTGGCTCTTCACAAACAAATTCAGCAGTCCGTGTTGAGTTGTACAGCTGCTGTTCACAGTCTAGTAGAGAACTGGCTACATGAGGGATTCTGGAGTGCATCTTTCTTAGGGACAAGAAGCCTGGTGGACTTCTGCTGCATTATTTTTGTTTCTGAGTGTAGTTCTTTTGTGCTAAAATATAACTGGTTAAACAAGCTTGAAAGAGGTGCCTTTATTTGTATGGACTGAGTTGGTTGTGGCTCTTTAGTCTCTCTGTGTTTTATTTTGGTTGATTGGTGCTGTTTGGTTAGGGACAGCTGATGTCTGGAAAACTGCCTTCATTGCTGTAGTTTTTTATTCTGACTTGTGTTTGTATCCCTGTACTCAAGCACAGTGAATAATTATTTACTAGTGTAATACTATTTTTCTTCTATTTGAAATAATTGCTTATTTGGTATCAGGTCTAGCTATGAAAATAACTTCATTTTTGTCTAGACAGGCAGATGCCTTGGAGATCTTCATCGATTAACTCCATGCACTGATGGCTTTTGGGTGTCATATAATTGTCCAGTTGTAATTTTTGGAAGTGCTCCATTTCTTTTCTGAATTACTGTGTCAGCAAATGAAAGGACACAGTAAGTTTTGTAACTATTTAGGAGAGGCCTGGGAGAGGCACAGGCTTTGTTCATTCTTGCACAAACCATTACCTGGAGCAGAATTATGAGAACTTTGTGTGCTGTGATTATTTCTGTGTGACAGAAATTATTATTTCTGTGTGACAGAAATCTAAATGATTCTAGAAGATGTTCTGGTGAACTTTTTCTTGTTCATTTTTTGCATAAATCTGACTCTGATAAAAGCAAATAATTCTCATGCTTATCTAGATGCCTTTATATTTTATATACATATATAAACACACAAAATAACTGTTTCAGTTATAATAATACAAATCATGGATGTTTCTTCATCATATTAACCTCTCAGTATATTCTGTAAATGTCTTCAGTATATGTTTTAAAGCTTATTTAGATTTTTTGTGTGGACATATGCTTGTTTCTGGTGGCATTTATTCACAAAAAGCAGGTGGGGTCCTTGAATTGACTTCTTAAAATCTGGCCCTCAGTGCCTGCCCTTTCAAATGTTGTGCCTCCATTCCCATGAATCCTAGGAAGCACAAGTATAAATATCATCTTTAATGAAAATACAGATCCCAAGCAATTTAATTGTTATTGTAAGATCATTGGAGCCCACATTTCTTGATAGTGTTACTATATTAAGTTCTGGTAATTTTAACAAAGCTCTGTTTATTAGTTCAAGTTTAATCCAGTAAAATTTGCTTTGTCTCCCTGCTGTTCTAGATTCAGGGAAGAATGTTCAACTGTTTGTAACTGCAGAATATCATAAACAAAGTTGTCTGATTTGTTTTAAATTTGCAGAGTAATTGTACTTCTGTTCAGCTGCTGACAAGCGTGAGCTTTGTATGGTTTTCAATTTTTATGCAAGTGTAGAAGTACATAAGGGTGATATTGGGGAATAAAATGTGTTTGCAGTGGAAAACTATTTGCAGGATTTTTTCTCTGTGTGGAAGGAGTGCTGCTGCTCTGTGATAATAAGAAAGTTGTAGCTATTTTAAGGCTATGGTAGAGTATGTTTTTTAAATTGTTCATGGCAATATTACTTTGTGAGGCTGCCAGAAGCTGCTTCTACAATTTGACAGAAAAAGAAATAATATTATAAAAGGAGATATATTTCATATTCATTTTACATGTTTCTGAAAACTTATTTTGCCTTAATATAGAGGAGTCCACTTCCTTAAGGGTTTGTCCTTGTTTGATGTGTACTTTTAATGAGAATTTTGTCTGTTGTCTGAAGGTCAGAGAAGCATAATGTAATCCAGGTTGGAAGGGACTTCAGGAGGCCTTGCTCAGAGGAGGATCAGACCCAGTTGGTCAGAGCTCTATTCTTCCAGGTCTTAGAAACCTTAGAGGATGGAGACTGCAACCTCCTTGTGCCCTGTTTTCACTGCCTGACTTTTGGCTTATGGTGCAAAAGGAGGGGTTAGGGTTACTTGGCCACAGTTTACCTCTGGAAATGTGGGTGGTTATAATTGTGCTTATTAGTATCTGGGTTTTTTAGGTGTGATTGGATTTCAGAGTAAAATTTTTGCAGCATTCAGAAGAATTTTTCCACTTATATACTGATGAAATAACGTGCATTAATTTTAGTGAAAATGCTTGGATTTAAAAAATACCCTGACAGATAATACCTTATCTTCATTACATATTTATTCAACTTGATTAGCTCTGAATAACTCTAATTTGCATCACTACAGTGTTGAAAATGAAACAGAGTAGTAGGTTGTAATTTTATAACGAAGTATTCTATAGAAATTGAAGTCAGATAGTGAATTCATTCTCACTGTAAAGTATGCTGAAAAAAATGAGTCTCAAGAAGAATTACACAAAGGAAACTTGCATACACAGAAACACAAATTGCTGCAAGAGCCACACACACCTTGTTTGCTTGAAGTGGCCTGGTGGGGTGGCAGCGTGGAGGGGAGCTCTGACCTCTGTGATGTCAGGTTCCTCAAAGACAAATTTTTCTGAGAACCTGAAAGGATCTGTGTCTGTTTCTTTTAACTTTTCTGCATCTCTGTGTAAATTGTAGTCAGTGTTCTGGATTATTTCCGAACCTCAGCTCACCTTGTGTAGTTCTACAGTTCAGCCAAAGCTCAGTGAATGTGCAGTAGGGGGAGGAAATAATACAGAAAGCAAAGGAGGAAACGGAAGGGCTTTTGAAACACTCGGTGCTGTTCCCTGTGTGAGCAGCAGGAGTAACTCGAGACTGGAAGGGATAAAGGAACGTCCAGACGAGCTTTTGTTCTGCAGAGCTTTGGCAGTGCTCTGGCTCCGAGGTGAGTGTCTGGGAACCTGGGTGGGCTCTGTGACCCCTGCTGAGGTCCTTCCTGTGGCTCTGCTGGTGCAGTAGCTGTAGTTGCAGGATGAACAGCCAGCTCGGGTGTGCCGGTACCTGCTGCAGTCAGAATTTCCATTTTGCAGAGCAGATCTATTCAGGGTTGTCACACCTTTTAAAAGTCACTTTTCTATGGCTTGTTTGTGCACTCTTGTCTCTCGTGGTTAGTGCAGCCTTAATTTAAATTTATGTGAGCGCCAGTTAAAACCATTTAATCTCTGCTGTCATAGAAAAACTGGTGCTGCTGTGCCTCTGTCTGTCTCACCTGGCACTTCTCACTTAAAATACAAATAAAAACCACTTCATGTGGAAAATTTTTTAAAACAAGCTTCTGAGTAAATATATGCCTTTCACCTTTATAAAACCTTAAAGTTCTATCAATTAAGGGAAGTCTGAACAAATATTGGATGTTCATAAGTTAGCGTAGTAATATAGCAAAAGTTAAATCTACCTTAAGTTTTGTGGTATTTAAGATAGTGCAAGAAAGGAAAAACTGTGAAAGTATCTTCCCTTTAAATATTATTGTCAAAACATTAGACTCCAGTGTTGCAGTAGTATTTCTGTAAAGGATAGTTTGAAAGGGCAATGCTTTAATTTTGATTGCTACTAGGTTTTCATTTAAACTGTTGACACTGCACTAACATTAGTTCAGGACCACTGTTTCAGTGTTTGGAGAAAGCTGAGGTAGCTGGAGACCCAGAAGGGACACACAGGCTCTGTGGCATTCAAAAGTGTTTTTCTTCACTTTTTTTACTTAATGTGTGTTCCTTTGTTAAGTATTTTTTTTGTGGAGGGATCTGATATTTTTACTGATAAACTGTATGACTGAATGTTACAGCTCTAAACACAGTGTCAGGTTTCCTGTGTTCTTTATGAGAGATGCAGACTTGGGCAACAAACTTGTAGAAGTTCAGGTTGTGGTTTCCCACGTTATTCCTGCAGACACCTTGCTGTGCTGTTGTGGTGCCGTCACAGCACTTTTTGCCTCTTGCAGTCGGATCTGTCACTTGTGTAGGACTGTTGCAGTGTCACTGCCAGCCCACTGTTACACAGGAGCATGGGCTGACTTGTCAGGGTGCAGAGAGATCTGGGCAAACTTGCCAGTGTTGAGAGGGGAGAGAAGGTGCTTATTTAAGACTACAGTGTTACATTTATGGAATAGGAACAATGATTGTGTAGTCTGTAGTGCCTTTACCCCCCAAACAAACAGAACCTCTTCAGGATTTCTGTGGGATGTCAGATCAGTTGATGAAGGGTGTGTGATGAGTGAAAGGGAAGCGTGAGTGTTTTCCCAGTGTTACTTCTAGAGACCCCTTGTGCACTGTTGGGAAATAAGGATGATGCATACTGTGTCATGAGATTCTGTCTTTTAGTAATATCATTTAAAAAATAAATAAAATCCTTTTCCTTCAAATACGTGAAGGTTGTTCGGACCAGAAGGCCGGACACTCCCTCTTCTGGTGTGCTAACTGAAGCTCCAGTTAGGAAATGGGGGATTGTTTTTAAATGGAGAAGTACTGTGGAACTCCTGCTGGGGTTTTTTTTGTTGTTGTTGTTTTTTAAACTTGAAACACTTGAGTGTATTGACATGCCTGTGACTTCAAGAGCTGTGCAATAATACTCCAAGTAGGTTGCATTTCATAATATGTGTTTCCAGTCACTTAAAACAAGCATTCTAATGTCTGTTGACTGAACTAATAATAATATTCCAACAACTGAATTCCAGTCTAGAGCTTGAGTCAGAATATTTCTTATAACAAGAACCAATTGCAGAGCTAGTAATGAATTTGTTTGATTTAGGTGCTTTTAAATAGTGACCTTCAATTATGAGGCATTGTGTAATGTTTTTAATTACCAGTAACTTGCAAAACATTCTTGTAAGTTCTTGGTATCTACCTGTGGACCTCCAAGATCTAAAATTCTCTGCTGTAAATAGTATGTAGTCCAGGAGGAAGTTTAAGTCTCCAATTTGTGCTTATTTGTCAGATACCTGGTATGGCCTCATCATCAACACCTAAATATAATTCAAACTCCTTGGAGAGTTCTTCAAGTAAAAGGGTGAGTGTAACTTTCTTCATGTTTTTATTTTTTTTACATGAGAGTTCCCAGAGATCATTGTCTTGCATATTTGGTTAGAAAAATGAGTATTTAAATGAATTCTGGAATGTATATACTTATTTTTATTGCTAAAATTCTAATGCAGTTAACTGAGTTAATTTAAATATCTTTTGGAATGGATGAGTGAAGCCTTCTCTGTCACAGCTAATGAGAGCTTCCTTCAAATCAGTTCTAATGTGCTCGTATCCTTGAAACTTTCTGGCACTTTGTTGCCCTAGAAAGATTCTGTATTTCAGTTGCTAAGTTAAATCTTATGTTTATTTGACTCAGTTTTAAAATGTTCATCTGCAGTGAAAAATACATTAAAACAATATAAGTGTCATCCCCCTCTGCTTTTTGATGCTGTGCAGCTGAAGAAAATGTGACCTGGGTGCAAGAAAACAGAACCTACTGAACGTGGGAAAGTCACAAAAGAGTAGATTGTGTGTGATAGTTATGAGTACATTGCTTTAGTAATTTCAGTTGTTTTGTTCTTCCAAGTCCAGTGTACTTGGAAAATTGAATGCACAAAGTTTGCAGAGAACTCACAGTATAGAAATTAAATTCTAATTTAGTGCGAATATAATTGACTATGCTTTTAGGAGAAAGATTAAAACATGCTTATGTTTCAGATCTATTCAACCTTTAAATGTTTAATAGCTGCAGTTTAAGATAGTGGTATGTTCCTGTTTTGGTTCAGTCTGTCAGTTCCTACTGTGGCAAAAACTGTTCTTTCCCATGCAGGAATTACTTTTAAGAGCTTTTTTTTAATCTGAAACTTGGAGAAATTGTAAATAAAATATGGTGTGCTGTTGTGCTTCTCTTCTCTAGACTCTAAAAGATGGAACTAATTGGGAACAAAATGAAGAAATACCTCGTTTGCCAGGAGAGACCAGAGTTACAGGTAAAGCTCTAGAGCTGCCTGATGCAGTGTGTTCAGCACTCTGGCACATACATGGATCTTACTGGATTGTTTTGTAATTTGGACTGGTTTGGGCTGGGGGCCAAAGTAAGTCATGCTGAAATATCATGAATTTTTCCAAGTAATTGTGATAGGGACTTTTTATCACTTGTCACAAATTACTTTTTAAGCCTTTAAATTCTTGATTTCCACCCATAGCAGATTCTCTGATAGAAGGAAATTGCAAGACAGGTTATGTCATAATTGTATTTACAGACTAAGTAGCACATATCTAGTGATGAAAGCTCCTCCAAGCTTTCCAAAGTCAGGAGAATTCCACATGCCACCATGTATGGATACCTTGTACAATATTGTGGAACCTGAGCCCAAATTGTGACTTCCCTAAGTATCATCTTGTCCTTGACACAATAGGGCATGAACAGGGCTACTCTGCCCTCGTTGGCTTTTACATACAGTGATGTTGTAGCATAAGAGAGATTAATGTATTTTGTACAGTTTTCTTACTTGATGCAGGATCTTCCTGAAGTGGACTTTTTTTGCTGAGGTCTGTCTTTTTATTTGTGGAGCTTCTCCTCCCCCCTGCTGAGGATTTGTTAGGTGGGTTTGGAAACAAGATTGGCTGAGGTGAAAGCAAAGTGATGATTCAGAGGAAGCAGGGTTTTTTTTAATGAGGAAGGAATGAGGGAGAGGGTGTGGGACTAAGATGGATGTATGATATAATCTGTATGAAAATTGTCTGTGCTTCAGGGCACCACACTGGAAGGATGGTGCTCGTTGTGGAAGGCAGATAAGTAGACTGGGCTAAAGAAATGAGTGGACAGGAAGAAATAGATGGAAGTCTTTAATGTCATGGCTGGACTTGATGGTCTCAGAGGTCTTTTCCAGCCTTAGTGATTCTGTGATTCTGATTGCATTGCTTCACTTAAATCTTCTTTTTGAGTGGTATATTTTAGTATTTGTTTTGTTACTGTCCTTGCTGAAACACTGCTGATGGCCCTGCTGTATTTGATTGCCTCAAATTGAAATGTAATGTTTCTCTTCAGCATGCTGAATTCCCTAAACACTTCACAACTTGAACTACTACTTCAAGGCAGAATTGGTACAGAAAGATATAATGGCATCAACAATGTATTTCTTTTGGGATAGTGAATAGAGTGGTACAGTAACTGCAGTACTCACTGTTCTATGTCCCACCCTCTCCCATGTACTGCTGAGAACACAAATGTAACGAGGGAAAGCTACTGAAATCTGTGCACTTAATTCAGAGAAGTTTAGTATATGAGTCTCAAATAAAAAACTCATGGATAAAACTCAAATTTATTACTTTTTAAAGTCTCTGAGTGGCTTTTATGAGTACAGCTCTCTTTTTATTTTACTGCTGCTTAACTGATGCTGTCTTTAGCTCTCATTTTGTCTTCTCACAACGTTTAAGAAGTGCTGCATTTCTTACAGACAAGGATGTTATTTATATGTGTCCATTTAATGGCCCGGTTAAAGGAAGAGTGTACATCACGAACTACAGGCTGTACCTAAGAAGTGTGGAAAATGTGAGTAATATGCCACAATTACTTCCATGGGATGAGTTGGCTTAAAACTCCCTTTTGTTCACCCCTGCTGCCTTTGAATTATTTTGTGGCCAGTTAACTTGTTTTATTTTTGGCACACATGTGCTTGTGGAATTGCATGGGAGGCTTTTTGCTTGAAATGGTCTGTCAAGTTTGTAATAACCATATCTTAAATGTGTAATGGCTAAATAGTAATTGTCTTTGTGCTTCTGAGAAATCTGTATAAAAACAGAAGTTCTTCAAAGTTAAATGTGTTGTAAAAGTCTAATTTTTGCCTGGTAAAATTAGTTCAATCACACTTAACTGATACCTTTATATTTTTCCTGTTGGAGGTTTCTTGATAGCTGTTGCCTTTACACTTATTGTGTGATAGATCAAGGGCAGCAGCTAATGATGTGCAATAGTTCTTAACATGGCTATCAGTAAACCAAGACTTGGATTGTCCATGAAAAGGAAAAGAAAAATACTCTTGTGGGTGGGGGGAGTGGTAGTTGTTTGATAAGCAGCGATATGGAAGAGAATAAAATGTGTTTGTGGTCTGTTTTATATGTTTGGGTTTTTTTTAAAAAATAAGGGTTTGGGACTATTGAACTGAGGTCTTTTGTGGTTATAGATAACTCTACTAGTAATGTCTTTTATTTAGTTCTACTTTATGCAGTATATCAATAGAGCAGTATTAGCAAGCAGAGGCAATCAATAGAATATACCAGAAGGCATCTTTTAGGCTGCTGCCACCTGTTTTCTCTGCATCCTGTACTAGGCATGAAGTATTTCTGTTGCATGTTAAATTGGATGATGCTCAAGGCTGTAGAGTGACAGTAGAAACTTGGTAACATGTTGGGAGGGAAGACTCAAAGGCAGAAACATGTTTGTGCTTCCTGAACAAATTTCACGTCTGTTTTTTATTCTGGAATGCATAAGAACACTTTGCTTGAGTCTTCTTTTCAGATTAATCTTTTAACTCAAAATTTTCCTTGCAGGATCCAGTTGTGGTATTGAATGTTCCATTGGGCGTAATTTCAAGGATTGAAAAAATGGGAGGAGCTTCCAGCAGAGGGGAAAACTCATATGGATTAGATATAACCTGTAAAGTAAGACTTTCCAGTAATTCAGTAGAGCTTATTTTTGACACTAGTGATGAGAAAGTAACTAGAAATGTATTCTACACAGAATATTGACAAATTTTCATTTTGAAAACATAGCATAATTCCCATCCTGCAAACATTCAGTAGCTTGGGAGACTTTGTAGTGCATCAGATACAGCCCTTTGTGGTGGCTTCATGCCCAAGTGGTGTTTGCACCACACAGTGTGGTACTGCTTTATTTGTACAATTCTTAAGCTCTTTTCTGTTTTATGGGATAAAAAATCTGAACATTCACAAGGGTTTGAGGTGTGTTGCAAGCAGATTCTAAATCATGTTTAGTGTATAATATAGCATTTGTACAGAGAGAGGCATCTCACTGCTTTGGTTCACCTAAAAGATAATGGCTTTGTTTCAGGATATGAGGAATTTACGGTTTGCATTAAAACAAGAAGGGCACAGTAGAAGAGATATATTTGAAGTCCTCACAAAATATGCTTTTCCCCAGTCTCATAACTTGGTAAGTTACATCATTTATACTACTGAGTTGTCTCTTAATGCAGAGTTCTTGTCAATTAACTTTAACTGTTTGACCTACTAATGGCTACATCACTGCTGATTAAAAAGAATAACCACAGAATCTGCTGTCAGCATAAACTGAAACGAATTAATGCTTCCATTTTGTATATTTACAACACTTCTATCTATATATTTTGTAAAATTATGAATGCTAAATGCTGTACTTCAGGAAAACTACTGAGCACCTCTGCTCCATGCAGATTTCATTGCTTAGAAATGGCAAGTTATCCTCTCTAATTAGGGAATATAGTAGAACATGCCTTACTTGATTTCTTGAAAATGTTAAACTATCAGACAGTCTCCAAAGCAATGATAAATGTGGATCAATAAGAGTTTTACTTCAGGACAAAAAGACATGGTAAGACAACACTTGTGGACAACAATTCTGGAATATTTCCTGTGAGGTAGATTCTGTCATGTCTCTGGGCAATCTCATCCACATTCTCATGGTGAAGAATTTTTTTTTTTCCTTACATTGAGGAGTTGTGGACTTGCATGTAGTGAATATGGATAAATCAAGTTGTGACTGACTTGGGACTGAGTGCCTTGTGAAATTATTTTTTTTTTTTATGGTGTCCAATCAAACTATAGTGCTTGAATAACATGGTGATGAGATGTGGACTTGTATGAGGTTTTGTCACCCAAAAAGACCCGGTGATCCTCTCTAGTCATGGCAGTGACTAATGTGGGGAGTAGTCCACTTCCTGCTTTATTTGCTGGACCTGTTGAACCAAGTAAAGCTCATCCTTTTATGGCCTGCATGAATGTAACTTGCCAGTAAAAGCTGCACTCAGTAACAAAAGTCTTGGTCAAGGCAGTAGTAGTTTTGCCTTTGGATTCAGTAAGGCACCAAAGTTGGGAAGATGGTGACAGTGTGGAGCATGGCTGTACTTTGTCTCAGCTATGTCTGAAGCAGGATATACCCATTAGAAATGTATGATTACTTTGGAGTGAAATAAAGTGTGCCTGTGTTACATGTGAAGATGAACCTGTCCTTATTTGCTGATGGCACAGTATGGATGAGCCCTTAACTTTACCACGAGCTAAGCAAGGGGGTGTGTGTGATTCTTTTGGTGTGCATTCACCCTATTTTGACAAACAGTTTAAGATCTGTGGGCATTTCTGCCTGTTTTTTCATTCCTGCTGTGGTTTTTCTTGCATGAATTTGAGGCTGCATGATGAGCCAGATAGGGAACTGAGAGGAACTAAAGCTAAACAAAGAGATAAAGATAAAAGCTTTACACTAAGTTATTTCCTGTCCTTTTAGACCAACGTGAGAGTGGGGTCAGGACATCTATGGGTGGATGTGAATGAAGAGGAATGATGGCACTGCCCTTCTCAGTGGCTGGTTCAGAACAGGGTTTCACTGTCTGAATGTGGCAGTGTATCTGAATGGGCTGTGCAATGCCTGCCTTTCCCTCTGGGTGCACTCTAACACTCTGGCCATGTAGCCAGCTCAGTCAGGGAGATGTTTTGTGAAGAACGTGCTGTGGCTCCACATGATAGCTGGGTGAAGATGGTGGCCCTCTGCTACTCACGTGCTGAGCTCTTGCTTTTCTCTGCTCTCCTTCTCTCTACTTTCCAGCCATGTGGTTCATTATTCCTCTAATACCAAACCCTTTATTGTCCTGATTTTTATCTGTATTTTTATATTTTATATCAGATTTCTATGTGATTGATCTTCAGCTGTAGTGGAACCATATCCTTAGAGCTGATCGTAAACAGGAACTTGTAGAAATGCCTCTGTTTTCTTCATGCTGTACAATTCTTGGACAAATGGATAGTAAATACAGCCCAAAAGATAGAGTGGAGTGGAGTGTACTTACTGTTTTCAGGATTGGTCTCCATCACCATCCCAACAGCAGTGTTTGAGAGCCTATAATAAATCACAAGTCTGTTCACAACTGTTCCCAGTGCCTCAGCACTGTCCTTTGTGCTTACTTCCAGAAGCTAATTCTTGTTTGTCTCCAGTTTGAGTATAGGTTGGGTTCAGATCAACTTGAATCAGTAACATAAAGTAAAATCTGATAGCTCATCTGACTGACAGCTCAGTTGGTAGGGAGCAAACAGCTGCTATTCCTAATCCTCTGTTCCACTTGCAAACTTGTACTAATTGAAAGAAAATTGTCGCTGAAAGTGTTTTTAAAAAAATTTGAAAAAAATAAAACGAAAATAGCCAAACCTCCTGGCACACCCCAAAAGATGAGATATATTTAATCTCTGTAGTTCGGTTTCTGCATAGCAGCTGCTTCACTTCCTGAGCTTATCTTGAGACTACACATCATCATTTTTATAAGATTATTCGCCACCATAACATCTGCATGCTGTGTGTTTGTAACCATGATAGCTCTGTGGGAAGGCCAGTTTTGATGAGACACTGGTAGTCCTGCTGTCTGACTTGGACCTCAAATGATCAGAAGTTAGTTACATAAACACTGCAATGCCTGATTTTAGTTTTTAGATGAACAGGTGAGATGTATCTGGCTGAGTTGTAGTAATGGCATATTAAAGGCCAGGATAATGATACCTTTATTTTTAAATACACACAAAGATTGGTAAAATATTTAATAAATTGTGTATATGTTATATATTCATTTACAAGTATAACGTGTGTTTATCTACTGTGATTCCATAAACAGTAAACATTTAGCTACTGTATTTATACTGATATTTATATATTTATATAATATTTATACTGGTAAATAGACTGCTTGCCAAACTGTACTATCAGACTGCAGCTGCTTTCTCCTTTATCTCACAGAACTATGTTGTACTGTGAGCAACCAGTGTATCACAAATTATTTTTGTGTACAAAATGATAAGGATAAATCGAATGTTGAAGACAAGTACTTTGTCTGTAGGAGACCTGAAAAAGAGACTGTGTGTTGAAATTGTGGGGGTTAGCACCTGCAAGGAAGTAAACAATTATTTGTACAGTGAAGCATAAAAAGTAGTTTACCAAAAATGTTACAAGATTTAAAGGCTTTTTTTTGAAGTGAAGTAGTAGACTTCTGCTTCAAGTGAAGCAATAGTTGTTTGCTTGACTGTGGATCTGCAGTGAAATTCCTACCTCTGTTCTGTGCAGAGGCTTTAATTTGCTTTTGCAAAAACCTTAACTGATGTATGATGAGTCTTGCTTGTTTTTGCCAACTGCAGGTATTGAAAAGTCATAAGCCTTGCATGCTGTAAGTGTTCTAAGTACTAATTTACTATCCTTTTTTATTGTTATTATTTCTTACCTCTTTAATGCTTTCCTCGATTTCTTTGTTTCCCATGGCAGCTGAAAAGAATTTGAAACTGATTTTTAATTAGTTGATAGACTAATTGGCATTGATGGACTGGCATCAGACATGTAGCATTAATCTCCATCAAACTTACATTGGAAGTAACTGAAAACTATCCTACTTTGAACCCATGATGTGAGATAAAAAAATGAATGTAGAGTTGGCTCAGGTACACCTGTACAAATGACAGTTCTGCTTTTTGATTGCATCTTCTTGATTTAGAAAAACCTGTTCATGATCTAAAAAAACCAGCACTGAAACAACACTTTTATTTTACCGCAGCATTGTTCTGGACCTGAATATCTTTTGTGTGTAGTGGTGGGTTTTTTTTTTAATTTACAGTAATTTTTGTCAAATCTGGACACATCTGAAGCTGCAGTTGATTTAATTCCTGGGAAAACAGACTCAGTGTAGTAGGAGCTGTGGAGAACAGCTTTTTGTTGGAGAGGCAGGATTAACAGTGAGAGAAGGAATGGAACTTTGTGTGTGGAGGGAAAAAAGAAATCAGTGGAGGTCAGGGTGGAGACTCAGAGTACCTAAAGTATTGTTTGAGGAGGAGGGTTTAGCAGGGAAGTACCATAGCTGTGAAAGGAAGGAAAGATCTGTGAAGAAGGTGTAGAACTGGCCAGCTTTTTTTTTATTCTGGTATTTGAAGGGCTTACCTGTGGAAATAATGATGCTCTGAGAGAGGCTGGCAAGGCTTTTGTGCTTTGTGGGGATGTGTGATTCCGATAGCTGGTCATGTAGTTCCCTTCTCCGACCTTCCTCTGCCCTCCACACTCTGAAGGATATAAATACACACCCAGCTGGTCTGTTCTAAATGCCTGTGGGCAGTGAAGTGACCTCCCTGCTCTCATCCCTCCATGAGAGCTATGTGTGTATGAGAGGCTCTTATATGGAGGAACCTGTATCCACAAAAAGCTAAGCCATGTAATTTGACTAAGATAGCACCTCTCAAATCTTACATCAAGTGATAAGAGAACCTATGCATGTTGTATTGTAAATGGCATAATTTTTTCCTCCTGTAATTTCTTTCTGTCCCATTTGCCTGCTGTGCTGTGGAATTGCCTTCAGATTGTGTGCACTGTGAGGTAAAAGCTTCAGCAGAGTTAAGTTAATCAAGACATACACCTACAAGCATACTGCATTTAATTCATAATCTTGGGTTATTTAGGACAAAAGTGGAAATATGTGGGTCATTAGTGCAGATGTGAAACTTGCCTGAACTTTAACGAACCGTTCTGGGATCTAAATATGTATTTACCACCTTGACTTCTTTGCTATAATGAGGTTTGTCACTTCAGAGCATTAGAGTAAGAAAATATCCCATTCAACGAAAAACATTATTCAATAGAAATTATTCATATTTCTCACTATCACATTTTGTTTCTAACAAATAAAAGTAATGTCCAAATATGGCTAAATATGGCTTGTACTGACACAGTTCATAAAATACAATTGAATCCAAGCATAGATCTTATGTTTGCTTAAGTATATGATTCTTGGTATTAAAATGGTTATAAATATGGGTCTCTTGTTACACTCAAGTTACCACTGTAGTTTGAAATGAAATAGAAATATATGAATTGAGTATAAATGTATGCAGAGTATCTGAATGCTCACAGAAAAATCTAAGTCCAAATTTTGCTCCGCACACCTTCGCATTCATTGTAGTGTTCTGTGAGTCATTAGACTTCAGAGTTTTGCTGGTTCATCTGTTCCTCCAGTGAATTTTTTTTTTATTGGGCAATACAGGTTAGAATTTGCACTACCTGGAATGTCAACAGAACTTATGAAGCATGATTGTCCACCTAAATAGTTGTGGACTGTGTGAGTGAAATCTTCTGTAGCAGATGTGGTAACGCTGCTGTAGCCGAGCGTTTTGAATGAATCACGCTGTACACAGTAGGACATTGTTCTTTCAGAAGAGGGTCAATCCTTCTCCTCCTCATGCATAGTAAATTTAACCCTGGTTTTTAAAAGGTGGAAACAAAATACAGTTTTCCACTTGATGTATTATGAATGTTTTTGTGGGTGATGAGCAGTGTAGGTGGTGTTTGTTTTTACTTTGGAGCAACAACTTTTTTATTTTTTGTCAGTAAAGAACTGTTCTGCATAACAGCTATCACAGTGCCCTGTAATAAACTCATGTGTTTTACTTATCATGGCTTGAGCTGGGTAATTTTTAAGTTCTCATGAGGAAACTTGCAGTAAGTAGGAACTTAAATAAATAACTTATTCCTGCCTTTGAGACATTTTTTAAGTGATCTGTTAGGATTCCAGTGTTTCTGTTTTCTACTGTTCTAAGATTCTCCTTTGTCTCTGGTTCCCTGGTGAATTCTTAGCATAGTTGCTCTTTGGGATCTAGCAAATTCCTCTGGGAGGAGGGGATGGTTCTGGTGTGTAGCTGTTTATTAATAGTTAAGCAAATCAGTTGGATCTACGGCTTGAGATAGTGATATTCCTGTTTTGCTGTATTCCTAGTTTGCAAATAAAATAAACAACCATTTTCAGTTTTTCTGCTTAACTTTTGATATTTGTATATACTTCTAAGTAAATTTGGTTTTGGTATGGTTTATGTCCACCTCTTTCCTTTTCTTCATCTTTCCCTCCATACCACTTGATACCAATTTACTCAGACAGAAGAATTTGTAATGTTTACTTGCACTGAAAGTCTACCCCTTTAAAAATGGTGAAGATATTCAGAAAACAAAAACTGGGAATGCACTGTTTACTTCTGCAAACCTTCAAGTGAGTCCATTTGCTCAGAAATAGTGATTTAATTTTAAATACCAGTTGCTAAAACCAGTGAGATAAAGTATCTTGTGCGAGCAGTAACATCCTTTTAAAATACTTGTTTATTTGAAATACATGAGGAAAAAACCTCATTTTTGAGGGATTCAGTTTTGTGTTTTGATTAGAGGTGTTTAAACCAGTGTGTTTAAACCTTTTGGGCTGAACAGAATTGCCTGGAGCCATTAGGGGTTGCTTTCATAAGATCTAAAACCTCGTCCCTCTGGGGCTGTGGTACCCGTGTGAAGCACTGCTTTACCTCTGTAACTCTGTAGGCATAATCATTCATGGCAGCTTAGACCACGTATTTTTTTCTTGCTTGCTGTGTTTTCTGCAGTTCTGCTCAGTTCTAGTGTGCACCTGTGAAAATTATGCAGATGGGATGTTCAGTTTAACATTCAGTTTCTTCTTTTAATGTTTTTGAATAGCTAGGAGACTTTCAGCTCTTTTGTTACAGATGAACTATAATGGGCTCTAGAGTACTTTCTTCTCTGCTGCTGTTGCTCAGTTAGCTCAGGACAACACACTCTCTACTGTATTTTTTATTTTTTTCAAACAACTTTGTTTCATGCTCCTTTTGGCATCTGAAGAATTTGTAGGCCACCAAAATCAATTTTCTCAGTGAAGGAGATTCTTAAAATAAACATTATTTTTGCTTTCATCATAAACTGTAAAAACAAACCAAGTGAAAAAAAAAAAAAGGGGTTAGTTAGGTAATGCAGCCCACTTGGAATTGGTTGAAAGGAGGAGGAAGCTAAAAGATATGAGGAACTTGTTGGAATGCTGGGTGAGGATGCTGTGTTGTATAAATGAGTTGTGAGACTGAGCACCAAAGCAAGAGAAAAGTCGATAGTGTAACCATGTAATTTTCAGTGGCAACTTTAAAATTTTCATGGAGTTTCACAGTAAATGGGATTTCTCTTAGTGAGGATCAGTTGGGGAGGGGATGTAGAAAGGCAGCTGCTTCCTAATGGCAATGAATAGCAACTGCAACCTTGAATTTAGTATTTAGTATTGTGTGTAATAACTGCAGCTGTGCCTATTGGAGGAATTTTGGTGAGAAGATGGTAGTTTACTTGGTGATAATGTGAAATACAGGAAACAAACCATTCTAAAATATTTAAACCTCCTGACAGTAAAAAAGATCCCACCATTTAGGCTTTATAGTTTTTATTATTTTTATCACCTCCTAACTATTGCCATATTTTCATTATTTCATTAGCAAGATCTGCATCTTCTGCTACTTCTTGCTCTTTGCTTTACAGTCTTGGACATACCAGATTTAAATGAAGAGAGTGGGGCTGGCATGGAGCAGTCAGTCCTATCTTGTGGTGGGGGATTAGGGTATAACTGATGATGAGCCCTCATATTTGCCAATTCCAGTCCAAGTTTGGTGAAATCAGCTTCTCTCACATCTTACAGCTTTTTTTTGCCTTTGTAAATGAAGAAAAGTTTTCTGAAAATGGATGGATGGTGTACAACCCCATGTCTGAATACAGGAGACAGGTGAGTTATTAAAGTTGCTGTGCCTGGTGCTTTCACATCTGACAACTTGCAGAGAGGAATTATTGTTTGTACATTGCTCTTACCAGCTTTTTTTATTGGGGGAGGGGGGAGCTGAGAATTGGAGAGGATGGAAATGCAACTTCAAAAAAATTAAAGAAAAGGCATAAAACACTGGAACCTTTAAAAAAACCCCACAAGAATGTCACAGGAAGGTAGTCTTTGCACTTTGAAGGAAGTTATTGATGCCTCTTACAATGTGCCACTGCTAAGGCCACAGGGGGTGGGGAGAATGTGCCAAATATGTAACTACAGTGTCCTAAACATAGGTTTGATTTGGTCTCCTTCTTCCTGAAGTAAAGGGGGGGAAAAAGCAGCTTGTTTTAGAAACAGCATTGTTTTACTGAAATTATTAATGTCTATCAGTATTCTGCCTTGCTCTTTAGGGGATTTTGGAAAAATGTCAAAGAGGATGATATATTTAATTTTAAAATGTCTTTTAGATAATTTATTTTTTGCTTTAAATACAATATTTAAAAAGATTAAATAGCAGACAATAAGAACTTCCTTATTTTTTATTCCCCTGTAGTTTTTTTTTGATTCATGGTTCAAGCCTAAGACCCAAAAAAGTGAAAATACACCCACACAAACCCCATGCTGTGTGTGTGGAGGGCTTATCAGTATTTCTCAGTTTCCTGGAAATGCCTTACTGGGCAGACTGCAACTAGGAGTTGCTCTTTCTCAATCAGAAAGTTACCCTGAATCTTATTTTTAACCTGAAGGTAATATTAGGCTACAGGGAAGAAAGGTTATTATGGGACTTCCTCCCACAGCTGCTTAGGACCACAGCAGAGAAAGTGGAAAGGCTTTAAGGAAGGAGAGAAGGTAATTTTCCTCGATCCCACAGTTAAAGAAATACATCTGCTAGTTTCAGTCATTGTTTTGTAATTTACTGTAAGACCAGAACTGTGTACATAAGGGTATGAGATGGCTGTGCAGTTGAAGGCTGCAAATCCATCTGCAGTGATCTGGTTTGTGTGTTCCTGTAATCTTCTTTTCCTTCTATTGTTTTGAAACAGTACTTCAGTTAGGTTAAATTGGTAGGTTGTTGCCACCATGTGGCCATAACGTCATGTAAAATTCAAGAGCAGGATTATTACCATTTGTGCAGCCAAAACCACGCCGCAGAACCGTGTGTTGCGTTTCAGGGGCTGCCCAACGAACGGTGGCGGGTGACTTTTATTAACGAGCATTACGGGCTGTGTGACACGTACCCATCGCTCTTAGTCGTGCCCTACAACGCCACAGATGAGGATCTCAAGAAAGTTGCTGCCTTTAGGTCCCGGAACAGAATCCCGGTGAGTATCGTGCGGTGGAACTCGGCTTGTGGCGCAGCTCGTTTTAAGCACCGTCCGATCAACTTTCTGCTGAACGTGACACACAGGATGCTTTTTTTTTGGAAATGGTTATTACAGCGAAACAGTTTTGATTGGCTGGTGGTTTTCACTCCTTGAAACTTGTGTCTTGGCCAAGCCACGCTTCCGTTTTTCCCCCACAACAATCACCCATTGCAGCTTCATTGGTTTGAACTTGACTTTTCTGGTAACAACAGCCAGCAGTGCAGTTTCCCTTTTCTTAATGAAGGGATGAGCCATCTGCACTGGTTGGTTGACTATTGTTGGATGCCCATAATGTTATCCTGTCAGCAAACCACAGGGCATTTAAACATAGTTCCAGTGGTCAGTCCTAAAATAAGACTTCATGCATAGTTTCTGTAGTGAATTCTTGGGCTTTTTAGTTTGTGCAATTTAAGAAAAACCCATTTGACTTGTTAAGTTTATTTCTGTAATGAAAGTTCTTTGAGGTAAGAGAGTTTTTATGTGTCAGCTCTTTACAGCAATATAGAAAATAGTAATTTCTATCCTAATACTTGTTTTAACTAATATTTCCATTTGGCAAACTTGGAAGACGTGCTGTATTTTTAACCAGTATTGGAAAGCTGCCTTGAATCTCAGTTAGTTTCAAACAGATGCACAGCTCAATATGATAAATATTTATTAGATATGGTATTTAATGACAGACTAGGCCTATAATTGTAAATTTACTATATATACACACATATATCTGTATAATATGTAACATGGATAGAATATATATGTGTAATGTATAGAGTGTGCATATAGTTTTATAACCTAGCTGTATCATCCCTGTCATCTCAAAATTCATGACAGGGCTTTTCGTATGCCTGTACAGTGAGGGTAATTTCCTTGGGAGTAGTAATTTTATTAAAATAGTAATTTTAAATAGTAACTTTATTCTTGTCAGGAAATAGCCAATCATGCTCACCTGCACACACACTGGCAGGTCTCATTTCTGATCTACAGCTCAGAGTGTCTTTCAGGGCTGAACACTTTCTGGGGATTATTTTGGGGGTTTTTTTGAACTCTGATGTTCTTTTACTCTGTAACCCACAACTTTCACACTGGGTGAGAATGCTCTTTCTTAATATTTTTTCACCAATGAATTTGCATTTTTTTGGTCTGCTTCTTGGGTGTCTTGCTTATCTTTAATCTCTGGCACAGCATCTGTTCCCCAGGCAGTTCTCTGTCTCTCTTTTGTGGCAAGTCCTCTCCGGCTCAGAACAACAACAAAGGCAGCATGTGCTTTGCTCCAGTGCCTCCTCTTTGTAAAGAGGCCTGAGGAACAAAATGTGCTTTAAAGAGAACAGAAAACATTCAAGATACTGCAGAAAGGTCTAACTTCCCTTCCTTATCCAAGAAAAAAAAAAAAGGGAAAAGTTGTTCTTGTAGAATCGGAGCATCTTAGTCACTCTTTCAACAATGAGTTCATTCTTCTGAATTGTTTCTTATTTTCAGCAGATATTGCTGTGTTTGTTTCTTGTGTGCTTTTCAAAATTATTTGTGTCACCTAAGACTTGTAGGAAAGTATTAAAATACAGAGAATTATGTAGGTAAGTATGATTTCAGTAAGCATTAACTATGTAAGAGAATGAACTCTGAATTATTATTACATTTTACGAGACTAAAGTAAAAAAAGGTGAGATGTCTAGGGATTATATTTTGACAAAAGGTGTTAATTTTCATGTCACCTATTTTAAAGAACATAGCTTTACATTTTAAGCTAAGATTCTTTTTATAAAATGCCTTTTTTCTGCTGTGTGTGTGTGACACGTGACCAGGTCCTCTCGTGGATTCACCCCGAGACTCAGGCTGTGATCATGCGCTGCAGTCAGCCCCTCGTGGGAATGAGTGGCAAGAGGAATAAAGATGATGAAAGATACCTTGACATCATCAGGGAGGCCAACGGGCAGATCTCCAAACTGACCATCTACGACGCCAGGCCCAATGTCAACGCAGTGGCAAACAAGGTAAACGGATACTTTTAATGCCCCTATTTCTGAAGGCAGCGGGGAGGACACTTGGTTTGAAGTTTTCTGTGAGAAGGTTTTGGGTAGTAGCATAATCTTAATAGAGATAAATTTACATAGTCAGATACATATGTGCATAATCAAATACTGAGGCTTGAGGCTGTGAAAGGACAGCAGTGCCTAAAGTAAGCAGGGTTTCAGGACCGTATGTGTCTGTTATCAGTCAAGTGCAGATCTTAGCATGGGACTGAACTCAGTCATGATTTTACTCTACACTGTGAGAACTGGGGAAAAAATTAAGTTAATGTATTATGGACAAACTTGATACACAGATGTGTATTGAAGAATGAAGCACAGTTTTCAGGGTTTTTTTAAGTTCTATGTATTTCACCCATGTGTTTTAATTAACTCCTGATATATCTAAATATGAAATGCTCAATCAGAGCAGTAGGAGAAGCAGAGTGCATTTCTGGGTCTGAGGGACAATGATCTGAAAAGTGCAAGTCAGTGTTGATCAGCTGTGAACAGCTGTGAAGATTAGTATAAGCAAAATCTTGGGCTGTGCCACTCGTGCATTCCTGTGTTCCCTGTACATAGCTCAAGACCACACAGTCAGTAGGAGTTGCAGCAGCCCTAATGCTAAAATTACAGTCATTCCTCACCAGGACTTGATAATACTCAAAGGGAAGAGAAAAATACAGTAATTTCTTTTTTCAGTGCAGAGCCTGGTAGGTCTGAGAATAACAGCACAGCTGAGAAAGGAGATAGAGAGCATAGAGTAGAGATACTGTGCTGCTGTACAGCAGTATAGGGTGGTACTCATGGGGAAAGGCTATACTGTGCTTTAGGCTGTTGTCTGATGTGTAGTTGGTGGCTGTAATGGCTTATAAAGGCAAAATTTATTTATCCCTATTCATGGCATGTTTTTGCTGCCTGCAGGAAATTGTGCAATTTTGCAGCTCTCTGAGGCTGAGGGAGCTGGGGGTGTTTGTGCTGGAGAAAAGGAGGCTCAGGGGGACCTTGTCACTCTACAACTACCGGAAAGGAGGATGTAGTGAGATGGGGGTTGGTCTCTTCTCCCAAATAATAAGTGATAGGGCAAGAGAAAACAGCCTCAAGTTGTGCCAGGGGAGATTTAAGTTTGATATTAGGAAAAATTTATTCACAGAAAGGTTGGAACAAGCTGTCCAGGGAAGTGGGTCTATCACCATTCCTGGAGGTATTTAAAAGATGTGACACTTAGGGACATGGTTTAGTGGTAGACTTGGCAGTGCTGGGTTAATGGTTGGATTGAATCTTAAAGGTCTTTTCCAACCTAAATGATTTCATGACTCTGTCTATGGAAAGTCTCATCAGTGGCACTGTGCCCTAAAATATGTGTGGCTTTTCCACTCCCTTTTGTGACCAGGCACATCCTCTGCTGTGGTGGGGGTGAAATGTTTTGAGAGAGCAGCAGTAGAACAGACTTTTTACTTATTTGGCTCTTTAATTTCTTAATGGTCTAAATGTATGTTTAGTCTTCAGCAATAAAATTTAGTGTTAGAAAAGTTAAAGTAAGCTTTAATGTTATTACTAATTTACTTTTATCTTCAGGAAATATAGATTCTGGCTTTCATTTTTACATTAAAGGTAGCTTATTCCTAACTGAACTCTTAAATTTCATTTTGCTTGGCCTAACATTTTACCATTTTTATCTATTTCAATATCAATTCAATTTTAGTAGTTAAATAACTAGGCAGTTAAAACACGGGAACATTGTTGGAATTTTTTGTTGTTGGGTTGGTGTTTTGTTGTGGGTTTTTTTTCTAGAAAGTCTGTACTGGTAAACCTGAGATTTGCTCTGTTCTGAATAAGTGGTGGAAAGAGACAAATCCTTTTGACTTAATTACTCTGACTGATACAGAAACAAAGAAATGGGCGATTTTATTCCCTGGAAGTGGTGAATATAGTGTGTTATGAGTAATAGCTGTTTGTGTGATCTGTTTTAATTGGATTTTAATAATCTGTCTGGGAGGTAAGTTGATTTCTTTCATGAGTTTGTTAAGCCTTGGTGTGAAAGAGAAACATAAACAATGAAAAAATAATGACATTGTAATGTCTGTTGGTCAAGGAAAAGCTGTTTCCACCATGGGTCCCAAAAGTAAGGAGGCAGGTACAAATATCTTTTATTCCTAAAGCAGTTGAGTCCTGGCTGATGTGATGGTGACCCACTGTCCCTCACCTGGCTAATTCAACCCTCTTCAGGGGTTTCTGGGTCCAACAGTACAAACAGCCTTTCAGTGCTAATCTAAAATAATTAATTTTCCCCTTTAGCATTGATTCCTTGAGGTTTTGAAAGGAACTGGGCTGGCTGGAGCACCTTGAGTGTCTTTCTAACCATGTGCTATACTTTATACACTTTATCCTTTTGGACAAAGGAAAACCCCCAAGTATCCATTTCCAGCATTTGCCCCTCCAAAGCTTATATCCAAGACTGCTGTTTTAAACAAACAACTGAAATTATATGTTGCCCAACTACAAAATAAAGTATAAATAACATTCATTCCCTTCTTGCTCTGTTGAAAGGCTGCTATAACAGTGTGCATATGACTAAAGTTAATTTCAGATCTGCTGTTTGTAGGCAACTGGGGGAGGATATGAAGGTGAAGATGCATATCCCAATGCAGAACTCTTCTTCTTGGACATTCACAATATTCATGTCATGAGGGAATCTTTGAAGAAGCTGAAGGACATTGTTTATCCTAATGTGGAAGAATCACACTGGTTGTCAAGTCTGGAATCTACCCATTGGTTAGAACATATAAAGGTAACTTTTCCTTGATTGTTTGAAAAATGTTTGTCCAGATCTGTCATATCAGACTTGCTTTCTTTGCTGAGCTTTGAGAGAGTCCTGGTATGGAGCTCATCAAACTACTTGGACTAAAAAACCAGCATCAGTGAGTGTTGACTTTTTTGCCAACTAATCTGACAGTATATTATATCATTACTAAGTAACAGTATTCAATGTTTGTCTGCCTCAAGTTAAATATCTTTAATAGAGGAATGAATTTTAAGTCTAATTGTCTCTAGGTGTGTGGAAACTGATTGATTTTGGTTTCTAGCAATACAGAACTACAGATAACTGTCATTATGAAAGATAAATAGTTGTCAGTATGTATATGACTTTATTTTGTGAATTATGGATTTGTAAATAAGTCTTGTAAATTTAGTTGTAAATTTTGTAATTTCCATCTTATAGCACAAGTAAAATACTTAAACTGGTAATTCACCAATGTTCTTACTAGTTGACCTTTGAACCTTTTGCTTCAAGTACAGCTGTGCAAAAGCATTTAGAGTATTATGTAATGAATCCTATTTAATAAAATTTTCAATTTAATTTAATATTTGGAAATAAGCATATTAGAAGGGTACAAGTTCCTTTTTCCAACAGCTGAGATAATTCAGTAATTTAGTTCAAAGAAAGAAGCCAAATGAAATAATAGAGAGTTTTTAGAGAGTATATCCTATGCTAAATCCTCTCTTTCTTTAAAAAAGCAGCTTATGTTCTTTGGTTTATCAAGGTTACTGTTTTCTGTCCTGTTTTTTAAGAATTTTCTGTGAGATGAATTTGATCTTACTAAGGGTTTAGGGAACCAATCTGTTTCTCTATTTTTATACAAGAGATTTTCTTGATCTCCTAGAAAATTCTTTTCCAATTAACTCCACCGCGCTTCTTAGGTCTTTGAATGGAAACACTATTAATTTAGGCACTGGAGATAGAGATAAATCAGTGTAGCACTATCACTGTGGCAGAACTCAACCTGTGTTGCTTGGTGTGTGTTCCTCCCTGCCAGCTTGTCCTCACAGGGGCCATTCAGGTGGCAGACAAGGTGTCGTCGGGCCGGAGCTCCGTGCTGGTTCATTGCAGCGACGGCTGGGACCGCACGGCCCAGCTCACGTCCCTGGCCATGCTGATGCTGGACAGCTACTACAGAACCATAGAAGGCTTTGAAGTTCTGGTGCAGAAGGAGTGGATAAGCTTTGGACACAAGTTTGCATCGGTAAGAATTAAAAGATAATCGAGAGGACCGTAAAGGTACTGAATTTCTAAAAAGGTTTCAGTGTTAAGCTGCTTGTTTTGTGTAAAGGTTGGTAATTCGTTTCACTTTTTTTTTGGAATTTGGATTTAAAACATTTCCAGGTAAACTGAGCAGAGCTTTTTGGTTTTGGACCAGTTTGGTCAGTGTTTTTCTTGCTGTTCTTTCTCTGAAAACTCGTATTTTGTGCTTTACATTCTTTTAAAACCACAGAATTGCTAGGCTTACTGTGGTTATTGAGCAAAGAAAATAAGAAGGCACAAAAATTACATCCTCTGAAACTTTTCTGCCAAAGGTCAGAGAAAACTGGGATGTGAGGTTCTCAGTCACTTTCCCTTTGGACTGTTTTGAATGTCACAAGAAGCAGATGAACGAGTCTGGCCATTGCATATTGTGATATTTTGAATGCTGCTTCCCAAAGTGTTCTACACTTGTCATAATACCTCTCCTCTCAAGAGGCTGTCATCAGTAATTCTGGCTCTAATTTTTTTCAGTTGTCTTCTGGATGCTTAGAAGGTTAAGTAGAAATTTGCCATAGCATGTCCTTAATATCCACCTGTTTATACTGTTTGTGTTAGAAAACTTTTCAAAGTGTTAGTGGAACTTCTACTGAATTTGAATTTAACCAGGAAACCTGTATGAGCAACCTGGAGAAGCAGAACAGGTTGCCAGGGAGAATGTTCTGTTCCTGTAAACATTACAACAGTGTTACTTGTTGATGCTGAACCTTGTAATTCACAGTAAGAAGTTTCCACACCTTCAGTAGCAGTTATTTGCATGGGTATTTTGTCCCTAATGGAATATTCGAAATGTATTACTTAATATTGCCAAAACTGGGAAAATAGGCAGTCTGGAAAAAAAAAATGGAGAAATGGAAAAATATACCTCTGTGTGTGTTTCAGGCCCATTTTACATTTGCAAGGGTGTCTTAGTCACTTGGAAATTCATGTATTGGTACTCGGCATGAATCCCCTCGTTTATGTGTGCTTGCAGGCTGTGAAAGTAGACAGACTTTTACTCCTTACTGAACACATATATGACTGTTAAAATATAGCAAGCATTTCAGACCATGAAAACTCAAGAGCAAGGAGGCCAATTTGTTTGTCTTTTCTATAGTGCTTTTCGATTAATTTGCTACCGTTGACTGAGTTCAGCTGCAATCTCTCATCTCCCTCTATTTCCTGACATTCAATTCTATTAATTTAAAGTATCTTGCAAGCCATTGTAGAGAATAGTGTATGGGTTTTATGATTTTTCATGTCCTGAAGACATTAAGCTTGTGATCTTACAGGCAGATAGACAACATCTTAGTTCAACATACTAAGACTTGCCTGTCTCCTCCAGGCAAGTACATTCAAACAGAATTGGGGAGTTAATTGAATCTCTTTTCCCTGAACCTTACCTGTTCTCAGCTATCAGATGCTAAAAGGAAGTAAACAGCTTTTACCAAATGTAAATTTTTTTCTGTCTGTGGGGGGAATTCCTTTGATTGTTTCTTTAGGCTCCTCAGAATAAGTGGTTCACCCAAACTTTAAAAATCTGTATTAATTTTGTGTCGAGAACATGAACGTTTCTTTGAGCTCGCTTATGTTTGCTGACTACTTAAGGTTCAGGTGTGGAGGGGGAAGAGGGGATTCTGTGTGGGTAGTTTGATCTGGGTTCTCCAGTGGCTTTAAATACAAAAGAAAACAAAGGATGTAACTTGGCTTTTGACAGACTTGCTATGTGAACATAGTTCAAAATATGCTTTGATTATTTGCGAAGCAATGGAGGCTCCAACAGTTCTGCTTGTCCAATAACTAACAGGTTTTTGTAACAGGACCAGTTATCACTTTGAATTTTTTTTCAGACATGTTTGGAACAGCTTTGCAGTATTTCTCTATATCTGAATCTCTCCTCCTTGGTGCAGTAACTGATTTGTAAATTGTTAGACTGGGCTGCTCTGTTACGAAAGAATGTTCTAGTACAAAAGAAGAAATAATGCCCGTTGCCATAAAATGCCTGTTTTGGTTAACAGGAGGCTGTATTGCTTCATTTCAGAGAATAGGCCATGGTGATAAAAATCATGCTGATGCAGACAGATCACCCATCTTCCTCCAGTTTATTGATTGTGTGTGGCAGATGTCTAAACAGGTATGTTGTGTTATTCTTCAATAATCTCTTCACGCTATTACCTTCTGAATCAAAACCATAGATCTTTGTTTTTAAAAAAGTATTTGAAGAGGACAGTGTACCCCTCTGCTCTGACCTGTAGTCAAAAAGAGTGTATTTACCTTTAAACTGTGCCATCTCTCTACTCTGTTTCTGAAGGTGATATACAAGCTATAGTTAGGTTTCTTGACATGACATTGGCTGTGCAGACACGGCTGACGTGTCCCGGACACTTCTTGGAATCATTCTGAGGGATGTTTTGTACCCAGCAAAATGCTTTTACAGGAATTGCATCCAACTGGCTTAATGGAGTCTGTTGTCTCATTTCACCATGTTGTGAAGCTGTCCCTTGAACTGCAGGGACATGTGGTTTTGTCAAAGCTTGAAAAGAAAGCTTGGGAGCTTCTGAGGGCTGTGATTTAAACATTGTATGTTCAGTAAGTAATGAGACAAAGCAGCAAACTTGGTCTGTTTAGGGCCAAGGATTAAGATGTAAAACCTTTATTTTCCTGTATGGTGCTGCACTATAAGAGTGCATTATAGATATAAAATGTGAAAATGTATCTGTCTTTTATTCTTTTTATAAATTAAAGGCAGTTACAGCATTTTGAGAAGAGCTTCTTTCATTGGCTAGTTTGAGAAAGTGGAACACCTTGTGTCATCTGAACACTTAGTCTGTACTGTGAAGTACATGAAAGTATTACCTTAAAAATTATTTGTAGATGTACCCAGGCTTCTAAACTCTACCTTTAGCCTTTTAACCAGGGCACGTGCATATCTCTCTGCTTTTTCCATGTAAAGAATGAATTTGTCTTTTCTGGTTTTAGTTTCCTACAGCCTTTGAATTCAATGAGCAGTTCCTGATTACAATCCTGGATCACTTGTACAGCTGCCGGTTTGGCACTTTCTTGTATAACAGCGAGTCTGTCAGAGAAAAAGAGGTTAGTAAAACCACTGCTTGTTCAATTGCACTGTTGTCTTGACTCTAGGTGATTACAAAGTTTTAGTTGTATTGTATTTGGTTATACTCCTTGGCTTTATTCTTCTTATACAACAGTTGTATGCAGTCACTGAAGTACTTGTCAAGCACTGATTTTGGAATCTTTCTAATGCCGTAACTTATGCTTCTAAGTAAACCAGAAGTGTATTAATTTTAGAATGTAACCATGGCTTCTGTGATGGGCTTCCTAATTTTTTGCAAATATTTACTGTTCTTATTTCAATTTCATTTTAGAAAGTGACTGAGAAAACGTTATCGTTATGGTCTTTGATAAACAGTGAAAAATCTAAATACACCAATCCTTTTTATAGTAAAGAGCTAAACCGAGCACTCTATCCAGTAGCCAGTATGCGTCACTTAGAGCTCTGGGTCAATTACTACATCAGGTGGAACCCAAGAATTCGGCAACAAGTAAGTCAATTCTCTGTAATGTACAAAAAAATAATTTTAGACTTCAGATATAAGAAGGATTTTGTGTTATAACTGACTTGTAGGATAGTACCTGTAATCTGTTTGGGTTTTTAATGTTAAATTTGTAAAGATGGAGAAAAAAGGTGAAAGTAATTACTCAGTTCTCCCTTGTCTGAACTCGGCTCTTCTCAGAACACTGAGCTTATTTCATTGTTTAGTAGCAAGTCATCCTCGACTTCTTTCCAGCCCCTTTTCTTGGAGACCGAGCTGCAGGAACATTTTTTAAAGGCATTTGATGCTACTAAATGCTGAATGACAATGCTTAGAAATAGGGCTTGCTGATCCCTGAAGAGTGAGGGCATTAGCATCACAAACGTGCTTAGTTGCACTTGCTTAGTCTTTCTCCTTTTTGTGAGAGAGGGTATGAAGTTCTTTAGAAATTAAATGACCTATTCAGTCCTTTCTCTTTCAAAACTATCTGTATTGATGGCGAGATGTAATTTTTTTATTTAACTTTGATGACCCAACGTTATTTCCACTGTGAAGGAAGGCTGTTATTGAAAATTTATACAAGTGGCTCAGATTGGAAGTCCAGAAAAGCTTTTATCAAGTTACACATAGTTCAGTTCTGTGCTTTTAATTTTTAGTATATGGACACTGAATGTTTGTTACAGTCTTGCTAGAAATCTCAGCAGTGCCCAAAGGCTTACTTGTCTCTCCTTAAGAAGTTGTGGAGATTTGAGTAGGAGAAGATAGAGGAACAATTTCTTTTGACAGAAGCAGCCTTCACACTCCAGGCCCTGGAATGAGTCAGGAGTTTTGAAGCAATGCACTTCCTTTTCTGCAGCCCATCTCCTGCATTATTTACAGCACTTTAGAGGCTGCAGGGAAGCCAGGCAGTTTGCTGTGGCTTTTTACAAGTACGTTGCCTATTTTAATTTGAAGTTCTTGTTTTAAAGCTTTTCTCGCTCACTGTGAAAGACGAGGGTGTTTTGGAAAAGGTGAATCCAAAGATTTATTTTAGAAAGTGAGAGGTTATAAGGCATGCAAATTAGTTGTAGATCAACTTAAAAATGTGCTTTGCCATTATTCAGGAGAGGTTTTTGGCAGGAGTTTCTTAGTAGAAATGCAAAGCCATGTGACAACATTCCATGCTGCTACTATTGGTCCCTAATTTTCACCATTTTTTATATACAAAATGCATGGGTTTTTTCTGCTCATGAAATTTATGCTTCACCTTCACTTAAGCAGCTGAATTGGCTGAACCTTTTTTTTGATTACCTTGTTAACTTACAGAATTCACTAATAAAGTTTTTTATTTCACTTGTTTATTTACACTAAGTTGCAAATTTACTATTAAAAACTCAAGTAAATCCCATCAGTGAGAGAAGTTATTTAATCTGAAGACATGGATTTCATGTCTTCATAATCTCAATAATCTGGCTAAACGCTGTTTTTTAGGGAAGATGGTGAGACATCTGCCCTCTGGAATCTAAAACCTCTTAATAAGTCAAGAAAAAAGCTTTGGACAATATGAATAGCTACTTTGCACACAGTGTTAGATAACAAGAAAATCTGTGTGCTCCAGGAAGTGGTGGCTGATTTTACTGAGTTAGGACAAACTGTTCTGTGCAAAGGTTTTTTTTGGGGGAAACAACTGGAAGGCAGTGGGCTTTTGGGTTAGAGAAACGAGTATTTCTGTTTAGCTGGAACCTTCTACATGTGCTGGGAAACCATGGATACTCCAGCAGCCTGACTGGGTGGAAGTAGTTGGACTGAAGTGGTAAGACTAACGTGGATCTCTTTCTAGCAGCCAAACCCCGTGGAGCAGCGTTACATGGAGCTCCTCGCGTTACGTGACGATTATATCAGGAGACTTGAAGAGCTACAGATCACAAATAATTCTAAGATACCCAATTCATCAGCCTCATCAGCATCTCCCTCACAAATGATGTCCCAAGTACAAACACATTTCTGAAGAAAATGTTGGCTTCTTTCTGTGCTGTAATAGCGAGTGGTGCTTCACGTAGATCTATAGCAAAGGAGGAGTGTTCTAATGCCTTACGTTAGACTGTCCTAACACAAAGTATTTTAGACTGTCTTTATTTGAGGAGGACTTAAACAAAACCAAGTCTTCGATCACGTGCCTTTCAGAACCTGTGGACTGGGAACATTATTAATCAACTCGTAGTTATGGAGGGCCTTTTAAGAGTTATTTTGGAAAGTCTGGTACAATTGAAATTAAATTGATTTGTTGTTTTCATAAGAATGCTTTAATTTATTACATTGTAGGTCATGTTCCTATAAGGAAAGTCGTGCTCAGTCTTGAATAATGTCATGAGTAAACACATTAATGGCAATAGGAATATTCACATTGTGTAAAATTAGGCATGTGTGTATTCCTGTTAGGAATGCATGTGAGTTCATGAGGTAAAAATAACTTCTGTTGTAAGATTTCAGAGAGAAGTGCTGAAACTTTCTGGTTACCAGAGAATTCCAAATTTTCCTTTTTTGAAATAGACATATGGAAGGCATTTCACTGCTATGCTTCTAATTAAAAAGTTCAAATAGCTCAGTAGATATCAAAATTAAAAAAAACCTTTTTTATTGTAAATTGATTTTATTTTAAAAAAGAAAAACAAATGCCAGTTGTACTGGATTCTGAGAAGTCCTGTTTTGGCTAATTGTTCAGATCTAAAGTATATTGCAAATTATCACTGTGGGCAATATTGGTTCTTTGGATTAATGCAGAATAAAATGTTTCTAAAGACGGTTTATATAATTAAAAACAGACCCACAGAGACATTACTTAAATATCCAGCAATAGCCATAGTATTAAAGCTTCTGTTTGTCTTGTTAATGTGCCTGTTTTAAAGGAGCTTTTATACCAAAGTAGGCAAAAATTCTGTTATAAATAATTTTGAAAACTTGTACATTTATAGTTTACCGTTTAATTTAACTTCTGTGCAGCAAATTTTATTCTTAAGTATTTAAGGGGCTTTGGTATCCAAGATTTGCATATAGTGAGTGCACTTACGTTGAACCTTCCTGTGAGCTCTAGTTTCAAGCCTTCCTTTCACAGGCTTTTTGTAAACCTTTAATTTGTTCATTTCAGGTATTTTTTAAATAGCTGCAAGCATTTCTTATAACAGCACAAACTTTGCTCTTGATATTTAATTAAAATTTTGCATATTCTCTTAAGTTTAATGATGTTCAGGCAATCCAGGAAATACTGCAGTTCAGAATCTGTAGAGAACTCTAATATTGTTATTTTAAAGGAGGTATTTTGATGCTTGAGGCTTCTGTCCTTGTAAATTATTGTACATGTGGTGAGTTTTGATCTGCAAGATATAATAGGATTATATATAAATTAAGTTTTGTGTAAGTATATATAATATAGTTTATTAGAAGTTCTGCAAGTTTATAAAGTGTAAATATTTTGCATATGAAAACTAAATTTAAAGCTATAGTTCCATAAAATAAGTCAAAGTTTAGAGGACATTGAATATTTTTAAAACAGTATTTTTTCAAAGGAATAAAAATATACCGCCTCTTGATTTAATTCATTATATGCACTGAGTTGCACTATGTTTTTCAGGGACATTCAGAGCATACAACATGTGTGTTCTAAATACACAGGATTATATGACTTATTTTGTCCTCTAAATTTCACTCTCCTGTCTGTGTTCTCCAGTATGTGTATACAAAATAATAATGTTGTCCCAAAATCTTGACTTGTTAAGGTAAAAAGATGCATTACAATTTTACCTTCAAGTAAATGAAGAAGGATACTCAATTGATCATGATGTACTTTACATTTTAAAAGCTATGCATACTCTGGTATATTTGCCTTCTACTTACTTGTGGTTTATTAAAAAAAAAGGCTATTTTTATTAGAATATTTAAAGTTTCTGTATTTGAGTTGAACATAATGGTGACATCTCTGAGTGGTGTGAAGAATTTCTGAAATTCTAATAGTTTTTACTGTTTAAACACTACATGGTAACCTATTGCATTTGGGAAAGTGTAATATAATGGAAAGGATCTTTTTGCACTTACTTCATTACATATATACCATTTTTCATATTACTGTTCAGCTGAATTTATCTTTGAAGCTCTCTAACAAGGCTCTGTGCAGGCTTGGATTTTTCTCAAGCCAGCAGATACTTGTTTGAATTCTGTTTTTACATATTAGACCAATATAAGGGTGGTTTTAATCCAATACATTGTGGAAGATACTACTTGTGAATGTAGGCAGACAAAGTGGTCAATGTTAACATCTCTCTCCTTTCGCTGTACCGGGGTGATCTGGGCTGTTGTTCTGCACCCAGGCTGTGTCTGTACAGCACCTCCTGCCCTGTGCACGCTGCAGGAACAGCTCCCTACCGGGAACACACCGGGGGAAGCTGCTGAGGTGGTGAAGGAGAGAGTTCCAGGTGCCGAGTGCCTTTTCCAGGAGGGGTGAAAAAGCAGAGCTGGGATGTCAGCATCACCAGCAATGAATGCCCAGTATCCCATAAGAAATGCCCATCTTGGAATGCTAATTTACGGGGTTTTTTATGTATTCTTAATTCCATGGACCTGAGGAAATAACCTAGTTTTTGTGCTGGGCTTCAGTTACTTAATTAGAAAGGTTGTTTGTCGAATGCCTTGTTTATTTGCTCATGCCTTACCTCCCCCCCCCCGCATCACTCTTACGGCTGTACCCAAGACATGACTTGCGTGCTACCTCCTGATGTGTTGTTAACCTCTGCCTTGAGTTGTCTCGCAGCAAGCATTCTGCCGTGCATGAAAAAACGTGTTTCATAACAGAGCAGGCTCTCCTCTGTACTACTGCTTCCTCGTAACCGTGTCGCCCGCCCTCCCTGGATACTGCGGGACCCCTCCGGAGCCGGGCCCTGTGTGTCGGGCGGCGTTGGGGCGGGGGGAGAGGAGCGAACATCCTCTGTCTGCCGTGTACGTGCGGGGCGGGGAAAATAAAGATGTCAGTGTTGAACCCTCTGCCTCCGACAGCCCTTTTACTGGCGCGCCGTCCGTGAGCCCGTGTGTCCGTGCGGGGGCCGGAGGGGCGGCGGGCGGGGGTGTCCATCCTGTCCATCCCATCCATCCCACCCCATCCCGGCCTGCCCTCCCTCCCTCCGCCCGGCCCGGCCCGGCCCCGCCGCCCGCCCGCCCTCGCGGCGCGGGGGCCTCTGGGAAAGCGGCTCCGCCAGGTGACAGCGCTCGGCGCCGCTGGGGCCCCACCGGGCCGGGCTGAGGCGGCGGGGCCGGGCCGGGGCGCCGGGCAGGGCCGGGAGCCCGCCCGCCATCCCGGGGCCATGGAGCGGGCGGCGGCGGCGGCGGCGGCCG
>JAWWLV010000158.1:12930900-12965624 GCA_035041135.1 Platyrinchus mystaceus | reverse complement strand
GGGGGGCGCCGCGGCGGCGGGCGCGGGGTCGCGGCAGCCCAGCACCGAGACCCTGGACAGGTGAGCGGGGCCGGGACCGGCGGGAGGGCGGCACGGGGGGCGGCGGGGCCTGCGCTCCCCGCGGCGCCGGGCGGGGAGGCGGCGGGAGCCCCTCGGGCCGAGCGCGGCCCCCCGGCCTCGGGGCGGCCTCGGCGGAGCTGCAATCTGGGGGCGGCCGCTGCCGCTGGTCCGCGGCGGGAACCGGCTGTTGTCAAAGTTTCCTCTGCGGTTGGCTGTGCCGGCAGTGCCGCCTCCGGCGGGCCGAGCGCTCGGGCGGCCGCGCGGGGTCGGCCCGCGGTGGGGACAGTGTCGGTACGGACAGCGGGGACACCGACCGCGGGCTCGGAGCCCGTTCCCGAGGGGAGCTGTGCGGGTATCTGCTCTGCAGAGCTGCGCCTGTCCCCGGCACCGCTGTGGTGTCACTCTCTCGGTGTGCTGTGAACCAACCCCCCCTCCTCACCCCCCCGGCGTTGTGCCCCGGTGTGCTGTCCGTGTGTCCCGGTGCTGTCCGTGTGTCCCGGTGCCCGCGGGATCTCACCGGGACGGTGCCAGGAGCTGGGCGCCAGGAGGGACCGCGTCTTCTCCAGCAGCTGCTGGCAGAGTCATTTCTTCATTTAGAAGTTTCCAGCTGAAGGTAGACTTATGAGCTGAGCCTAAAAATCCTTAAACAAGGAGTTGAAACTAACAGGAATCTCACCATTTAATTATGAAAAATAAATAAGCAAACTCTATTTAGAAATCAGCACCAGGTTCCAGTCCGTATTCCCTTATTTCTCTCTTAGGAGAAACCTGGTGTTTTACATTGTTCTAGTGAAGGTGGAAATCAAATGCCCATTTTCTATCACCAAAACATGCACCTTTGTATTCCTTATTAATGTACTCTCTTATCTCAGTTCTCAGCTTTCTTCTCCTAATCCTGTTCTGCTCTGGGGAAGTTATAATGTCCATTGGCCATGTGGTTTATTTATTTGCCAGTGCGTCTCTAGCAGGCCACGCTAATGTGAGTGACTGCAGATGAGCCAGAACAGAAAGGCGGCACTGGTGTGTGCCCCGCTTGGCCGATGGTGGGAAGGCAGCGGTGTGATCTCTGGCACACTGACACTTCCCGACACTGGTCCTAGGGGATGGTCCTGCCTTCACATTCGTTTTCCTGCTACTGTTTTAACTCTGTTGATGTAGTGATCCCTGGTGAAGATAAGCCATAGAAAAATTAATCCTTTTCTTAATTAACAAGTAAATGCTTATTTGAAAACAAACATAGGCAAGCCCTAAAGAGATGTGAGAAAAGGAGAAATAAATGAGATCAGAAAAGGATTACTGTAGGATTTAGCCCTTGCTCTCTTAATTGAAAAACTCAAGTGAAAAGTTTCTCCAGGTGAATCTGGGCTCCAGTTCAGCACTAACCTGAGAGTTATCTTCATTGTTCAAAGCAGGACTATCATAGATCTGTTTTAGCTGCAAAACAACGTTGTGAGATCTAGTACTGTATAGAATGTGCAGGTGGAAAGAAAGCTACTAAAATTTATCAGGAAAGTTTTGAAAGAGCTTTCATTTCAGGGGCGAAGTTGTTGCCACCTGGGGGAGTTAGTGCAAGGAAAGACCTCTAGTTAAGTAATAATTGGTCATCTAAGGCTGTTACCGCACCCTCCTAATGTCAGAGGTCTGGTGCACCCCTTGGGTGCTGGGTGTGTGTATGTATATTCACTTCCATGTCACGGGATACTCACAGAATCCAAAGATATTTTATGGATGAATTAAAAAAAAATAATTAACATTCTGTTGCTGTATTTGGCTTCGGAATAAGCATTCAATCCATAGAAGAGCCCAGCTAAATGGTTTGAAATAAAATGGCAGTTATCTAAGGTGTCAGCCGAGGCTGTGGGGGAACAGTTCCCTCTGCCACTGCCAGTTTTTGATCAGACACTGTCATGTTTGAACAGACCCAGTGCACTTCAAACTGTCATTGCTTCTCACTCTCGGTACTGATTCACTGGAGAGCAGCGCTGGTTCAGGTGACTGTTCTCAAATTGCACCATCTGGGATTTAGTGCAGTTCTGCTGTTTAGATGCTTTAGGGTTCTTACAAACAACCTACACTGCAGAATTCCTTGTTGTGACGTGGAAAGGCCTGCCCTGAAGATAATTCAGGGATTATTTTATGAATTAGAAAAAAAATACAGCTAACTAGAAGTTACCCTTTAGAAAACATCTATTTTTGACATTTAATATTAATATAGAATACAACACTAGCATAGTTTAAATTCTTTAATACAAGCAGAGAGTAATTTAATTCTGAGGATTTACAGAATAATCAGGAAATATTAATAAGGACAGTATAAGGAGTTTCCTGTTACTTGACCAAACTCATTCTGTGGATGGCTTTAAGAAAAAACGTTTGTGAATGATGAAAAAAATTACACTGGATACGGAATATAACATTTTTTTAAAGTTCATAGGATCCTAACCTCACTTTTAACCTACTGATAGCTCTACATCTCTGATTCGATCTAATAAAATTCTTTTTCCTAATTTGTTCAGCAGAATAGTTGCATTCTGCCCACGAAGCAAGCTAATTTTTGTGATGTTAGTGATCACTTACAGTGTTGCTTTCTGGATGTGTTCAGTTGCTGTGCTGTTTTCAATATACATTTTTAATTACTGCTAAATAATTTAAAATTTTTGGTTTTGTAGCCCCACTGGATCCCACGTGGAATGGTGTAAACAGCTGATAGCTGCAACCATTTCGAGTCAGATTTCAGGATCTGTCCCATCAGAAGGTGTATCCAGAGACTACAGGGTAAGTGGCTTGAGGAATACATTGATTTGTTTAAGATAAAACAGTGAATGATCAGGAAAGTCCTTGCTAGCTTGATTAGCAGGTGGTAAGTACTTGAGTGATCACTGAATGTTTCAGAACTAGAAACATCTCATTATGCGTGGGAGTCCTTTGAATCTGCTTTGTGTTTTTCTCCATATTTAGAATAGTGGCATTGAAGTCTACAGAATAAGAGTTAACAGAGAGGTGAAAGGAAAATTAAACAGTCAGTGTTTTGCCTAAAATGCCAAAAGTGAGTTTTCTTTTGATTACTATGTAATAAAATTGGTGGAGTAGATTAATAGTTAGAGGTTGAAATGGTTTCTGGTATGTGTCATTCAGAGTACAGAACTGAGCTCTCCAGATTTCACAAAAAATAAATGCCTGTCTTTGCTACTGTGCAGAGAACATAAATGACTATCATTTTTCATGGGGTTTCACCAGAGACAGAGAATTTAACATCAAACAAACAAACAAGTCACCTTTTTCATTCCCTCCCAGCAATGTTGCTGTCACTGAAGTAATGACTGCAGTGTGGTTTACCTGACAGTTCCATTATGCTGTTGTGCCCCTGTTCTTTCACGCTCACTGGCCGTTCCCCCCATGCAGCCAGTCAGCTGAACTGTCAGCAGTGGAGCAGGGGCAGTTTTTCTTCTCTCAACAGAAGTCCCTCATGTTTCAATTCTCTTTAAAAAGACCAAGCTGCTGCTGTCTAGATCCCTTTTTCTTCCTAGATTTGAAACAGTTTTATGTTCTTCTTGCAGAATGGCCAGAGGAAGATTTTATCTTTTTTTTTATGTTGGGGTTTTTTTTTTGTTTTAGCTACATTTTAATTCTAACATGCTCTGTGATTACAAAGGTGGTTGTCCAGAAACAGTGTATTTTGGATTCAGTGACAGCAGGTCAGATTCAGCCCAAGCCTGAAGATAAGTCCACAAAATGTCTTGGACCATAGCCTGCTTAAAACTTTACCTCACAGAGTTTCAGACTCTTGGCACAGTCAGCACCTTATGGAGCTCAGCTCTTCCTTGCTACAGCAGATGAATTGCAAATGCTTGCTCCAGGTCAAGGCTAACATCTTTGACAGAACACCCTGGGAAACTTTGCATTGCAGCTGTTGATGTTGTATTTGCCCTGTAGATTAAGGACTTCATTTTAATAAAATCCCAGTGTGTAAGCTTGGTGTACAGTTTATATCTGAGTTAGAATGCATTCCTCTGGAAAAAAGAGTGCTTTTTAATTCTCAGTAACCTCCTTCTCTATACTAAACTCATCTTGGATAATTTTTAAGAGGAATAAATCTTTTAATGCCTAATTAAAATTCTACTTCATTCTCTGTTTCCTAAGAATGAAAGAAAAGAATATAAGCCTGATGGTTTAAAATCAGATTTTTTTGTGGATAAATTGTATTTGGCATCATTGCATTCCTGTGGTTTGAAATCTCATATTTGTATATAACTTCATTGAATTCTTTATCCTGGAATGTCTTTAGTTATGTTTGCTGCTTGTGAAGCAGTTTCTGTGCTTTAGGAGAGGGTTTCTTTTGCACTTAGCTTCTGCAGAAGTCCAGTGGTACCAATACTTGCTTAGTCAGTACCACTGACAGGTTGGATTTATTCCTTATTACAGTGGAATTCAATGCCCATATGTAACTCAGATTTCCTTTGAGACATATTTTCCTTTTGGTGCACACTGGTCACCTTCCTGGGTCTTCATTACCTTTGGTTTCTTTGAATTGCTGCATTTAGAGACTATTTTACAACTCAGAACCTTCAGTTCTGGCTAGATGTGTGTGTTTGCTTTTGGAACTGGTCAGGAAGTTCTGTTGCTTTCTGCTGGATTTACCAGGAACTCCTTGCTTTATTCTTTCTTTCATTCTTTCTTTTAATGTTTAAATGAACATGTTTGCAAAAACAGTAAATACATCGATTCTTGTATCTAACAGTGTTACGTTACTCTGTGTGATTTAATTTACCAGAATGTAATTTAGGGGAGGGGGGAATCAGAAGGTGGCAGAGGGGCAGCTGATGGAATGGTCAGAACTGGAGAGCATTGGGCGAGAGCTCTTGCTCGTTAAACCCTTCAGCAACAGGTTCTGGCTCTTAGTCCGAGCTCTGCTCTGTGTGTCCTCTCCCATACACTCTCTGCCTGCAGAGTGTTCTTGACTGAGGGGCTCATATAAATGAAAATGGCTTAGGCTGTAGTGACTGACACAGACACCTTCAGAAGTAAGTTGAGAAGAGTTGTCCCTGGCCTGTTTTGCCATTTGAACCCACAAGGTACCGTGGTTATACTTCATGGCTGTTAATGCAGGCTTATTGTCTTCCACCTAGAAGGATTACCAGGCTCTTTCTTCTCTTCTCACAATAGCACATTGTAATTGCATAAAAGGGTGATTAGGAATGAATGTTTCCGAAGAGCTTGGCATTTGTTGCATCACTGAAATGAAGTGTCTGAGGTTTTTTTGAGACCAAAACAATCCTGCAAATGAGAGTTGCTGGTTCTGCATAGTTTTGCTCTTTCAAAATCTGTCTGTAATGTTTGAGAGTAGAGTTCTCGTGAAGATCTGATGAAATAAGATGTAATATCTTTAGCAAATCAAATCTGTATGTTCCAGTGGATAACATTTTATATTTTAACTGACAGGTGTACAGGAGGCCGGTTATACGGGTAAGATTACCTTCGGCGAGCAGTAAACGGCCTCCTACCTGTTTGTCTTTCGTGCTGTGTGAGAGCTTGGTGTGTCAAGCATTCCTCTTTACTCCATTAATGGGTTTTATGAACCAGTCAGACCATTTTGCTATGCAGTGCAACAGCTTCTTCGCCACAGAAATGCTTTATATACGTTACAATGTTTTTGTGAGCAGTAAAAGTCAACGTGTGAGAGAGCAGTATTTTAAAATTATGTTATGAATGTGCAATACTAACTTCGGTTTTATTACATTAATTTTGACAAAATGGATGCTTGAAACTGAGGTTTACATGCTTTGGACTGCAGAGTACTGTGTTAGCAGCTCTAACATGTCTATGCTAAAGAATACAGTGGTAAAACCATTACGTCTGTGTCTGTCCTATTAAATAAGTTCCAAATTCATCCTTGCCTTTGTATGTGTTTTACCTTAGTTGTTACCCAGCTGTAGTAGGATTGAAAGTCAGGTTTGGAGTTAGGCACTGGTGCAATGACCTGCATCTTTTTAATGGTAATTATGAGGATAGGTCTTGCCCATTGTTCACTGAAGGTATAAAAAGGGCGTGCCTTGTTTTCTTGCCCCTCTTTCTTAGTATCATTTATGGAGTGAGAAATGATCTGGGTAGTGTTCTGACATTGTTCATGAAATGTGTCGAGCACTTTTATTCAAACAAAGACCTCTTGTTCAGTCTGAAACCAAGAGATGAAGTCTGAATGATTTCTTTTTCTCATCTGCTGTTTACGTATTTGAAAATTATATGTTTAGTCCAATCACACAAATCCACAAGTTGATTTCTTTTTTCTTTTGAATAGATAGCTCTTGAAGTAATTGGTCTGAGTTGAGTAACAAAAATTGGTTTTGTTCAGTGGTTCATAGTTCTTTGTAAAGGCTTTGATCTTTGAATAGTCTGCTGTGCTGCTCTGTCTTTCATTTATGTAAAATCTTTTGGTGTATTTGCTCATTGTCCTTCTGGTTTTTTTCCAGAAATCACAATATCTACTTTGATTTCAGAAACAACATAATTATGACCTTAAACTTAAGTAATTGCTATTTAATAGGATTTCACCCATAACTAAATGTTAGTAGTCCTTTATAATTTGAAAGAGTTTTTTAATTACTTACAACTTTTTAAACTCATGTAGAGTTAAAATTATCTGAAGAAATCTGAAGTCCTTCTCCTAAGTTGTTCTTTCTCGAGGGTTCTGTAAAAATACTGTAAAAAGAAAACTTGACTTTAGCTAACATTTGTAAATTTAGACTGAGGCTGATTTTACAGTCTGACCAAGTGAGAAGTTCTTTGCATGTGAACTGGGAATAATAGACTGTCATGAGCACAACTTCTCTCCAGTTAATAAAAAAAGAAGACGGAAGAATATTTTTGGCTGAACGTATTAAAACAATTCCTTCACCTGACCTGCTGACATTTGTGCTCCTCTCTGGCGTGCATAGGGACCTTATGTTTATTAAAGAAATTTATTTAATATTCCAGATTTGCTGCCAAGTGATGCAAAAATAAATTAACACGAAAATGTGAATTGTTTGCATATTTTGCTACGAGGAGTAATTTTAACTTCTGTAAAGTTACTGGCCAAGTTTCAAGTAACACCATAGAAGTTGCTGGAAAAATATGTAAAACCATAAAGCTGAGAGTTCAATTAAAACATGTTTTACACAGTAAAGCATTTTTAAAGTGTCTAGGTAGATCTATTTGATGTTGACCTATTTTTTCTGTGAAAGATTGCATGAGATTTCCCATAATGCTACCATTGCAAGCTGTACTCAATTTCTTCTGTTGATAAGCATGTGGCGTACTTGAAATTAATTTTCTTCACTGTAAGGTTGTTTGTCTTAAAAAGACAGTAGGTACTTTTATGTTCTTATCTACCAACACTGAGTCTTTTGTGAAAAAAGGGAGTGAATTTTTCATTTTGTATTGAGCCAAATAACATTCAAAGGATGGTGCTACTAGCTTGGATTCCTTTCTGTGGAAAGTAGTGTGTGCCCAGAGTGGAAGATTTTGAAAGGCTAAACTGGAGTTAAAGTATGTGCTGTCTTTTTAAGGAAATGGAAAAAAAAGGGAAACAAAAAAAAAAAAGAGAAGATTCTGTCCTTTCACCTGTTGTCTGCATTTTTTTTGCTGTTACTTCTCTCTTGCCCTACTGCTGCCTCATGCAAAGCAGGAGATTCAGGATGGACACAATGGCTATCATTCTGAAGCAGAACCTGATCAGGTGGCAAGTTTTACTCATCTTTCATTCATTAACTGTGTAGCAAGGTACTATATATTAGTACTCGACAGTGCATACAAATCTTATATTTCTCATGCAAGAGAATCCCTAAAAAAACATTCAGTGTGTAAATGGTTGTGTGCTAGAGTGGGTTTTCAGGAAGTCACGTAGTCTAAAATGCAGTACTGCATGTAAGCCCCATCTCACAGAGCACATCCATCCTCAGTTTGTGAGCACTGGCGAATTCTCTACACATTGTTTTTTATGACTGGGTGCTGAATGTATTGTAGAAAATAGAAACCTTAATATATCCTAACTTTGACCTGAGAGATCACTTTCTCACATGGTCCTTAAAAGTCCCACAAACCCTTTTATTCTTAATTAAAATCCTTAGTACATTTTAAATCTTAGCTGCCAACAAAGGACCCAAAGGATCAATCTTGTACAATTCAGGAATGAAGCCATTTACCTAAATGAAAATTTATGGAACTAACCCTTATTTTAAAACTGCTAATTGCTATATTTTGTTATTCATTCTTAATCTGACCTTCTGGATCCAAAATTGCTATAATGAACCTATTCCATAATCTGTGGCACTCTCAATAGGGTGTTGATTGAAACAGAGCATCATAGGGTGCTGCTGACTTTTTGCTATCAAAACCACAAAGTTAAAATGTTAAATAAATAAATCTTTTACCATATAGTTTTTTCAGATGAAAATACTCAAATATAAAATAAACAACATTAAGATTAAAAAAAATTTAAAAAGAGCTTTAAAATGTTCTGAAGTAGATAAAATACCGAAACAATACCTGCATTTAGCAAAAGACTAACAAATTATTAATTACAAATTCGGGCTGATCTTATTGTTCATATTTTTGTATGCTATATGTCGCTAGCATGTGAAACTAATTGTTGCATAAATGCTTTGTTACTAATATGTTACTAACGTGCACGTCTGCAATATTTATAATACCAAGTTTCGTGTTTGTTCCTTTTTTTCCTTTTAACTGTGGTGCTGTTTAGTACAGTTGTGCCTTGTAGAAAAAGACACACTTCTTGTGTTCCAAGTAATCCGGTAGTAAAAGCACTTTGCATCAAAATGTATCGATGTGGTGCAGATGGAAAGTGAGATTTACTCATGACTCTGGATTTCTGCCAGGCACTGCGGGATGGAAACAAACTGGCACAGATGGAAGAGGCTCCGCTTTTTCCTGGAGAATCAATCAAAGTTATCGGTAAGAGTACTACTGAGTGCTACACTGAATACTATTAAATTGCTAGTTTATCTATTTAAAAACAGAATATTATTTCCTTTTGACTTCTCTTATTTAGTTTAATGCCACTTTAGATTAGCTGATTAGATGTGGATTTCTTTTCTTTGTCTTATAAATTCAAATGTAGGAAGGAGAAGTCAGTTCCAGAGGATGACTTGCTCAGTATAGATAAATCTCTTTTTTCAAGGGATAGTCTGTTCCACAGAGGTGTATGGGTTGTATTTCTGCTTGGGGATGCCAAGGGTACTTGGTAGGTTCAAAATTGTGATAGCAAGGAAGATGAAGTTATGGAAAACATAGTTTCCATTTCTTAATGAAATTTATTTCATTTTGGCCTGTGACAGCATGCTCTGCACGGGCAGTGCAGTACTTGTCTAGAAAACAACACTAGGAAATAAAAGTGAAAATTAAGACATGGGCATGTAACTGAATTATTTGGAGGTCAGTTGTGTATGGATCAGGATCTGCCCCTTTGGATGCTCTCCCTGAGATTGCTGGGGGTGTTTGACACCTCAGGGCAGGGACCAGAGAATGCCTGCAGGGTGCTGGTTACCTGCCTGCCCTCACTGGCTGAGCAGCAGTGGGGCTGAGGAATTTGATTGCTGAGATAAAGACAACTCTTTGAGTCCTGTCAGCCTCTGAAGGAACTGAAGGCTTCCCTACAAGAGGTCAAGCACCAGAATGCTATGGAGCTGCCAAAATCTTACTACTTACAAATAGAAAAAGATTGCTTTGGAAGAAATGTCTGTAATTGTAAACCAAAGCTTTAATTGGTCTGTTTTCCAGCTAAGGACGTTATGTACATCTGTCCATTTATGGGAGCAGTCAGTGGGACACTCACAGTGACGGACTTCAGAATGTTTATCAAAAGTGTTGAGAGGGTAAGACTTCACTGTCCACCTGCCTGTTGTTTCAGGTAGGAATGTTGCTGAAGTAGATTTCAGAAAGCGACATATTCAGTGTAAGTGAAGAATGATGTTTCCCAGCAGTGTGTTAAATGGGAATTATTGTTGGTTGTAGTGACATACATGAATAATACAAACTTGTGTTCTTCCTAATGTAATAAAATTCATTTATTTTACATAAAAATTTCAGGATCCACCTTTTGTTGTCGATGTTCCCCTCGGAGTCATAAGTAGGGTTGAAAAAATTGGAGTACAGAGCCATGGAGACTACTCATGTGGTATAGAAATAGTGTGCAAGGTAAGGCATGGTAGAGATTTATTAATATTAAAGTATTTTCATTTCATTTTTCTGTAGAAAGAATCTGCCAGCCCATGTGCTGGTTTTCTGTTTGATCAGTTCCCTGTATTTGAACCCTGCTTCATTCAGATAATATATTTCAATTCCTCTTAGGATACTTGCAGTCTTAGACACTTCTGCCTTTTGTCTCAAGAGTGAATTCAAAGGAAAAGTGGCTATTTTTATACCTAGCAACTGTAGTGACAGTCCTGCTCATCTGACATAAACGCTTACAGAATTCTGTTCCAATGTAGCTTAGGTGATATCAGTGCTGCATATACACCTTCCTTCAGTCAAATTTCTTAGAACTGCCTTTTTTATTCATTTGTCTGTCATAGAATAAAATAGTGTAACTTACTGTTGACAGGATATGAGAAATTTGCGGCTGGCCTGTAAACAGGAAGAGCAGAACAGATTGGAGATCTTTGAGAACATCGTAACGCGAGCATTTCCTGTTTCCAACGGGCTGGTGAGTCTTAAGATGGAGAGGAGGCTGTCACTGGCCTCTTAGGGGAAAGTGCAGGGGAGGAAATGCAAGGCCTGTATAGCAAACTTTGAAATGTTGATTCATAAAATCTGCTGCAGAGTTGGCAGGGTGCTCTGACCCTGTTTCCTTTTTGCATTAATTCATAAAACGTTATGCTGTGTTCTGCTACTGGTGAAGTTAGTTATTTTGTACGTAGCTGATTAAAATTACATATGTATTAACTATTTTCTGCAGTAGATAATTCAGTCTAGAACTTCTGTCTGAAGCAACAAATAGCTACAATTAGTCTTATTATTACTTAGGTGCAGAATTCTGTTTCATTTGCTTGAGTGGGCAAGGAACTGTTTGGGAGGTAGAAAACAATTTCCTCATCCTGGCATTGCCATTGATGTGTTCTGCCATCAGAGGCAAATAACTTCAACTCTCAGAGTTTCCTATCTTGATTTTGTTAATTTTAGGCTTGTACTTGATGGAGACAACTGTTCTTCATCTTCATACTAGCTCACTGTTGTCCAGTCTTGGCTGAAGGTGTTTGAGAGTTTTAGAAGTGTTAGATTTGAAATATTGGAATGTTCACTGTTTTGGAGCTTACTGTGCATACAGCCCATCAGGCAGCAATTTATGCCTTTGCTTTGTTGTCTTTAGCCTCTTTTTGCATTCAACTACAAAGAAAAGTTTGCTGTTAATGGCTGGAAAGTGTATGATCCAATGGCAGAATATAAGAGGCAGGTAAGTTACTGAAGTACTTGGTGTATTTTTTTCCTATATCTCCCCCAGAGCCATTTAAACAATAAAAAAAAAATTACAGAAAACTCAACATTTCAGCTCTCGCTACATACAGAAACTGTCTACATCTCAAGTATAGATAATAAAATGCGAGTGGCCTGACTTTGAGTGTGTTGAGCACCTGCTAAAGCTGATGGAGATAACAGGTGCTGAGCACTTGAGCAAATTGTTCTAACTTAACATGGTTCTTAAATCCTCCTTTTCCAAGTGCTGTTTCTACAAAATACAGACTTTATAAAAAATTGAGTTTGAATAAGGAGCATTAAGCAGAAGAGTAACTGTAGTTCTTCATTGTAAATCTGTATTTTCCTGGTTGCAAAAGTGTTTCTATAGCGCTATATGATCACTTTTTACATGAGTGTGCAGCCTAATCAAATGGTTATTTTGCACATCAGTTTTAAAGGTATAAGTAGGAAAGACTTTCAGTGTACTGGTTTATGGTTCAGTATGAAGACCTAAGTTTATAGCTTATTTAGAAGAAAAATGTGGGCATGCCTTTTTTTAAAAAGTACGTAGCATATGAAAAATTTCATTGCCCCAAACTCCAGATGTGTAAAGGTCTAACCTGAAAAATACAAAACTGTTTTGCTTTCATGCAGGGATTGCCCAATGAGAGTTGGAAAATATCCAAAATTAACAGCACCTATGAGCTTTGTGATACATATCCTGCTGTTCTTGTTGTGCCAACCAGCGTGAAGGACGACGACCTCTCAAAAGTGGCAGCATTTAGAGCAAAAGGCAGAGTTCCAGTAAGTGAAACCTCTACAAGGAGATGATATAAGTGCTTTAGAAATTGGTAGCTTATAAGAAATTATCAGAGTTCTTTCAGAGTTTATAAATAAACAGTGGGGTAGCTTCCTTCCACTGGAAGGGGGCAGGGGGAAGCAAAGGAAGAAGAATTTGCGCTCGGTGGGTTTAGAGCTGAAGGGAGCAACTCAGCTGTGAGGTTAATCGCTCAATTATTGTGCTCTGTAGTAAGGTTTTTGTTTGGAGTTAACTCTTCTAGGCCACAGTGGTATCTGGTGCTAAGGCACATATTAGTGTGTGTTCTGATTTGGAGTAGAGTGTGTTACAGCCATAGTGCTTTGCTTGAGACTAGGCAAGATGTGCAGGTAGCATAAGAACCCCTTTAAATATGTTGGATGGTGATGCTTTTCATGCTGTAGATCTGCTTAGCAAGGCAACAGGTCCATAGACTCCTACATGGATGCAGTTTTTCTTCCTCCATTGCTTTTTTTCTTTTTCTAATTAGTAAGATGCAGTAGTAGGCTTAGTTGCTATTGGAAATAAAAGCTAAGATGTTTGGAACCACTTTGTATTTCAAGCTCAGATTTGAGATGAGCAGTCAATGCTAGTGTGCTGTCAATATGGTTTTACATCAGTCTGTCCTTAGATTTGCATTTGTTGATTTGCCAGGAAATAATGCCATGTAGTGAGTGTGAATTGTCTAATTGCTCTCTTGGCCTGCTGCTTTTATAGTAATGTAGTAAACTAAAATAGCTTTCTTTTATGCCAGGTGTTAGCCTGGATTCATCCTGAGAGCCAAGCAACAATAACAAGATGCAGTCAGCCATCAGTAGGTCCAAATGATAAACGCTGCAAAGAAGATGAAAAATACTTGCAGACAATAATGGATGCCAATGCTCAGTCTCATAAACTTATCATCTTTGATGCCAGACAGAATAGTGTTGCAGATACAAACAAGGTAGGTTGGGAGCATAACTAGCATTAGTAGTTCTATCTTTATTGAATAAGAGATGGGGATGTGGAGAACATGATGCTGAAAATTGATAAGAAAGGGTCCCTAAAGAGGGAAGGGGAAGGAAGGTAAGTTGTTTGTAGCATTTTGGAAAGGCTGGCAGGAATTGAAGACAGCATGAAGTTATAGCTGAGAAATGATGCAGTAAAGCTCACAGAAGACCAAAGGTTTCATTAGTAAAAAAGGGGAAGATATATGGATGTGTTATCCTTCTAACCTATTACAATTAGGATTTCTTTGACCTAAAGAAAAAAGTACTCTAGCTTTTCTTAGAAAAACAGAAGCCAAAAGTATGTTTATATGTTTTTATTAGGGCTGACGTAATCTCTTCTCGCAGCAAATGCTAAAACCTGACCAAAATAACTCTCTCAACCTTACACTGAAGTCCTTCACATGTTCTTTTCTTTTTTACTTTTTGGGTGACAGGCAAAAGGCGGGGGATACGAAAGTGAAAGTGCCTACCCAAATGCAGAGCTGGTCTTCCTGGAAATTCACAATATACATGTAATGAGAGAATCCCTGAGGAAACTCAAAGAAATCGTTTATCCCACCATTGATGACACTCGGTGGTTATCAAACGTGGACTCCACACACTGGCTGGAATATATAAGGGTAAGATGCTTTTGATGTAAACAATCAATTCCTTTTTTAAACCATCTTTTTAACTTGCATTTCTGAAAACGTTACTAAATGGTCACTTCGAGTGCAGCATTTTAAGCATTCCATAATGACTTGGTATTTCCAGGTTTATGTACTGGTAGATAATGAGTTAATTCCTGATAGCACAGTATCGTATTTACTGCTGGACAGTGTTTTACTTTCTTGAGAAGGAATGTTTGTGAGCGGTTCAGGGTTATCCCTGTTCTTTGGAAGAATGCCCTGGGAATTTCAGATCATATTTGAGCAGTGGCTAAAAGGACTTGACTGTGGATTCTGCAGTTTCTTATCCCTCCATCCTTCAGTGCAGTGTTGCTGTTCTTGTGATGGGCACCTGCATTTCCATGGGCTGTTTATAGTCAGTGCTCTATCGAGTTATCATCTGCTCTATTATTTAACATAATACCTAAATAAATCATTACCACACTCAGTTTCACTAACCTTTGAAATTATTTTAGATTATTTCATTACCACATTCACTCCCCTGTTTATGATGAATATGGATGGATTGTAATTTATTTTATTAGCAGCTGGCTCAAATGTCACTCATGCAAAACATGTTTGGGATTGTTCATTAGTTTTACACACTCTTAAGTAGTGCCTGCTGGCAGCTGCAGGAGAGCCAGTAGAGGGAGCAAACACAAAATTAAGAGTCAAATTCAATAATATTTTGGGAAGAGTTTAATTTTCTTGTTCTCTTGAATTTGAACTATTTCAAACAGCACAAACTGCAGCCTGATTTCTTAAAAGCTGCCATTCCTGCGTGAACAGTCTTGATAGTATCTCCCTGGGCTTTTATCCAAGAATTCTTTGCCTTCCCTGCCTTTTGACTTGGCTTGTAATAGCATTAACAAATCTGCAGCTTTACTCTAACACATCTGCTGTTCTCTGGGCTCAGACCAGTGTGACTGTGTCCCATTTTAATGCAATACATTACTGGAAATTCAATTTCCTACCCCTGGGCACTCACAGCACTTCAAAGATGGTTGAGGAGTGTCTGGGGAGGCACCAGGAACAGTCTCTGTGTGTGAAGGCAGTAGTAACAGGAGTAGAGTTACTTGCTGCTTTTTGCACACCCAGGGTGTTTCCTTATGCCCTCCAGGATATTTTCTGTCTTTCAGCGTAGAGCTTAATTATTTTTAGACCAATTCTCATTTTCTAAACCAATCCAAAGCCAGTTATTCATTAGGAGCCCTCAGTGAAATGGTTACTAAGTTTTGAAACATCTATAAAGGATAATAACAGTTTGTGGAGGAAGCTGTTTTCTAAAGGCTTTTGTCCAAAGTGGAATAAAGTGCTTCACCTACTCCACATATGTTTGCTTAACTAATAGTAACTCTGTTTTCTGTCTCTTGTTCCCTGCTTATTGCCTGTATCTGTTCTGTTCTTTATTTCCAGCTGTACTCCTTCAGAGGTACCTGTGTTCTCTTTAGGACAATTTAGAGCAAGTTATTGCATACCTATATGTTATATAGATTATTATTAGTTTTCTGCCTTTATTGAAGACCAAGCTACTTTAATATTTGCACTTTTTTAGTGCAGTAGAGTTTTGTAACGGAAGTAATCAGCAATTAACTTGTTCAGACCATATAGACACTTTGGTATTGTTTCTTGGTATTTTTATCCTGGCATCCTTCAGTTTTATCATAAAAGATACACTCAGTGAAAGATACAGTCAAAGAAAATTGTCTCTAAAGCTTGCTTCTTGAAATAGTTTGAAGACTGGTCTTGTGCCCATCTTCTCCAGCAGATGCTGGCTTTCCTACTTCCCAGAAGATGGTTTTGCATGCCTGGGAAGGGAAAAGTGCAAGTATTTAGCTAGATTACATTTTTTGATGTTGGAATGCAGAATAGGAATTTCTCCTCTGGTCCTATTTTTAGTGGTTGTTTTTTTTCCCACATATTTTTTGGTGCTGTGATAGGTCGTGTTAGAGACAAATCTTCACAGGAGAGAGTTCATTTAAGTTTTAAAAAAAACTAGGGGGTGGCATCAGAGAACAGGAGAGGAGGAGTTTTGAGTGGGGAGAAGAATAACAAGTTCACACAGGTGATCTCAGTCCTGTGCCATCTCTGTCCTTTACGCTCCAGCATGCTCCTGAATCCAGGCTATTGATCGTCTGTTCAGGGGCTGAATATGACATATCCTCCATGCACCAACAAATCAGAACAGACTCCCAGCCAGGGGTTTCTGGGTTTGCTTGGGTTGTATTTTGATTCAGATTAGCTGGATGGTTTGTCCCTTTCTCTAAACTCAGTAGTTTCGGTAGAACTGAAAACGGAGGAAGAAAGAGTGATTGATTAACGTGAAATGAACTTTGAAAACACTGAACCTCCAGCCTTTGGAATAGATCACAGCATTTTTGTCTTTTCATCATAATGCAGAATATCAATTAATTTAGAGAAAGGATTCCCATGTTCTTTTGTTATGTGCTGCTAATAAGGGAGAGCTGCTGGTAAGAACTCTCTCCTGGACAACAGAGTGCTCACAGCTTTTGTACCTCCAGGAGTATGCATGACTCCATTTGGAAACCTCTCATTTTAAAGCAGTGTCATCAGGATGATTACATAACTAATATGAAATTTTAAAACATAATGACTTTAACAGTATAAAATTATAACTTTTTTTTTTGGTAGAGTTGTGGTTAGCATTTAACATGCTTGTTTCTTGACTTTTGTTTGTTGCAGATGCTTCTTGCCGGAGCAGTGAGAATTGCGGATAAAATCGAATCTGGCAAAACCTCTGTAGTGGTTCACTGCAGCGACGGCTGGGACCGGACTGCACAGCTCACTGCACTGGCCATGCTAATGCTGGACAGCTATTACAGGACCATCAAGGGGTTTGAAGTTCTTGTAGAGAAAGAATGGATAAGTTTCGGACACCGATTTGCAATGGTAAGCTGGAAGATTTAGTGTGAAGTTTGTCACCTTCTGTTTTACATGGCATACTTTCTCACATTGCTCTGTTGCATTTTGGTTATTATCTCTGGTGTCCTCCTTTCAATGGTCTGAGTGTGTCAGAGAACTGTGACCACATCATTTCTAATGGGAGATCTCTATGTGAGGTATAATAATAAAGTAAATGAAAATGAAGGGCTTGAACATGATGGTTGAAAAAAGTCACATGGCTTTTTTATGAGGAAGAGGGATTGTAACACATTGCTTCATCTTCAACCAGCTTATGAATGGAGAAACAAGGAAAACAGTTAAGGTGTTTAGAAGGTAAAATTGCTGAAACCATTACTCTGATTTAAGGTTGCAGTGTTTATTTAACTCGTGGTCTAGTGGGGAATTAGAATAAATTGTTGTGACATTCTGTGAGCTCTGACTCTAAGATGGTTTAGGAGAAATGACAGGGTTATGGCAGGTGGATATGGAATAATCACTGTTTCAGTACAGTTAAAGTAAATGTCTACCAGTTTTACCCACTGGTAGAAATCAATGGCTGTGCAGTAGAAGGTGGGGAAACAAATGGCACAGCTTTGCTGACCGGGGGTCTCTCCAGCTCTGCTCAACAGCAGATGCGTGTCCAAAAGTGAATTTTGGGATGCATTTTTAGTAACTGGAAAATACAGATTACTGTTATGGAAGATTTGCTTGTCTTGTTCACCATTGGAACATATTTAAGAGTTGCTGAGCTTTACAGTGTTGGGAGGGTACTGTGAACACCACAGACTGAACTGAAGTGTGCTTTGACTTCCAGCGAGTAGGACACGGAGATGATGATCATGCGGATGCTGACAGATCTCCGATTTTCCTTCAGTTCATTGACTGTGTTTGGCAAATGACAAAGCAGGTAAGATGCTTAAGAGGGTATTTCTGTGAGGTCTCAGTCTTTATCTTGCAAATGTAGTTCATGTAGGAGAACACATTCCATGTTTGCCTAAGTTGGTTGTGCTGTGGCTGCACTGTGCACACAGAGGGAAAATTTCTGCTCAAAAGCAAGGTACAAGGAGATAGAGCAGAAGTGTTGTCTTGAAACCAAAATACCAGCAATTCTTCTGGTTTAAAACAGGCTTTCAAAGGACTCCCTGATTACATGAATGAGAGTTATTAATAGATGATATAAATGATTTGCGTTGCATGTTCACTGGTGGACTAAATGTTCATATGGATTTATATTGTCCTTAAGAAAGAGCAAAAATCCAGGCTGATTGTGAACTGAGGGCAGGAGAGAGTTCTTCTGTGTATGTCTCAAATGTAGATGTTTTCATTGTTGTGCAGACAGGACAGCATTTCTAACACACAAGTTTTATTTCCACCGCTGCTTTTACCTCTGGGCCAGGGGAGATGTTTGAAATTAGTGATACTTAAAGATACCAAAACATTGAGCTTCTCATTTTTGTTCAGAAAAGTGAAATTATCGAATGGATTTAGCCTTTATTTTTCTTACTTGTACTGCCATGAGCAAAACCCCAAGGTTTTTCTGAGCTTTTGTATTGCTGTTCTTTAATGGGGTTACTGAAGTAGGTTGTCCACATGAAGGCTTTATTTCCAAGTGAATTAGAAGTGCTTGATGCTTGACTCCTTTTTTCTTTTTTTTTTCTTTCCCCCTTTCTCTTTTTTTTTTTCCTTTTTCTTCCTCATAGAACCTACCATAGATCTGTGCTGTTATGGTAAAAGCTGTTAGTATAGTATGTGATTTGTTCTGAAGAGAGAAAGGTAACAGTCTGTTTCTATATTATCCTAGTACTTCCAGATCTCTTACCTTGGTCTTCTTGTTCTGAACATAGTTCTTAAGAACTTACATCATAGTTTCCAAAACTTGTATTCAGAGCAGTCATCTTTGGTGCTTTATGAGAGTTCCCTGCTGTTACACTGGGCCTTTGTCCTGGGTGTCTTATAAACTTTCTCTGTATCTATATTTCAGCATTAATGTGTTGTTTAGTATGGCTGGAGAAAATAAATGTGAAATTCTGTCCCTCTTTCAGAGGAAAGCTAATAACAATAGCAAAAAGAAGCAGTTCTAAACACCTGGTAGGAACAAAAGTCCTCTGGGGAGTTCCTTAATTGAGAGCAGCCTCTTCTATTTTTGTGATCTCCCTTGCTGCCTCTTATTTCTTGCTATAAACAGTTTAGTTCCCTCTAGTTTAAAAACCAGAAGGGGATGGGGGCAGGGGGAGAATCTGTGAAACATTTTGCCAATACCACATCTGTTCAAAACCTGAATCCAGAAACTGTTCTGAAATTCATGGACAGCAGTGGCATTGAAAAATCATTAATGCTATACAGGGAAAGATAGATAACATGGTTCTTGAACAGTTTCTGCCTATTTATTTTTATTTTTTAGTTGACTTGAACACCTAGAGAATAGATGTAAAGACTGTGATTACCTTGACACGGACTTTTGAAAAGCAGGATTCTGTTTTATCCTTGTGTAGATAGATCACTTGCTCATAAAACAGCGGTAGTTTCATGCTTTAGAATTCATGGTAAACATATGTGAAATGTTCCAAAGCTCAAATAAGTGTTAATGACTGCATGAGGGTGTAAAGGCTCAGGTTTGGGCATGGGCTCAAAGCAAGCAAATTTGCCCTTTTGTGTCCTAAGAGTTACATTCTTGAAACAGTTGACTTAGTACAGTGAGAGAATCTCTAACATCCCACTAAGATACAAATTTCCAGACAGCTTCAGACAATGAAATTTAATCCTTGAGAGCCTTATATTTTCCCTCGGTTTATGGTCTTCGTGACACACAAATACAATAACAGAGAACTTGAGAGAAGTACATTGACATCAGATTTTAATAAAAAAACATATGGTGAAGTGATTTCCCTCCTCTGTTAGTAAATTCTGGTGATTTTGAATAGCAGATGTCAAATTGGAAAGGCCACATGTGAGCTGATGAAATACTGATGCCCTGTTAAAAATGAAACAGAACTGTAAAATTTGCATGTAGCACTGCAGCATCAGCAGTAACTTTCTACCTTTCATGTGCAGAACCCTCACAGGAGGAAGGTCTGTTTAAAGTTGGCAGTTTCATCCTGTTTGTAACTGAGTGTCAGCTGTTGCTGGAGATGCATTAGATGCATTTTTCACTGGATTCAGCAGTGCACTCTGTGTTCAGTTAACGTGATCCAGTCCGTTCTGCAAAGTGCTTCAATGTGAAATGTTACTGTAGCACAGAACGAGTTCATTGATTAAAAAGCAAGTTTATTTTGCATGTCTCTGAATCAAATGCCACTTGGCATCATCAGACTTAACAAGAGAATTCCTTTTTTAAGTACCTCCTTTACAAAAACCCCTAACAACTCCAGCAGCATCAACTGGCAGATTTTAATGACCCGTGTGTTTTCTCACAATTAGTGGATCTGACAAGAAGTAAATTTTCATTTGGGGAATTTTTCCACCTGAATCTTCAAACAGACGCTAATGGGCTTGGAACTACAGAGGAAGGCATTTTTAGGTCAGTGATTTTTCAGCAGCAGTAATAGAAGCTTTACAGTCTTGATACATCAGCTCCAACAGTACAACTCTTGTATCCAAAGACAGGCCTTCAATAAAGTGCTATCACTTATTAATAAATTAGTTGGAGTGCAACCACTGATGTATGGAATTTTGAATATGCTTCACTGGATTGGAATAGTGGCCATGTCGGCATCCGTCTGATTAGTATGGACCTGTCACAGCACAGAACCCTGATGTGACAAGGCTCATTAAATGCTTTCAGTTAAAGAGGGTCCCTTTAGGAGAGGCTTTGTCTTCAAAGTTTTTTCCAAATATCATTTTGATGCTTTGCAAATTATTTTTGCTCTCTGTGTCTGATTGCTGCTTTGGGCTGGACACAGCAGATTGAGGTCTGAGACTCAGTAGATTTTCTCCTGGCTTGCTTCAAGCACACCTGCTTGTCAAGTTCTGTTCATGCTTATTTAAAATCGTAGCTGTTTTGGTAACATCATTGTTTTGTAATTAAGTTCTGGCACGATTTCCTAGAGAGAAGGAAGTGCTGTAAGTAATAACTTCTGAATATGACTTAAAAAAAGAGAATTTGATAATCTTAAGTTCCTCTGTGTTTTCTGAAAACAAGTGGTTGGGAGGTGAAAACAACCCGTTATTTGTGAGAGAAGCCCCAGTGTGAGCTGTGCTGGTGAACAGTGTGAAATCTGTAGCAGAGTCAGAAGAAGGAAGGTTCCCATTCACTTTCTGAGTCATGATGTTGATAATTTCCTTACTCAAAATTTTCAGTCAAAGGTTGGTATATATTAGCTTGAGAAGTCTTGGAAAGAGAATGTTTTTACAGTGTTTGACTTAAATAAATCTTCTTTTAATAGAACATTGTTTAAAACTTAGATCTTTCTGGGTTTAATACAAGCACACCCATTGTGTGTTATTCAGCTCTTTAGTTTCAACATGAATAAACATTTGCCTTTCATAAATCACAGATGACACTGAAGAGGAATTTCTGGATCAGGTACTTCACCCACAGTCCCAATTGCTGCATTATTACTCCTAGTTACACTTACTGCCTTCTTTTATTTAAAGTAGCTCTTGAGTCACTTGCCAAGGTGTTCAGTATTCTGCAGTGTCACATAACAGAAACCAGCCCTCTGCATTTCTCTGTGTAGAAAATTCTGCCTCATGAATCTGTAGCTTTGCCTTTCAGTCTTCTATAAAGTTTTAGTCCTTTAGAGGGAATGAAAAAATTATGTTTCATTTATCCTGAAAATTAGTCTCCTTTAGTCTTCTCAATTTTTTATTCTTTAAATGCCTATCATTCCATATCTGTGTTTGCAACCCTTGTCATATTGAACAGAAAGTTATTTTGACACATCAAGCCACGTGTAGTCCTATCATAAAATTTGGTTGAAGAAGGACTTTTTCCATCTGAATGGTTAACAGCCCATGCAGTTTGCAGTGATTTCTTCCTTTATGATTCTTAGAGCACTACAGATTAAAAGAAACATTTTGAGTGTTTTCAGATTTCTAGCTGGTTTTCCTAGAATGTATCAGGTAACCTCTGCTTGTGAGTAAAATACCTGATGGTGCTCAGGGGAATAACAGTTCTTTCACTTCAGATGTACAGGATTTACTTTCCAGTACAAAAGAAGAGGGATTAAAGGCTTATTGTGTATGGCTGGTGGTAAACTCAAGGGGTGAAATGGAGAAAAGTAACTCACTTGGGTAGAAAGTTAAAGAGAAATTTTAAATATATGTTAAGTACAATGTATGTGCAGTAGTTTTTATTATCCAATTCATCCCGTGTTAGAAAAGGAAATAACTCTTTAATGCCATCATCTTTTTTTTTTTTTTTCATTTTTTCTTCTTTCTTTTTTCCAAAAATGTTCTCTTGTCTTGTAACAAGAGATAGAAAGTATATGTTTAAGAGGGTTTGGAGCAAGAACAGAATACTGTTAGAGCATCTTAAAATGGATTGCTTTGTATCACCAGTTTCACATTAACTAATGCTTATACTCTGGTATAACAAATGTAAAGTTTGTCTCTGAGAAGTATTTATAAAGAAGTACGTAGGTGGAATATATTGCAGTAAGGGTTACTGAAGTTCATGAGTTTTCCTTGAAATAATCCCTAAATAAGAAAAAAAAAACCCCTCACTTTAATCTCTTGGTTATTTCTTATGTCTAAGTTTCTTCCTTTCTATACTGCTTAAAATAAAGTTTAAAGTAATCTTGCCAATTTTTTTATTTCAGTTTCCTGCAGCCTTTGAATTCAATGAGTTATTTTTGATCACCATTCTGGATCACCTTTACAGTTGTCTCTTTGGGACTTTCTTATGCAACTGTGAAAAAGAGAGATTAAAAGAGGTAAATAATTAGTGTTATGCACATCCTTAGTTTGCTGTTTTTATTCGTGAATGCTTAGAATACAAGAGCTAAGAACATTTGAGCTGTGGTTTTGGGATACATTTGTCACATAGTCTTAAAAGACAATGTGCACATGACATTTTCATGATATGAGAAATATATGCTGAATGCCCTGTTGTTAAATGAGGTGGCACTTGTGTTTCTTCAGTTATTATCTGTTCAGGGGGTTGAGGGTTGTCTTGTCTAGTAAGTTGTCTTGCAGGTATTTTTAGCCAACATACCCAACTTCAAATAATAGTAATTATCAAATTATATTAGCATTTCTTTCACTGTCTCCAAAGGAACTCTTAAGGCTGACTTTACAGGTCACTTTAGGACATAGAAGTTATGGTTGAAGACTGTAGAAATTTAAATTATCTAAATGAAATGAACTCAGTGAAATACTATAGGTTTGTGGGGAAAAAAATTTAAATTTTGTTAATACTTCAAGTACATTATTGCTTACTTCTGGCTTTGTTGCTTTAATACTTCGTATTTTCTAAAGCAAGTTGCAATTCCGTACTACATTCTGTTTTCTTTTGGTTTGTCTCTGCTGCTTCTGCAGGGGAAAAGTTGCATGTAAATTCCACAAGATGGAGCTGAATAACATGTTCTCAGCAAATGCAGTGTTTCCAGACAGCTTTCTTTCATAAATGGTCAGATGTAATTCTCAATAAAGAAATGCAATTTAAGACACAGCAGTAGTAGAAACACATGCTTTACAGTGCTGAAGGAGTGTAAAATTGCAAGATGATTCTGATGCAAGCTCAGGTTTACAATCTTTGATCTAACCATTATTATGCTGATTAAATTTAGAGTAATACAACTTTCAGAACTGCAAATAAAGGTAAAATAGGCAATTTAAAGCATGGTATCAATTGATAGGAGCAAGTACTATGAGTGGGAAAATTGAGTAATTATTTTTCACAGGTGCTGTTTTGGATCTTCTAAACTACATATCTCTTCACTGATTTTTCTTGTCAAAGCTAATTTATTTTTTATTTGTTTGTTTAGTTGGTGAGTGTGTAGCCATATATTTAAGTAGCTGTAAACGTTGCTGTAAATTATGAGCAGTACAAGTTGCTTTTGCTCATCTAGATTTAGTGTCTCTGAAAATCATATAAATCTCTAATAGATAAGGTAACTGTCACAGGCAGAATTACTGATGTGTAGACAGTAACGTCATATTTCAAGTTTTTGTAATCCACGTAATTAATTTTTTTGCTATTTTTTTTTTTCCATCAGGAGCTGAGCACAAAAACTGTGTCACTGTGGTCCTACATAAACAGCCAATTAGAGGAGTTCACAAATCCTTTCTATGTAAACTATGAAAACCACGTCCTGTATCCTGTTGCCAGTCTGAACCACTTGGAACTGTGGGTGAACTACTACGTCAGGTGGAACCCGAGGATGCGGCCTCAGGTCTGAGCTTTCACGTGTCTTTTATGTTTTAGTGATGATCACAGAGATAAATTACTGGGTTTTGTAGTGTTGAATGCAGCATTTAATTTCAGAAGGGCTCGTCTGTTGCACGTATTTCAGCTGATAGGGAAAAAGGATGTTTTCACTGAAGTCACCCCTAGAATAGGGGAGTTACGGTATTACTGTATTGGCTTGTGAAAGGTAACAGATTAACAGTCTTTGTTGTCAGATTACTTTTATACCACTTCTGTGATACTCTGTAACCCTTTTTAATACTTTTATTGCCCTTAACCTTCTTGTAGAGTTTTGTGTACCTTTATTTTTAATCATGTTTTGCCCTTTACCAACGATGACATAAAATATAGCAGCAGTTTCTGAAAGAATTGGACTATATACCAGCTCATTTTGCAGGCTCTCTAAACTTAGCACCACATAGATGCTTGTTTTCAATTGACCTTTACAGTTTCAAGCTGGCATACTAAAGATTAAACACTCACTATACATGCTCCTTGATTCATCCAGTATTTGTTCTTATAAGTAACGTCTGCTATGCAGATAAATCTCTAAATCTCGTCAGACAAATACTCCATATGCTCTCATGCTTAGAAGTCTGAAGGAAGAACATTCAGATTGTGTCACAGCCATAATATATCTGAGAGTGCTACACCATCTCTTTATTAAGGTAACATTCCAAGGTACCCCCCAGCATATTATGATAAATTACCTGTATTAAGTGACTGCTCGAAAGCTGCTTTCATCTTGGAGCAGTTAGAATGAGATGTGAGTTTCAGATTTATTAGACATCCACAAGTCAGAGGCTGTTGTAAAAGATGGTGTTCCAAGGTAGATTTCAAGGACAGTACACTGGTAGAAGTCCAGGTACCTGAGAGGTACCCTGTAAGGTCCTGGAAAAGCCTGGAATAGTTGCCTTCTCACTGAGGTGTTTCGTCTGAGCTGCTTTGTTTCTCTTAACTTGTTAAAACTTTGAAAGATTGTGTATTTTATCATTTTTAAAGTAAAATTGTCAACTGCTTTTTAGCAAAATAACATCTTTCTTTTAACCTGTTTGCTGAACACCATTTGGGTTGGTTTATGTGCATTTTAGTGTAGTTGACTGCAGTGGTGTCAGTTTATAACTTGTATTTGATTGAGATCTATAGGCCCTGAGAGCAGGCAGTCTTTGTAAACACACATGAAAGCTAGTCCTGATCTGGAAGAGGGGAGGGTGGGGGAGAGATGACATGAGGAAATATCAGAGCTATCATCTGCTTAGTGACAAGTCCTGGGTGCTCTGCAGGCACCTTGGCATGTGGGACCCATTGGTCTTCACTGGTCTGTGAGAGCAGGTCCCTCAGATCAGCAGCTGAAGGTAATAAAATGTGATGGTCCTGGAAACTGCCTTAACTTCACTACCACCTGCTTTTCTTGAAGTACTCATACAACTGTTTCAACTTTTTCGTTCTACCACTTAAGCTTTGTCTTACATCATCCCTTTCCTCTTGTCCCTGGCCTGCATTTATGTGATATTTATGACAAATATTTGGAAGTGTTTCCCATCTACTTGGATAAATTTGCTGCGGAAATCACAATTCTTTTGTTGCAGCATTGTGTTCACCAGTGTAATTCTGAAAGCAGGAACTCATACAAGCAAGTAAATAAGCTGTCTTTGTAATCACAATATACTAAGTGTGCTTTCCTCTGTGTTTCCATTGTCTGGTGTCACACCCTGTTAACTGATTCAGTAACATTCAGACCCATTCAGTGACAGAAAAAAAGACAATGACCCTTGTGATGCCCAGCAGGTCTTCACTTATCTTCAGTGAAAGAATTTCTTAATCAGTGAATTTATTAAAAGAATGGGCATCCCTGCATACTGATAGTAGGTGATTTTGTTGAATACCTTTTAATGTGTTCTCTTGGTTTTCAGTTAAATATAAGAGAAAATTAAATAAATTTAATGTGAATGAAGAGCTCTCTGATGGATAGCTCAAGGCAACCTCACGTACTGTTTCATCAGCTGCAAAAACATCTTTAGGAAACTGGGAAATGTTTGTTGTTTTCTAGGAGCTCACCAGAAAGGAGAAATGCCCAATAGGTGAATTTAGAGGAAGATGAATAATAGTCCTTTAATATAATCAGAATGGATCTTTCATACCTGTTTTCGACCAACTTTGTGTTAGAGGAGAGAAAATTCTTAAGAGCAGAGGGACAGGTTTTAGTTTGAGGCAATATTTTAGGTTTTTTCATTTCAGCTTGATTAGTGAGCTTGAATCTTTAAACGGGCTGGGAGAAGTTAATCATTGCACTTCATTGCCTTTTCTATTGGAAATGAGCATATATGACCTTTAATTTTTTTAATTTTAGAATTACTGAATGCTAACTGGATATAACCATTAATTTTTGCATTACTGTACTCTGTCTTCAAATATCTGTGTCTCATCAGACCTTTACCAGCGTGATAAGGTCTGAGCATACTCTTAATTGTACTAGGACATACAGAGTTTAGGATTATTCCTGCTGTAAAGACATTGTAAATAATCCTGTAAACAGGATTATTCCTGTTCTGTAAAGAAAAGATTACTTAGAATGATATATCTTCAGTTCAATCTGAGTTTTGTGGAAGCCTGAGATGGTGTTTTTGATAGTGTTTAATTGCATCAAGAGCCCTGTTTATTTTGCACAGCAGTAGAACCCCTGCACTTAGGTGACACACAGCCTCCTTCCATAGGGTTCAAAGCTCAGGAGTCTGAGAAGTGAACCCTGTGGAAAATTTTAGGTTAAATGTGGACATTTCTTATAAACTCCCCTTTTGCTAAATTGTGCTTCAACAAGGTCATTCTAATTCTGAAATGAAATAAAACGTTCTGTGGTTTGAGTTTGGAGGTGTTACATCATTATTGACTTCTTGTCCCAAGAAAATTAGATAGATTTAAATTCTGTCTTACCTGAGTTCATTGACTGAGAAGACTTTTTTTCAGATTTGTTCTTCCCTTCAGTTGGAGAAATGTGTGTTGGTATATGACATCTGGAAGACAAGTTCTTCCATTCTCTCATACAGAGGTGTGGGCTCTCTGGGTACCCACTCCTGGGCTTTCAGATGACCCTACCAGTCTGGAATACATAAGATAATATGATGCTTTTGAATTTTTTCAGTTGATATATATTTCCCTTTCCTTTTCTATGTAGTCATTCTGACCTCTTCTTGACACTGGTTTGAGGAGTTCTGGCTGCCAGATGTCATTAGGTATCTGCTTGGGCAGCTCTGGAAGGTGGGGAGAGCACAGCAATGATATTCCTGAGTATGACTTCTGAAGGGTCAGTGTTTTTGAAATAATATACCCTTATTATTCAGATATGCAGAGCAAGAGTAAAAATTCTGGCCCTTTCAATTCAAGCTGTGTCTTGCTATGTGAGAGGCAAGGAAAAGAATGTATTTTAGTCACCAAATTTTTCATAGTCCATTAGGATGTATTTAGTTGGTTTTATGCCTTCTGGGAAATGGCATTTTAACCCTTGGAGGTCAGGGCTTAGTTTTGTTTTGGTTTTATGTAGGGATTTTTATTATTCTATGCCTGCTCATTTTTCTTCAAGCTCTGTTCTGTAAATTTGGCCACAGTGTTAGTGATCATCACACAGGAATCCCTATAATTTTTTCAAATCCATTCTTTTCCTTGTGTGTGGACTGTCATCCAGAGTAAAAGGCTGGCACCATCTATAACCAAGAAATTCAGTTCAGCTACTGAATCATCTGCTAAAGGCAGTCCTGGAGCTTCTGTGAAAATCCAGGGAAGTCTGTTGGTAGGTTAGCAGCTCACATACAGAAATGAAAGGAAAAGGTAGGAACAACTAAAACTGCTGGTTCAGTATATACAGAAATGACTGTAAAGCATATAAATAGCTTACAATTGCTGCTTTTATGCTATGTATAGAATTGCAGAAGGATTTGATGTGGTGAGCAGTTGAGTGATCAGATGTCAGCTGAACTTCAGTGTCAATAAACACAAAATACTGTATAGTGAAAACAACAAATAACATGCTAAGTGTCACTGGGAAAATTGCTGAGAATAAACTGGAAAACATAATTACTGAGATGCTTTATCCTGCATTTAATAGGATAACATACAACTTACTGACAGAACTTACTGCTGGCACGTGGGGTGGTGATATTATTTGTCCCTGCCTTCAGTCTCATTGCTTGGTGTGTTCCTCTCTGAGTGTTGTTGACATTGGTTGTAATATTTTTAAAAGTTCATACATTTGATTTTAACGCAGTTTTGTGGCAGGATAAGGCCACTGTATGGCTCTGGAACTGCTTGGCATTGCTGGTCCATCTTTTTTCATGAAAGAATGAGGCAGGAGATGTCAGAAGGAGCCACCTTGTAGATTAGATAGCTGAGTGTTCCCCAGCAAAGGAGATTTCATTCCTGCAGTTAGTGAAGAGTTTCTTGTGAGATGGGGCAAAGTTTCATACAGTGCCTGGTAGTTTCTCTCTAAACAGGTGTCAAGTTTTCTGCAGATAAAACTCTCAGCATTCAATTCATATGGAATGAAATAGAGACTAACTGCTTATTCTGGATGCTGAAAGAATCTGTAGTTATTTAAGGGGAAAAAATTGGTAATCCCGTAATGAGCACAGCATCAGAACATGCACAGAATGAGAGAAACTAGTACTGTGCAAATAATCTTCATTTTTGTGAGTTTCTAACATATTTTGAAGGGCAAGCACTCAAATAATTGCTCTCATCTATCAGATGTCTAAATCTAAATGTGCTGTAGGTTTTAACAAGCAATGGCATCAGCTTGTAGCGTGTACAGCTTCCCAAGTCTGGCTGAATCCAGCAGTTGTTTGCAAAAATCTCTCTTCCAATTCCCACCTGGTAGGATTCCTAATAATTTCTGTTTGCTACTCCTTGCTTTTCCAGAAGGCCAGGGGGTTTTGCTTGGTTTCTCAGGAGCACACCTCTACAGTAAGTGTGGAAGTATTGATTATTATTGAAAACCACTGGCTTCATCTTTTGAGATTGCCTTTTGCTGAGAGTATCCTGTTAACTAGGCTTTAAATGCAAGACAGAGTTCCAGCTCTTCATGAAGATGAGCAGAAAAGCTCAAGTAAAAGATATTGTTGTCTTTCCAATGCACAGAGTAGGTTTTTGGAAAACTGACAGTCCTAAGTCAAGCAGTGAATTTAAAATAACCATTTTCCTCTGCAGCCTTTCTTTCGTGTTGCTAAAATAGATAAAGTGTGCTTGCTGAACAAGGCAAAATGCATTCATTGTTGAACAATTTTCATCTGAATGACTGTCCTTGAGCTAGTACAGTAATACACACTAGATATCCATCCAATTAAGACTTGGCAGTACTATAAGTGAGTAGCTATTATAATTTCTCTTACACGTATCTTTGTGTTGACAAATTTTGCTATCCAAAAGCACTTGAGGATCCTGAAGGATTCCTTGGGAATGAAAACCTGAAAATCAATACTGAAAGTGAACTGTAGTAATTCTGTGAAGAGGAAGGTTTGAATTTTTGAGGAAATGGAGCTGTCTTATGTCTAGTTGGTTTTTATATGGGATGTAACATGTACATTGCATAGCATAAGTACAGTTTCTGTGTGGAGATAATTAAAAAAACCCCAACTTTATCTTTCCTCAGCAGGAATAATTTATTATAACTGTGAAATGATGTGTGCTGAGAGTTACATTACACCAGGTTCTGATTTTGAAGTATGTGGGTAATTCAGTTTAAAAAATAGTTTCGTATCAGTGGTATTTTAAGCAATAAAGAATGTTTTTACCAATGTTCTTAAATATTTTTTAGCTCATTATAGCTAGTAGGTACCTTATATTTAAAGTGTAGGAAAAGTATCTGCTTTGGAATGAAAGAGGCAGCAAAAGAGCTTATCAGGAAAGTAAAACCCCACCTATTTTAACTGGTTAATTTGCAGGAACCATTCTTTGGGAGTGAAGAATGTTACTTGGCTCACTCAATTTTGCAGCATTTTGCTGCTTCTTATTGGCTGTGGACGTGGTTGCAAGTATTGCAAGTGTCATTAGCAGTGGGAGAATCTCAAGTCTTACAGGGGAAAGAGACTGCACATACAAGAGAGATAAACTCCCTGGGGATACAGGGCAGCTGGCAATACAAGTGCCACTTTGTTTGGGAATGATAAACTTCTAATCTGTTTTTGATAAATTTTATGTGATTAAAGAAATCTATTTCTATTTCTTATAGATAGTTCAGAGTTTTTTGATGAGGTTAACCCATTAACCCACCAAAATCTGTTAAAATTAATGTAGTGCATTCACCTTTATGTTTCTACTTTAATTTTACAGGAATATTTTGTTAAATCACGGAAATGAAATTTATTGTTTTTCAGCACACTGAGGTAATAATTTGAATAGCACAAGAAAAACACCCTCAAGAGCAATGGCCAGGCAGTTTTCCAGCCCAGGCAAGCCACAGATATGCTGCAGGGTTAGGTTTCATCTGTACAGGCTCCTCTCCTGCTTTTCCCTGGCTTGTGGACAGGAGTAATGGACCTGGCTGTACCAGGCAGGTGTTTGTTGCCTGGCAGCATCGCTGTGGGGATGCTGCTGTGACAAAGGAAGGGCTGCACACTCTGCTGAAATGTGTGGAGTGGAGCAGCACAAATAACTTGAATGTGGCTGGGTGATGGGTCCAGAGTCATCTTTTGAGCTTCCACTCCTAATTTGAGAGGCAGGATGAGAGGGTGGAAAACAGTACAGCTGCTGTCAGCCTCCCAACAAATTCATGTCAGGCAAATCAATTACGTGATTTCTTAACAAGACTGCAATAAAAGCTTGCCTTGGAGACACTACTTGTGCTGTGCAAGCACACACTTGTAGGGTTAAGGTGGTAACAGGATCTTTTAATAAATGATCTTCTCCAAACTTCTTGTTTCTTACAGAATCTGTCACTCTTCCACTTCCTTTTATTCCTAACAGTGGGGAAATAAAGGAGAGCCTCGTTCACAACAAGCCATTACAGGTGTTATTGTGAAGGTTGTTGGACCCATTTCCTTGTGAAGAAGGCTTTGTTTGAGAGAGGAATGACATGCTGGTATAGAATGGTGTGAGGTGACAAAAATGGAGATAGTTATCTATAAGAATTTGCATGGGGTGATAAGAGGAGACACTGACAGCAACAGGTCTGCCAAGGAATAAGTCTTTAGGAAATGTGGAAATGAACTAAAGTTCTTTTGTTATTATTATTTAAATTTTTTTGGTGACAAAATTCATTTGGCGGTGCTTCATCCTTTTACTTTTCCTCCTCCTTCTAAGATGGAAGGAGGCTTCTGGAAAGCTTCATAATTCCAGTTCTCTTTGGTTCTCTGAATGGTTTAATTAAAAAACCAAACAAAACAAACAAAAAAACCAAACCACATAACTTGAGGTTGAGGATTAGGGTTAGGGCTTTTGTTTTGGGCATTTCCCCCCATTTTCACTCTATCTTTTAATTTTTTCCCTTTTGAATTTGTTGGGTTTTTTTTTAAGCAGGGGAGTTACAGTAGCAGCATTGAAGATATCTGGGGGAAAAGACAGCTCCTCATGCCAGGCTGATTTTCAAGTTTTACTATAAGAACTTCTATAATACTTCAGCTGCCTCTACCACTTTTTCCTTACCCCATGAGTATGTAATTTTAGCGTGAACCTTTATCACTAAAAAATCAGTCATTGCTACTTGAAAATGCTCAAGACTTCTCTAGACTGAATCTGAGTTCTTACTTCACGAAATTAAAGTATGTGTTGGAAGTTCAGTGTGTGAAACCTATTTTTGGAACTGTTTTACGTCAGTGTGCACCGACATGATGCTGTGTTACTGGCAACCAAAAAGAATCTTTCTTGGGAAAGACTTGAAATAGAAAACCCCATATGAAATGGCATGGTGGTATTTATGTAGAACTGCCTTGCAGTGTATACATCTAACAGGCCCTTATTAAGACATGGCCAATATTTTAAAGGTGACCCTTTTTTTTTTCCAGTTATAGGACCCTCCTCTGCCTTGCTTACAGCTTTGCTGGGCTCTAATGATTTGTATTGAGTCACCAAGTATGTGTGTCTGACTGAACTGTTTTGTAAAACTTCATCCAAGAAGGCTCAGTTCCTTATGGGAATGTGACTAAGAAAAATGTTTTCCCATATGAAAATACGGTGCTGTGAACTTCTTCTGTTGGGGCGAGGGGCTGTTCTTCTGTAAATATTCCATCTCTAGGGCAAACATGGGATTTTAGTAAGATTGTGTTTCAGAAACACGCCTGCTCATATCCTGGAAGAAATTCATCCAATTTAGGGGTCTGAGGCTGTAACAATCTCAGTGAATTCTCAAGGACTGAGAATAAATAAAAGGACTGAGAGAGAGAATCTGTGAGAGAGTTGTCACTAACTGGGAATAGGAACTAGGACTGAATAATGCTCCAAGTGCTGGAGGTGTTTGCTTTCTGTTCAACCCATGGAATACTGTTTGGGAAAGCAGGCTGGAGGGGTCATGCCTGCAGACAAAGGAAGAGCTGTCCTGTGGGAGAGGGAGCATGATGCTGCTCTAGAGAAATGAAGTTTCTCCTTGCCTTGGCCACAGGATTCCTCTGTTGTAATGGAGCTCAGCTGGAGCAAAGTAGTCATTCTGTGTGTGCTCCTTATTTACTGGGTGTCCTGCTTGCTACCCACTTGGCCCAATTGCAGAATTTCCTAGTTCTCTGTTAAACCAGTTGGAGATCCAAGGGACACAAAATTAGGGAGGTGCCAGCTTCAGATCCATGTCTGTAAAAGTGGAGTGTTAGTGCTCCCATACTTGATTAGGGTGCTGCAGAAGTAAATTTGTTTTTTGACATGAGATGAAAGTACAGAAGAGGAAACTTAAACATCTTAAGTTCAGAGGAATAAATAAAAGATGGGGTCAGACATTGCAAAGAAGACTAAATATTGAATAACTGCTCATTAATTAAGTAGCATCAAACTAAGTGCACTGAGTAAATGAGGAATACAAGGGGGAAGGAAGTATTTTAATGTTTATTTAACCAATGATGTATGGTAAGGCTGAATTGAGTTTGGAGACGTCATCTTCATTCTGATACTTCCTAATTTTTTGAGAGCATAATTTTGCAGTCTCAATGTTGAGGAGTTTTGTGTGTGACTTGACTAGACACCCACGTTTTAAATGTCATTATTGTTATTTAGCTAATTTATTTAAAGGCAGTTCTGCTCTTCGAGAGGGACCTGTGGGGACGGCAGCACTTGCGTCAAACTTGGAGCGTGTGACTGTTGAATGAGGTCCTGGGAATGCAGGAGGAGGATTGAGATGTGCAGCCACTCTTTTCCTCCTTGAAGCACTTTACAGAGCGTGCCAGAGTCTGCAGCAGCTTTTGTGTAGTGTATCCTGAAAGGATTTGCAGCAGGTTCCCCGAAAGCTGGTTGTGTGGAACTGCTGTCTGGGAGTGCTGAGCCCTGTGGAACACAGCAGCTGATGCCCCTGGGAAAGCTGAGAGAAATTGGCCTGGTGTGCTGAGTCGTGATTAAGCTGTGCAGAAATCAGGTGTACAGATCTCCTGTGACCCAGGGCTTGTGTGACTAATGGTACCAATGGTAAATCACTCCACTAGGGACCTCAGTGTTTCAGGGAAATGTCTTCATAAAGAACTGTGGAGTGGGAGTCTGTGAGGACGGGAACTTTTATTCAGGGGAAAAAAAAAATACAGGGGGTGCTGATTCCAGTAAGTCTCAATCTTCACTGAAATCTAAATTTTCCATAGTGTGTGTTACAGCATCTTGGACAAACTTCATCACCAGACTCAGTTTTGCCATGTTTCTAAGTGTATCCACCTTCTGTAGATCACCTCACAGAAATGAGATTGGCTTTCAGGAGGGTGTGCTTTGTGTTTGATTGGTGAAGGAGGCTCTTCTGCACATTTGTGGCCTCTCTCACTGAAGAGTTTGTGTGGTGGATGCAGGGTAAAATTGCAAGAGAGGGAATTCATTGCACAGCAAAGGCAGGGCTCCAGGGTCACTGGGAACTTGGTGGTGTGCAGCGATTGTTCTGCTGAAGACTCAAAAAGTTATGCTTTTAAAATTGCTGGAGATGACATGCTGGATGAATTGATGACTCCCAGGGTACTGGGAGCAGCACTTTTTGAATACACTGAAGTTTCTGTTCATGGGCTAAGCCACAAATAAGGAAAAAAAGTGTATGGCCAAAAAATTGTTGACCTAAAAAGACTGCTGGCACTATTTTATTGTTTTAAGTTAGAACCAGAGTTGGAAATTAAATGGTATTTTCCTGTGTCAGAAACACGAGTGTTGGGTTTTGAAAATATGAAAATCCATGAATTTTCCTGTGCTTCCTTAAAAAGCCAGAATTCACAAAAACATCACTTGTAACTCAGTTGTGTGTTGGTGGCAAGAAGAGAAAGAAACCCTTTCTGGTGTTTGCTACCTCCTTCACATTGCACCATGTGAAAATGGCACACTCAGGTGTCCATCCCAGCCTTGTAATCAATCACTTTAAGCAGTAG
>JAWWLV010000158.1:12858343-12930800 GCA_035041135.1 Platyrinchus mystaceus | reverse complement strand
CCTTCACATTGCACCATGTGAAAATGGCACACTCAGGTGTCCATCCCAGCCTTGTAATCAATCACTTTAAGCAGTAGGAAGCAATAGTGGGTGATTGCAATTCCCTGGAGCTTGGCATTCCAGAAGCCCAGGGTATAAATACTTACAACATCCAGCAATCCATAGGTTTCCCAGTGATGCATTTCCCCATGATTGTTGCATCAGCCCCATTAAATTCTTTTCCCATCTTGCTCTTTCCAAAAGCTATAAACAATTAAGAGTTTATACAGGATAAAATAAATTAAAAGCAATTTACAGTCAAACTTTTTTGGCCTTTCTGTGGAATTTGGAAGAGGGGGAGGTCTCTCTTTGCTTGTCTGAGATAAAAAATCCAGCTGCAAAAACCCGGTGTGGCTTGAATCTTCCTTTGGCCATGATATAGTTGAATGTTTCAGATGAACATGAAAAATGCTGAGAACTCTGGTGCATCTCTGGTGTCTGTTGGTTGGGTACTGTCAGAAGCAGAGGCAGAAACCTGCACAACCCACTTCTGTGAAAGGTTTATTGGAATGTGACTCTGGGAGGTCCACCACAAGCACCATTCACTTGGCTGCTGCACTTTTCTCACTGGAAGGGGTCAGGCTCTTGGAAAAATGCCTGGAGAGAAGAGTAACAAGATGCTCCATATGGAGCCAGCTTTGTGAACTCTACTCTCTTTATATGAGTCCTGCCCCCTCAGGCGGGGGAAATAGTTCCCAGGAAAGGCATTTTAAGTTTCAGCTGACAGTGGTATTGATAAGGGGTACAGGTACATTTATTGAAATATGTTTGGTATCCCATCAAGACCATTTGCAAACACTCTTCTGAATAGATTTCCTGCCAACTGTGTTGTTAGAAGGGGACAGTTTCCTCAACTGCTTCATTTCAAATGAGTAAAGAAACACTTTTCCTAAATACTGGTGCACTGAGAAATGTTGGATTCCTTGTATTACTGAAGGCAACAGCAGCAGCATTGCTGGAGAAGATAACTCACTGTGAGAGTCAAAGTAAACCTTTTCTTTCTTTACCTGGCAGGTTCCAATCCACCAAAATCTTAAAGAGCTCCTGGCCATCCGGGCAGAGCTTCAGAAGAAGGTTGAAGATTTGCAGCGGGAAGCTGCTACACGTTCCATTTCTTCCTCCTCTGACAGAGGTTCATCTCCCTCCCACTCTGCCACGCCAGTGCACACCTCTGTGTGATGTGGGACAAAAGCCATGTGAAAAAAATCAGTGTCAGGTAATACAGAGAGGAGGGTGAAATGCTTTTCCCATCACAAAAGGATTGTGAGTGACTTGTAATTGCTATGATCTACATGCCTTATTCTGTGTCTGATATTATCACGATGAGGCCAAAAAGAGCTTCAATAGATGTGATGTATTTTCTTGTTGGCAGTTCCCACATGTGTTTTGACATTCTAGCTAAATCACCAATTGTGAAATTAAACTTTGTTTTGAGCAACTAACAATTTAACCATCCTAAAAAGGAATCCATCTGCCAAGCAGACAGAAAAATGCCTCTCACATTGCCTAGGGTACCATGCCTGGTTGAGAGAATCAGATGAAATGCCACATGATGCACAGAACGTTTTTCTGAATGGGAGCTCCTTATTTCACTCAGTAATATATATATATATTTTTTTTTGCTAGAGCGATTTATTTTTTTTAGGGTAATGCACTTGGAAATTGATTTTAAAATAAATGTTTTCCAGTGTAGTCAGTTTTACATTTTGACTAAATATGCCATTAAAAGTGGATGAAGTTAAGCTGGATTTATCGAGTACACCACACTGACTTGTATGATGTAATATATTTGGTAAAGCATGTATTTTAGGTTTTTTAATGCCTTTTGTACAAGTTGAAATAAAGTCTTTTGACTGTTTAGCTTATTGTTCAGTTTCAGCCTCCTGGGCGAGGGGTAAACTTACTCATGTCAAGGTCTTGTACAAAGTAAGAGTTTGTTTTCTAGCAAATGGTAATATTTGGTGTTGGAATGACACCCAGCTGTGTAAATTGTATAGTCTGTATAGCTCCACATGGTTAAGTGTGTTTTGTTTCAAAGTGTACACACAAAATGCAAAGCTGTGTGCATTTATACCCATGTGTATGTGATGTTAAACATATACATCCTCCCGTGGGTTTAAGCTGTGTGTTCAGAAAATGGATCCTGCCTGTCCAAAATCTTTTGAGGACCTTAACTTGCAATGACTTTGTTTGACAAAGTTTTTGAGTAATATGATAATAATTGGTTTTCTTGAAATAAAGCCTCTTGGCTTTTTGTTTTTTAAGTTCCTACTAGCATTTCTTCCGTAAATGAATAATTTAACTGTGCTTTCATGTAAAATATACATTCCCAACTTCCTTTCAATCTCCCCCCAAAAATACTCATATCAGAGTGATTTGATTACTGTAACATTCCACCTTTTAGAAGATTATTCAGTGGCCTTCTTGGAAGGCCCAGAAATGGTGCATGCTGCAAATTTTCCCTGGATTGTTTTCCTTGCCGTGTTTCATGAAAATGTGGTTCTTCTCCTTAGGACACTTAAAATATTGCAGCTCTGCTTTTTGACTCATGCTTGTATTGCTCTGAGTTCTGCTGGTGGGAACTAAGAGCCAGTTGACTCCCTGTGCTGACTGTGGGGTTTTAGTGACTGTGAGTATTCACTTGTTGCTGCACATTTGTTCCCAATACGCGACGGCGCTTTTCTGTCTCATCCTCTGCAATAACTCCACACAGCACGTAGTTAATGAGCAAGGTGAGCTGCTGAGCACTTTCCTGACTTCAGCTTGGAAAGGCTGAAGTGCTGTATCCAGTCTTAAACGTTTACTGTGAAGTGCAGGGTATTTCAGTGTGTCCTTTTTACTGTAGTGAATGCTTTTTATAATAGATACTCACCTACAAGAACAGAGTTTTAAGCAGGCTTGCAATGTTGCATCTCTTGAACCTCAGGCTTTTTATAAAGACATGAAAAATGTTTTCCTGTAAGAATGGTTCTGCTGAACAGTGTGCCAGCAGTGAATTTTACATTGCCAAAATATGTTGAGATGGTATTGAATTAAACTCTTCCATACTTTGGATTTCCTTGACATTTTAACTGTATATTAAAGTAAAGCACATTATCTCTAAAATGCAGTGCTAAAGAAAATCTTTTGAAGTTTTTCTCTTTATTGGTGCTAATAATCACAACACTTTCTCTGTAATTATTGCAGAAGTGATGACTGGATTAGCTTGGGCATTCTGGGATTTTTAAAGCTTGGATTCCTAGAGCTAAACTCAGAATTTGGTTTTGCACAGAAGAACACCAGTTATTTCAGCTGACTGGCTGCATATCCACCAGTTTCAACACAGCTCAGCGAGTCTCTGATCTGCATGAGAGCACTGGGGGAGGGTCCTGGTGTTCTGTGTCAGCACAATGGATGGGTTTGTATGTACTTAGCATGGAAATACTCAGAGGTATTCTACAGCTCATATGTGCTAGTTAATTGAAGAGGTCACTGTCACCATACTCAGTCTGCTTCCTGATAATCAGATTTTTTTCCTATTGATTTAACAGCTAATTCTGTCATTACTTTTTTATTGCTTAATAAGGCAGTATGGAACTGCTTAAGGAAAGAGCAGAACCCTGTTCCCTGTCTGATGCACTTTGGACAGAACTATCAACTTCTGGTTCAAAAGCTGGAACTTTTTGCTTTGGTTTTTGGTTTTGACTCTGCTGGATATAAAGGGAATGTGCAAAGACAGCAGGCAGTTGGGTTTGGCCCGTAGCATTTTCCTGTTGACAGTGATGTCATTGACAATGTGAGAGGGGGAACAACCTGAATCCAGTGTCCCAGAATGGGATGAAGCCTTGGTAACCAGCTGACACATTTTTTGCTGGTAGAGTAAGTCAAGTGAATCATCAGCATCAGACACTTTGCTATAATAGGCGTTTCAGAGCTGAATTTACATTTCTTTCTCCTTTGTAGATAAAAGTAATTTTTTGTTGTTTCATTAAAATGGAAGAAGGCTTTTAAAGCTGGTAAACACTCCTATCTGCCTGGTTCTGTTCCCTGCAGAGACAGCCTTCTCAAGGAGTTAAAGCTTTAAACAAGAAGTGTTTCATTGCTTTCATTTTCCAAGAAAAGCTGTACTAATTCATATGCTGTATTGTAGTAACACCAAGAACAGCTGGTTCTCCATAAGCTGAAAATAAGGAGACAACAACTCTCATTCATGTGCATTAAGCCCCACAGCAGAGGACATAGTGAAAGGGGCAATTCAGATTATTCCCCAAGTGAAGCATTTATGGTAGAAAACAAAAAGGAGTGTCCATTTGCTGAGAGATCACTTCTGCTGAAGTAAGTGGGTATCATAGAGAGCTTCTACCTGCCAGGTCTTGTGCAATTGGGAAGAAAGAGTTTTTTTCTCTATAAGAAGCACAAGTCAGAAGTAGCTAGTTTGAAATATAAACCACCTTTTCTGACTGTGAGACTGAGCATTGCATCATTATACAAAGGTCAAAAGCTTAGTTTGCACTGCATGGGAGATTCATCTACTGGGTGTGAAAACTTAGGCAGGAAACTTAGGGCAGCAAAGAGGACCAAAAACCAGCCAAAAAAGACCAAAACCCAGCCAGGGGCACAGGGCACTGCCTCAAGTGGAGCTGCTAAGTGACCTTAAGGGGAGCGTGTGTGTGTGTGTGTGTGTGTGTGCACATGTGCAAATGCTTCATTTTTTACCATTACAGTTTTCATAAAGGTATTTGTTTTATCACCAAGTCCAATTTGGGGTTGTTTTTTACATCTTTGGTGTAGTCACAGAAGACGAGATGCACTGTAAGGATATAACCCTCCACTTGCAGTTTACTTCCACCATGAAAAAAAAACCCAAAAAACCAGAAAAAAATCAAGCCTAAAGTATCTTACTAGTCAACTTGGTTTATTTGGTGTTTTCCAAAGGTAGTCAAATTCTGATTTTCCCCCCCATGTCCCTTACATGCACATTAACAAAAGGAATCATTTTTTCTTAGAGCGTAACATTCAACCTCAGTTTGGTTCAGGTCGCTTCTGCAGCAGCAAACAATCTGCCTCCCTTTGAGTAAGAACTCCACTCAAAAGAAAAGGATTCTCTAATTTCACAATCCCATGGTTTCTGAACTTCCTTTGTTCCTGAACCTCATCTGTTGCAGAAGCAATTTTTAAAGCCTCAGCTTGTCGACTCATCCTATTTTTTCAGAATCTGAAATGGTATTATGGACTAATTCCACTTTTATCACAACAAATGAGTAGTTAAGGATGACAATAGAGCACTTGTAAGGGTTAGTTAGTGGAGTTGCATGAAAATGACTCAGTTTGTAGTGCCAAAAATCTGAAATTCATGTCAGAGTATTCTCAACTGAGGAATCTAAAACAAAGAAAGTACTACAGTACTGCCAAAGGAAAATGCAAGTAATTGAGAGAATAAACAACAGAAATAGAGCCAGCTGAATTCTTTCAGTTCTCTCTTTTCTCTGTCATTGACAAACCTTTTCTGAATCATTTTATTGCCATTTAAAAATAGCTTTAGTTAAGCTGAAGAGAGGTCATAAAAAAAGCACAGGTAGTACAGAAATTCTCAGGACATCTGTATATATAGGTTTTGGACTCATGAAAAAAAATCCCAGTTTTCCAGTGGTTTGTGGCCTTTTTTTTATAAAGTTCATACCATATATACAGAATTTAAATGCAGGATTTTTAAAAATTCCATATGCAGATTTAAAGAGAACACTTATTAATGAAATGAAACTAGAAGTCAGTGCTGGGTCAGCTGTTCCAGAACTCAGATCACTACTAGGAAAATACACAGGAAGCCTCTCAGTTGCTATAATGCCTAAAATATGGATGATGTATAAAATCCCTGTTTCTCAGAGACTGGTCTGGCAGTTCAGATGGAGAAGGGGACAGACAGCAATAATTTGAGTCTTTGCTGACATTTTGCACTAAGACTCTGACTTTTGTCCAGTTTTGAAGAGACCAAGTTTAATTTTCTTACTGCAGCATTTGCCAATATTTTCCTATTCGAAATCCTAGAGAAAGAGATCTTCAATCCCAGTACTGTAAATTCTGAGTGTGTTCTCCTTCACTGTGCATTTGTGGATTTCCACATACCCACACATTACACCAAAGTCAGAGAAAAGCCTTGGGCAAAGGAGCAACTTCTGAGTCCCAAAAACTGGGTTGGGTTTTTCAGTGAAATCCCTTGCCTTTTTTTTTTTTTTTTTTTTTAACTGCAGAACTGCAGTATTTTGAGTTAGACTCGTGTTTTCCTCTATGTCCTGATGTAAGAGATTCCCAAAGGCGTGGTAGGGGCTGTGTTCTTTGAGCCACACTGCACTCTGTTGCACTCCCTTCTGGTCAAACAGGGAGAGCAGGGGAAAACCCCTGATGTGCATCTGCAGGAACACGGACAAGGGCAAAGGGAGGGATGGAACGGTGGTCACTGGATCTAAGCTGGGAAAGCGGCTTCTAGTGATCATCAGTGCCATGCTGTAACATGTCATCTACAATAACTCCTAGAAAACACATTTCACGCTACAGCTTTCAAATGTGTTGGGGTAAGAACAAGAAACAGGCGCTGGTGCTTGGGACTGGAGATTCACAAACTCAGCTGTGCAGCACCCGAGCGCCCGCATGTGATGATCCGAATCCTGCAGACCACGCTTCCTCCATGGAAACCTTTCCCTGGGAGTAAGCACAGAGTGCATCCCATCTCTGTGTCCTCTGCTTCCATGATCTGAGCAGCCAATAATTAAGTATTTTTCTTTCCTATTCTAAACACATCCATAAAACAAAGCAGCAGCAGTTCAGAGTAGTATTGTTTTAGCCTAAGTGTTCTGAGTAGTCATGAGGCACCTTATAAACCACTGTAGCTGTTCTGCTAGAGCTAGTGTAAGGCTTTAAAAATGCAAGTGTTAAAAAGAGCATAAAGAATTGTGCAGCTATTGCAAAATACTTAACCAAGTTCCTAGGCAATTTCCTTCCAAATGGAGTTGTTAGGCAGCGATGCTCCTGGGCTGATTCACCTCCTGGCAAGGCCTTCTGGAAGTCATGTCTACCTGAAAGCTGTGAATTTGTCCATCAAACTGAAAAGCTTTTTTTTTTTTTTAATACATATTCACAAAATATGGGATTTGCAAACCAATGCTCACATTTCAAGTTTACATATAAATAGTGAGTACCTCTTACACTATGTAAAATGAAATTTCCTTCACTTGAGAGCATGCTTTTTAAGTAATCATTGATTTGGACAAATGTATTGGAAAGTGGCAGTATCCACATTTTAGCAACAATAAAAAAGGGTTGGGAAGACATTAGAAATCTAAACAAATTCTTGCAAGCTAGTGAAGGTCGGGCCTGGCAGCCGTTTGGCAGCGCTCAGAGGGCTGTGTGTGCACTCTGTCCTGGGGCAGCTCAGTGTCCTGCTGAGCACAGCCCCAGTGCTTCCCAGACAAGCAGGACAGTGATGGAGGACCTGTCCTCTCAGGAGATTCTGCCTTTTTTTAAAGGTTAGTCAGTGACATAAAGGGTGAAGCTTAAATCCTTTTTTTGCCTCTGGGTGCCTGGAGCACTCTCAATAGTTGCTGATAAAAGGAGAAGGGGGGACTGCATCTTGTTAAGCCTGGCTCCTGTTCTGGTACTGAGCATTATGGGTCTTAACAGATACCTGCCTTATTTTCTTTTGAGTTCAATCTGTCATTTGTTCTAGTGTGACTGAGATCTGACCCTGTCCTTGAAAGCATCCAAACACACACGGCTTTCACTGTGGTGACACTGAAGGTATCTCATGTCACAAACTGTATCGCTTCTGCTCCATTCTGATCTCTAGCACAGCGGAGCACTCAAATGGCATTTGCTGAGAGTGAACACTGCACACAGCTGCTTTTACCTGTATTTGTGACTTGGCGTGAAAATCCGGTCCTTTGATGTGGTTGAGGAGCCCAGCACTGCGTGGTGGTGGTGAAGCACCCTCAGCTCCTGACTTGGGAGCAGGGAGTCACCTGGCTCAGCCCGAGGCCCCACATGAGGACCTACCATAGGCACTTCATTTTTAGGTGTAGCTACACTAAGGACTGCAATCCACCCTCAGGAAATGTGCAGCTTTCAACCCCGCCGTTGGAAGTGACACGTGCCCAGAGCTGATGGCAGAAGTTGGCTGGAGGCGCTTTGCAGAGGGCTTTGCATGGTTTGGCTTTGGATTGCTATTTACAGGCACTTCACTGTCCTCATACCTGTAAGCTCTTCGCTGACCATGGCTGAAGTACCTTCTGTGGGTTTCCATACAGCTGCACACCAATCCTACAATACTACTTCGATGTAAACATAAACCTCTTTACAAAAAATAAACACATGCTACCTGCCTAACCCTAAAGCCTAGAGCAATAAGAAGCCAGTTCAAGCCAAAGTACACATTAAATAGCTTTGGAGTCAAATTAAATAAAAAGCTAAATTACAAGCACGTTAAGATCTCCATTGCTGCTGACTGATTATTTTCTAGCTCTGGGTCACGCTTTATATCTTCGCACTGTCTTGTTTTGGTGGTTCTGCTGACTGCGTTTCCAGGACTGAATATTTAACTAGGGAGAAAGAAAAAAAAGCCATGAGTACAATAGCACATGATGGAACCAGGGCGCAAGCAAGGGGCGCCCAGCACTTGCTGATTGTATGTGACATTGGAAAAGCCTTTGCAGCAGCCTTGATTGTCTGTCACTGAAAGAAGGATCACGCTTCTCTTGTGCAAGACACTCGATGGCTGGATACATGAAAGCTAAATATTAACTGCCATCGTTTGCAGCATGAGCTCCTTGGGCTCTTACTATGGCTTTCCTTTGTGAGCGATAAAGGGGGGAAAATCGCTGTGGTGGGTGTTTCACAAAAAGCTGCACCTAAGCAGTGCCTTCATCAAAGGGACACAGCAGCTCCGTGCAGCACTTTAAAGAAGTCCCTGGGTAAAGCAGCTTTTATGGCCAGATGCAGGCAGGGGTAAGGGATGCTCTCACCTTGGGGCTCCTCGCTTACAACAGCTTCCATGTTTTCTCCTTTCACATACTCCGCGTTAAGTCCCTCTGAGAAGTACAATAAGGAGAGTGAGATGGGAAGGGTACAAAGTAAAAATTATTTGCTTTGATGCCTTAAAAACTCTGGTGATGGGCCTGCGTGCTCTAAAAGCCAAGATGCCTTTTTGCAGCCTCCTCTGCAGTGACAGTAACCCACATGCAGTGCTGAGAGACTCGCTGGGTTTCAAAGTGCCCACAGACTCTCCTGGCAGACACAGCTCCCAGCAGTGGCTCTTTTGTCTGAGGCTCCTGCTTCATCTTTATCACGCGAGGCAGCACAGCTAATTCCTGTGCTAAGGCGCTCAGCTCTGAGTGCAGGGAGGAGGAGGAGGAGGAGGAGGAGGAGGAGGACAAGGAGGAGGAGGAAGGTTTCCCGGCCGGGGCTGCTGTGCAGCGGGAGCTGCGCCTCAGCGCAGAGATGTGGCACAGCCTCATTAAAGGCTAAGTTATGCAGAGCTTCAAGCAGCAGTTCAGAGCAGGGCTGTGGTGATGAAGCAGGATCCCAGTGGGGTGTCAAATCCCGAATAAGTCCCTTATTTAAATGCAAAGAAGTTCCCAACGTTTGCAACAAGTGGAGCCCAGGCTAAGGAGCGAGACTGAGCTCTGCTGGGTTCAGGGGTGGCTGTAGGAGGGTGACAAGGGGAAAAGGGTAGCACTGCTCGCTGAGGTCCAGCTCGGAGCTGCAGGTGAATTAAGAGTCTGGGGTGTGCCATGGACCTGAGGCTTCCTCTGCAGCTCCCTCTGAAGGATGAGTGAGAGGAGAGGCAGAGGTGGGAGTGCTGTGCTAATTGTTGCATCCATTAGGGAGGGACCAGAGAAGGGGAGGGGGCCGTGCTGCTTTCGAAGGAAGCCTGAGGCAATCGGGCCATGCAGCACACACTTTTTAGGCATCTGAACTTGTTTGCACATCTAAATGCAGCACGAGGTGTGGCAGGGACTGGCTGTGCCTCATCACCAGGTTTGGATGGGGTTCCCTGGTACCTCCCAGTGCAGGGGGGAGGCACAGAACGGTGCCGGGCCAAGCCAAAGCAGTGCCACAGCCCAGGGCACAGCTGGTACACGGCAGGTGAGGTGTAAGAAAAAAAGCTGGGATGAAGAATTCGAGGGAGCACTGTAAATGTCCTTTGAGGAATCAGCAAAAGCTCCTCAGAAGCGACTCGAAGCCGAGGAGCGGAGCCACAGCCTCGGCCCCGCAGGACGGCTGGGCAAGAGAAACAGCCCAGCCTGTGCCTCCTGTGCCAAGAGTGGTCACTGCACACCACCACTGCCTCCGCCCTGACATGTGTTTTGCTGGGATAACACCAGATGCAATTTATGTTTTTCAATAAAAAGCCACTTTTGCAGCGGCTGACGGCTCTTAGATTTCTGTCATGCATTGCAATGTGTCTAAGGCCTGACATTAGCCCAGCATGCCATGTCTGATGGCTTAAATTAATCCTCCTTTATAATTAACTTTAATTTCCTGCCGCCTTTCTGGGGCTTTGTGTCTCTCAGCTTCCCCCCTCATCAAAGCCTTTACTCCTTTTTTTTTTTTATTATTTATTCTTGCCAAAATAACATTTAAGTGGGGGGAATATATAAGGGTGTTTCATTCCATCACATTCATTTGACTTTTCCTGCTGATCTAATTTACCAAAATGCTGTTTGTTTCAGGCACAACTGGGAAAATAGCATGATTCCAGCAGAAATTTCCAACCCCAAACACCCTTTCCCTAGAGCAAAGGGGACTCACTGGCGATTGCAATTGATTAATTTAGGAGGGAGCTTTTTCCAGCTGTTTGCAACCCCTCTCCTATAAGGGGCTGCAGGAGCCCACCCTGGCCAGGTGGGTTCTGCAGGCTGAGGCTGTCAGGACACTCCTGCAGTGCTTGCACTGAGCAGCTCTGCAGGGCCGCTCGTGCAAAAGGTGGTTTTTGTGAGTAGGAAGTTTTGCTGCTTAATTTGCACTGAACTGCAGCGATTCCCACACACCTGCTGAGGGTGTGGTGGCTGAACTCCTTCCCAGGCTGCCACAGCTGCAGACACTCCCCTTGCTTCCTCCCCTGCTGCCTGGTGAGTTTTTACTGCCTCTGAGATTTTGGAGGTTTTTTTGGTTTATTTTGGGGTGGGGTTTTTTTTCATATTTACCATGTTTGATGTTGATAGTTTGTTCTTGGGCTGTGACTGTCTGTTGGGGGTATGAGAGGCCGTGTGCAGCCCCTGGGGTGGCAGCAGGTCCTGGGGCTGTCACTGCTGGTGGGTACCTGTTTGTGCAGAGCCTGATGTGGTGGGGGCTCAATGACCTGTGCCTGGGGATTTGTTCTGCCAGCCCAGGGTCACTGGGTGCCTGAAACCCCATCTCCAGGCTGGAAAACAGCAGTGGGGTTCAGGGGGAAAACAGGAGCGTGCTTGATCTGTGCCCCCAGGGTGCTCAGGGAGGGACTTACGCTGGATGCTGAAGCAGAACTTCTTCTGCTGGTAGGAGATGTAGCTGGAGACGGCCCCGATGAGCGCCATGGCCAACCCGCTGGCGATGCCGGCAATAGTCCCTGTCTCTGCCACTGTGGGGCACAGAGAGAAGGGGGTGCTGTGTGGTGGGGGCACACACACCACCCATCCCATCCTATCCCATCCCATCCCACCATCCCACTGCTGCCCCCGCATCCATGGCAGCACCTACCTCCGCTGTAGCTGTCGTCGGTGTTGCCATTGGCACCTGCAGAGACACAAGTCCATCAGCAGCCCTGCACCCTCTGCTCCCCCTGCTGCTGTGCTGGGTGAGGGCACAGGGGAGAGGGGTGGCAGCACAGCCCCAGGGACACCCTTGGGCTGGGGGTGAGCAGATACCCCTGTGGGGTGCAGCATCTCTGCTGCCCCATGGCTCCACCAGGCTGCCCAGGGCAGCTTGTTGCTTCTCAAGGGTCTGAAGCTGCTCCTCTCCCTCTGTGTGTGCTTGGGGGGAGCTTTGGGGGAGCCTCTGCAGGACACACCTCTGCCTGCATAACAGTTACCCTCATCCCTGCCCTCTGCACCTCTGCTGCTCTCAGCGTAAGGACAACACCTGAGAGGCTGTCAGAGCATTACACAGCACACTGGTGCCATCACAGGGAGGTGACTGGTTGAGCTCCGTCGTGTTAGGGAACGCTCACTTGGCTTGAAGTGTATTTCACCTTCCCTGGAGAAACTGGGTGGGAGGAGAAGCTGCTCCCACTGGAAGCTGCAGTCCTTGCCAAGTCACTTACATCCTGAATTTATGGAAGCAGGTCAGCGTTGTATTAATGCCTCTGATGTGTCTTGTCCTTGGCACAGGGATTCATTAAATGTTGATTGGGCTTGTGGCATTCAGCTCTTTACACGGCTGCTTTTAATATTTAACACTGTGGATCCTCGCGAGCGCACAGGATTATCCGACTGTTGCTGGCTTTCCCCCTTGTTCCAGACAGTAGTGGTTGTGTGGTGGAAGGCAAAAGAAGGTGTGTGCCCTCTCACAGCACTGGGATGGGCACCTGCCCTCGAGGTGATAGGGGAGATACAGGCCCCATCTGCCCTGGTGGCAGCTGGAGCTGCAGACCCGCCACAGGATCAAAACCAAGCACCTCCAACCCACAGCACCAGAGGCCAAAAACCTTTCCCCTTGGCTCCATGGCTGAGACCCTTTTTTGCCCCTGCCATGGAGGTGAGTGCTGCTCTGTTCAGGGGTCTTACCAGGAGTTTGGCAGATTTGGTGATTGCTGAGCCTGAGCTGTAACCACTAAAGCAAACAAACAAACGTAGGTCACCGCTTACCCTTCTTCTTGTCTGGGGTGTATCCATCGTCCGCGATGCTGGCCAGGTCATCATCTGAAAACCCTTTAAAAGGAACAGGAACAAATGGGGGTTGGCACCTGTGGGAACCGTGGCTGTGCTGGAGGTTGATGTCACAGGCTGCTCAGACCCCACTGAGAACCGGGACTGGTGAATAAGCAGTTCTGCTTCTCTCGCGATTACCAGACGTTAACAAAATGTTTAACCCCAGATTATTTTAAGGTCATAGAAGAGGTAATAACTGACTTTAAGTCTAGTTCAAAAGAAATACCCCTAAAACAAAGTTCAAATGCTACTGTATTATTTTTTTAACTGAAATGACTGGTGTATTTCAGAGTTCATGAAATGTTTTGGTACTCAGGCTTGGCTGGCAGTGGAGGAGGCAGGAAGAAGTGGTTTGTGTGTGCAGTTGCTGCCATGCTGCCAGGGACCAGTGTGCCCTTGCCCTGCCTCTGGTGACACCCTAGCAGCACCAGCTGGGCCTGGGGTCCTGCAGGCAGAAGCTGACCCTGATCCTTCCTGGAAGGACAGAGCAGTCCAGGGGCAGACCTGAGTAGCAGCATGTCTTGGTAGAGGTGAACATGGGAATGTTTAACTCATGGAGGAAAAAGAACAGAGAAACATGGTCTGTGAATCTGCAGCTGAATGCGTGGTGCTGTTGAACACCTCGGCTCTGGTCCCAGAGGGAGCCCTGGTGTGCAGCAAGGCACGTGATGGCAGAAGAGACCCAACACTGAGCCAGCAGAAGGCTCCTTCTCTGATGCTGAGCCTCAGGAAGGGTTTCCTTTGCCTTAACAGCCCGGAAGAGACTGCCTTATTCATCAGCTTACCACAAAAAAACAGATTTATGGGCTTAGTAATGAGTGTAAAAAGAATGAAAGCCCTGACTGTGCCAGAGCCTGGAGAGGTCCCTGGCAGCCCAGGGAGCAGTGGTGCCGGGGGAGCACATGTGCTGGTTTGCAGCCAGTGCCACGTTCCAGCGGTTCGACACCTCAACCTTTCCTGCAGGAGCCTGAAACCTCAGCAAGCCCAGAATACGAGTGCAGACAAGTCACCTAGTTAATACAATGTAATAAAATACCTGCCTGTTAATTACACGTGTGAGCAGGATATACTGCCATCCTGACATCAATAAACCAGCCGTGCAAAGTCTGTTTCCCAGCTCAAGTGCTCAGGGGAACAATCCTCATAGACAAATGATTCATTCACTGGAGTATTTCAGAGATGGAAAAAAACCCCTCCCAGCCCATAGCACATGTTGTGCTGGGGCTTCAGCCTGCTCTAGATTTACACCTTGGCAATGACTGAGAACCCCAGAAGCACATGCCCTCGGTTAAAGAGCTGTCAGGTACAGGGATAGGGGAACTCAACACAACTCCTGCAATTTAATGGGTCAAAAGAGACCCTGGGAAAAAAAACCCTGGGGACAGAGAGGCAGCAGGTCATTAGGAAGAGCCCCTCTCTGCCAGGGACTGTTGAGGCAGGGGCTCCTTCCCTCCCCAGGGCCAAGCTGCCTGTGGAAAATCCCCAGTCTGGGCAGGCAGGGCAGGGGTGGTGTGTGAGGCAGGACCTCAGACCAGCCAGTGCCTGTATCCCTTTATCCCATCACTTAGTGGGGGTGGTGAGTCTGGCAGTGAGGGGCTGGGAAGGATCTCCCACAGATTCCAGGGAATAGCAGGACTGGTGGCAAGCAGGACAGAGAGGAGAGGTCAGCATACCTTCACCTGGCCTTAGATCCGGCCTCCCAGGATCTTTCCTATCATTCTTATCATCCAAGGCATCAGCCAAGTCAAAATCCATAGGATCCTTTTCTAGAAAACAAGACCAGGGTTAGCAGTGTGACTACAGGCTGAGGAGCTCTGCAATTAATTAATTAATCAAGGAAACGTTCAGCTTTGCCAGGGAAAAGCACTGTTGAAAGATATGAAGTCTCTGACACAAACATCTCCCAGTTCTACTATGCAGCTTCGTGGCAGATCTTCTAAACCCATCCCATTCCATGCCCCTATGGTGGGAAATATCATATCCTTCCTGCAGAAACAGTCTTGCCATGGCTGGATTGCCAGGCAATTGGATAAATGAAGCCAGTAGGAAAGGTCAGAGCCAAACAGGCACTCCAAGGGCCCAGCCAGTGGAAGGGAATGAGGTGGCTACACCACCCTGATGTGCTGGCTGGAACAGCCTGTGACTTGATTTCTTGGAGTTATTTTCTTCCACAAATGGTCCCCTGAGCAGCCTGGCTCTGAGAGGCTATTGCCTCTGCTAAATAGCATCAAAAACCACGTCACAGAGCCAACTGAGCTCCTCAGCCCTCCCACCAGTGCTCACCTGAGTTTGTTCTGATCCAAAGCTGGGGGGGCAGGGGGGGTTTAAGCCTGGAAGCGCCTTTTGCCAAAACTCCTCCTGAGCAGGCAGCAAAACCCCCAGCTGACAGGATGCCTGGAGCCTGTGGGGTGGGTGTGCTGGTGGAGCCCAGCCTGGCTGTGCCACGATGGGGGAGGATGGTGAGCTCACAGCCTTCCAAGGCACAGGAATGAAAAATGGTCCAGGAACCACTGAGGCCCCCAGGGAAGTGCAGGGAAGTGCTGAGATGCCCTGTCTGCTCTGTGGTTTTTGATATTTGTTTTTTTCTCAAGGTGTCCCATGTGAGCAAACAGACTAGAGGCTGGAACACAAGGGCAGTGCCACTGCCATGGCACATCCCAAAGCCTCTGCCTGTGCCAGCAGCAGAGCCAGGGCAAAGCTGCAGGGGCTGTGGAGCTGATGCTCACCTGGATTATGCTTAGGAGGGGCTCTCGTAGTTTTTGGCCGCTTGGTTGTGGTGGTGTGGATGACGTCCCATAAGCTGTTGTCTGAACAGAGGGGAAAAAAAAAGACCAAAATTATGTTGCCTTCTAAAACACAGGTTCAGGTAAGTGCTGGGAAGGGAAAGCCCCTCCCTGTAGGGAGACTGAGGCTGCACTGGGCTGGTTCAGTGCTCTGCTCTCTCCACAGCTTTAGCTGCCTTGACACAGTGGGCACCCCTGCCCGTGGGTGCCTTGGGGATGCTCGAGCCCACAGGGCATTACCTGGATTCCCTGGCCTGGGGTAGGGCTTTGAAGTCGGCTTGGCTGGTTTGGCAGTAGTCTTCTGAGGCGTGTCAAAGAAATCAGCCAAATCAAAGTCTGCAGGAAAGAAGGGACTGTCAAACCCCTGCTGTCTGTGGGGTCAGTGTGAGGCTGTGGGCACACATCCTGCCCAGCAGCTCTGCGGGTGCTGTGCACATGGTGCTGTACCACTGTTGGGGGCTACTGGAGCCCATGTCAGCCTGGAGCTGGAAAGGGAATCCAGCCACTCTGCTGCTTAATTGTGACCTACAGCAGAGCCTTCAGACCAGCCTGGCCTCCGTGTCACTCTCCCCATCCAGGCTCTGGCTGCTGCCCACCCCCAGCCCCAGCAACCCCAAAATAATGTGGGGGAGTCCCACTGGTATCCTTCAGCATCTCCTGAGAGCTGGTGCAGAGGAGAAGGTGCTGTGGGGCCGAGCCAGTGGCTGGACATGCTCTGCTCCCACTGCAGCCACCCGTGAGTGACCCCGAGCTGAACAGGGCATGCATGGGAAAGGGGCCAGGGCACGGAAACCCACTGCAGGAGCCCTTCAGTGCCATCGTTCATCCAAAAAGGACCCCTGGGGAAGAAGAAACTGGCTGAGAAGAAGCCCCAGCATGTGTCCATTTCCCAGGGAGAGTTTACTGGATGGAACAATCTCTCGTTCGGGCTGCAGTCCAAACGCTGAAGCCCTGCGCGTGCTTCTGGCACTTGGCTTTTCTTTTCCCTAGCAAAGACCATGGTGTCCAAGGAGTCAGACAGATGAATTTGCTTAGATTTGTGCCAAGATCCTCATGCAGGGATGAGCGGATTCACTTCCCCTGCTGCAGTTTATTTCAGGCTCCTCTGGCGGGTTTGAGCAACGCTGGGCTCCTGTGACCGCGCTATATTTAAATAGCACTCTTTGGCCAGAACTGAGCCAGAGGAGCTGCTGGCAACAAAACTCGGGTGAATTTAAGGGAGCTTCCTCAACTGTGGCACTGCTGGGAGCCGGCCAGCCAGCACATCTGATGTGCACACAGTCGGACAGACACTCTCCCATAGATGGGGAAGTGTCACCAGGCTGGGACTTTCCACAGAGGTCAGGGATATCTTGGAGTAAAAAAAAAAAAGAAAGAAAATATCCTCTGGGCTTCCTTCTAGAAGGAAAGCTAGCAGGTGCCATGCAGCCAGGAACAAAAGCCCTTGTGTAGCTGAGCAGTGATTTGTGTCTTTTCCATTAGGATACTGCAAAGTGTGCGGAATTCAGCCTTGGCTGTAAATGCTCCGCTGTCACTTGCCTTCAGCACGGACAGAAATATCAATATTGCATTTCTTTGGCCGCACAGGAGCAGTGCATGTGCACACACTGGGTCCAGCTTCCCTATAGGCAAGTGAAGGGGTCCCAAAGCACCTGCTGAGAGCACCACCCAGCCACACACAGGCACCTGTGGGGGCTCACAAAGTTCAAACCCCACCGGGAAGCAAACCCCGTGCTGGGCTGAGATGATGCGCATGCAAGAAGGTCTCACCTGGTCCACCTGCAGGCTTTCTGGGGCCCTTGGGAATGGCTGTGACAAAACAGATGGGGAGGAAAAATGTTAATCATGGGCATCAGTGAAAATGTCACCTCTAGATTGAGAATAAATGGCAAAGATTTCACCACTACTTTCCAACGTCTGCATTTGTAGACTCGGGGCCCAGAGCCACAAATACCCCATACACAGTGCACAGCCACAGGGAGCAGGACTGCCCATGGGCAAGGATGGAGCCCAGTGCTCCCCAGGGCACTGCTGTGCTGGGCTGAGCGCTGCCTCGGGCAGCCACCATCCCATCCCATCCCATCCCAGCTGGTGAAGGGGAGGGAGCTGTAACAATCTGCTCTGAATTAAGGCTCCTGGAGATAGCAGCAAAGGGGACAGACACTGTACAGGACAGCGTGGAAACCAGGAGCGAGTTGCCAATGTTTCGTTGCCCTGGCAGGTCGGTCAGTTCAATGACAGAAAATTTCCAGAGCCGTGTTATGTACGGGAGGTTCCCTGTCAGCTGGAGGGATTTCGGTGACACCCTGATACCCAGATCCCAGCCCCCTGACTGCTCCTGGGCTAAAACAAGACACAGCCAGCCTTTGAGGGGGAAGGGAAGGGACAATATGGAAACCACTACCTATTAATAGTGGCTGGCATTACCAAGTATATGAATAAATTATGAGCAAGAGCTGTGGCTGCTCCATTCCCATTAATTTCTGTTAGACCGGAGTGGTGCTGCTGGGTTTCATTTCCAGTGTGTCAGTATGGTTTGATGTGACCCAACTCCAGACCCTTGATTTGCTATTATTCTGGGGCTGACACAATGAATCCAGAGTGGGATGCAGCAGCTGGGGAGGCTGCAGGGACAGCGCTGCCTCTTCCCTCCACTCACTGCTGGGACTCCAGCCTGGGGAATGCCACTTTCCCACTGCATGAGGTGGCCATTAGTCAATTCTAACCAGGTCTCCTCGCATGCTGTATTAAAGGGCTTGCAAAGTCCTAGATGAGTCAGCCCTGTGACCAAGTCTGAAACCCCACAGCCTATCCTGTTCCCCTCCTGCTGAACCCGGCATGCAACAGGAGAGCTGCACAGAGCTGACACTATTCCACATAATCTCCAATGTAACACAGCACAAGTGCCTGTGTGTTGTTAGACTATAGCATAAGAGGTTAAGCTATAACCCTCTTAAAACTTTCACTTAAATACATGTGGGTGTGATCCCAGAGCCCAGCTTCACTCATGGAGCACTCCCTGCTGCTGGCTCTGGGTGCAGTCACCTTGAGCCATGTGGGGAGGGATGGGCAGCAAGGGGTCCTGGGTGCTGGTGTTTGCAGCTCCACCACAGAGTGTCCATGGCTGGGCAGCAAAGTGCAGCCAGAGATGTGTCTGGGTGCAGAGTGATGCTCTTGGGCTCAGCTCTCGGTGCTGGCAGGAGGTGTGTGACATATCTCAGGGAGGGAGATGAGCTTCCTCCCATCGGGTGCTGTGCTGGCAGTTAGGTTCTCTCTTTTGGGTTTAAAACACCAAATACTGAATCTCAGCATGCCAGCAGCAAGGCACCTCTTTTGGAAGGGAGTTTCCTTTGGCTGATAGGCTACAGTGGAACTTAAGTGAAGCAAAGCAGCAAACCTAAATTGCCATTTGCTTTCCCAGACACCGCATTACAATGGCAGCGGGGAAGGACCCGGTGCTGCCCCTGCCTGGGCAGGCACAGTGAGCTGCCCTCACCAGCTTGTAACTAACTGAAGCAAGGAAGCCAGAGGGACGTGTTCAGTGCCATTGCTATGGCAGAGCACAGGTGTACTGTGCCTCTGTGGCTCCTCACAGGAATCAGGGAGCGAAGGGCACCTGGTCAGCAGCCAGCTTCTCCAAGACTTTCCCCACAAACCCAGACCCTGTGTCTCCCAGGCAGAGATGATGAGGTAGCTGTATCCTCCACCACCCTCCCACCTGCATCAGATACCAAAGAACAACTTGCATCTATTAACATCCATTTGTTTTCCCCTCTTTAAAACAATACATAAATGTGACTTACGTTGACTGGTGGCGAGGGCATCTGCTAGGTCGAAGTCATCTGCATAGTCCCCATGACCTGGAGACAAAGAATCAGCACTGGGTGTACTCACAAAGTAAACCACCTTTAAGTAAGGCATGGCTAGACTTGTTTGCTAAAATTGCTTTTTTTCCAAGCCTGACCCAACACTGGTGATGAGGAAGACATCGGCCCTCTTTGAATGCTGTGACTGTTAAATTGCAGAGCAGTCATCTCGAGATTTTCCATTTGTCTGCCCTAATGGATGCAGTATAAAGACACATGCTATGCTTAAATTTGTCAAGGAGAGCCTACCAATTCATCTCTCAAGCTGCCACTCATCTGTGGCTGTGCTTACGATTATATGTTTGCCAAACACCATGAAAACATTGGGATAGCACAGACAAATTCAGTGAAAAACAAAAAAGCCCTATGCCCCTCTTCTCAAGTGCTTCCCAACATCAAAGGCTTTGTATGAAAATGCTGCTGCTGGCTGCCAAGCACGACTTAGCATTTCAGAGGCCACCTGCATTACTCTGCCTCAGAAATGTGGACCAGGACTAAACCCCCATCCCAGGGATATACCTGACAGGCACAGGCAGATTTTTTTGGTAGAGATGCCTCACCACAACTCCAGTCCCATATCCAAGGGATAACTCGGTGCTACATCATGTTCTCCTGCAACAGGGCCAGCTAATCCTTCCTTTCTCTGTCTTTTTTTCTATGGCATTAATTACTGTTGACTTACCCTAGTTCTGAATGTATTTGTCTTGATAAATTCATGCTTTTACATCTCAGAGCATGCTGAGTAATTAATATCCTTTGGGTTTGCTAAGTACTGCAGCACTGCAAGAGAACATTAAAATGGCTTTCCTCTTATTCCTACTGCTAAATGGATTTAGCTATTGCCACCTGAGCTCCAGCACGCTTCATGAATAAATTTAAAGCTTTACTGACAAGGACAATAACAACGGGAAGGCATCAGTCCATCAGAAAGCAGGTATCAGCATTTCGGTGAAAAACTTCTACTGAGAGTGGTCACTAAGTACTGCAACAGCTGCAGCTCCGGTTCCACTTACTCACACATCACACCTCATCTCATTTGCCGTCTGTTAAACGTGCACTCAGCAAACCTGAGGGTGATGTATGTGCAGGGTCTGCGGCTGGGAAGTCGCTACGGGCTTCTCCCCCCCGGCAAAGGCTCGGCACGAGGCGCTGCCGAGAGGGGTGTGTAAGGAATGCGTGTTCCCAGCCCACGCCGTGTTTCTCATGGAGCCGAGCGATGCCGACGCTTCCCTGCGAGCCCGGAGGAAGGGCCGGCAGCGAGCGATGCAGGGTAAGCCGTGTGAAAGCCACGGAGAGAGGCACGTGGAAGAGCCTCTTTCTCAGTGCAGCAGTGCTGTTGTGCCTGGTGCCCTCAGCCTCCCTCCATGTCCCACTCCTCCCTTCCCGAAGTATTTCCCTCTCGAGCCTTATTGCTGGTGAAATATTGGCACTGTGAGGCAGGCAGTGCTCTCCTGCTCTGGCAGGGTGAAGTCACAGGGTTAACAAGTGGTCTGTCGGTGCAAAGGAGCAAAGTAAGGAACACACAAGACCATCCACAGCACTGGAAAACACCTGCCCAGCTCCAGTGCTTGCACGGGGAGCTGCTGAACCACCAGCATCCCTGCTGAGACCCAACACAATCATCACTGCTGTGGCCAACGGTCCCAGGCTTGTCAGTCTGACAACTTCATGCAGTCTCCCTTTCCCAGCACAGCTTTTTCCCCAGTCTTTACTGGATTTTCAGGAACCAACAGGGCTCCCTCATTCTCATCCTTCTGTTTTAAACCATGCTTAAAAATAGGTGGAAGAGGAAGCCCACGTCGCGTCTCTGGCGGGATGAGAAGCGTTACAAACCCGGCTGGGGGAAATGCACTGTCGCTGTGATGGCCGGCAGGAGGGATGTGGTGGCAGCCCCAACTCACATTGGTATGCCAGGAACCATCCCTTCCCTCTCCCTCTCTCCCTCTGCTCTCTCCGTGATTAAGTAAATATTAAGGCACCGACTTGCTGCGCGCCGAGCCCTGTGTTAGCGCATCCTCCCTGAGCTTCACCTCCCACGGAGGAGCCCGAATACAAAGTGGGGGGAATGGGCAGCTGTGGGGTGTGTGCAGCTCACCCATTCTCCTGCTGAAGGGCTGTGGGGGTTGTGGGCCCTGCAGGGAATAAAAGTGTCTCAAAAAATGGTCTCCCTGCCTCCACCCGGCTTTGGGGGTCTCACCAGACCCACCGGCTGAGAAGCACTTACACCTCCCTGGGTTTGCTGACAGCTCCCCTTGGCATTTCTCCCCGCAGGACACGAGGAGGGTGCCACTTCCAAAAGCACTCTCTGAAGAGCCAACTGGCATGTGAGAGGACCCAGAGAGGTGAAAGGTGCTCAGGGCTCTCCATGCTCTCAGGGCTGATGTAATGCCCTGGGCGGGAGCTGCATCCCGGGGGCTTTCCCACACTGGTGGCAGAGGTGTGAATGCCACCCACGGGAAGGTTGGGAAAACTGCTGATGCACTGAACTGCCCAGTAAAACCTTCACAAGGAGCTGCAGTGCTTGGCACAGCCCATTACCCAGGGCTTTCCCACCGCCGTCCACGGCAGACTGACATCCTTTTCCAGGATTCCCATAGGCGTTGGCAAGGATTAATAATAGATTGCCAGTTAATTGAAGCTGACAACATCTCTATTTCATGCAAAGGGTGTTATAGAGACATATTACACCTTTTATGGATCAATAACAGAGCACTGCCATCACAGGCACACAAACTCCCCTGCTTGCTCCGACAGATAAGAAGGGAATGCTCTCCTCATTCTTTTATTCCAGTATTAAGCAGTAACAAACCCAGCACTTCACAGCCAGACACTGAAAGCCCCACCAGCTCTTGGTACACGTTTACCTTGCACATGCAGTTCTTTGGGAGGCAGCACTGTCCTTTGCAAATCCCTTTGCTCTGGAGCTCTGACACTGCTCCATCATCACTGGAGGAGTGGGGTTTCCAAAGCCCATCCTCTGATGGGAACCCAGGCACAGCACAGAGTACCTTTACATTAAGGGTTTATACTTTTCAGGAGAAGCCAGGGCACATTCCTACACACCAGCACTGACAAGTCACCTCCCCCACAGGACATCCCTCTGCCACCTACAACCCCTTACAGGGCCATAATACCACTGATATGCAAATCCGTCCTCCACTGGTTGCTCAGTGCTGGGGAGCAGCACGGGACCTTCACCAGGGTCGATGACTAGGCTAGTTTGGGGGGTTTTTTCCCCCTCCTTTGCAATGGGTCCTTGGAGGAACTCTACTCTCTGGCTGCTGGGAGAAAACACAGATACCCAAGGGTGGGTGGGGGTGACTCAAGCCCTGTGTGTCCCCAGCCAAGGGCACTGAAGCATCCGTGGGTCTGCAGCTCTATGTTGGGGGGGAAACAGGCAAATGAGATGTTTACCATATTGTTCTTTAATCTGACAATCCAAAGAGACCAAGCTGGGACATCTCATGGTACCTAATATGAAACCCCCAATGACAGCGTGGGGAGGTGGGGGAACCCCAAGGCTGCAGCTGTGCCGGGCAGAAGCCGCAGAACAGGGGTGAGAGTTATGGCTGAGCCAGTGCCGCAGATTCTCCCGCCTCTTGCCGAGTCCCCTTGCCTTGCCGGGGGTATTTTTAATCAGAGCTAGCTGCTCTTTGAAGGTAGAAGGGTTTTGTGCCTTAATGTATTCTCTCCTCATTATTTTCTGTAGCAGGCAGCTCAAACGCACAATTGTACTCGTCAGCTTTTTAGTTTTTACAATTATATATATATTCTAATTAAGCCCCACTGTTTGACAAAGCTTGAATTACAGTATCATAATTCACACCCAGTTATTGCCAGGCCGTCTGCAGCACTCAGAGCGAGGTGTATTCCATTTTTAGAGCCAGCCCACGGATCTCTTTGTGCAATATATATGTGTTCAGCTTCCCTGGGAATTGAGAGCCTGCGACGGTACGAGATTGACAGCCCGGGAGATTACGGGAGAATGCAAAGCAGGTACAAGGGCAGCAGAAAGTAATTCCAACTGCCTGACTTTCATGCCTCTACCTGAGGAGCAACGTGGCAGGTGGGAGAGCAGGAGGAAAGCGGGAAAGTGCGTGCTGAGGTAGCCCAAAAGGGTCTCTCCACTGGCCAACCTGACCTTTTTGGCTCCGAGTTGTGATGTCGGCACACGCAGGTGGTTCCCTGATGCTGGGGGCACCCAGAGCTGTGCTGAGACCTCTGGGCAGGGCGCTGGGGACGGAGGGGTTTGGGTGCAGAGCTGTGTTACTGGGGCTGGACTGAATCCTCGCAGGGGGATTTCCGCTGTCTCAGCAAAGCTACGGCCCCAAAGGTCTGTGGGGAGCACATGGCTGCTCCTCTGCGGGCACAGGTCTGCCCTGCAGCAGCTGAGAAGTCTCTGGCAGCTCTGGGGGTCCCCAGGGACCTCTCCTGGTGCAGATGATGGCAGAACACCACCGGCCAGAGCAGAGATCCTGGTCAGCAGAGAGCAGAGTTTCGGACTCGCCAACGCTCTCCACCACCGCTGTCTCGGCGCTGGCCACAGCAGCTGCCAATGTGTGGGAAATTTACTTGCAAGTGCCAAGCTTCTTGCAAATCCCAAAGCCTTATTGACTGCTAAGGCCAAAGCACAGTTCCATGTGTGTAGGGAGAGCAGTGCTCCTTAGAGCTGGGGTATCACAGTCTCTGGGAGCAGTGCTGGTGGGGCAGGTGGCTCAGGGCAGCTTCACTGCAGCTGCACTGCTCTCTGGAGACAGGCCAGGCTGCGTCCTCAGCACAGACCTTCTCCTTAAGGTATTTTTGCCTTGAAAAGCAGATTCTGAACTTCCTCCAGCTCTTCAGCTGCTGCCAGGGAAGACTGGCTGCCCAGGGACATGCCCTGCACAAACAAGCTGTTGGCAGCCTGCCGGGGCAAGGGGTGGCAGGGCTCTGCTGGGAAGCAAAGTGGGGGAGAAACTCAGGCCCCTGCATCTGCCACAGTAGTGGGACCAACAGCTAATGCCAGGGATACATCACCCCAGCCTGGGGCACAGCCAGGCAAGAGCAGGGATATACAGCCCCCTGGCTGGGATGGCCCCTGCTTCTTGTGGGGGATGAGGGAATGCTGCTGTCCTTGTTCTCTATTCCCAGCAAAACATTTTGATTTCCAGAAGTACTAATCAAAAATCACTCTTGATTATGGCAAAAACAACCTCTGCTGAATTTTTTTTTTAATGCAATTAACAAGGGTATATGGTAATTCCAAGCAATCTCGCTCTTGAGATTAAAGGAAAGCCTGCCAGGAAGCACATGAATAAAGCTTTAAGATGAGAATTTGCATAATGAAGACTTTCTCTTTGTGGAGGGACTGATGGTGGTTGTGTTTGAAACCTATTAACAGAAATGCCTAAAAGCCTCTGCTACAGCCAGGGCGCTGCCACCCTGACCCGTGCAGGCTCCATTGCCTACACTGCCCTCCCTGCTCACAGATCCCCACGGGAATCTCAGCTCCACAAGAATCCCAGTTCTGCCCTGTCCTCTGGGATGGGGCAGAACAGGTAGTGTGGCCCCAGCGTGAGCTCTGCTGGCTGCAGCTCAGGGCAACACACCTCACTCGGGCTCTGAGCCACAGGACAAGGCTGAGGTTCTGTGTGCCGGGGCAGCCGGATGAAAAGCAGGTGTCTGTTGCAATTTGATTTCAAGGCTTACTAGGAATAATTTAAATTATTCGGTGGCAGCACACGATACGCTCTACAGCCAGGAGGAGTGACGGAGCTGGTGAGGAAAATGCAACCAGCAAAACCAGCCTGCATCTGGTGGGCTCCAGGCTCCTTCTCAGCCAACATCAGCAGCACCATGATGTGGGGCCGGGCCAAAAGGCCTCCTCCATGAGCAGAAGGTGAGCCCTTGCTGGGAGCTGCCCTGCCAGGCACTGGACCCTCAGGAGATGCAGTGCACCCTGCACCCTGCTGAGGGCTGCATGAAGGTCTGAGCACATTTTTTCCCCACCTGGGGTGAAAGGCCAGACCTCCAGGCTGCTTCCAAAGCACCTGAAGAAGCAGCACCACCCCGCACGCCCTGCTGTGTCCCACAGCCCCGGGAGAGCAGCCAGTGGCTCAGCCTCTGCTGCCACGGCCACACCAGGAGCTGCCAGCGGGTCCCTCTGCAGAGACCAGACACAAAACACAGCAGGGAGGAGTTTCTCATCTGCTGCCATCTCACACAGCCTTTCTCACTCCTCCCCAGCAAGATTTAAAACCCCAGAGGGAAGCGCCCTTGACTTCTCTTTCCCAATAGCTGCATCTGGTAAAGGGCTCACAGAGAGACTGCCACATGTACAATGGAGGCTGCAAGGAAATCTTGAAAGCTGAGGGATAAGGACCAGTGCTGGCCTCTTCTTCCTGAATACTGGCATGTGATCAGACCCCCTGCTCCAGACCTGTTTGCAGGAGGATGACTTTTGCCACCAGGTTGCTCGTTCCCCGGCTACTGTATTTCCACATTTTATTAAAAAGACAAGACAAGAAAGGCTATTAGCAGAGTGGCTCAACTGCTGCCACTTGATTTTGATTTTCCAGCCAGCGTGGGGCTGCCAGCTTGGAGCCTGCAGGAGCATGGCAAAGAGCTTTCTCCACATCCCAGTCTGTGACAGAGCAAACTCTGTGTCGGTGTGTCACCGAGCTAAAGCTGTGAGCACGGGGGGGCCTGCAGGCACCAGCTGGCCACGAGACACTGCAGCTCTGCTGGAGACACCCTAATCCCGTGCTGACGTCCTGAGTGCTCGTGGGCAGCCACACAACATCTGTCTGGGGGGGGGCCCATCCCAGGGCCTGCACCGCCCGTCACGTCCCATCAGCCACTGCCACGCAATGTGACAGGGGTTGGTGTGACAGCAGCAGGGCCATGGAGGAGCCCCAGTGCCTGGGGGACCATCCTGTCACTGCAGGCTGGCTGGGCACGGGCTGCAGCCCCGGTGTTTGTGGCACAGTGAAGGGCTCTTGCATCACCTTTAATGTGATTCCCATCTCACTCTTTGGGGACAATTCTGAGGAGGAGTATGGATGCATCACATCACCCCCAGCAGCAAGCTCTGTGCAGGGACCACTGAATTCATCTGCTGGATGAAGGTGTCTGATCCCTGGGAGGCTGCTGGACTGGAGCCCTCAGCTCCAAGGGAGACCAGCAAGCCCCTGACCCATTTGTGCACCCTAGACTCCACAAAAGCAACCAGCAGAGGATTACCCCCACCACAGACAGTCAAACACCTCTGGGTGCCAGCAGCAACCCTCAACAGCTACGAGGGAAAAGCAAAGCCCCATCAAGGGCAGCACAACCACAGCTAGGAAAGGCTTCACATGGGGGTTTCCCTTTAAACTCCCCAGACCAGCAGCCACTGGCCAGGTCTGCCCCATCTCTGGCTCCACAACATCGTCCTCTCTCTAACCCCACCAAATGTTTCACCATCTCTTCCATCCCATGGTCAGAGAGCAGGCAGCCCTGCTCTGGCAACACAAGATGCCAATCGAAACACTTTTTCTCAGTATCAGCACTCAAAGCTTTCCAGGTTTCCAGGGCTCTCTGCCATCTCCGCACATTGACCAGTGATGTTTTCTAAGCAACTTTGTTACCATAACTGTTCTTTGAGGTTTGTGTCAGAGAGGGCTCTACCACAGGAGAGCCACTGCCTAAACCTGCTTTCAGTTAGTCCCAGATGAATTGCATCAGGAGCAAAAGGCTGAAAGGTTTAGAGCACAAATATTTAAGGTTCCTCCCCTTCTGAGGAGTGCCTGAGCCCAGCTGTACCTGTGATGAGGATGGGATGATGCCCAGCTTTCTGTGCCTGGACTGGGTACCAAGACATTGTGGCCAAGGACTGAGGAGGGCAGGGGGAGCTTAGCCTGTGCCAGCCCTCACAAACTTCTGCAAACCTCTGACCCTCCCTGGGACTCTGGGAAAATGCCCCAGGTAACTCTCAATACCTCAAAGGTGCATCTGACAAGAAAGGGAGTTGTTTTTCCTTTTCACTTACTTGCTGTTTGTTTGTTTGTTTGTTTTTAAGAAAGAACAATTTATTGTACCTAAAGGGGAAAGGATGTGGACAGCATAATCTCTTTATTCCCAGACCCAACCCCTTTGCAAGTGGCAGAGAGGAAATTAGCACTGACTCCACTGCACAGCACAGGGAATGGTTAAAGGTGACTTTTTCAGTGATGGAAAAAACAGCAGTGTCACCCTGGGCTCAGGCTTGTCCCTGCCAGATGAAGTGTGCAGGTGTCTGCTGGATAACTGAATTACTGCTCTGGCAGCAAGGGAAGGGGAGATGTGGGGGTGCTGTGACCCTCATGCTAAGCAGGCACCAGCATATTTTCCCACCAGACAGGCTTGGTCCAGTCCAGTGTTGCTGAGAACCAGCCCTGCCTGAGAAGGACAGGCCAGGAGCACGAGGCAGGATCTGAGCTGACACCACTCTGTGCTGCCCCCAGCTTTTACCCAGCCTTACAGGTGTAGGTTGGGAAACTCACTTGGTTTGTGATTCCTAGTGAAAGCCAAAGAATTCAGCAAGTTCCTTTTCCTCCTATAACTGTGGGTGCAGGGCTGAAAATTGGGGGGTGTGATGGTTTGTGCAGGGGTAATTTTCTTCATAGCAGCTAGTACGGGACTATGGTTTGGATTTGTTCTGAGAACACTGCTGATAACTCAGGCCTGCTTTCATTATAACTGAACAGTCCTTATGCAGAGCCAAGGCCTTTCCTGCTCCTCACTCCACCCCACCAGCAAGAGGCTGGGGGTGCACAAGGAATTGGGAGGGGACATGGCTGGAAGAGCTGACCCCAACTACCCAAGGGATATCCCAGAACATATGGGTCGTGCTCAGCATATAAAGCTGGGGAGAAGGAAGTGGGCACACCTGGACTGATGGTGTTTGTCTTCCTAAGTCATCGTTACATGTGATGGAGACCTGCCGTCCTGGGGATGGCTGAACACCTGCCTGCCCTTGGGAAATGGTGAATGAATAACTTGTTTGCTTTGCTTGTGCATGTGGCTTTTGCTTTACCTATTGAAATGCCTTCATCTCAACCCAAAAGTTTTCTCACTTTTGCCCTTCTGATTCTCTCCCCCATCCCAATATGGGGAAAGTGAGTGAGCGGTTGCGTGGGGCTGAGTTGCAAGCTGGGATTAAACCACAACAGCTGCTTCCCTGTTTTCCTGCCTGCTGTCCACCCAGAAAGATTGCAATGTATGTTCATATTAGTCACTTGATTTCTGCTTGCACATTAAATAATGTCTATGAATTTGCCTAGGGCCAAATATGCCTGTTTATCAACCAGACAAAAAATTGTCATGAAAGCATTTTGTTCATAACCCAGTGCAGAACAACTGATGACAAAGTCTGTGATGCAGGAGCCCAAAGAAAACTGAAGTGAGAGATTAAATCCTTATCACCTGATTCCCCATGGAAAAAGATTGTTCTCATCAGATAAAGATCAAGAGAAGATGCTGTAGTTAAAAGTAGGTAAATAGGGAATTGTGTGGTAAAAATGCTGGTTCATCACTTGGGATGTGATGCTCCTGTCATACTGTGCTATTTAAAACCAGAAGCAGAGCAGTAGTGGGAATGAAGACTTGGGCAGTGCTGACAGATGGAGGGAGGTTCTGGGAGAGCACGGGGGCTCAGCCTTCTCCTCTGGCTGAGGGCATCTGTCTGCCCTGTCACTGCAGCTGCACTGCGGGGCTCCCGCCTGGCTGTGCTATCCCTGCATCCCTGCCTTCCCACAGCACCCTCCTGTGCAAGCATGGGGTATCCGGGTTGGGTGGGGGGTGGTTGAGACTCCAGTCCCTGCCGCTTGCTGTCTGCACCCTCCTCCTCCTCCCTCACTCCCACTTTCCCCCAGTTCTGGGTGATACGGCTCTGCTGCTCCCGGAGCATCCCAGATCCAGGCAGTGCTGCCATGGGAAGGAGCCAGCATGGAGAGACAGCAGGGTAGGGGGCTGCACCCACCAAATAGGAGGCAGCAGCAGAGATCTGCTGGAGATAATTTTGAGCAGGTGGTGCAGGAACTGGTGGTGATTTTTAACCACCCAGCTGGGAGCTGTGAGACCACCCCTCTTGGCTCGCCAACAGAGAGGGAAGCTGTGCCACATCCCTCAGCCTTTTGCACTGGCTCATTTTCAATAAGGTGAGTTTGGTTCCTTGCTTTCATAGAGCAGTTTGGAGAAGCCCCTGAGAAGTGGAGTTTGGGATGTGTATCCAGCTTTTGCTACCTCCTGTGCCCTGCACAGGCTGTGTCCCCATCACCAGGGGAACAGGTGCTGTATAACCAGGGCACCCTGTGCCATTGATGGGGCATGAAATAATTTAAACATAAAACTAGGAGCTCAATGAGTTGAAATATACGTTTAACCTCACTTGAAAATGCTGTATTTTCTGCACGAGGCCAAAGACACGTTTGGGGAGCTGTGGGTGTTTTTAAAAGTACCCATGAGCTCAAAGCTTAGTGCTGTCCTGTGGAAATAACAAATTCCAGTTTCCTGGCAAATAATTACACAGAAACTGCATGGCATGGGCTCAGTGTCTCTTGACAGCGCGTGAGACAGTCTGTCACCAGCAGCAGTAGCTGGTGCCCAGTGAGCGGGGCCAGGCTGAACACCCACCCCAGATGAAGCTCCTGGGGCAGAATCCAGGCTGTGACTAGGTCACAAAGCAGGGATTTGCCTGGGGGTGAGTGGGGACTCAGGGCAGGCTTGCACCAGCTGGAAGCATCACACTGGATGGCATGCTTTGTGTCTGGGGGGGATGCAACCTCTTATGCCCACGGCTGCACTGGCATCAAGGTGCATGGGGATTTTAGGTTAGGCATTAGTAGGAATTACTTCACAGAAAGGCTGATTAAACATTGGAATGGGGCCCCCCCGAGAGGTGCTGGAGTCACAGTCCCTGGAGGTGTTTAAGAAAAGACTGGATGTGGCCCTTAGTGCCATGGTCTAATTGACACGGTGGTGTTCGGTGAAAGGCTGGATTCAGTGATCTCAGAGGTCTTTTCCAACCTAATTGATTCTGTGATTCTCTAGCCAAAAGAACTTCCAGGGTGGGAAAATGTGCTGGGCAAAGGGGAATTTTCACCAATTCTGGGTCTGTCTCCTTCTTCGGGCTCTGTAATGGAAATTATGCAAAGCTCCAAGAGGAAGGCTGTGTGCCAGATGGCACCATGGGACCTGGGAAGGTTTTTGCTCCAAATGAGCAAATGAGGTAGAGGGACTCTACATTAGTCTGGTAGTAGCTTAGCTCAGATTTTATTGTCTGGAAAGAAGACCCAAGTCCTGCAGTAGCATGGACACCTGAATGGAGGTGGCTGGTCACCACAGAAATTCATGCTCCACCAAGCTGCCTGCTTTCATTCCACATGGAGATCATACAGAAATCTGACACAGAGATCTTTCCCAAGCTTATGCTCCCAAAGCACACTTTTGACAGCAGACAGTGTTTTATGGTCACAGATTATTGTGCTGTTCAAAATCTTATCACGTATCTAACATCTCTTCTGCAGCACAAGCACCTCACAGCTCACAGCTGGGACTGGAAACACCTTCTAATTGTTTAGCTTTTGCCTCCTGCCCTCCCAGAGCCAGGGCTGTGGCTATTCCAAAACACCCAACCCGGAGCACATCCTTCTGAAGTGGGATTTCAGTAAGATTATTCCAACTTTGCCAAGTTCTTTCAATCCAGACTTCTTTGCGCATGGGCAAATAGTGCATTTCAAAGGGCAAGCAAACAGCTGAGCAGCTCTCTTTTCCCAGCACTTTGTTTGCTGGAGCCAACCCTGTGCCAGCCTGTGGAGCCTTCCAACAGCAAAGTGATGCTGTTCCCAGCGTCCCTGCTCCCTGTCTGAGCCACTGCCTCCAAAATCCTGCCAATGCCTCTGGTTTTGCTTATTTGGGCTGTTTTACACATATGTGCTGTGACAGCACTAGATCCCTACAGCAATTTGGCCATCTCCTTCCCAGAAGGTGCTGCTCATGTGGTTGGGTATCTCAGGGAAGAGGCAGCTCGCACTCAGCATCAGCTTTCTGCCCGTGGCCCCAGTTCTCCTTCGACAGTAAGTTTCTGTGTTTCCTAGACAAGGTTGAAAAGCAATGAAAAAGGATTTTGGAGTCACTGCAAGGCAGTTTTGTAAATCTGTATTAGCATTAACTTCATCCCCATCATGCCAGCAGGCTGAGCTCTCAGATCAAACCCAAATCTGACCCTGTGCAGCCCCACTGAAATCCCTGTGAGCGTGCAGGCAGCGTTCACCTCTCCCTTTGCCACGAATGACGGGCTGGTATCGAGACTTTCTGTTTTCTCCTCAAAAGCGCTGCTCCCTCAGAAATCACGTTCCTGTGCTCACATCCCAAATCACAGCTAGTGACTCCAGCATCTGGATCCCCAACTTTGAAGTTTCCTTTTCAAAGTCCTTTCATGTTCTGCGTTTTGATGTGCCACGTTCCTCTTCTCCCATTTTCCTCTATTCAAGCTCTTCCACCGATTGTGAATTTCAATCGGATTACAAAGGAATTATTGCAAAGCTTCTCTCCTTGCCATCAATGTTATGTAGTTTATTAAACATATGTTTTGTTATTAGAGTGGCTTCAGAAGCACTGTCTAATAAAACCTCAGTTTTTCCTTTGGTAAATTGTAAAGTCAATGCCTTAAACCTCCAAGACATTTTTCCAAGGAGAAACAAATTTGTTTTTAAACCAAGCAGTGCTAAAAGTTTATTCCAGTCAACTCAGGAGATCAATAGACATTTCTCTTTTATGTGCTTTAAGGGCTGAGATGGTTGCAACAGATGTAAGGAAAAAATCACATTTTTGTAGAGGGGAAAAACGTTAAATGGCCATTTCCAAGCACAGATATCAATAGAAGAAAAAATTTCAAAATACAAGCAGAAGTATGAAAATTAATTATTTCCACAGCTATGTACACAAATATCTGGGCATGGCACGTTTAATTAATGCATATTTGTTCACAGATCAGAGATACTTTGTAAGAAAACCAATTTGGCTTCTCCTGCTTTGTCGTATGCGCTAAAGACACTATCAAAGTAAAAATTATACTTTAAATGTATTACTTTGACTCGTCGCTGATACCTAGTAATTATAACTTTATTATAATACATTATTATGTTATTAAAGATTTTTAGCAGCTTTACACAATGCTGCTATCTCCTCCAATTTCAACAACAACGCCAAACCAAGCCTTTCTCTTCTACTCCAAATAATTGCTCCCTGAAACTCTCCCAGCACATCCATGGCGAGTGACCCTGGCAAGCGATGGGCACAGAGACAGAGGCTCACTTGGCACTGGTACCCCCTCTTCTGCCAACCGCATCCATAGCTGCCCTCTGCAGAGCATGGACACCTGAAAAAACATCTGGGAAAGAGATGGCTCCTTTCTGCTTTCTCCAAGCTCTCGGCTGGGCACCGTCACGCCGAGCCGGTGCAGAGGAGGCGCCTGCAGTGACTGCAGCCATCTGTGTAACAGTTATATATAGCTAATTATACTGTCTGGTATTACTTTCACATTTAAGTAATTATTGTAATTGCTGGTGGGATATTGTAGTCACACTTGAGAGGAGAGGTGATCTGTGAGACGCTGTCTGTGAAGACATGGGTGACAACACAAAGAGTGGCTCGTCACTGCTGAGACGGCAACTCTGGAGGACGCGCCCAGCCGCTCTTATCGTCGGTTTGTAACGCGAAGCTTTTCTCCAATCTTTTCTCACACAACATAAAGCATAAAATCCTGCACGTGCCCCTTCTGCCTGTCCTGCAAGAGGTAACCTTGTGCTCCCTGCAAGAACACTGACCTTAGATGTCTAATTTGTCATCTTTCCATGAAAACACATCAATGCACTTCTGTACTGGCTTTTCACGAGAGTGAGGACAGGAGAGGGGAAAAAAAACAACTGTGGAAAGTTCTTGACTGTCTTACTGTTTTGCACAAGAATGTGGCTAACCTTGGATGACTCAAACATAACTACTTTCTGGAAAAGCCACAGATCTGTACATTTAAAACATCATGCAGCGTGCTGGCATAGGGAATGTTTGCCTCTGGCTGCAGCAAAGAGGCTTTGCACGGTGTTTGGTTTCCTCCACCGCCTCAAAATACTTTAATGCTTCTGCCCAACCACACTGTGGGAACAAGCCAGAGTTAAGTGGCACAGGGAAACAGCCTGGTGCCCTGTGAGCAATGCCTGTTTCCAGCATTGCACCTGCAGCCAGATGGGTTGTGGAAGAGGGAGCACAGGAGCTTGGAGCTGCAGACGGATCAGCACGGCTGTGTCCAATAGTCCACCCGGCACTGAAGCACACAGTGACAAGTGAAGGGAAATGCAGCAGAATGTGATCAAAGAGAAACCCATTTTTTTTCAATTAAAAAGTGGAGTTTGTTCCTGCTTTACTGGACAGCCACAGACAAGACACGTGTGAATGTTGCATCAGTGGTGGATCCAGACCCCAGCTGCAGGAATCAGGCTAAGTACCGATTTTGTTGTTTGTTATCCTTAGTTCTTGGTAATTTGTAAACCTTCAAGCTTGAAAGAGACTGGGCTGTCCACCACCCACCTTGGACAGTGCTGAAGCAACTGTTTCAGAACAAGCAGCCAAAAGAAAAGCCAGGGAATAGAGGCAATGAGGAAGTTGGTTTCTACTGATGCTGTACTGAGGAGCTGGGATAGAAAGCCCTGCTTCAGAAACCCACTGCCTTCCTACCACCTGATATTTTCCCATGGGTACAGGATGATGGCAGGGAGTCTGGGCTGGTACCTGAAAAGGCCACTTGAGAGCTCAGGTGGGGAAGGGCTCCCAAGTCTCTGACAGGGAGCTGCAAAGCTGCTCAAACACGTTTGGGGGAGAGAGAGAGAGAGGGAGGAGCAGACACCCACTCATGGGTTGGGAGAACCGTTACCGGACCCTGACACACCGGGGGAGGAACCACAGGCCCCGTGGAAAGGCTGAAGCCGCGCACCAGCCCCTCGGTTCCGTGTGTCCCGTGTCGGCAGGGCTCTGCACAGGAGTGGTGGCAAGCCCAGAGCCCACTTACCCTTATACAGTGAGTGCCATGGAGAGGCAATTTAAAGCAGCTCAGAGAGGAGACGAACTTAATGTTGTTCAATCACCTGTGAAGCCTCATGCTGGCAGGAATGATTTATGGACGTTTCAGTGAAACTCATTTTGATACAAACACAGCCAAGGATATTTAAGAGCTGGACCCTGCAGCCCAGAGCTCCAAAATGAAACAGAACAGCATTTTTGTTTGCCCACACTGCAAACAGCACAGAATGCAAATAGCCTTAGTGTTGACTAAGTAGATTTTTTAACTATTTTAACCTAAAATCAGGACTTTACGCACAGTCTCAGCTCAGCCTGTCAATCTGATATCCAGCAATTAAAAATGCAGCTGCTAACCTGGTCAGCATAAGGAGCTCTGTACCACGCTGTTACCCTTCCAGGTGCACAAACAGGTAAGTACCGAACACAAACTAATTCCAGGCTGACGTATAGAAAACCTAATCTAGTCCAACAGCAAAAGCTGTTTGGGGTTCAGTTCACTATACACTTTGATGATAATGTCCTCTAACCAGTCTGTGTTTGCCAGGTACCTCCTGGCTAATAGCAGAGGGTTTTTTTTTAGAAAAACTTTCCCGAGGCCTTTTACATAACTGCCTCCTATTTTCTCTGAATAACCTCTAAAAGGGCCTTTTTTTTTTTTCTGTTCACACAAACAGCTTTTTAAGAGTATCCTTTTTTTTTTTTTTAAGGAAACAAAGAGTTGTGGTGAGTTCTGCATTGATTTTAATTCCTCCTTCGCCCTCCCCCCCAAAATAAAGGGTATTTTTTTTCCCTGTCTTCCTAGTTGCTGTTCAGCTGGGACTGATTTCTGGGTTAGACTATTCTGATCTGCAGAAATAACAGTGGGACTAAAAAAAGAGTGAGGATACAACCAGCAGCCCAACAAATTTGGGTCACACAGAGAATCCGCTAATCCAACAGCTCAGTGAGCACAGAGACAAACCCAAACTCCTTTCCCGATGACTCCATGAATCCCTTTGCTTGGGATTAGCTGAGCCCCAGGCTGCTCCAGCGCTTTATACCTGCAGCATCGCACATTCTCAGAACCGCTGTGACACCGTCACCCGGAGGCAGACACTGCGCTCCGAGATGTGCTCGTCACCATCACTGACACGTAACGCCGGGCTGGACCGCCCTACCTGTGGGTACCGGTGCGGGACCGGCCCCATAGCGAGTAGGGACGACAGAGGCAGGGGCGGCGGCGGCGGGAAGAACCCAGGGTGGGGGTCGGGAGAAGGAGAGGGGACAAGGATCGTCTGTGGCCCGGCCCCATGCACAAGCTGGCACCGCGCCATCCGCTGCGGAGTCGGGGTGCCCTGCGCAGGGCGGGGCCCGGGGGGTGCAGACCCCCTACCCGGGGCGATCCCCCGGGGATGCACCCTCCCAGCCGAGGACCCTCCTCGGGGAGCATCTCCGCGGCCCCGTGAGACCCCCGGGGGGAGGCTGCGCGCTACCGGGGAAAGCATCCCCCGCAGGAAGCCCCCACGGCGGGGATGGGGCCCTGGGGGCGCGTGTGCGACCCCAGCGCCCGTCCGGGGGCGCATCCCGCCGGGGTACCCCGGGCGGGGGGCGGGGGGTCCGCCGAGCCTGGGCCGGGCCCGACGCCGCGATCATGCGCAAAGCACCCGCACCGCGCCCCCCGGGGCCCCCCTTCCCCCCGGGCCGCCCCCTCCCGCCGCCGCCCCGCGGTGCCCGCGGCCGGGCCATCCCCTACCTGCGCCCAGCAGCGCCGACAGGGTCAGGAGCAGCCCCAGGAGGCGGCGGCCGGCCATGGCGCGGCGGGGCTGCGTCTGCCGCGGGCTCGGCTCCCGACTCCGCCGGGGCGGGACGCGCCGGGGATGGGCGGGCGTTCGGCGCCACCGCCCCCCGCTCCTCCCGCCGCGGCGAGGGGGAGACTCCGCGGAGTCCCCGCGGCCCCCCCGGGGGATCGCTGAGCCCCGGCACCCGCCCGCCTTTTCCCCTCGTGGAGAAAACGCGCATCCTCTCGCCGGGCGTGTGCGGGGCTGCTCCGCATCTGCTCGCGGCAGATAACGATGGGAAGACGCGCAGGGAACCAGGGAGGGGTTGGCATTGGGACTGCTGCTGCTGCTGCCGGGATGTGATGGGCGGCGGGGGACCGGCGGCAGCACCCCCGGGGTTGGGGGAGCCGCGTGGGCCCGTGGGCGGGACCCCCAAGCTGCGGGAGCCGCGTGTTCCAGCTGGACAGCGGCAGAGGTGCGGGATGGAACGATGATGCTCTGCGTGGGTGCTCTGCGCCGCTCCAGGGAAAATACGGGGGAAGGAGGTGTTGCAGTTTCACCCTTTAATGCCAAGTGTTTAACGTGGAGGTTACGTAGCCATGGAATTGTTGGCTGGAAGCGACCTCTGGAGGTCTCCAGCCCAAAGGCCCCCTCGGAGCGGGACCCACGGACACCAGCTTCCATCAGCCGAAAACCCCGAGGGCTGAACGCTGCCCCACTTCTCTGGGTGAACAACGGCCGTGCTGCCCCACTGCCTTGTGAAAAAGATTCTCCTGGGTCCAGCCTGCCCCTCCCACTGACCATGACCCCCAGCTGTGTTGGCTCTGTCATCTTAATAACTGCCCTCGAGTAGCTGTAAGCTGCTAATAGATCTGTCCTCAGCCGCTTCCTCGCCAAAGCAAACAAGCTGCCTCTTGTGCACCAAGTGCTGGACCCTCTTCTCTATAGGTCTTTTGAACGGGGGTAGGGAATTTTTTAATAGCACGGTAAATATCTTCTTTGTGATATTTATAGCTTGTTTTGCTACAGAAAAGGGGGTGAGGATGCAGCCTAATTTATGGAGGAATTCCTGAAACTTTAGTGGGGACTGAGAGCCTGAAGAAGTGTCTGGGTTATCCTAATCCCAAGACACCTCACAGCAGCTGGGAGACAGCGCTGTGCCCGGCTGCACCAGCCGCGTGTCAGGACTGCCTTGGGTCCAGAAAGCCCTTTTTTGTCCTTGCCGGAAGCATCACCTGAAAAGATGGTAGGCAAACAGACCATGACCATGGGGGAGTTACTGTCCTCCTTAGCGGTGCCTGGGTCGAAGCATGTGGTGAAATAACAGGGGGAGGGATGCTCTCTGGCCACACAGCAAGCTGCAGGTTCCCCAGAGCCTTGCCTTCCACCAGCGCTCCGGGGGGGAGGTGGGGGTGTGGGTTTCGGTGAGTTAGTGTAGCTGGGCACGCTCGTGTCGTGCCGTCGCAGCTGCCTCTGTGCTGTACAATTCTCTCTGCTGCTGCAGCAACTAAGGGGAGTTACAGGGGTCCCAGATACAGAGAAGGGATGGTGGAGGGGATACAGTTCAGCTGCTACACAGGGACATTTGTATATTCACAATATTGCCTCTCTCCCTGTTTATACAAAGAGAAACTCAGGGTTTCAGTCCCGTTCAAGTCAAATTAAAGGAAACTAGCAGGACAGCATTTGTACCTTCCCAGCCTGGTTCCCCAATAACCTCTCCATGTGCTATTTGCATTTCAATGGCTTTCCAAGCCTCTGGTAATTGTTGGGGGAGGAGGCGGGTAAAAAGGCTATTATTATATTAGCGTTGGATCAGCTTTAGCAAGCCTGAAGGCATGAGAGAGCATCGTGCAGCTGATGCAACCCGTGACAGTATATTGTTTGCCGTTCTGTGTGAGCCCGGGCTGTGCACCGCTGCCTGTGAGTTGATTCATAATTACAAAGAGATGTATGAATGTAGCACTGAATGGGCAGGAAGGCAGCAGCAGTGCTGCGCTCCGAAGCTGGAGGGAAATAGGGCGGTACGAACCAGGAATTCATATTGGAATAATGCATCTGTCTATAAACTTCCTGACATCCGAGGGTGCCATCCCTGGCTGGTCGTGCCCAGCTGGAGCTGGGGCTGCGTGCAGCAGGCACAAGTTGTGTCTTTAAGGGAGGCTGAGCCCGAGGCAGCTGGAGAGCCTGGGGCCTGGCCAGCAAGTGACTCAGCATCGCCTGACCTGTGTCCAGGAGCCCAGGCTATTCTTGGTTCGGGCGGTGTTTAAGGCAGCCGAGGCTTAAATGCTTCCAGTTTCACCACAGAGGATGCGCTGGGAGGCTGGAGCCCTGAACATGTTGCCCAGGGCTGCACTGCTGCCTTCCTGTTGGATCGCTTTCCTCCAAGCTCCAGGGAGCTATGACCTTTCCATTTTCTTCTCTTGAGCTAGATTAAAGCTGTAATCTCTAAACGGTGGGATAAACAGCCATCAGAGAAACTTTCAGTGGGAAATTATACTCACTTCCCATTATATTTTAACAGGTATCATGCTCAATTCTTTTTGCTGCCTTTGAACATCTGCTCCCTGGGCTTAGCACACTTTTGTCTATCTGAGCAAAATATATGGGCAAGGGGAACACTGATTAGGAAAGGTAATGCTGGGTCACACAAAAATCTGATTTAGTATCTTTTTCTTCCTAAATCTGTTCAAATAATTTAGCAGGCTCAGAACATGTAAACTGTTAGATCTCAGAGCCCCTCACAGGCACTAATCAATTACCCTCGGTAAGTGATGGACACATAAAAAGCATCAATTTAGCTGCTGCTGAAGTGCTGCTGTTTTAAAAGCAGAACGAGCTGTCATGTAGCAATGTACAGCTTTGCCACACAGTTATCTGGAAAATAAAAGTACACAATTTATAGTGAGCAATTTCAGAGGCTGAACTACGTTTCCACTTGTGACTGTCTCCTGCCTGAGGTATTGTTTTATAGCCCTGTTCCCAGATACAAATCTTTTTTAAGTAAAAAAATTGCTAATCTGGGGGTCTTTTAAATTCCTTTACGAAGCTAGCATGCATCTGGTCAAATTTTCTAGATGCCTTATTTTCTAAAGTCTTGATTAAAGTTATGATCAAAGTGGTTCCTTTAAAAATAATAATAAAAAAAGGCAAGCAGCAGTGTGAGATGGCAGAGCTACAAGCAGCCCTCAGTCTGCACCACCCGGTAGCCTGTGGCTACCAGACTCGGGGGTATTCCCTGGCTCTTCTGTCACAGCTGCATCACCGTGGAGAAGGAAGGAGTGTTTTCCTGGGCAATGGGCTGGCGGGTCGCCATGCTGCCGGCTCTGGTCTTGCGCCAGAGCCGAGATCCAGGAGACTTTCCTCCTTCAGTGCCAGCAGCTGAGCGGAGGGAAGCAGCTTCGGGGCTCGGTTCCCCCCAGCCCGCAGCGCTCTGTGCTGGCTGCAGTGCCTCGTGCAAGTCATGCCTGAGTAGAGCTCCCTGTAAACAGCCTTACCTGCTGCTCACCTCTGCCAAGTGCCGAGTGCCACTCGCTATAACCCTCCTCCCAGGGAGCCTCCGGTCTGGTTCCTTGCAGAACCGATGCACTGGGGAATATTTGTACAAGCTTATTTTAAGTCTGTCGCTTCTCAGCCAACAGTAGATGTCTAGACTCCTGCTATAATCAAAGGTGAGAGGTAGGTTCCTAATTACAGCAAATCACACCCTAAAAGATCCCTTGTCTGTATGGGGAGCACGGACACCTTACACAGGTGATTTAAATGGTCCTGAATGTTCCCTGTTGTGTGCTGGGTCTGCTGCTGTGACTGCAAACAAATACAGAACTGCCTCGCCTTGTGTAAATCAAATGCTTTAGCGGCACTCTTAAAGGAGAAATGTTAGTAGTACTCGGATGGAAATTAACTGGAGAGTGCATTTATTTTTGGCCAGTCCCCCGGGAGCACCTGCCAAGCTTTTCCTCTCATTTCAAACCTCACTGTTCCTGCTGCGAAAGTCTGATGGAGCTTCGAGTCTGGGTCAAGGTGAGTGCCTGGCTCTTCATCAGCTGTCTGTGCCATTTAGAAGGGAAAGAGGAAAGGAAGATAAGCAGCAGGCTGGGTGTGAGGAACGGTGTGCTCCTGTGAGAGCATACAGGAACAGGACTGCTTGTGTATGGTTCATGTACAGATGAAATCCACCTGCTGGTCCCCAAGCATCCATGTACAGTTTTAGAATAAAACTATTCAATTATAAATTAAATAGAGAAAATTAATTCTGGCCTTGCTCATGGCAGGATGACAGCCAATTGCCTAAACCAAGGCTTACGTGTGCCTGTTTGAAACAGGAGTAACTGGCACAAGCCATAGTGGCCGTGTAAAAGGTTTCCAAAGGTCATGGACACACTCAAGCATCGCTGATGGGAACTTCAGCATCAGGTGGGCCAGGCTCTCCCATTTTGTGGGAGCACAACACGTGTGTGCACAGGGATGTGCCTTGCAGGGAGCCTGGAGGGCCTCGGTGCTGAACGGGCCAGGTTGCTCCTCTCCCACTTCCCAGCAGTGTATGGCTGGGAGCACACTTGGAGACAGGTGCTGCTCTGCCCTTCTGATGGCAGGACTTGCAGGCAGAGATGGTTGGGACTTCATCAGAATAACTCTGATCTCGGATGGAAGGGCACTGGGGCATTGGGGTCAATTCGCATCTTTTGCAAACACCATTTTTTTGTTCTCTGGATTCCTGAAAAGCAGAAAAACCTGGTGGTTTGTGTTTTTTCTTTATTTTCTTTTCTTTTTTTTTTTTAAATTTTCCACCAGGGACAGAAGTTGCTGGCTGAGAATCTGAGGTCTGAACCCAAAAAAAACATGTCTCAAGCAGCAGCGTAACTGCTCTGGCCAAGGTTTTTGTTTTTACTCAGCCTACTCCAGAAGTCTGCAGGATCCAAAAGGGGCTACAGAGTGTAAGGTAAGGTTCAGTGGATCAATGAACAGCTGTAAAAAAGCTTTCCTGCCTTTCCCAGCAGTTAATAACTTTGTTGCACAGAACTCAGTTTTTCAGAAAGACCTCATGTGATTTTTGGCTGACTGAGGTGAGGGCTGGCGAGGAATGTGCACAGTTACAAATGGGGAGATTTTTTTTTTTTAAGGGAAAAAACCCCACAAACTTGCTTTCACCAAAATCTTTGTTCCTGTTGCTGAGAGGGTGCGGTATTACCTGCAGTAATAAAACAGTGCATAAAAAGCAGCCTTATTCAGACTGAGAAGCGTGGAAATTGGAGTGCAGAACAGGTAGTGTCAGGGCAATCAAGGTGTCTGCTTGGGATTTTTTCCCTCAGACTGGACAGGGGTGATCTATGTGGCTGGGCTGGTGTAATGGCAAAGAGCAGGTATGACTCAGGGCTGATACTGCTTGGGAGGAAAGTGTTTGTTGCCAAATTCTGGATGCTGGCTCTTGGGGAAGAGAGATGACTGTCTTCTTGGCTTCTAAACCTAGAGGAGACTTTTAGTGCAGCTTAATTGTACATGTCCTTTGGGAAGGCTTTTGAGGCCAAAACCACTAAAAAACCCAGACTCTTTCATCTAAATACAGTCCTAGGAAATTACCATCATTTCAGTCTAATGTCTCTCTTGGACAACGTTATTCCTCTTTTGTAAATAAGGGTTTGCTTGTTTACTCATCCTTCTACCTGTAATGGAAAAGTTCCATTAAGTATAACATAAGTTATATACAAAAACGGAAACTAATGCTCATAAAACTCAAGAAGTTTGGGATTATTCTTAAGTTTTTGTGTGTAGATTGCTTGAGTTTTCTTTAACCGTGTCATAAAATTTTGTAATTGGGCAGTGATTTTATATGAAATATTATTACAGGTTCAAAACCTTATTGAAAAGTGCTCATGTGTCTGGTTTTTTCTCTGTGACTCTTCTGTGAATGGGAGAGAGTTAACAACCCCAAGTGCTGGAGACAGGCAAGTTCTTCTCAGACCAGTGCACACATGTTCACTTGTTGGGACCATTCAGGCTCACCATAGGCTGGTGATCTCTGTCATGTTAGCTGGATGGATATGAATTTGATGTTTTTAACTTAGTATTATGGGGATAATTTTCTTTTTATCAAAATCTGGGGGCGTATATTAAGTGCTGTGACTTAAAATTCGGAAAAATCTATAAAATTCAGGCCCTTTTTCCATGTTTTTTGTTGTGTTTGGGCTGGTCTCCACCTAAGGAGTAGGTGACCTGACCCCTGCTGGTGGCCTTCACGGTGACACGAGTGGAAGGGGTCACTCAACCTGTTCTTGAAAGAGGTTATTTGCTGACAAACCCAGTTGTTTCTACTGCTGATGCCATAGAGCGGATCTCCAGGTGTAGTAAAACCCCAGGGCTAACAAAAAGCAGAGCTGGTGGGTGTTTAACTGCTGACTTAATGAACAGAGAAAAATCTGACACTATTTTGACATACTCCTGAAGTGATGCTGTCTTACACTCGTGTAGCTTTGAATTTTGTTCCTGTCTTCATTTTAACTCTTTTCCCTCTTGCTCTTGCTGTGTCATCATAACACTTTCCTCCCCTTCTTCTCTCCTCCCATTAACATCTTCACGGGTTTGGGGGAAATTATCAGCCTGGTTCTGTCCGGTCCCGGTCTGTGACCGGGCGGGATGCACGTGGCAATAACAAGCCCGCTGAGATGCAAACAGTCAGTGCTCTCCAGCAGAGCAGGCTGACACATCGGGCAGCCCTCCAGCTGCCGGGAGGTGATTGCAAAGTATAAACCCTGCCCGTAGTGGAGAACAGAATCAACCCTTTGCTAGCAGGAGCCGTGGCAGAAAGCTCGTGAGCTCATGGACGTATTCTGGTCTAACACAGTTTGACTGAAGTTTTGTCCTCTACTTGTCAGCCCAGGTACTCTGGGCAGGCTTAAAAAGGAACGGTGCTAAAGATCTTACAATCAAAACAGACTCTTATTGCTGGATCATAATGTAACAACCAACTCTCATGCCCAGACAGAATTCCCACTGATGTCAAAGGTTTTATTTCCACCGAGAAACTGGTAAGCGCTGCGGATTTTGGAATATTATCAACATTAAAACAACAGTCTGGACTGTGTTTTCCCTGCTGTTGTCATGTGAAACACTTAGGGGTGACTATAAGTGTAAGTCTCTGTTACTCTTTCATTTTGTTCATTTGATGGCAGAATTGCTGTCTGCTCAGTTAATTAATTTCTCCTGCTGTGCTCGGGTCTTTCACACAACACCGGGGAAAAAAAAGGTTTTGCAGAGTGAGACAATGTAGCACAAACCCACAAAAGTTGTTAGAGGGACCCAGGGGAGCAGAGAGGTTTGGAAAGCTGGATTTATTATTTAAAAACGGTTTTCTTGTGGATCACAACTACATGTGTCACTGCGGAGTCAGCAGTCGGAGCAGCTGAATGGGTAGGAGTTTGCTTGACCTGCTTGGAAACCCATTATGAAATTCTGTGATAATTCACTTTAAGCAGGTTCATAAGTGATGGGGAAGCTGTTTCTTCCCATTCACAGCTGCCAGACCTTTTTACTGCTGGGATGATATTTGTGCTCTCTCCTGCAGCTCCACACTGGGAGCTCCACTGGCTCCCTGGGCTCTGTTCATTCCTGCCATGGTCAAGCTATGAGCTGTTCCTCACAGGTAAATAGCACTGATGATAATTAAGTTTTCATTCCCGCATCTTGAGCCAACTGCAGAAGTGTAAATATTGTTATTGCAGTTTTACAGGTGAGGGGAAGACATGTGGGGAGAAATGTCATTAGTCCAGAGAGCTCAGCCTCGTGGCCATGCTGTGAACTGAGCAGCTTGCACTGATGGGGTGACCTGTGAGAGGCTGGAGAAAGAGACCCTGTGTGTTATTGCTGCTCTGGGAGAGGCTGGAGGACCCCAAAATCATAGAATAGTTTAGGTTGGAAGGGACCTTTTAAAGGTCATCTAGTCCAACCCCCCTGCACTGAGCAGGGACACCTTCAAATCAAGTTTCTCAGAGTCTGAGAGTCCCATCCAACCTGACCTGGAATGTTGCCAGGGATGGGGCATCTGTGGGCAACCTGTGCCAGTGTTTCACCACCCTCATTGTGAAAAACCTTTTCCTTACAGTTGAGGAAGTCAGCTCTCTTTCAGTTAAAACCTTTACCCTTGTCCCATCGCAACAGCCCCTGCTAAAAAGTCTGTCCCCATCTTTCTTGCAGCCCCTTTAGGCACTGAAAGGTGCTGTAAGGTCTCCCTGGATCCTTCTCTTCTCCAGGCTGAACAACCCCAACTTTCTCAGCCTGAGAGGTGTTCCAGCCTCGTGGCCCTCCTCTGGTTCTGCTCCAGCAGGTCCTTCCTGTGCTGAGGACCCCAGAGCTGGACAAAGTACTTCAGGTGCCACTTATTTGGCTTTGTGCAGAACACGGATCCATGAGTCTGTAAGCTGGCTGTGGGCTGGATTGGGCTGAGGTGCTCAGCCTGTGTGCATCAGAGCCCAGGCTGGTGGAGCTCTCACAATGCTGTTTCCAGCTGTTAGAGCCAACACTCACCACAGTTCTTTCCTTCTTATCATCTTTCCGTGGCCTGGGACGGCGCTTGGCCCCTTGCTGCTGGTTGCATGAAGACTATAAAATGGTCCGTGTCATCTGGCGTGTTTGTGTGTGTTGTGACTCCTTGGAAAAGCTCAGTGCTTTGAGCCTACTGTCTTCCAGATGCAACGTCTACCATCCCTGCTCCTCCCGGCGGAGCCAGTGCCGTCCCTGGTGGGAGTGTTTGCTACATCAAAGCCCGGTTTGTGCTGCGAGCGGATGATTTCTCTGGTATATTTACACTTGTAAGGGAAGATTTTTTTTTTTCCCCTTGTAAATATCACGGCACTTCTGTTGCTTCTGTGCTGGCCCATCTGTGCACCATTTTCACTTGTACTGACTCATGTTCACAGAGTAGTAAGAACTGTCTGTAAGTGTTTTAATTTCTCAGTTAGAGTGGGCCCATTTTGCTTTCCCAGTTACTTCAGAGGCAGATGAGTGCAGGGCTTTCTTTTTTCTAATGACATCTCTGGACTCTATTGCATTTGTAAATTGATTTTAATGAAGTAGTTTTCGCTTTTCTATTCATATTTTTCAGGACTTCCCATGTTTCTGGGGTTTGTTCTCTGCAGTGAGATGTGCTTTCTGCCTGTTTTCTGCATGGCCAGACATCACTGGCCCCTCTGAAAGTGGCTACAACATCTTTAGCCTGTCATAAGGGGTTTCAAGTTCAGATATTTCAGAAGAAGGAAACTTTAGGTTGTTCATGCAGATTGCATTCAGGCCCCTTGCATTGTGCTGTGCACTTTTTAATGAGTGTTCACATACTCATTTTCTCCACCTCTGTCTCTTTGTAGAGTAGACCTCTGTAGAGACGCCTCTATCTGAGGGTAGTCAAAGCTGTATGGATATATATATATGTCTGAGGCTGAAAACAGCCAAATTATGGTCCTTTTTTCACCCTGAGAATATGAAGAGACGTGTTTCACAGCAGTCAAGTCTGCCAGTATTTCAAGGTATTGCTTTTAGAAGCACGGAGATGTGAGAACATTTCAGTAAATTACACAAAGATCCTTTTAACAGGGGCAAAGGAGTCTTTTTCCTTAAACATATTCTTGGGAAAGACTCAAGCCATTTCAGCCAAAATGAAAGGGTTTAGCCCAAGGACAAATCCAGCTGGAGGAATTTTCAACCAAAACAATTAATTATAGATGAAGTTATGAGCAACCATAACTGGAGTTTATACAACAGTTACCTGTAATTACAGCAGCACTTTCAACTCTGCCTGGAATACTGGAATCAGTGTCAGTGCAAGTTCTTGGGTGACTCTCTCAGGAAGAACTTTCTTGCAGAACTGTGATAAACCCCGGCTTGCTGTTTTGAGGGCATGGGAGCAAACATTCCCCATCAGAAATAATCTGTTTCTGAAACATGAAATAACTGGTGACTTTCAGAGCAGTGTGTTTTCTGTGTTCAGTGTTCACCCAGGGTCAGGTTTAACTGGGCTATAATGCTCCTGTTGCACGTGGGAGGAAGGGTGTAATGAAGAGGGGGCCTCCTATGACAGGGAACAGCTCAGGCATGAGGAAACTGGGGTGGCAGATTAATGGGGCTGCATCCCACCTGCAATATCTCCATCTGAGCAAGGCTTTCCTGGGAAACTGGAAGGTAACCTCCAGATAATGGAGGTTGTCTGTTGTAAAAGCAGTTCCTTGCTTAGCAGGGAGAACACATCGAGGTTGCAGGTGTGTCCTGAATGGACAGTTCCTCGTGGAGATGCTCATGCCACACAAACACGGGTGCATGTTTGGGAAGCTTCCACATCGAGGAATATCCTTGCCTCCATCAGCTGCTAAATTGAGCTGCATGTGAACTCCCTCAGCAGTAGAGGTAGTGCTGACAAACAGTCATCTCCAGTGATGAAAGGAGTGCAGGTGAGAGGAAATTTTGTGGGAGGAGATCCTGCTCTGAATTTCTCGTGGAAACCGTAATTATGTGATTGAGTGTAGAGAGGTATGAGGGTTTCCAGTGTAAGCTATGAAAAACGCTTAGGGAAGCAGCCTACGGATGAGGCTGCTCATTCAGACCTTATCTACTCACGTGGGAGCGTAGAAATCTAAGCACTCTACCTTATCTCTTCTCCCCTGGGAGATCAGTGTTGAGAGAGCCTGACCTCTTGCTTACCGTTTCAAATCAAACCTGGTGTAATAGTGGCTTTGGCCATGCAGTGCCTCAGTCACTTAATGAAATAATCTTGTTCCCTGCCCTTCTGGGTAGATATATGTCTTGCCCAAATACCATTTAAGTGATACCTGGAGGATAGTTGTAACTGAGCAGAGCTGTGCAGAAACATCCTCCCTTACTCCAGGCTTTCCCTGTGGATGCAGAGCTTAAGATGTTCGAGGCTGTGGAATTTTGTCACTGTACACTGGGGCAACTCCTATGTTGAATATGAAGAGGATCCCTGTTTTCCCTTGCTCCTGGGCTTCTGCAGTTCCCTGCAGGTTTAAATTAACTTTGAATCAATGTTGATTAAAAGCAGTCAGTGCAAGGAGATTCCCATATCTGGAATGAATGTTCTCCAAAAACAAGGACACCTCAGTGCCAGCACAGGGCTATCCATACAAACAACTCTCAGCCAGACCGAGCCAGAATCTGTTTTGCTTTCTCACACTTGGAGCTGGTATATTTTAAAAGATATCAAGCAGTAAATGTGGCAAAGGGGAAAAATTGTTACAGACTGTATTTGGCAGAAAACCAGCAAAGATAAAATACCATACGTTCTGTGCAATGAGCTCCTACATAAATGATTCATTCACTAGAACACAGCTGGGGTCAACATCTTCTATTTGAATAGCCCAAAGTTATGCAAATATTTTTATGTGGATTAAAAAAAAAAAGAGAGAAAAAGACAATATATTCTGTTCCAATAAAAAAGCTCTTTATCTATGTAACTTTTAAGAATCAAAATCCCACAAGAACAGTGTCACTGTGTTATACACATATATACAGCAGCAAATGACAAGATATACCCTAGAGATGCAAACTCTGAAAAGATTGCTTGTTTTCCTTTGTATTGCCAGCCAAGTCTGTGTTACAAATTGTGTGTGGTGGAGATCACACTATTTCAAAATATCAAATTGCTAATTAAAGAAACTACTCAAGGAAACTTTCCAATAGAACAATATATGCAGTGGGATAATAGTAGTCACTATTTCTTTAATGAGTTTCTTTCCTAACCAAAATTTCTTACAATACATTCAGTGCAGCTATTCAGTTAGATTATTATGAATCACATGTGTATTATTTCTGATTCTGTATTAACATAAAAACTTCTGATGAACCATAGTATTACAAAAACAGGTCTGGTGTGTAGAATGGCAATATCATTCCTGCTGATGAAAGGCTGGAAATGAAGGTCCTTATACAGCAATACAATTTAATGTGTTAGTTCCTAGACTTAGTTTGCAAAGGTGCTGAGAAACTACAGGTCCAGCTGAAGCCAAGGAGGGCAGGGTGTCTCTGCATGGTCAGATGTGTTGATCCACATCCTGAGCATTGCTCTGCAGTGCAGCATTGCATTCTGTGGGATCTGAATCAGCAAAAGGTAATGGGAGGGAGAAATCTTTCTTGGTGATTGAGTTGGTGATCTTCTTAAATACTTATATTTTGCTATATTGCTGTAATTTAGCAATGTCCTCCAAGGGACAGTGTGTGCAATACCTTGTGAAGTGATGCAGGTAGATCAAGCAAAGAGTGGTTTAGTTGTGTAGCAGAGGTAAGAGCAGAGAACACAAGAGATCTCCTAAACTCCTTTTTCCCTGTTCTGTGAGAGTATGGTGGTGAAAATACTCCCTTCAGGTTCTGAATAGAAGTTGACATAATGAGGTGGATTTCCAAAAATATTCCAAGAAGCTGGGCAGCTTTTTCAGTGGCTTGTTGGTGGTAACTAGGTGCCTCATTTGGTATTCTTGAAAATCCTTCCTTCTGAATAGGTTCTCTAGTGTCTATTTCATTTTCTCTGGTGAACATGAATTACTTTTTGATCTTGGGTTTTGTATTCCCAAATAGCCATTCTTTGTATTCCCGTCAAATAAAGAGAGCAAACAATCATTTAAAGTAAAGAATGAAAGAGCTTCTTAAGTACAAAGGTAAGGCTTTTCCTCCTCATATGATTGGAGTGGTTACTGGGCATTAGATAAGTAGTCCTTGATGAGTCCTTGGTTTGAATCATAGTATCTGACCATTCCACAGTCAGAGACCTGTGGAATGATTATTCCTCAGCTGCCTTAAAAATCTGCCTTGTAGCCTCTGGTGCTCGGAATGATTTAGCCTTTCCTTTATCACCAGATGAGATGATAATGGTAGGGTTGGGATAATGGCTTTGGATAGTTCTTGCACAGCTGGTCCTCATCCTGACACTGGTTACCATGACTCTTCTGCATGTCCTTGCACTGGTAGACTCCCATTCCTTTCCAAATAAGAGCTGAAACAAACCCCATGGGAATGAATCACTTGGAGGAGGACAACAGCATTTACTTACATCAGCAAGACAATACTGTGGTCAGGCTTCACTGTGCCATTGTTTTCTTGGCATCTAAACTTCCCTTGGATGTTTGCCATGAGAGTTAGTAACCTGGTGAGCTGTTTCAAAATACAACCTGTGGAACATGACAGAGGCCAGGGAATATGGATCAGCTTAATTCCCATGTGTCCAAAGCACCCTGTCAAATCCTGGAGAAAATATTGGGCAGTCTAATGGGTCAGACTTCACTCATTGGATCCAGACTTGGCTCTTTTGTCTCTTAACACATAACAGACAAGCCAAAATCTCAGTCCAGTCACCACTGCCCTGAACACCTCCATAATGTGGGTTGGATGTGGATTCCATCTACTGGGGAAATCAGGAGTCAGTGTTTCAAGAAGCAAATAAATGTTGATGGCAGGACTACATCACAGGAAAATCAGGGAAGAAAGATGGAAAGGATCAAAGACCAGTACATTTTTGTGCCTTCACTGGAGCCATCCCTAGGTGGCTTCTCTCCTCTCAGTCCAGAAGGCATCATGTTGGATCTAAGAGTTACTGACCTGGGAAACTGTTGACACCTGAATGGTGGAAAGAGTAGAGAGAAGGAGAAGTTGGTGAAGGGCAGCAAGAGAGCACAGAGTCCCTCACCACTGACCATGGGCTCCTTTGTTTTCCTTTGTTTGGTGATGGCTATTCCTGCAGTGCCTCAGATGCTCTCCCCTTTCCTGCCTTGCAGAGCTTTGCTCTTTGCATCTCAGTGGATTTATTCTATTCCTTATCTAATTTTAATTAAAGCTCCTATCTCCCTCCCCAACATAATCAACTGAAGAAAAATGAGCTGGTAAGTCATTGTTTTTACCACTTTGGCAGCAAACGAATGTTATGTCTGGCACGCTCGGCACCAAGTCAGAAAATGAATCAGCAGCTGTTGTGACAGAAGCTTTTTCCTGAATGGGGAAACAGAGACAAAAAGAAAACAGGCCAAGGGGAGGTTTCTGCAGTGGGCACTGCCAGCCTCCCATCACCACGAGGAAAGTCTCTGCCCTTTGCTGGGGAAGGAGCCCTGGCTGCCTGAGAACTCCCTTCTCACCCCTGGCGTGGCAGTGGGGACAGGAGGTGTCACTTTATGACTGATGTCAGCTGGGTGCTGATGCCCGTGGCTGTTCCCGGGAGGGGAGTGATGGGATGAGGGGGTTTATGGAAAGCAAGAGTGACCCAAATCCTTGCAAGCCTTCCTGAAAGCCCCATCTTGGCCAGGTGGGCAGTGGGAGTTCATGCAGGTACATCAGTCAAGAAACACTTACTTGTCCTGGCGTGGCACTGTGGCATGGTTTGTTTTGTGTATGTCCATGGGAAAAGGATGAATTATTTCTTTGTGTCTGGCCAGACTTAGATCATATTTAATTATTTTAAGCAGTAACCTTGCATGTATTATACACAGCATGAGCAAGGTCTTGGAGGAAAGAGTGGTTTACAGTTCCCCCAGATCACCCTCATCCTTTTGCTTTATCTAATGGTTAACTTCTCTTAAGGACTGAATTTGCTTTGTGACCTTTGGCATCTGCTGCTTCTTTTACACAAAACATTTGAGGGCACATGAGAAATGCTTTTGACTACTATTATGGCCTTGTTTTTTATTCCAAACTATTTCTAAAGGAGCAGCATCCAAATTTTATCTGCTATATAAATATTGCTCGGCTAAGCTAATACACGCAGTAGGTCTGGAGGCATTATCACAATGAAGCAGACAAAAGATCCAGCTGGAGAACTTTTTCTGTTCAACTGGGTGATGACTGACACTGGGGCTTCAGCAGGTTAGTCTGAGGCAGAGAACCAGCCTCTGTGTCTCCTTGGAAAGAGCTGCTTTCGCTGGAGTGTTTTAATGGGACTTAACAGACATCTGAGCCAACTGAATTGGAGACTTGCAACCTGCATGGTTTCAGTAAAGTCCAAAGGGACAGTGTGTGGTTGCAAGTCAGTGCAGAGGTTGTCCTGGGTTCCTGGAGGCAATTGTCACAGTATTTATAGCTCCTTTCATGCCAAATGGGCAAGCTATATGTTTGTTCTTTACCCATACCTAGAAATTCCCTCCTCACCTCTGAAAAACATGCCCACCCTGTCACACACCACCTGTGACGGGGGTTGGAACAGGGGGTTCTTCTGTGGTATGGTTGGAGAGATCCTCTTTACCCCTGTTTTTCTCTTGCTGAGAGGTGTTCACAGTCCAGCCCATGGCCTCACCATGCCAGAAAGCCCTCCTGCTCTTGGTTGTGTTCATCTGGGGTGGGATGGACTGTTTTATGTTAGTATGAGAGAGTGCTGTGATTACAAGAAGAGTAAAGATGTGGGTCAGGTCCTTTTGACATTTTGTCTATTGACTGACAAGGCTTTCAGTGAATTTGCATGTTCCTTATTTCCCTTTCAGCTCCCTTCACTGGCTCCCTCATTGCTGTGGAAATGTTGGGCACAAAGCACCTGCAACTTCACATGGTCATCCAGTCAGAGGAGAACATGGTACTGACAGCCTGTCCCACCACAGTCAAGAAAAGGTGTTTTGGTAGAGATTTGTTGTTTCACTGACCGAAGCACTGATGTGACAGTCACAGCCTCCAACATACCACTACTCTGAGTCCTCAATTACCTGGTTTATACAGGAAAAAAACTTGAGGAAGGTTGTTCTAATATGTATGTGGTTACTTTAACTTCGGTTTTGTTTTATGACACAGATGCCTGCTGGATTTATAGTTCACCAAGAGGAACCCATTAGACCTCACTTTCTAGGAACACTGCTTTTTATTATCTTAATATTTCATTTATTTTCTCATCCTGATCCTGCAAAACTTTTACATCCAGATGCAGTGGTGCTCTTTTCGCTTTTGTGGCAGCAGCTCAAAGGACCACAGCCGTGCTGGAGCAAGGACAGGACCCAGCAAGAGCCCAGTGTTGCCCCAGAGGCTTCTTTAACTCTTGAGTAACTTCATCCTGAGCTGCTGAGGGCAATGGGAGATGGACCAGTCCTTCAAAGTAACTTCACATGAACCATTCCTGATTGGGCTTTAAGTTAATTGATCCTGTTTGCAAAGCTGAAAAGGAGGAAAAGGTGTGCTACTGGCGGGCATGTGCTGTGCCCACTGTTCATGGATTGTCTGAAGAATCCAAACCAAAGCTGAAGGCAGGAAAGGTGCAGTGAGGTTTCAGGACTGACCGTCTGCCCCTGCAAGCAGGAGCTGCATCCTGACCAGCAGGCAGAGTCCACCTCCTTCAAACCACGGACTTGCCAGCGGTGCTGACAGCCCTGGGCCCTGTTGCAGCAGCACCCCAGGCATGGCTGAGCCATTTTAAAGGCTCTCATGATCAGGCTGAGGCTCCTGCACAGCTGCAGTGCCTTGCCCCTATTTTACATTCACTGAAAGATTTTTGAATGGACTTCAGAAGCCATTAGGAACCCAAATGTCGACTTGCACTTGCAAAATGTCTCTGGTTAATGTTTTCCTACTGACGCTCTGCTTTGCTCCCCGCCTGCCAGAGTTTCCTGTGACCTATTTGAAATATCACTCTCCTAAGTGAAAATGTGCCTCTCTTTTTCAAACTTGCAAAACTCACAAAAATAAATAGCCTAATTTGGCCAGTTAATAGCCCTCTCCTGGGGCTTCTCTCAGCAACTAAGAGGCCTTTTAAATACAACATTTGTGACTGCGTCATTAAAGCTCTGCATGATCCAAGCAGACTAAACCAAAAAGAAAGAAATGCCTTATTTGATCTAAGTTTTCTTTTCTTTTAAATAGTGACACTAGAGACCCATTTATTTTTAATTACACAATTGCTTTATTAAAAGCCTAAATCCTGCAGTCCCTAGTCATTGCTCAGGCAAAACTGCTATCATTGAAGGAAGGACCTGTAGGAGTCAATCCTAAAAATAGGGCAGCTGACAAAGTCTGCCTTTCAAAATGGGTTTGCTTTATTTTTGAAGGATTTCCCAAGTCAAAGAGAACTTGCCTCTGCTTTGCTTTTCAGCTCTGTGGCAACTTGAAAGCTGAATTTAGGAAAGCAGTCGCTCCAGAAAGTGAAACCACCCTCAGTTTTCCTTTCAGACTGGCTTTGCTGCCCTTTTTACCCTGAAACACCACCCTCTACAGAGCCATGGTAGTATTTACTGGCATGAGATATGCATGAAAGTTCATAGAATTATAGAATCTCCTGAATTGGAAGGGATCCACAAGCACAAGGATCATCAAAGGCCAACTCCTGGCGCTGCCACAGGACAGACCCTGAATCACACCATGTTCCTGGGAGCGTCATCCAAATGCTCCTTGAACTCTGCCAGGCTTGGTGCTGTGTCCAGTTCCCTGCTGGAGCAGTGGGAAGCCCACTTTGAGTTCTGAAGCACCTCTCTGCAGCCCTGCTTCACATGTGGGGAATAAATCCAGCTGCTGGGAGACTGACAGAGGGCAGGATTGATCCTGTGCTGCTGATCCTGTGCTACCCAAATGCATTTCTGTCTTTGGACTCTGAAGGTCAGATCTCCTTGCTGGTTTAAAATGATGCTGCTAGAAGTAGGAGTGGGAGCAGGGTAGGCAGCCACATATACTGGATTATATTTCTGGGCTAAACTCCAGAGCCTTCAATTTTATTATCTAATTACCCAACCAAACTCATTCATCTTTATTTTTCAGTCTTTCCCACAGATCCCAGTTTAAATGCAGCACTGCTATCTGAAGTGCTGCCCAGGCACGCTCTGCTTGGAAAAATTCACAGTTTCTCAGCTTTATTCGCTCAAACTGTGTTTTCTTAGTGCAAAGGATGAATGGCAGGAATCCCAGCCCTGGTCAGCAGCAGAGGTCTGTGTTTGGCTGTGCTGAGGTGAAGGTCGCTGCATTATCGTGGGAAACTGTATCAGGGGAAGTGAGAGAAAGCAAACAAACCTCTAGTCAGAAGTAGGCTTCATCACCAGTGTGACACATCATTAGGTTGCACACAGGGCTTTGTGGTGTGGCTCACTGTGATACACGGCTTTATCACCCAGTGTAAACACCGAGAGTTAGTAAATAACAACAACAAGGGGAAAAAACTGCATTCCTCCCCCCCACCCCCCCGAAATTAATGAGACATCAGGAATACATCCCTGGAAGATGGAGTCTAAGGGGGGGGGAAGGTGGTCCATCCTTTTTCTCTTCAGGTCAGAGCAGGAGCTTGGCCCTGCCCTCCTGTTCTTCTGTGCCGGGCTAAGGCGTGGCACAGAACCCCCCAGCCAGGCGAGCGGGAGGGGAGCAGTGTGCAGGACGTGAGCCCTCCTCCCCATATGTTGCTGTCGTGTAGATGTAATCCGTGTCCCATGCTGGGGCAGAGACTCCTGGTTAGCATAACCCTGCCCTGGGGAGGGGCTTAGCTTGCGAATATGTTGCCTTTTCTGTGCTCCTGGCCTTTATTTGCTATGGTAATGCGGATCCTGGCAGGTTCAGTGATTGTCCAAAAAAGGTAAATGGCTATAAAGTAGAAAACTTCTGCCCAGATTTAACAATATTCCTGTTTGCTCTCCAGTTTGCAGGGGCTGGGCAGGGGGAGAGAGGGGAGAGGTGGCAGATGCTGCGGAGCTTGAGGCTGCTGTCTTGCCAGCTTGCCTTCGTCTGAGACAGGAAAGATGGGAGAGAAGCGCCCATGCAGCCTTTCTCCCTTGGAGGCCTCTTGCAGAAGGAGCCCTCTTGGTGCTGCTTTCCAGCCCCAGCATGCAGCCCACTGGATTTGGGCTGGGGCAAAGGCACAGATGCTCTGTATTCAGTTTGCCCTGAAGGGGAAATGGAGATGAGTCTGGTCCGGAGTAGGGAATGAGCAGTGTCAGGAAGAGCTGCTACATCTGGTGATGGAGGTGCTGAACCCTTAGTGTGCCAGGTAAAAGCCCATCAGGCTCCCAAGTCGTGTTGTGCTCATGGGGGCTTCACTCAGAGATGCTTTTACATGTGGCCACTTCCTGTCATTCTGCTTCTCTGGTGGCCATGGTATTTCTCCTAACCTCGTCTCTACCTGCTGTTGTCTAGGCTTTCTCCGACCAGGGACCAGCTGACTTTATCTTCCCAGATGTTTCTTGTGATCTCTCCCCTTCTAGCTTTTATCCCTGACACAAGCAGCACTTGGAACAATTAACACCTTGTGCTCCTAACATCTTATGGTTTACAAGGCAGCTGGTTACTAGGGCAACAACTGCACTTTTTTCTTTCAGTGCATTGACTGAAAATCAACATTTTATATTAAAGGAAAAGAAAAATAATATTCTCTCTAGCCACAGTGAGTTACAACACCATCTCTCCTGTAATCAAGATATTGCTGAATTATGGTGCTATAAACAAACACTTCTGATATAACCACAAACACTGTGGGACATGTAACACATTGGCAGTATATTTCAAGTGACAAACTCATTTATTGCTGGGAGTGGAGGGAGAAAAAACACCTTTCCAGAAGCCACTGCAAGGAATTACAGCAAAGAATGACCAGAGCTTAAGGGTACAGGAACAAAGTAATTCTAACAACCTGGCCGGAATAATGCACTTCAAAGTATGAACAAGATCAGAGCAGTACCAGTAGCTCAGAAGGTGAGGACACAAAACTTGGTTATTCTCTCCCTCCAAGTGGCATAAATCATGATTAATTCCATAGCACTTAATAGAATCACCATGCTCTGAGACTGATGTAAGGAAGTAGCTCCCAGGAGGTTGGGGAAGCAAGTCCACAGCTATCCCATAACCTTTGTAGGCCAGTGTGGAGGCTTCCCTGCTTGCAGGTGGGACTCAAGTTAACAATCATGAATCATTAAGGTACATAACTATCTGGGAGATCAAAGAGATCAGCAGCTTGAAAGGTGAAATTAGCTTGTGCCAGATGCTGTGGGGGCAGAGAGCAGGCTGGGAGCTGCTTGCCAAAGAGATTTCATCTCTTGCTGTGTTCCAGGTGGCTGCTGGGTCACTTTGGTCAGTGGGGTTGGAAGAGAGCCATCATCTGCCTCCTCGACGGTCTGCCAGCCCTGGTGTGTGGTGAGTTCCAGGTCATGAGACTTCCTTGCCCAAACAGGGCGATTTTGTGGGCTGTTTTACTATGCCACGATGTGCTAGGCTGTTATGGTAGTGATCAGCTGTCCAGGCTGTTAAACACATGTGAGCTGTCAGTGGTGCCTCTCTCTGCTGTGAGCAGGACCATGGATGGAGGAGGGGAAGCAGGATGGGCTGGGCAGTTGTTTGGTGTCTCCCCAGCCATGGACAAAAGGACAGCCATGCTGTGCAGTGGAAATGGGAGAAGGAAATAGGGATATTGCCTCCCCACATCCTCTTAGTAAACCTGCCCCTGGAATAGATATATATATAACCATCTAGGTGCATACATGTATTAGATCACTTGTGGTCAGGAGCTACCAGTGCTTAAAGATCATTGTCTGTGTCTTAGAACTTCTGTATTTATAAAAACATGCAGAGTATTAACAGGTTATCCAAAGCTTGCATGGGGTTTGCAGGACTGACTTTGAAGTAAAAAACCTGCTAGATTCTGACGTGCAAGGTGACATAGCTGACACTATTGGTGAGGATGATCAGGGTGCCACTGCTTCTGGAAGGCTGGGTTTCCAAACATGGCTGTACAAGAACACTGGGGTTCTCTGCCTTTGGTTTTAAGTGAGTTTGGGAGTGAGGGGAATAAAGCTTCAAGCAATCCCACTGTAGAGTTTGTAAATGAGCACAAAAATGCATTGAATGGGAGCTGTACAGCTTACAGACTTCTGATGGGTTTGACAGCTCAGCTCAAAAGTTCCTTGAATAATAGGTCTGTGATTTCTGGCAGCCTGTAAGCACTGAACTTCTTTAGATTTCAAAGCAAATAGATACATCTTAACAAAGACCACCTTGTGTCAGCTATCCTTAAAATTATAGCACATAGATTAAAGCAAAATGTGTGTACTTGTCCCTCCTGGGATACCGGGGAAGGGGAAAGCATTATCAGAATTCTTTAAACTCATCTTAACAGTATTGAACCAATTATTTTGTTAAATCTGGGTTTGTTTTCTGCCTCTCAATGAGGACATTTGAAGTCTATCATTTCCATCATTTACGAGTTACCAGTATGCAAGTGTAAAATTTCCAATTGGAACATATGGTATCAGAGGGAACAAGGGGGAAATATCTGATTGCTCACGCTCCCCAAACTCCAAATCTACTCCATTTAGTATTTTGCTCACAGTTCCTGCAGGGGGAAATAAAAGAAATCATCTCTGAGCTGAGACCAAGCACTGAACATTTCACCCTGAATAGGAATCTGTTTGAGAAATGTATAAGCAGCTGAAAAGGGAATAGAATAGAAACTACATTTCTGTTTCTTCACTGGGGTTGTGGCTATGGGCAGCTAAGGGCAGAACCTACTGCTGATAAAACCCCTCTGAACCTTCTTCTCTAAGTTCTGACACCTGGTTTGGTGATGTGCCTGAAGCCCATGAAATACCGATTTTCCCTGTGAAAGGAGAGACTCTCAGTGACTGCACTAATAGAGGAACAGACGCTTCACCTGCCTTAACCCAGGTAGTTGCCCCACTTGTTCAGAGGCTTGCCATGGATGTGGAGAGGCCTCGGGCGCTCACGGGTGGTGAACGAGAATGTGCCGGGAACTGATCCCCAGCCCACAGGGGTGGCTGGGCTGAGGTGTCACAGGAGCCATGGCTGGTGTGATGGTGGATGGACAGTGTGGGCTTGCAGTCCTCCCTCTGCCTGGAACGTTGTTTGCACCCTGAGGTTTTACACAGAACTGGGTTCTGGGGTTTTGTCTGTCCAGGCATGAAGGCAAAGTAACAGAGCAAGAAGCAGGCCAGACACCAGTTGTTCTCCCTTCCCATGGTATCAGGGAGGATGGGCAGCCCAGAGCAGGGTGTGCAGGCAGTGGGGCTGCTGTATCCTCTGCAGAGCTCTGCCTCTGAGCCCCGAGGTACCCAGAGGCTGTGCAGACACCTTGCTGGTCGTGCTGCCTGGGCTAACCCCACATCTGAATTTGGCACTGGCCTGAGACTTACCTGCAATGACACAAGACCTTTGAGATCATTGGGCAACACCAGCCATTGGGCACTGGGTAGTCATGATGCTCCTGTAAACGTCAGTCCCTTGCTGGCCTCCTGGTACTCCACTGAGTTGAGCCATTCCTGCATGGACATCCCTTTACCTCATTACAGAGAGTGACTGTGCAGACCTTCCCTCTGTGCAGGACAGCAAGTATCCCCTTCCTTTGCTTTCCTGCACAGTAGAGGCTTAGCCCTAAGTAACCAGGCTCCAGAATTCAAGAAATAGGCTTCTCACTCTTCATCCTGGCAGAATAAGGAAGGCCTGAGCCTGTAGCCCTGGGAATTGATGTGACCAAAACACAGAAGAGGAGCCTTTCACTTGGCAGCACGATGGTTGTATAGTGCCACATGTACAACCAAATCTATCCTCCCTGCCATTCAGACAGAAAGCAGCTTGTTTTGGAGTAACTTCCCTGGGAGGGGGAGGAACAGATGTTTGAACCAGAAGCGTATGTGACAGGTGGGAGAGACAGCGTGGAAACGCACAGTTGAAAGGAGAAGTCTGATGGGAGTGTGATGACAGCAGCAGGACTTCAGTGACAAGGAGTGGGAAGGAGAACAAGCAGGGAGGAGTGTTACTTCAAAAGCTGAGCAAAGTGCACAAGAAGATGTGTCAGGAAAGCGTCAGAGAAAGGAAGAGAGGAAATGTGAGAGTAGAGACAGGCTTTGGGATCTGTCTGCAAGCATGTGTGACCTGTTGCCTGACAAACAGAGAAAGGAAGGCCTTTTATTCCTCTGCCTTCTTCCACTGAGTTAACTCTTCTTGTGGCCAAGCTGGCTGCCAGCTCTGCTGGAGCTCTTCGAGGTCCCAGTTATAGCTCCTGAAAGATGAAGCTTCCGATGCTGCTCCAAAGCACGGCGGTCTGGGGGTACAGTGTGGAGGGACTGTAGCAGGGATGGCCAAGCCTTTCCTCTGCCTTTGTAGGGTGGCACAGTAGCCACGTGCCTTGCAATTTCTGGACACTGCAAGAGGAGGAGAAGGAGCAGTGACAATCTCGCAACAGGCTTCGGCTCTGCAACTGTGCCATGATCACAAGGGCAAGATGCTGAGGAGAGAAAGAGGAGTGTGTGTGAGTATTCCTCCTGCAGCAGGGAGGGACCTCTCCGGCAGTGCCTTAGCCTGGTGACATCAATCACAGCTCTGCAGTGTCCAGTTTTACCTTAGTTCAGCAGATGTGCAAGGCAGACTGGGAATGTGCCGCTGGAGTGTAAAGCCTCCGAGCTGGGGGAGGGGGGTCTGTAACTTCTTCTGCTGAGGGATTTACAAAGGCAGTTTTGCAGATCCCTCCCTGTGCTCACTCACCACTGACACCACCACCCCCCCATATGCCTTGAGAGATGCAAACTGGTCAATTCTGCTTTCTGTCCTCTTGTAGAGAAGTGAGATTTTCTCTAAGTATGGAGTGAGCCTTGAGATGTAATGATGAAGTGATTGCAAGGTAGATGCCAGCCATGACCGGCTAGGCCGGGAGCTGGGATTTGTCACTGGATGTTGCATGGCTGGTGATCTCTCCCACGTCATAGACACACTGGCATTTGTTTCTTGGTGAGAAATCTCAGCAAATACCACTAATGTGGGTGTGCAAGGGGAAAGGCTGCACCAGGGTGATGGAGACAGGTCAGGGTGTGCTATGTCTGGCAGCTCTGAGGGAGAGGGGTCTCACCACGGAGCAGCAGAGACCTGTCAGTAGTATGGGCTCTGTAGGGTCAAGGCTCAGCCAGCAAAGCGTTCCTTTGTTTATTTATTTTAAGGAGGAAATGGATGGGGAGGAACATGAGGGGAAAACAGTGTCAGGACACCACAGCAGTGCAAGGATGTTGAGTGCTGGTGGAGAAACAGCTTGGGTTAGGGTTAAGGTGAAAACCTGAAGGATCTGCCCATCCTTGCCAGGAGAAGCAATGCAGGCACACGGTAAGGGAGGAAAGTCTGGGCAGCATAAAGGTAAAGCACAGGTGATGTTGGGAGGGTAAAGGTGATAAAGGCCCTTCTGGTGCCTGCTGTACCCGCTGACTCAGCTGCAGGACCCTTCTTGGAGCCAGTCAGAGGAGAGCAGCCATGGGCCCTTCTCACTGATCAGTACCTCCACAGTCTCCCACATATGGAAAGACTTTGGGCCAGTATGGCTCGTACTGGCTGTTCTTTCCCCAAGGCTGTGGTGTGAGGTCAGGTGGTGAGGGGCAGAAGGGGGAACCTGCAGGCTGCCAGGGTGGTTTCAGAGGGAAGGAGCATAGAGAACAACTGGCACCTTGGTATTTTCACCCAGGAGCAATGAACTTTGCAGCAGGATAGGGCTGAGCATGCACCAGTTGCTTGGCTTTGTGTAGCAAAATCACACCTTTCTTCCCATTAACCTGCACAGGATCTTGACCTTTGACTTCACTAAGAGTCAGGGTCAGACCCAAGGTGTATTTTCTAAAGGAACTCACGCAGGTACTGAAATTAAAATCTCATGAGTGAAGACCTGTCTTTTCTGCAGTCTAAACTCAGAACAACAGAGCAGCCTTTAGTCTCAGGAGATGGTTTAAAAACCTTCTCAAGGTCTGAGCTCATTGTGGAAAAAAAAATTCAGACAGTACTTGCTCCAGCTGACAGTGGGCAGCCCTTGATCGATACGATAAGGGCACTGTGTACCAAATTAATCAGGGATTCAACTCCATGCTGCCTCATTCCTGGGAAATGGTGCATCACCAAAGCCTGGAAAGATGCTGGAGTATCTCTGGAAAGCAGGCTGCAGGAGAACACGGGTGACTTCTGCCTTAGCCCTCCCAGCCCAGGCTTGCAGAGAAGGTTTCCTTAGGTCCAGCAGCCTGACTTCCTCTGGCTTTTGCTGCAGCCACACTCCTCGGGGAGCAGAGCCATATATCACCCGGCATTTTATGTGTGCCTAGGAAAGGGAGCCTGAATCCCCTTCCTGCACGGAGAGCTGCCAGGCTGGGGGCCAACACACAACCCTCAGCATTTTATTTATTTACTATAAACCTCTTACTTAAAGGCTAGGGGATGTTTTTCATTTACCATGTTACTGTATGGAATCAATCACTATAAATTTAAATGGAGAGCTGGTAGGAGCACACTTACCTTTTATGTAATAATTGTGTGAGCACCGCTGCCGAACTGCTATTAGGATTATTCAGAGCTGCTCGGATTTCATTGTAAAACATTAGGCTGTGAGAGGTACTGTAAGGGTGTGATTATCCAAAGAGGGTAAGTAGTGGTGAGGGTTGTTGGCCAGAACTACTACAAGAGGGGAGAAATACTGAGTAGCTGGAAGTAGAGGATGCTGAGGAGCAGGTTCCATTCAGAAATACAGTGCTCTGTGCATGGAGAAATCCCACCTGATTTCTATCTGGATCAACACAGGCTTGACAAGTTTGACTTAAATTGTCATCAGGCGCGATTCAAATCCTTGGCTGAGTGTAGTGTTAGCCCTGTGCTCCTCTGTGGGAACCATAACACAGAGTACGAGTCACGCTGACACTCAGCACGTGCTGCAAAATCCCGTCAGCGTGGCCACGCTGGCCTGGGGCATCGGAAAGTCGCGCTCTGCCTTTGGGGGGTTTGACCTGTCACAGGCCCAGCTGTGAGCTGGGGGCTGGAAGGGGCTGCCAGCTTGGTGGAAGGGGTGACCTGTTCTGCTTGCTGCCCCTGCTGTGGGTGCAGTCTCCCCTCCTTCTGAGTAGTGCAAAGAGCTGGGAGAGAAGCGGTTGGTGAGGTGGGTGATAGCTTGGCTGTAGGAGCAGGGACCCAGGCTGGGGGAACACTGTCTGGTGCCCAGAGAGTCACTGCTCTGAACAGAGCTGAGAAAGGACACGGTGCTGGGACGGGGCTTGGCTACCCTGCGACAGGCATTGGCCATCTCACAGTGTCACCTCCGTAGGGACAAGGCATCTGCAACTTCTTCTAGGAGGCAGGAAAAAAAGAGCAATTCTGTGTATACACTCGTCTGCTGCCTTGATTCTTCACCTGTGATTGAGATTTTAATTTTGCATCCCATATGATTTTCCTGTTGTAACACACGCCTCTGGGCTGTCACTGTAACAATGCCTTTTCTTGGCAGGGAAGGCAGATCTGAAAGGGAGCTCTTGAGCACTCTACTGTGCGAGTTCCCCAAATGATGGCTGTGTTTCTCTCTCTCGTTCCACCCGTTTTCAAATAATTTTCATGCTGGGAATAAATCTGAGTGCAAAACAATCATGTTCAGCATATGATAACCAGAGACAATTGTATGTACACAAGCAGCCACATGGAAAACAAATGAGCTGATTGAAGGACAAAAAGAGCACAAGACAACCCAGACACCACAGTTACTATGTTCACAGTAAGATCAAATAACTGCCATTTACATGTAATTACACATTTTTTTTCCCCAGGAAAACGAGATTCTGGAAAACATTTTTATCTCCCCAGTTTATGCAGTGGTGGGAAAAAAACATCTCCCAACAGCAAAAATACTATGGGCCAATTATACTTAAGCAACACAAAGTTGAATTCTGTCCTGAATTTAATCTGTGAAATTCCATTGAATTCAGTGGGGTTTTGTAACCAGAGGTCAGGATTTGGACACTGGTTTATAAATCAAAGAACAGCAGGGCCTATGCAGGGTCTACGCTATTTAGATATTTTTAAATATACACTGGGCTGCTGCTGATATCCTAAAAGTCTCTGATGATACAAGGAAGGAAGTTTAGCAGATTTTTTATTTTGCTTTAATCTTTTCAGTATGTTTGTCTTTCTTTTGTCATTGAAGCTGTTTCTCTTTGAAAGGCATCTACTTTTAGTCGGGGAAAAGCACAAAGCTGAGACATTTGGAAGAATTTTATCAACCACCTTTGTCTTGATGTGAGAATTTGTAATTAATTAAAAAGGTTAATTATAGATATACAATACACACCCCAATCTCAATAGAGAATGTATTTTAAACCTGAAATGGGTTAACAAACATAAAAGAAATTTTAAATAGTGCAATTTTTTAGGGGGAAGTTCACCTTCCTTTAACTGTAAAGTGATCCTTAATGTATGTGTGTTTACATATGTGTGCCTCTATAAAGAATATGTGCATGCATAAATTAAACAACTTAAAAAACATTTTCATTGCAAATATATTTTCTATTCACTCACTGTAATGTTCCTACACTCCTATGCATAACAGGGATTAAACATCTTAACAAAACAGATGTTCAGTGAATGTAAAGCAGAAAGAATTCAGGAGAACTTGGCAGAAATCTACACCCTTTATTATTAAATTCCTTTCCCAAATCCTTCAACATCATCAAGGATCGATGTAAGCACTTGCTGGTAGCAACCTGAGTCGGATACCTTGTCAGAATCTATGACTTTCCTGTGCTTTCCTGTGATGTAAAGATATTCATGGAAGTCCCAACTGTGCATTGCAACACTCCCTTTCCTCTCCTTCACTGCTCCATCATCCTGTTGACCTCTTTATCTCCCTGCAGTCCTGCCGAGAGGAACACCTGCATGGTCCAGCAGCAGGATTGAGCCTCATGTGCTTCAGTTTTTGCTCAGATCCATCCTCACCGCTGGGCATCACTTGGGAGGCACCTGGACTTCTGGTCTTTCACAAAATCTCACCCCCAGGCTGTGGTAGTTTGGACACTGCTGGCAGTTTGGCCCGTGCCAGCACAGAGGTGTGTGTAGAGGAACTGCCTAAGATGGACCCAGCTGCCCTTGAGGGGAGTTGTGATCCAGGTCTGTCTCCCGGACTTGAGGTAGTTACTTTAAAAGCAGCTTGGTGTGCCACGGGAGCTGCTGTCATACCTTGACGACAATGTAGCTGTATACAAGTGCACTACTGAAAACATTTCTGCCTCTACTGGTAGTTTAATCGGTGGCAGTTAATTAATTGTGTATATTCTCTTTCAGTGGAAATAAACCTAGAATTATGCAACTGATGATTTTTCCAGGGAGTTGCTCAAGGCTGCTGCGGCAGGAGGGCCCACCTGAGTCAGCCAACAACTTCCAGTTGTTCGAGCTGCTGTTTGCTGTCTGTTGCTATGGTGAAGTGATGGCACAAAACTGATACCAAAAAGGAAACAATATTTTTCTGAGCAGATTTGTAAGAAGAAAAAAACATATAGGGGAAAGAGAGGTCATGGGAAAGAGTGGGTGAAGCTGAAGGGACTTTGAGGGCTTTTCTGAGCCAGTGTTTCTCCTTTGCTTTTTAACTGAAGGTCCACCCAACCCTTTGTAAACAATCCAAGAATCATCTTGTGCAGTGTCACCCTGGTGTGTTTTTTTTTTTTAATAACCAATTTAACATTCTCCTAAACTGTAAATACTTACAACTTCACATTTTCCCCTTGCTTTTTGGGAGTTTAAATGCATACTGGCAATGTACTAATGCCCTAGCTTTACAGTCAGTTTTTCAGATCTCACGTCCCAGCAGTGTAGTGCAGATCACAGATCAAGAAACCTGCTTTACTCTCCACTTTGTAGGATCTATACTTCTGACAATTAGATTTTTTAACCCCTCCTAAAGCCCTGTTGTGCTGGCAGCACGTTTCCCCACCCGGCTGGAATCACCCAATGCTTTCCTTGTTTTCTTACACCCAGACCTTCAACCTACTTAAGATGCCAGCTGGAGCAGCTGGACTGTGCAATGCAACCCTGCAGCTGATTGCCAGGCAGCCTCACCAGGCAGGGAAGAGACCAAAGCACTCAGTGCTCAGCTCCTGTGGAGAGAACTTGTTCCTCCTCTCTAGCCAAGGATTGTGTATGTCACTCCCTGTCTCACAGTGACACGGGCGTCTGGAGACAGGCAGCTGGTCTTGAAAAGTTACAAACCGTGGCCAGACCCAAAGCTTCATTCAGAAATGTTTTGTGAGGCAGCGTAGCACCAAGATTATGCTTCCTGCAGAACATTCTCCTCTCTCATTCATCTGCACATGAGTGGTTTTAGTACCTCATCTCCTCTGTTTGCTGGGCGCTGCCATGGTCCTGTTTGGAAGCGTGGTCAGTGGCAGGATGGCCAAAGAGGAAAGGGAGCACACTGGAGCTCAGATATTGCTGAGTGCGGGGCTTGGGTGTAGGATGGGGGCAGGGGCAGGTATTCACGGGTTTGGAAACAGTTATTTGGTGATCTGGAAGCAACTCTCCTTACAGCAAGATTTCAGGACTATGAAATAAGTATCCAGTGCAGCTTTCTTGTCCCAGTGCCAGACGCTCTGATTGCTTCGGTTAGTGTCACATCAGTGGTGTCTGAACTACACTTTACCTGTATCATCACTGGCTTCTCTCTAATGTGGGGTCATGCTTCCTTTTATATCCAGCCCTTTGCTGGACTGCTCTTGGGTTGTAATTGCATTGGATTCTTAATAGAGTTTCTTGGTCTGCTGTCACAGCGTGATTGCAAGAACTTGTGTTGCATTGAATGTGGTCTTGATTACTTGCCAATTAAAGTGCAAGGGAAACACTTACAATCTTCTCCTTTAAAATTACATCTAGATTCCATCTCCTCTGAAGGCTATGGGAAACTTGCAGAGATTGTTTCCAGTTTTCCTGTCTTCCTACTTTTAGTCTTTGGCTTGTGGGGTAGGTAGATAAATACACTCTTTTTTTATTGGGTTTTTTTTCATTCATTAAATACCTTTTTCTTTTGTGTGTGTGTGTGTGTGTGATTTTTTGCATTGAAAATGGAAGAAGAAAGGCTCTTCTGAAGTTGAGTGTTGCTCATTGCTCTTACACCAGGTCGCTTGGGGCTTACAAGGTTTGGGATAGTGCGTCTTTAAAAAGAAGATACGTGAAAGCAGATGGTCCTGTGGTAGCTGAGCATGGAAGGAGACGCCTGAAGAAAGTGTGTTGTGGCAGGAAGGATGTGTTAGATGAGGGAGCAGAGACGAGCCAGGAATGTAAGGAGGGCAGGGGGCACTCGATTTCCAGGAGCCTGGTAGCGTAGGAGGTGCTGAACTGCGGTGGCAAATCTCATGGAGCAGGTGTGCAGGGGCAAACTGCCTGCCTGCCACCCCCTGGGCAGCCTGGCAGCGTGTGCTGGGAACGAGCCAGGGCCGAGGTGTGAAGGGAAGCAAAAACAGGGAGAGGAGAAAGGAAGGAAAAAGCCAAGAGGAATGTGGACAAGATGACAAAACGCAGGGGGAGCCCACCTGTGAAGGTAACCGTGAGTTTCTGTTTATCTTGCCTGTGGTTATACTGCAAGGAGGTTTTGAACTGCTGCCTAGCGTGGCTGTCAATTATTTTAACTTGTATTTCTCACCTCAGTCCCCATGAAGTGCATTTGACACTAATTAATTTTGTGTGTGCAACTGGGAGTGTATCCTACTCCTGCAGAGGTGTCAGCTTAATGGGATATGGCTACAGGGGATAACAGTCTGTGCCACTCCACTAGGGAATTTGGGGTGTCACCTGTTCATCTGGACTAATATTTTAATTGTTGGAACATTCGGTTTCCCATAGTTGAATTGGTACCAGATTAACCTCTGTCTCTCTGAACTTGCATGCTGCCAAGCTCCTTAAACAGCATTGCTAATTTTATTTTCTACTTTCAGCATGTATTTAAGATAACTCTTTTTGTTTCATAGGTTAAAGAGGAAACATTCTAACTGGCTGAGATCCCAGCGAGCAATTACAAATATTTTATTATAGTTACGGGATTTGGAATTCAGCCTCAGGCCGTGGGCATCAGAAAATCCATGTGTGGAAATCCCACATGTTGTAAGACTGGGAGGGTTTTGTATGGAGGGATTCCTCCTCGTCTTGCTGAAGTCAAACTCTTCATTTAAAGATAGAAAACCCAGCTCTTGGACTTGTAAATCAAACCTCTGCAAAGAGCTTTTGACTATACCAGTTAGAGAAGGGTTAATTGAGCCTCTTCATCTCCATTGCATGTTAACACAGAAGGTCAGTGGTGGGAGAAGCTAGGTCCACACTGAAGGCTTTTGAAACAGCCCCCTAACTAACCTAATGAATATGCTGGTGAGATGAACAGGTCATTTAACACTTTTCATGTCGCTATTGTCCATCCAACCTTAAATGTCAACTCTGTCACTCTGATAGGCTGGTTCTGCTTAAAAAGGTTTCCTGGCTTTGTTAGATTCCTAGGAGGGATTTCCCCCCTCCCTTACTCCTAATTGCTGGCAGAACCCTACGGATGTATTTATATCAGCCTTTTCATTCGGGTCAAGTCTTCACTAGAGAATTTTTGCCGGTGGGTACGAGTTGTGAAGAGATATGATGTGGATAGAAGTGGAAGCGCCAAATGCAGTTGTAATTATCCTGCTGGAACTGCAACTCAGCGACCACAATGGAATGTCTGCCTTTGCTGAGGGCAGGCTGTGTCCACACTAGGACCATTTCACAGGGCTGGTGAGCTGCAGCTCAACTGTCTGGGAACCCCCCGAGTCCACGGCGGTGCCAACCAAGGGGCAGGGCTGGGAATGGGGCTGGCAGAGTGCACCTTATCACAGGTGTTTTCCTGAACTTCCTGACTCTGTGAACAGCAAGCATGTTTCTTCTTGGGAGACTTCTATTTTTTCTGTGACCCATGGTGTTCTGTTGCCTAGAAGACCTCAGAAAATTACTTCTCTCAGGAGGACAGCAGGCAGATGGTCCCAGGCTTTCCTGTGAGGTTTCTTGTCTCCTGTACTCCTTGACTTGAATAAGCTCCCCCCACACACCCCTCAGTGCCATGGTCAGGAGTACAACAGCACAGGTGCTTCTGATTTAACTACACAGTCATGGGCTCAACATATTCCAAAGGTGGGTAAAGAGCAAAGGGACTGATGCTGTGTTGGTATCCACATATCCTCATTGCAGCTATCTGCTACCACAGACTTTCTTGGCTTTCTGATACCTGCATCAGCTGATGGATAAAAAAGTGGGAATTCAGGTATCAGCAGTGGAAAATAAAGGCTAATTGGGTGAAATAGCACATCTCCAAGTGTGTATGCTAGAGACCAGAGGAGCTTATGTGGCTATTGCCAGTAAAGCTGCCAAATCTGACTCCAAGAAGCTCCTCTGTAAGGAAACTGCTTTGACAACACACTGTGTATTTGAGCTGTGCCTCCAAAATGGGAGCCAGGTAACTTTTATTCCCCCTGGAAATTATACTGTGTGTTTGGGAAGCTTTTCAGCACGATAGCTCATTTTGAGGATATCATTGCATTGAAGGCAATCCAATTCACTGAGATGCTTTACAGTTTCAATGTGTGAATTCACACCAGCCTCCTCCTAGCTACTAGTAGGTGATGCTGCCCATGATGAAGATAGCCAACAGAACAAGCACAACATGCTCTGCCCAATATAGCACAAACGCAGTAAGAACATCACATCAATTTGAATCAACTCTTTGGCTGAAATCATCCCAGGTGCTGAGCAATTGTCCAGTGAAACCAGCAAAATCTCGAGTACAGGTTAATGTCAGGCTAACTTTCTATGTCAAGACAATCTGGATTCATACTGGAAAGCTTGTGAGGGGTTTTGTAGACTAATCTTTTACACACAGTTGTTATCCTCCCTGATCCCTTCAAGGCATTCACTGTCTCACCGATGGGAAGGTGGAGGCACATTGTGGGAATGGGTGGATGAGCTGTGGAGCTGATCAGTGGTGGGAAGGATGGAGTTTCCCTACTACACCCATAGAACAGTGTTCCACAAAAATAAGTTATGGCTCTGGTCCTTTTCAGCACTTTTGTTCCTGAACAGCTTAAGTACGTGGCAGGCCTTTATTTGCTGGCCCTCTGGCACAACAGGAGCTGGACAGAGCTGTCAGAAGGCCAATCCCACCAAGCTGTCATTAGTGTTCAGGTGAGATCTGGCTGTTGGCTGAAAGATAGGTGAACTTACTCCAGATCTCAGGCAATTACAGGGAGCAGAAGGTGGCATTTCATTTGTGGATGATTTTCCTGAATTTAAAGTATATTTATGTAGTCCACTGACTTGTTGGAGAACTCCTCAGTGACTCCAGATTTTTTCACAGCAGTCTCCCTTGTTCCATCATCTCCAGCAGAATAGAAAATATTGTTCCACCTAGGCAGGTAATGGTGTGGTTTCAGCTGTTTGCAGCTCTGTCATCTGCAAAATAAATCCTGTCTGGTGGGGATCAGGTCAGAACTTTCTGAAGGGAAGGTCCAGAACTCTTCATTGAGCTCTCCTAGCATCACTGCAAACCTTACTGCCTGCTGTGCCAAAAGCCAGGCATCCTAAAATTTCGTTTGGTTTTGGTTTTCTTTTCAGGCTTCCTATAGCTAAATATGCAATAATCCGTAATATTAGAACAAAAAAACCCAAACAACCCCGCTAAAACTTGCCAAACCCACACTTGAGAGTGTGTCCCTGCTCCTGGCTCTATCCTCCTGACACTCCTTTGCCTTAGCTCTGGTACTCGTCTGAGTCCTTGATGCACTGGTTCAGGCCACTAATCCAGCAGAAAACTAACCCAGCAAAAAAGGAGGTAGAATTTTGGGCTTTGTTTACTTTTTGTTGGGTTAGTGAGCTGCCTTGTCTCCCAGAGGAGCCAGGTGAGGACCCAGAGGCTGAGCTGTGAGAGCAAGAGGGACTGCATGGCCTGGAAGATGTTGCAGCAAGGGGTTAGGTTTGCTCAGCCAGCTTTCTAGGCTGTTTTCTTGGTGCACGGCAGGAAAGCACCCGATGGAGGGGCGAGGTGCAGTGTGTGGGGCAGAGGCCACTGCAGGAGAATTTCAGCAGTGGCAGTTCTGGGGGCGAGTCGAAACTTTCCCTAAGGGGGTTATGTTCACCCATTTGCTATTCAGCCCTCCTCTGCTTTCAAAAGCATGCTGCAAGTGCTAGGATAAAACCTTCAACCCAGCTGTCTCTCAGCTACCAAAATATCTCCTTTGCCCCTTGACCAGCTGTCAAAACTTTCCTGGCCTTCCTAGAACAAGCGTCTTAGGGAATGTTTCCCTTGGCCAGCGAGAAATCAGAGGGATGCTCTGGAGATGACGAGCAGGACTGCAGATTTGATGTCCACTGCTGTCCTAAGCCAGCTCCTAAACAGTCTATCCATCACCTTGGTAATGCTCCCTGCTTGGTGTTCTCTGTAGGATGAGATTGTGGTTCAAGGAAGAAAGTATTTCAGAACAAAAAAAATGTGCGACTCAAGAGCCAAGAAAAAAACCCCCTTAATTATTCAACTAGTTTGGAACACTTGAAAGTATCCCTAAAAATAGGTGAGAGGGATGTTTGTCAGCTACAAAGAGATTATCCTGCAGTAGTATTGCTTGTCTTATTTTATGATGATGCTACAGAATACAGTCCCTCAGGTAGCCTCATTAATGTTTATGAATGAACCCCTTGTTTTATGTTTTTGGTTTTAGAAAGTAGAAATAGGGCAAGAGGCTAGTAGTAAGACTGGTTTTACCATATATGCTTTGGAAAGCCCAAGGACATGGGTGTAAAGTCTCTATCAGCATATGGATAAAAATTGGATTTTTGGCGCTTGGTAGACTGGCTGAGGTGTCCCCTAAGGGAGAAATCCAGCCAGGACTTTGGCTAAAGTCCTGGGTGAAATTCTGCACACTTCCCAGTGGATCTGTCAGCAGGAGGTTGGCACTCCTCTGTGTCTCTCATCAGTTGTTTTGTTTTGATCTCTTCCGGCAAAGGCAACCTGTGACCATATGTTGTTATAGCCATAAGCACTTCCACAGAGCAGTATCTGGTAAACTCTGCTGCCTGACAGCGTCTCAGCCCAGGGTGGAGGCTTCTTTTCACTATCTGTTTCTTAAAGAGGGCAACTGTTTCTTCTGGCTATCATAATAGGGTGGCAGTTACGCCCAGCCCATAACAGTATGGGGTGGTTTCTGAGTCTTACAGCTCCATCCGTAAAAATAACAGTTCTTTTTTCCGAGTCAACCAACAATTGTGGTCAGCCACTAATACCAGTTTAACCATTTGGCAGCTGCCCTATAGGAAATAGCTCTTTTAAGAGAGCCAAAGGAGCCTGTGGCCCCAGAGCAGCGCTGGGCTGGTTTCAGTCAGCAGGGCATGTTTACAGATTTCCCTGTGTGCAACCGGCCTCTTTAATAACAACCAAATCCTGGAAAGTTAATACCAAACAAATCGTGGAAGCATGTTAGAAAGAGTAACTCGAGTTTATCCTTTCGGCGTTTTATTTGCTGAACGAGCGGGCAAAACTCCCTTCCTCCCCACCAAAACGCAGTTTCTCGCTCTGTAGTTCCTTTTCCATCCATCGCGTGTTGGGACTGTCAGCAGAGTTTATTTTGGGCTCGGTTCCCTCCCTGCTACGCGCAGAGTAGTAGCCGGCTCTACAAACAGCGCGCTGCGACTGGAACCGCCCCTTACACGGCCTTAGGGCAGAAAACAGCAATAAAGGGGTCGGTGCTGCTGTCGGCCGGGGTGGGGGGGGGGTTTCCAGGGGTGCTGCCCCAAATCCCCGTGGCTCCGCTGGACTCATTGCGGGGCTCAATTTCCGCCGGGGCAGCGGCGTGCGAAGCCCCCCGCGGGTCCCGCTCCGGCCGCGGGTACCGCGTGGTGGTGGGATGTGTGGGTGGGTGGGTGGGTGTGTGTGGGGGGGTGGGGTGTCCCCGCGCCGAACTTTTTGGGGGTTTGTTTTTTGGGGGTGTTGTTGTGTGTTTTTTTTATCTCCTTCCCCCCGGCGGGCGCCCCGTTTTGAATGAATGACCTCACCCGCGCGCGCCAACCGCCGCGCGGCCGCGCTTAATATTCATGAGGCGGCGCGCCAATGAGCGGGCGAGGAGGTTGTTTTAAACGGCAGAGCCCCGCAGCCAATCAGGCCGCTCTCGTAGGCAGCCAACGCGAGGCTGAGCCGCGCCGAGCCCCGCGTCGTGCCCTGCGCTCCGCTCCTGTCCACACTACCGCGAACAATACAGGTACGTGCAGCCCCGCCGCAACTTTTCGGGGGGCGGCTGCCCCCTGCCCGCCCCGCCCTGCCCCCCCCCGCGCCTTCGCCCCCTCTGCCCTGCCTTGCCCCCCCCCCACCCCAGCCT
>JAWWLV010000158.1:12829095-12848204 GCA_035041135.1 Platyrinchus mystaceus | reverse complement strand
AGCTATGTGAGCTCTGAGAGTGGTGAGTACCTCCTTCTCTTGTTCCTGGATGTGGCGTGGCCTCACAGGAACACTGTAAAGTGGCTAAACCAGGGCTAAACCAGTCTTTTATGGAGCAGGGTTGGCAGGTGACCATTCCAGAAGTGGAGAGCTTGAGTTGAGCAGCAAGCTGGTGCTGTGGTAGGGTTAAGACCTTTGGAGGCTGGGATGGATAAAAGCAAATCTTTGTCTTGTTGAGATGACAATGCATTCAGCGTGGTAAAGGGACGTCTGTCCTGTAGCTGTGTGCCCTGACACGGTTGACTTCATGTTCCTGGCTGAATCCAGCAGCCAGGAAAACCACAGCTGGGAACCAAGCCTTGCTGTGGGGCTGGGTGCTCTGATGGTGTTTGTGGTTGACTTTTGAGCCCGTGAGTGCAGAGTGCTGCTGCTCTGACCCCACACCTGCCACCTTGTCTCGCTGCTGGCTCTGTGCTCCCTGCCAAGGCACCCGAGGAGCCAGAGCAGCCCCTCTGCACAGGTGTCGTGAGTCTCTGTAGCCAAGCCTGTGTAAGGATGCTGTGAGTGATACAGTTGCTTTTTCTTCCCAGCCCTTCCCCTGTGTAAAGCTCCTTCAGGTATTTCGAGTGAGAAAAATGCTCTTTTTTTTAAATATTAATCAAACGTGGCCTGGCTTTGTTGTTGTAAGAGCTTATTGCTTGTAAGTGTTTTTAACTGCTGCTTTGTGAAGCTTAAAATTTGCTTTATTTAGTTTAGAAAATTAATACCCGTAGCAGGATGAAGTGGTTTGAGGGATTGCTTGAGACAAATGCCTCTTGTCTGCTGCTAATGACTGTGTGATTGCTCTTTTACTGTGTGTTACCTGGGATGTACCAGCAGTAATTCATGGTCCTGCAAAAGAGACTTGAGAGAAGCGTAAGCAGGGACAGTTTGGTCTCCAGTTTTCTTACAAAATGTCTCCAATTTTCTTACACATTTGTAAGAGTTCAAGTGGAGTTGTGTTCGCTTCAGCTTTATAGCTCAGACTGGGGAATCTTGCCTGGGCTTGGCTTCTGCACTTGTTTAAGGTAGCTGCTACCTGCAGCTGCTAGCGAAGGTTCCCCCCCAGCAGCAGGGAGAGCATAAGAAAACATGCTGGGTTTTCTGTGGCTTAATTTTGTTGCTTCATATAGTAACTTAGTTTTTGTAAACTGCTGGGAAGTTTTTCAAAGCAAGCTCAAAGATCAGGTTGTCATTAAAAGTCTTAGAAGAGAACTCTTTCTTTGAAGGACTTGTCTGACAGTGGAATAAAACGTGACCAAATAGAATCATTGAATGGTTTGGGTTGGAAGGGATTTCAAAGATCATCTTGTTCCAACTCCCCACCATGGGCAGGGACACCTTCCACTAGACCTGGTCTCATAGATCTCCTGGCTTTTAAAGACCCTTTTCTTCACCTGTTTAATTTCCCTCTCACCTCCTGTTCCTTGCCCAGCTCTCCTTCAGTCCAGTGCAGCAGCCTCGGCACATCCAACCCAGCGGCTTATTTGAGGTGTTGTAATTTACACCTAAGTTTTGGGAGCAGACTGGCTGGTGCTTTCCCAGTAGTTGGATCACCTATGGAAGATCTTCAGCTGTCGTGGGCTGTTGCTCTGTGCCAGCTCAGACACCCACTGGTGCTATTCCCCTGAGATTTTTGTGCTCACAGCAGGGTGAGGTTATAGGGATGCAGGAGCTGCTGCTGAACTGGGAGTGTGCCAGACCAGCCGGCACGTGTGGGGCTGAATGGTTGTGATGGAGGTGGGAAATGGGAGCAGGAGGCAGCTGAGGGCTGTGGGTCTCCAGGTCTTGAGCAGACGGCATCCAGCCCACAGGGTCTCTCTGTGTGTCGGGGACCATATGGTGCTGTATTTCACAGCCGGCCCTGTGTGATAAAGTTCGGCAGCGAGTATAGATGAAAGGGAAGGGGTGGTCTCAGAAATGTTTGCTGCTGTTTGTGCTTGGGTCTCTCATGGAGATGCTGATTGCCAATCAAATATGTTAGGTTATGCCACAGCTGGGCTGGACATACCTTCTTGTGGCAGAGACAGGAATGGGCTGCTGTGGAGTGAGATAAGGTGTTAGTTAACGTGTTAGTGGGAAGCACCTTCATATATATCCTCATCCTGCCAAACATGAGGTTCCTGCCCATCAGAGACACTCTGGTAGGGTCTCTTTCCCATTTCCTCTTTCCAGGCCGTGCTTGGTTGGTGGGGCTGTGCCAGAGCAGGTGGCAGAGCAGTGCAGTGAGAGCCTCTCCCAGCACAGAGCTGCAGATCTCTGTGATCTGGAAGTGGGATTGCTTCCAGCCCCACAGCCCCAGGGGAGTAAGAGCCTCCTTTTTGCTAGGAGTGCTTGCACAGCCCCATGGGGAGGGTCTTGACAAAGGCTCAGGGTGCCCATAGTGGGAGACAGGATCCTGCCAAGGGAGCTGCTGGTTTGCTAGAAGCCTTCTCCTAAATATGGACATGATTATTTTTATTTATTTATTTGCTTGCTCTGGAATCTTTGCATTTTTCCCTTAATCCTGGAGGAAAATCAGCAGTGCCCTGCATGCATGTGACATGGCTGTGCACAAACTCCCTTTGTGACTTCTTTCTTTCACGGGAGAGAAACACATTCAGGAAAAGCAGGGCCCTAACAACAGGAATCAAGTGTTTCTAAATATGGACATCCCTTTTTGGACTAAAAAGTCTTTTTTGTACCATGCATATTTCCCCTGTTAATCATTTCCTTTTGTTCCTTGCAAACTTGGGTCCTCCAATGTTATAGAAGGAATTATAGCCTCTCTGTTTGTAAACTTTCCTTTATGATCCATGAACTGCCTTGCATGTTGGACGGATTTGCTGGGTTTTCTTTTTAATGTGGTTGGAAAGGCCAGCACTCCGGTTACTCACCCTTGGCTTTCCCTTTTTTTTAAAAAACAGTCATATTTGGCCTCAGCCCATCTCGAAATATTGGGGATTTTACAGGCCATTGAGCTTTGCCTGGTCCTATTCACTGCTTTTGTGTTGCACTAATTGGCTTGATAAAGAAGGGCCTGGGCTCTGTGGAACGCTTCTCCTCGAAGGTGAAATGTGAGATGGAGGGGGAAATATTCAGATGTTCACTAGCAGTTATGCTCGCTGGATAATCTGAATGCATCAGAAATGAGCTAGAGCTCAGACAAAGTAGGGGATTAGGAGTCTGAGATGGGCGAGCGGGTGGACATCTGGAAGCCTGCTGTTTAGCTCGTCTGCTGGGGTGGGTTCCTTCTTCAGTATATGGGTTATAGGCACCGAAAATGAACAGCAAGCTGGGATCTCTGTGGATATATTCCAAAATAACAATTTCTGTTGTTATTTACAGAGGACCCCACCCTCCCCAGCAGAGCTCTGTGCGTTCAGGCTCCCCCTCTGACGCGGGAGGGACACGCTCTGGTGGCACTGTTTGTATGCCCCACCTCTGCCTGCTGCTCTGAGGTTTTGGGGAGAAGCCTCGCACGCCCCCGTGGCTGGTGTTACAGTGGATGCTCAGGCCCTTGGCTGCACAGAGCTCCCTGTGACTTTGGACAGGCGCCCAAACAGAGCCCAACAGAAAAGCAACTGCTTGGGGGAGGAGGACAGAAACCCAACTTGGGGCTTCTGAGCCCTTCCCGTGTGCAGAGCCCAGTTCTCCCGAAGCTGAGCTTGCTGTTACAGCACAGGGCTGCTTCTGCCCCCACCAGCATCTGCTGTGGAGCATTGTCTGCCCAGCTTCACCCACCCCATCCCGCTCTCCCCTCCAGCCCCTCGCCCTGATCCCTGCGGGCAAAAGGTTGTGACTCAGTCCTCAGAGTGTGGGTGGAACAGAGTTTTCTGCATTTGATGATGAAATAGAAGTTGAAAGATCCTTCTGCCTTTTCGAAAACACAGTGTTGGAGAAGGAATTACAAATATGTTGTGAACAGAAATAGCAGACTAGTGGTTTGCTTTGTTTTGTTTTTCCCCCCAAAAGTAATTTTTTTCTCAGCCTCTTGGCGTGTTCTCCCTTTCTGCTCCTCCATCTCCAGCACTTTGCTCATGTTTCCATCCCCTTTCTGGATAACCTGCCTTGGCAGCTTCAATTTTGGCCACAACTGTAACATCACTAAATGCAGCTGTACACAGCTGGAGCCGTGCCGTGCTCCCAGCAAATACCCACTGCTGCTGGAATAGCATCCTGCCTGCCCACAGGTGGGAAGCAGAAGCATCACACTGAGCAAGCTGGCATTGAGAGGTTCCTTGTTCAGGGGAGAAGTGTAATTCTCACCCTACCCCGTTTCTGGCAAAGCCAAAGCAAAGTGGCTTGAGGGGAAGGTAAAGAGGGGACCCTGAGGCAGATGCACGAGGTTGGTGCTGCTTTGGGTCATGCTTGGGGTGATAAAAGCAGGAGGATTTTTAATTAAAAAAGAATAATCAATGCTGCAGAAGAGAGGCAAGTAGCAGGGCAGCAGGGACCTGGGCAGGGCTGGTTGAAGGACATGTGTCCATTGCTGCTGGACATGATGCCCCAGGGAATTAAAAGCAGGACCGAGGAGTGAGCCCGAAGCAGCCGTGTGGCAGCGTCCACTGAACGTGCTGTACTCAGCAATATGTGCCCATGTTGTGTCCCAGCTGTGCAAAATTCGGGGAGAGAAGGAAAGCACCGTTTCCATTTTTTTTCTAGTTTGTGGGGGATGATCTTGTTTTGCCTGTCAGCAACACATCTGGAACATGGTGATCTGGGTACAGCACCAATGGGTGGCAGTTCCTGCTGAGCTGCCCTCTTTTATTGACCATTTTTGGCAAAACTGCCTTGTTTTTATTTGAAAAGACCTTACTGGGGAGCAGAGCTGAGTCCTGGTGGGCACTGGTGGCATTTTTACTTGGCACCTCTATGTCCTTCTGGGGCTGAAATGTGATTGATGTCTTATGTTTTCTCCGTGTGAGCTTAGAGAGCTGCTACTGAGGGTGACCTGCAGGCACTGGGTGGTGTGTGGGTGCACAGGTAAACCAGCTCCTTTGCTGGGATCAGAACACTGGAGATCCTGCCTCTTGGTCTGTGCTGGCAGCACCTTTTGGCTGGAGAGATGGAGGTCTGGAGGAGTGGTACAACACTGCTGCTATCACCTGTGGGCACCCTGGAAGCCAAACCTCTGGAAAGCTGGATTCAAAATCCTCCTTTTCATCCCGGGATGGGAGGAGGGGTGTGTTTTGCCTGAAAAGCAGGGCCAGAAAGGTGTGTCTGTGCTATGGTGGGACTCCAGATTTTACACAGACTAAGTGCAGTTAAGCATCCTGATCCCAATTCTGCCACCAGCAGCTCAATGCATTGGAACTGCTCCATGTCAGGGGCAGAGCCTGAGGGGCTGCCCAGGGGCTTTAGGAGCCCCATGGCAGGGACAGGGCACCCTGCAGCTCCCTGATACTCTTCTGGGCTGGCAAAGCCTTTGCTGTGAGGTGGAGGATCCAAGTTTGGGGGAGGCAGCCCTGAGCCCCAGGTCAGTTCCCAGCTTCAGCAGGGGGTGCTCCTGCAAACAGGAGCTGCTGGGAGTTTGCATCCCCCTCGGCCTCAGCCCTGAAGGAAGCCTAAAGCCTTGGTCAATAATAAGCTTATAAGACAGTAAATCTTGGTAATGAGAAAAACAGAAGACGGCATCTGCTCAACACAATGGTGCTGTGTATGGTCTGGTAAACAGCTATTGAAAGGAGTTGCCCGTTATCAGAGGGGTTACAGCTGAACAGCCCCATTTCCCTGCAGGATTGGGGGTTTTCACTGCCCCCAGCCCTCTGGAGTGGCTGCTGGAATCCTGTTGGGGCTGAGCATGGGGAGAGGTGACCTGTTGCCCACAAGGCTGGGTGTTTGCCCACAGCACAGCAGAACCTGCCGTGAGACCAGAGACAAGTTGCCATCATCCTTTGTGTGTGGAACTGGAGGTGGGACCTTCACAGTGGTTGTCTTCTCCTTCTGTGCCCATTCCAACGCCTCCTTGCAATGGCTGCACTGGGAGATGCACATAACTTTGGAGGGTGCTCTGCTGCAAATGGCTGGGGTAAAAATGGGAAACAGTTTCTTCTCTTGTCGTGTCTTTGGAGATGCCAAAATGAGATGAGGTGATGGGCAACAGGCACCTGGGCATGAATGAGTTGTGCAGGGGGTGGCAAGAAAAGGAGGAGGCTGGATTTTCACCTGAAATCCACTGGGACGAACCTAGTGCCCATGGGGTGGGAGCTGGCAGTGGTCTCGCTCCTGCTCCAACTGTGTGAAGCCAGGTCTGCAAAATGGGGAGGAGAAGGAGGAGGGGAGAGTTAAGAGGAAGGAATCTGCATATGGTGCGTAATGCATTTATGAATTGGGTCTTTAATAATTTACATTACCAGTTTAATACTTAGAATACAAATTATCTTGCCCATATGCTGTGCTGACAAACATAAAAATGAAGTAATCAAAGCTGTAATAGCACTACAGCAAAAAGACATAAAATGCCACTAGAAGGCTTAGGATAAATTATTGCATGCACACACTAGCTCTACAGCTCCCTGGTGCCAAAGGATGCATTGCAATTTCTTCCTTAGACTCTGCATTTGGGCTTGAGGACTGGTGCAGTACCAGGAGTACTGCTCAAAATCCTGCAAGATGGGCAGCGTTTAACAAAGAGAAGGAAAGAAAAAAAAGGCTCAGACTAGTTTGATAAACACCGCAATTTAAATTCTCCTCTGGCATTACATGGGCTGCCAAGAAAATGTAGCCCTCTTATTTGTAGGGAGCCCCCTTCTTCTTCCAGCAGGGTTATTTGCATGTATTATAAACTGCAGTGCTGGCTTGCCATCTTCAGGCAGCTGCCACGCACTGCACAGCATCCCTGTGTGTCCTTGTCCATCCCTGTGCTGGTTGGAAGTGGTAGGTCCAGCCTGGGTCCACAAGGGATGCCTAAGCAAGGATGCACCAGGTGATCCAGGCAGTGGGCAGCATCAGTCCAAGCAAAACAAAAGTTTCACCTCATTCCTCTTCACAACTGTACTTGCTCCCTTCTGGTGCCTGAGTTCTGAGGGGCTGGAGGAGGTGGGAGAGGATGCGACAGCCCTGAGCCTTTGGTGCTGCTTCTTGGCCACTCTTGGGCTGCAGTTTGGGTACAAGGGAAGAGTATGGGTGGCCCTGAGAGCTCGTGGATGCTGCAGGTGACTTAGTGGTTTGTTTTTAACAGTCTTTTGGTGCATATGTGCTGGTGTACAAGGCATCCCAAAGGGCATGGGACTCTGCAGCAAAAGGAGCAGGTTTGCAGAGCAGAGAAGCAAGTTGTGCTCACTGGGGATAGCTGCAGTTTGGAGATGTCAGTAGACCTTGTGTCATACCTTGTGGCAGAGCTTTTAAATACCAGCCCATTCATTGGTGCCACATCTCAAATGCATCACAGCTACAGGCACACTTTCACAGAAAGAGCCATTTGAGGCTCATGTTTGCATACACTGAATTTCTCAGCTATCAAGGTCACTCCATACTGTAATCCATTCTGTGCTTCTAATACAATCAGTGAATAATGAGGCTTCTTCCCAAATAAATCTTCAGCAATGAAGGAAATGGTGGTTTTCCATAAGGCCTGAGGCTCCTGTGGTAGCAACATCTTTTCCAAAAGTCAGAGAAATCTGGGCAGGCTCATTCTGTGCTGCCTGAGCTCACTGCCAGTCACCCAAGGACCCAAACCCTTTGTATATGAATGAGTTTTTCCTGCCTTTACCTCCCCCAGGATCTGCTGGTGTCTGTCTCCCTGGAATGTGGTGCCAGCAGCTGGGGTGTAGCACCTCCAAAGGCTCAGGTCACCCCTCTTTGGCTCATCCATTAATCCATGCATTGGTGCACACATGCCTCTCTCTAATGTGCTGAGGGGAGAGGAATGGATGCCAGTGTTTGAGATCCTGTGTCCTGGTGAGGTGAGCATTCAGGGCTGCAGGAAGAGAGAGCGACCACCCTCCTCCTGCCCACCCTGCCTGTCCCTGTTCTCCACCTTGCCCAGTTTCTCTTGCACCCCCAAAGCCTGGGTTTCCCTCTGAACAGGGTGTTTTGAAGGAGTCCCATTCCATCCCCTGGCTCTGGGCAGCAGTCATGTGGCACAGCAACCCTGTTATTGCAGCCAAAACCCTTGGTGCAGAGGCAGCATGAACTTGTCCTGCTAGGGGTGATGGGGGCTGCGTGGGTGGGAAAAGGTACCTGCATGAGCCAGAATGGGGAGGGACAGGTGGGCATCCAGCCCCCACTGGAAGAACTTTTCCCATTGTCAGGTCTTCTGGAGAATAAGGCCCTCACTGATCCTTTTGCTCCACAAATAAATTGGATGGATCAAGACCACAATGAGAAATATCCCCATCCTCATCCAGAAGGGATTTTCAGCATAAAAGGCTTTATGTGACTCATAAACTCTAACATTTATTTCTGCACACGAGGTAAATATTTCCCTCTCTGAACATCTAAGCAATGCAATTTTGTTTGAAGCCTCCATTTGTTTAAGTCTGGAGGTGACAATAATTCACCTGTTTTCCCTTCTTGTGTTCCCCCAAGCAATGGCATAAGCCAAAATAGAGCAAACTCAGCTCTGGCTGTTTGTCACTTGTCAGCTCCCTCCTTCAAACATGTTCAGATGAGCTTTGTCCTGGAGTTTACATTTGGGCACCTTCTGATCTCTAGCTGTTGGTAAATGGCCCTGCGTTCTCCTGTTTAGAGGAAGAAATACAGCACGCCTGCATGCAGCCACTGCCAGGGCAGGCAGGAAAGAGAGACATAACTTAATCTAACTCCAGATAAATCATGATTTCACAGCAATCTGCCTGCCACAGGCAGTTGAGAGTCCCATCTCCTTGGCACTGTAACAACACTTGTCACTCAATGTCCCAAAGAGACCTGCTCACGGCCAGAGATCACAGATGACTGAGAAGATGCCTGCAGTTGTAAACACCATCAATCCGGAGAAAACCAACACTGCCGGGAGCCAATGTCAGATGAGGATGTACGGAGTCAGCGCTTGTCTCTGCAGAGCATGGGATGTGCCCACGGGCCACATGGATCCCCAACCTCACACCTCTCCAGGTCTGTTGCCACCTGAAGCTCCAGCAGCTCCAGGGAGGCAAAGTGCTGCCAGTCCTCTTCCCTGGGAGGGCTTAGGTCTCCAGCTTCTCACCTCAGGAAGGGGGACCAAAGTAGGGGTTAGCTGCTGAGGGGCAGAGGTGTTGGGAGGTGGCCTTGAGGCACTGTCTGCTTTTGCTCTTTGAGGGAGATGAGAAAAGGATGCTCCCATTCCTGTGGTAGATATGGCTTCTGGCTCCTCTGCCCCTGCTCTCCTGCTCCCAGCTGGGGCTCCCCTATTCCCCCTACAGCAACAATGCAGCTCCCTGGGTCCCTGCCTGTTCTCCAGGACATGTCCATGTCCAAACCTAAACTCAAAGCTAATGTGCACAGGCTGTTTCTTTATCTGTCTGCCTCTTTTTTTCTTTTTTTCCTTTTTCTTTAAAGGAAACTGAATCCAAGGCTGCCATGTAGTGATGATGATGACATTATTGTTAGTTGTTATTTCTATTTCCATAGCTCCAAGAGACAGAGAACAGAGTCCTACTGGGTTAAATGCAGCACATGCTATAACAAAAAGACAGTTTGGGTGCCAAACAACTTGCAATCTTCTTTTTAATGTAAGGAATGTAAAATTAAGATTACTATAGCAACATCTTGCCCACGTTGCACACAGATAGGATTTGTTGGTCTTTATATATATATGCGTGTGTGTATGTGTATATATATGTAATGTACATATACAAATCCTAAATATCTTTGGCAACTTTTCCTACAGTTGAATTTATATTTAATTTCAAGCTCTCTCTGTATCTCAGATTGAATTTGCATCCAGCTTTCCTTCAGCAGCCTTGCCTTTTCCTTCAAGCTACTCTGTGCACACTGTGCCAGGCTCAAGTCCCCTCTGCCTGGGGAGAGCACTTGGCCCCTGGTTGGGAGCAGGGACAAGCCCTGACTGGAGAGGGGGGCATCCCATCTTCTGGGGGTTTCATTTTAAGTGGATACAACCCTGTTAAACCTTATAACTGACTTAATGTTAAAACTCCAAATTTCCTTTCTTCAGTTAGGTTTTGGGAGAGTAGGGTGAACCTCTGGCATGCAAATCCCAATTTTTTCTTCCCATCTGTCTTCTCTCAAGTTATCAGTTCAACTTTAAATGAAATTTCCTGTGAATTAGGAACCACAGCTCTCATTTCTTCTCCATGACTGAATAAAACCTGGGCCCAGGAATGCCTGCAGGAAGGGCAAAGCACACCCAGGAGCTGAGGGAAAGGCAGCAGGAGGACGGATGCTCTACAGCTCGGTGTCCCTTAAATTCTCCAGGAAAGCAGCAGAAATGCAAGCACAGTTTTCACCTTGTTGCAGAGGTAAGTGGAGTTACTGATAAAGGAGAATTTTAACACCTCCAGATCTGAGGAGCTGTCTTTGCTTATGAGTCTACAATCAGGGAGGAGGGGAAAGCCAGGCACCAAACTGTGCTCAAGGGATCCGAAGGGAACTGCTTTCTGCCAAAGAAAGACACACCAGAGGGATACCCACTTTTCCTGAGGAGCAGGAGGAACTTGCAGCTCATTTGTAGCAGCTTTGAGGCTGTGGAGTCGAACGTGCACAGTTGGAGGGCTGGTGGATTTGCTGTTTTGAGACCAGACTGTAATGGAGATCTGAGAACCAAAACTGAAAACGTCTGCTGGCAGGTCTGCATGGAGGAGCTGGAAAGCAGCCTGGAGTTGCCAGCTGCAGATTTCTGGTGCCTCTGACTTAGCAGAATTAAATACAAGGAAATAGATCACAGGCAGCTCTGCCTGCGGGGTCTAGAAGGAAAGCAAAGTGGCTGGGGTGAGGCAGGTGAGCAACCCCGCTTCCCAGTGTGTCTGTGGGCACAGCAGAAGCGGCAAAGCGAAGAAGGGATCTGCACGGCACAGAGGGGTCAGCTTTTAAAGCCCACCCAGGCAAATGCAATGGCTTTTCTTCAGACAGAACTGCTCTATGAGCAGGAATCAATACCCTTCTGCAGAGCCTGCAAAAATGCTGATGGGTGTAAGTGTGCAGAGCTGATGCCGAGTAGGAGGTTTCTGGATGGAGCTACTGAAGAGACGGGCAGGACAGAGCAAGAGTAAGTGGTGCTTCACACAAACCTTGGGTGCTGGTGTGGATCTTGCAGTGGCAGCAGAAGGTACAGGGGCAGCTGAAGATTGGATCAGGCAATGGGGAGTGGGTTGAAGACCAGTGGAAATTCATGAGCCACGATGCATTATTGTTGAGCAATCATGTATATATCGTTGTAAGATGGGCGCTCAGCTGTTTGCTGCAGGAAAGTTGTCCCTTTGCTGAATCAGCCCCGACCCTGGGCTGATCCATAGGCAGAAGAGACATTGCTACCTCCTTCCCCAAAGGAAGGAGTAAAGGGAGGCTCCAAGGGTCTGAAAGGGCAGCAGGACTGGGAACCTGGCCTGGGAGGAGCCAGCAAGGTCTGTAAGGCTGAAGAAACCATCTCCAAGAGGGTTGGTTAAAATGCACACACACTTTCTCATCTTTTTCTCTGGAAAGGGAACCCACCAGGACTGTTTATGATGGAAGTTAACTCTGGGCTTCCATGGGTAAGGGCAGCTGCTGTGGGCAGTGTGAACACCAGTGCACTGGGTAAAGGTTTGGTGTGCAACCTCAGCCCAGAGACCTGGTTGTTCACCCCTTGGAAACACTGTGGAGCTTTGCAGGTGTGCTGGAGTGCCGGGTGAAATCAGGACTTTTGGTAGGAGTACTGCAAGAGAAGGGAATCCTTTCCCTTTCCCCAGGGGGTGCAGAGTTTCCCATCTAGGGGCTGCACAGTGCTGATACATACCAAAGTGAGAGCCTGAGGAAAGGGAATCTCTTCACTGGGGATAAAACTCTGGCTTTGGAGTCAACTGGCTGCAGCCCCTCTGTTAACTCTGCCCCACTGATGCTGTGGGTGGCTGCACTTCAAAAGGGGCAGGTGGGTACCACATGTCCTCCTTGGCTTCATGGCTCTGCTGTGCCAGCCATCATCCCCATCACCTCTCCACTTTTTATTTCTCTTGGCCCCCGTGTTCCCATCAGCCATTTTTAAGCAAGCCTGCCACCAAGACCATAATCGGTTCCCATGTCCTCCTATTTATGCTCTCACCCAGCAATTTGCACAGGGCTGTCGAGCTCTCTGCTCATAATTGACGGGGGAAAGCAATCTGCTTCACAAGAGGAAACATCTCCACCGGCTGCTGGATCCGAGCAGGCTATTTCCCATAATGAGGATGAAGTAAAACAGGATCTCACTAACAGCCGTGGATGTGGCTGAGCCCTCATTACTGCAGGCACAGAGGTGCTGTTTGGGACATAATTAAGAGCTTGATATTTGGAGTGCAGCGTGTCGCACTGTCCTTCCCATGCTGCTGCCTCATAGCAAGGCAGTTAGAGCCAAGTGCTCCTCAAGTTTGCTCGAGTCACAGCTCCCACAGTCCAGGCTGCAGGAGGTGTGCTGGGGGAAAAGGGAAAGCTCCTTGTCTTCTTTCTTAAGGCAGTTGTTTCTCTCCTTGCAGAGGATGACCATGGCAAATTTCAGCCTTAGAACTGGAAAGCAGCTGCCAATGGCAATGGCTTGCGCTGTCCCCAGCTGGAAAAGCAGCTTGGACTAGGTGTGGGCAGAATGTTTGCAGGTGGGTGTACATCTGGGTGAACTGCAGTGCAAATAGGGGATGGGAAGCGGGGAAATGTGGAGGGGAGAGTCCCCAGAGCATCTTGGCAGTTTCTCACTAATAGTCTCACACTATTCTTGCCTGACAAGACCAGGTACATGAGCCATCCTGGATGTCTGAGGTGCTGCACAAACTTTTGGAGGTGTTGGAGATAAGAGCAACCACCTCTGCTTGGGCATTATCCATGGAGAGGAGAATTTTCCCTCCAGGCTCTCAGGAAGGCAGCCAGTCTTATCTCCTAGAGGCCCTAAAAGTGCACTAACTAGCCCTTTTCCTTGGGATTGAAGCACAGTCACAGGATAAGCTTTCATCCCTTCTCTGTGTACAGGAGTTGGTAAGCTAGGTAATATCCTGGTGTGTCCAAAAGATTGGCTTGACCCCTCCAGCTGACCTCTTATAGGTGTGAACTCCAGGATTAGAGGAGGGGAGAGAAAGGGAAGTGAGAAAGGGGCTGCAAGAGCACTGGGAAAACCGAGAGCAACCCAGCATCCCTGCAGGTGCCAGTGTGGGAGTCTGTGAGAGCAGCAGGATTCCCATGTGCACAGCATGTTGGGGCAAAAGGGATGGACTGAAAAGGGAAGGGTGAAAGGAGACCTGTAAGGAGCAGGAGTGGGTTTGTTGTTGGTTTTTACTGGTAGAAAAGGGACTGAATGAGGAATCTCAATGGGAAAAATATAAAAAAGTGCTTCCTTTTTTCCCCCTCTTTTTCTCCTGCTATCCCAGGAGGTCTCTGTGGAAGGGAAAAGCCTGGCCCACCCTTGCACATGCATTGTGGGGATAGTGTGAGGAGGATGAGTGGTCCTTCTTTTGCTTGAGTCAAATGCAGATCTTGAACACAAGTTGAGGGGTCAGCCCCCTTGGCAGCTTGCACAGCAACCAGGCTGCCTTTGCTGGGAGCAGGCCCTGTGATTTGGGATTTTTTTGGGGCAGGATTTAGTAAAATCATTGAAAAACCCCACATTTCATCCTAGCACCTTGAGACCTGTAGCAAGACCCACTCCAACCTGGCCCAGCATGTGATGCTGCCTGATGTAGCTGGTGGTGAGAGCTACCCCAATGCCCAGCACTCGTGTCCCCGGGGATGCAGAGCTGGGTTCAAGCCACTGATGGTGCTGCAGGGAAGAGCTGGAGTTTCTCCGCACATAGCGGAAGGGCTGGAGTTATTTGCTAGCAGAGACTGTACAAATCCCATGCATAATTCAGCTCTGCCATACCAATCATCCCACCAGCAAAAGCCTTTTCAGAAAGCACGATCTGATTGCAACAAACTTTGACCCAAATGTGCTGCAGCCGACAGCCCCGTATGACAGGTTTTAAACTTTTGCCGTCACTTCCTTCTGAAAGGCAGAGTGAATCTAGGTCACCCTCCCTTGCTTGTTTGTAATGAGGCTAATTCTGATTTCATTCATGTTGCATCCTCGAGTTTGAGATGGGGGAAAAAATGGGAGATTTGAAAAGGCAAGTCAGCCTCAAAGTCATTCTTCTTAAATCCCATCTCGGAGCAAAGGAAGTGGTTTGATGTTGCGTCCCAAGGCAACATTGACGGTGTCATTTAATATTCAGGGTACGAAAGGAATACAAAGTTTTTCTTCTTTCCCTTTTTATTTAAATTGCAGTGTTAAGCAGTTGAGCTGAATGAACAGGCCTGGGTCCGCAGCTTTTTGAGTGATTAACAAAAAAGGCCTATTCTGGGTGAGTGAGCTGTGAGCTCTGCGTGAGGCTGCTGCTCCAGGGACAAAGAGGGGAAGTGGCTGAACACGAGGTTATTAGTTTGTCTGGAGTTTCCAGGCAAGCACGACGGCACAAACAGAGCCTCTTGTTTGTTGATCTGTTCTGCGAAGGCAGCTCAGGGCAAGCTGCTGTATTCATCTGTTTATTGCTGAAGCAGCCAGCACTGTTTTTCCCAAGACTGGGATTCTCCTACGCCATGCACAGGACGGCTGTGTTGCCTCTGCAGTAAATAGCTGCACAGTCCAAACAGACAAGAAAAAAGTTTGGGAGAGAGGAACTGCTGCTGTATGTGTTTGGCTAGAGATCTGCAGGTGGATAATGATGATTCCCCCTCTGGTATTGGTTTGGAAACAACTCTGCCTCCCAGACACATGCTGGATTTAAGGGCAGAATTGAGATAAAGGGGGAAAAACAAGGTGTTTGCCCTTATGTTAATGCTAACGGCCATGATGCACAGTGGGACTAAATGTCTTATTTTAGCTGTGCTTTTCAGCTCAATGAGTCTTAGACTGCATCAAGGAATGAACCTCCACTGTCTGGGGTCTAGACCAGAGTCTTAAACGAATGAATTAGACTGTGCTGGAAAGGCACGTGCTGAAGCTCTCCAATGGCTGAGCACCACATCCTTGTGGCATTCAATACCCTGTAGGCTGCTGCTATCAATATGGGAGGCAGGAGGGACCTCTAAACCCTCATCATTTGATCTGTTCAGTGGTGGAGGAAACCTGCTCTGCCCACCACCAGGAGCGACTATATAGGGCTCCTTCAACATCCCATCTGGGGCTAAACAGCATAGAAGTAGTCCATGTGGCAAAGGATTTACTGACCCCATTTCTGCTTCTGCTTATGTGTGTCTCCCAAAGGCCATTGCTTGAGTCAAAATGCCCACTTTTTGAGAAATTACAGCTTTTATTGCCTGTTGTTCTTGCTGGAAATAAGTACTTGCTAGGCTGCTGTGGTGGGAGGAGAGGGGTTCAGCTTCACTCGGCATCTTTGCTGTGTGTGTGGATCTGGGGAACAGAGCAGGGGCTCAGTGGGGCACTGGCAAGGGAGACCACTGAGCGTTACTGATTGGGCACCTCTGTGTTAGGAATGACTTTAAAATTGCCTTTTCAGCTTACTGAGAATTATTTCCTCTGTGGAAACCACTAACCCGCCCTGTGATCCTGGTGGTCCCTGTGCTCCTGGTGCCTGCTTTTGCAGGGAGGGAGTTACAGATCAAAGATGCCTTGCTTGCACCCTGCCTGCAGCTAAGACAGCCAGCATAGAAGTTCAGGGGGAGGTTATCTGGTGCCCTGATTTTCTATCTTTCTCCTTTCTTCTCATGCCTCCTCCTTCCTTTGAAGTGGGACACCAAGGCACCTTTGAACGAGCTCATGTTGGAATTCTGGATTTTCCATCCTGTATTCCTTATGCATTGCTAACCTACCTGCTCTAGGGAGTGCCCAGGGGGTCACTAAATATTTTGGTAAGCCTGAGGAGTTCCCCAGGTCCGGCTAAAGGGAATGGGTATATCACTGTCACTGAGCAGGCTCAGTCAAAACAGCAAGACAACTTGGCCTTAAATATGCCAAATTCAGTAGAGTAGAATTTGTGGAGAACAGCCATTATCTTTGTATATTTGACAAAAGTTAATTGTCTCTGTGACAAAATCAGTGTAGTAGTCAGCCTGTCCCTGTATAGGAGGAGAAAAAAAATCCTTCATTTATAAGCAATTCATTAAGTAGCATTAAAGCTGTCTCTGAAGACAAAATAATCTTTTTAAAGAGGACTCATGGTAGTGAGAAGGAAGATTAATGCCTCAGCTATTTTTCAATTATGTAAGCTTTCATTTATTACAGTATACCTGGATTAACTCTTACTAAGCTGTGTGCCCTGGTAGGTAGGGCTGGGAAGGGGGGGTGTTTTGTGCCCCTTGGACACGAGGCAGGGGCACAGAGAGAGGGATGAACGATTCTCTGCACGTGGCTGCTGTGATGGGTGTGAGTGGCATGGCAGGGGATTGCCAGGTGATGCCCCTCTCAGCCTCACCATTACCAAAGCTGTGACATTTTTGCACAAGGAGTGTGCTTTTATGGTGCTTCAATATTTTGCAGTGATTACATTCTGCTTGGTCTTCCTGCTTGCATACACGTACACACTCTCCCCAGTGTAGTTTGGGTACTGTAGGGCTTTGGTTTCTGACTCTAATTCAGTTGTCTTCTCCTGTGATCATGTTCATGATCCTTGCACAAGCAAATGAGCCTAAATTCTTCTAACACACTGGGGTACCCTTATTTCAGTATGATTTATGTCAGTGGTTTCCAGTAAAGTGTAATTAAAAAGGTCTTATTGATACCTCTACCTTCATTTTTTCCCTTGCCACTGCTTCCTAGAGTCTTGTCTTAATTGAAGCAGTGAAGAGTCCATTTAGCAGGAAGGTGGGAGGAAACAGCCTGAATATCATTCATCTAAATCACTCTACCGATGAAAACAGTTGCTCACTACATCTATCAAAATTTCTTCTAAGTGTCTTACGAGAGATTAGTTTCTGCAACTGTGCAGATGCACACACGCCTGGTAGAGCTCTGCAGACCTTCCCAATCCAGGGCAGCCACACCAGGCTGTGGAAGAAGACTGCTTTTTGCAGGTATAAATTATGCACCAAAATAAGTTGCCAGATGAAAAGCCATTTTTGTGTTTTTCCTGTTGCATCAGTTTCACAAAACATTACATCCCCTCTACCTTGCACTGCTGTGTGAGCAAGGCTTTTTTAAGTACAAGTGAGGCCAAAATCTTTGTTGGGCAGCTTTGATGCTCTTGCCAACACACCTTTATATAAAGTTCAGGTCCTCCGAAATCACATCCCAGTTCTCCACAGCCGAAAAAAACCTGAGAGCATCTTAAAAGTGGTGGAAAATCTGCCAGGGAAGATCAGAGTGAAGGTGAAAGGTGCTGAAAGGATCTGTCCATACGAGCTGACCCTGGTCCTGTACCACAGGTAGGTCCTGAACACAGAGCAGCTGAAAGTCTGTGAACAAAATTATTTGGTTTACATAAAACCTGCAAAACTATGCAAAATTCAGTGAAGAGTCAAAAGGAAGCCCAAATAAGCTCAACTTCAAGCCAAAATGCTCTCTTTTACAATTTGAGAATGCAGGATTTTGATCATTACCTTTAAAAACTCTGTTTTTGTTTCAAAACTGAGTGCTCTCCAGTCATGGGGAAAAGGTAAAGAGACATTTAAAGCAGCTTGTCTCAGCGAAGGTCTGAGTGCAGATGCTGGGCTGGCTCTGACCCCGGGCCACCAGGCCGGGACAGACCCTGTTTGCTGCTGGTTTCGGCTGTGCTGTGCAGCTTCTTGTACTCTGCCGGCGGGGAATGAGCCATCAAAGCATTCGCTTTCAGCTTTGTTATTGATTCACTCGACCGGGCAGTTGTAAAACCCCAATGACGGGTTGTGACACAGCCTTTATGTTTGCTTGGGCACTTTGACCTGCACGCAGAGGGGTGGCTTTGGGCTGAAGCCAGAGGAGGTGGCGATGGGCAGCCCAAGCGCCCCTGCCCTCTGTCCTGCCCCCACCTGGGCTCCAGCACAGCGTCCTGGCTGATGCGGAGCAGCTCTGCTATGAAGACAGTCTGAGAGAGTTGGAGTTGTTCAGCCTGCAAAAGAAAAGTTTCCAGGGACACCTTACAACACCTTCCAGTACCTAAAGGGCTACAAAAGAGCTGGAAGAGAAGCTGTAGTTGCTCCATCCTTGGAAGTGTTCAAGGCCAGGTTGGATGGGGCTCTGAGCAACCTGGTCTAGTGGAAGGTGTCTCTGCCCACAGCCGGGGGATTGGAACTGTATGATCTTGAAGGTCCGTTCCAACCCCAACCATTCTATAGTTTCATTGTGTCTGTAAAAGTTATTTTCTGATTTTGTTTTCTAAACAACGCTGAGATTTCATGTGGTTGCAGTACTGTGGCCACAGTCTGACCATAGGGGCTTGGTGTCTTCTCGCTCATGCTGGTGTGGAATAGAGCACAAAGGAGCCGGGAAGCCCCAGCCGCGGGTCTGGGCTGCGGGAGTCCCGGCTGCGTGCTGTTTTCCTGCGGCTGGGAAGCGTGCAAGGGGACTGGGTCGAGTTTAAATTACTGCTGAGGCTTCCGCATCGCACACATTGCAACCGGTAAAAAGCATTAAACCGAAAGCGAACCGTATATTATTCTGCGGCGTAAGTGCTTGGAAAAAGTTCCCGTGGGGATGGGTTCGCCTCGGGGGTGGCTGGCTGGGAGCGGAGCCGCGGGGCAGCGGGAAACACAGGCAGAGGGAAACACGGCAAGAGGGGAATCCTTCAGCGACTCGGAAAACCTTCGAGGGCGGGAGCCGGGCGAGTGTCCCGGCAGCAGCCCAGGCTGGAGGCGCTCCCGGCCGGCCGGGAGGGCGGGTGGCGGGCGGGCAGGGGGTGCGGAGCCGATGGCATCGAGCGCCTGTCACCCACTCTTCCCCCCCCGCCCCTCCCAATTGGGGGTTTGGGGTCCCCCCGCCCCGGGCCCGCCCGGTGCTGCCCGGCGCGGCCGCGCGGTGGCGCCATCGGCCCGGGAGCGGCGCGGGGCCCCCGCGCGCACCGCGAGCCCCCGCCCCGGGCAGGGCGGCG
>JAWWLV010000158.1:12784043-12828995 GCA_035041135.1 Platyrinchus mystaceus | reverse complement strand
CGGGGAGGGGGCGGCGGGAGCGGCCCGGGACGGGCCCGAGCGGGGCCGGGGGCTGGGGCCGCGCTCCTCCCCGCGGGCCCCGGCGGGCAGCGCTGCCGTCGGGGCGGGAGGAGGAGGAGGAGGGGCCCCGGCGGCGGCGGCGGTGGCGGCGGCGCGGGCAGAGGCGCGCATGGAGCGGCCGGGGAGCAACGGGAGCTGCCCGGGCTGCCGGCTGGAGGGGGGCCCGGCGGCGGGGGCCGCCACGGGTCTGGCGGCCGTGCTTATCTTCACCATCGTGGTCGACGTGCTGGGCAACGCGCTGGTCATCCTGTCCGTGCTGCGGAACAAGAAGCTCCGCAACGCCGGTGAGCGCGGGGCGGGCGCGGGGGGCGGCGGCGGGCGGAGCGGAGCGGCCCCGCACCGCGCCCCGGGCTCCGCTGCTCCGGCCCCGCATGGCCCCGCTGGTGGCGGGGCAGGAGCCCGCGGGGGGCGGCGGGGGCAGAACCGCAGCCCCGCAGAGGAGCGGTGAGGGCATCTCCGCTGGGGATCCCCGGGTCCGAGCTGCCCCGGCCGAGGGGTCCGAGCTGCCCCGGCCGAGGGGTCCGAGCTGCCCCGGCCGAGGGGTCCGAGCTGCCGGGGAGCCGGAGCAGCGCCCGCCCGTCTCTTCTCCCCGGTGAGCGGGCTGCCGTCGGGTTCCCGGCTCGCTCTCTGTCCGTCCCGTCCCGCTGCTGCTGTCCTCCGACTTTTCGAAACTTTTGTCCCCCGGAGGCAGCTGCACGTGGAGGAGCCCGAAGTCAGGTAAAACCCACGTCCCTCCAGCCGACCCGCGCTGGGAGGAGCGGGGCAGAGGCGCAGGTGAGAACTCCCGAGTGCCGGGTCATGTGCCGAGGAAGAGCGCTCGGGTTCTTAAGACGAGTCCATTACAACGCTGAACGCTTGCTTTTGTGTTCCAGCCTTGCGTATATTTTAGTATTTCCATCGTAGGGCTGCGATGCTGAAAACAGAGTAAGATTTAACATGATTTTTTCCATGGGTAAATTAGAAGTCTCCTTTGGAGCTTTATGTATTAACCTCCCTAATGAATTTATCTAGGAAAATTGTGCAGTGGATATTATTAAACATTTTTAAGAAGGCTATGTTGTTTGAGTGTGTAATTTCTTTGTTTTTCCTTCACAGTCTTGTTATTTTAACAAAGAAATAGTTCTGGATATCAATTTTAGCAAAGAAGTAATATTGGATAGAAGTTTCTCTGCAGGGAGTTTCAAGTAGTCTGTTGCTTAAACTATACCGTAGAGTATGTTTTGCTGAGGAGTACACCGTCTGCTTTTATAAAGACATAAAATGACCTTCAGTTTTATAGCTTGTAAAATGGTTTTAATGAAATATCTCCAGTGGTTATGATGTGTTGTAAGCATTTTGAGATGCTGATCTCTGTCTCTCTCAGTCCTCTGTGACTATGGAGTGACTCAACAGAGTTCTGTAAAAGTACCTGATGGTTAAGGCTGACGGGACAATTTCTGCCCAGTGCCTTTAATATTTGATTGATTCATTAATGATAGATAGTACAGAAATGGCCATTGGCTTGGGCAGGTGCCGGATGTAGGGACCTTGAACAGTGAGTTGCTCTTTAACTGGTACATAAGACGCTGCCCATAGTACCCACAGTACACAGACATGCTGTACTGGGTTTATGAGAAACTTAGTATGGTTGAAAAGGTATTTGCTGTTCCCTTCAGCTTTGCTTTAAAATGTGGATGCTGTGAGCTTGTGAACAGTGGTTCTGGGAAGGAAAAAGAGAGATAACCCAAGATAACTAGTGGTTAATGTAATCTGGCTGGTTGGGAAGCAAGCAGATTTGAGGCTATTAACTGCTTTTATTACCTTCAAATTGTTAATCACGTGAATGCATTTCATGTTTTAAGACTGCCTCCGCTGTGAGTTGAGTTAAAGTTCCTGTGGAAGTGAAAAAGAGCAACTTTTGATAAGAGAAATATTTTCCAAATCTTAGTCCTTGTCAGTAGCCTGTTGTCTGCTCTCCATACAAGCTATCAGGGTGTATGAGTAAAGCTAACACAAGTTGCTCACCTTCTTGATCTGAGGGAAGGTGGCTCTTGTTGCACACAAAACTTGAGTGTGACTAGTGGGGAATTTAGTGTGACAGGCTTTGAAGCAGTGGTAGGTGTCGGGAGACCCATCCTGCTTTGTTCACCCGAGTTCACTCTTGCTCCTCCTTCAATCACAGCCTAAACTGGGAATGCCTGTGCCAAATCACTAAGGGGTTCAGCAGCAGAAGGGTGACGTGGTCAGGCTGATGGTGATGGTCTGAAGTTCAGTAAGGTGAAATGTCTAACGAGCTGCTCATGTGCAAACATACCCTAAGCCAGTTCAATAAATGAAAAGGGAACCTGTGATGGCTGTGTCAGCTCTTGCCAAATCCTGGGAGCGCCAAGCCCTCCGTTTCTGGAGCAAGCCATGCAAGGTTGTCCTGCTGGACCTAAAACTGTATTGGCAGGATAAGCTGTATTCAGGCTGTGATGTGTAACTGGCACTGCTTCAGTAGCCATGGTGGGTGATCTCTCTTGTGGGAATGGGGTTTTTGGTCCTTTCCCTTGGACTTCTCTACAGTACTTGTCACACTTCGGCACCTCTGCTCTCCACGCAGCTACAACGGGCAGAGTGGGAGTGTGTCTGTAGGGCAGGGTCTCACATCAGCAGTTGCCTGGAGCTGAATGAGGAGAAGGAGATGGGCGGTGCTTGTGGGCAGAGGAAATCGAGATTCACTGAAAGCCACAGGCTTCCTCTGTGATGGACAGTTCACGTTCAGTCAGTCTTGCTGGAGAACTGCTGGCATTAAACTTTCCTACATTCAGCTATCCGGACACTTGTGGCTGTTTGTGTGGTCAAAGAAGTTCAAACAAAGCTCCAGGCTTTGGTCTGTGTGTTCACAGTGCAGGTCAATTATGTGATTGAGGGTGAAGGGTGTGGGAAATAACTCTGCTCCTCTGACAGGAGAGATGTCTGTCTGTCTTTATGAGAGAGGTGAACTTCTATGGCAGCTGAAAACTCTGACAAACCTGACCACCCTGATATCCCTGCACTGGGGGAGTTGGGAGGCAAAAGAACTTCCCTGTAAAACTTACCAAGAGAAATCACATTACTGCACTTTCCATGTGTGTTGATGTACCCAGTGCTGTTACTGGAAGGTGCTCAGAGCACTGAGCACAGATCAGGACCCAAGTCGGAAATAATATGAGTGAGCCATGTATTATGTGGCACGTGCAGGATCAGGACCAGCCAAAGGATGCTGGCATGGCTGAGTTTCCAGCTTTCCATTTCTGGCTCTGGCTAGCTTTACAAGTGTGAAAATCGGCAGTAAAACCAGCCAATGTTTTTCAATGAGTTAGCCTGCTCCCTGGGCAGAGGCTCTGCAATACCCTTCCCTAGCTCTTCTGAACTCACTGCAAACTTAGGCACACAGCCCAAACATGCATTCCCTGGAAACCCACGTCTCCCAGCAGTGCTGCCTGGAGCTTTGTGTGCAGAGAGCAATTTCTGTTGCCTCACAGGCCCTTTTCCCTCTTGTGAACGTCATCTCTTGGGGGATGCAAAACCTCTGTGGGGGCAGGCAGTGCAGGTATAACTCTAACAAGGTCACTGGGCTCAACCGGATTTTAATCCTCTGGATGTACACTATACACTGCTGTTTGCACAGTGCGGGGGATTTTGTTCTTGGGCTGTCACACCAGCCAAAGTCAAGCGTCACACAGAAGTCTGCGTGTATTATGTCAACACAGTTACCTTTGTCAGCCAAATGCAAACTCTCATAAGAAATACTAGATCCGTTTGACAAGCCCTCCAGCCAGAAAACTGTGTTGACTAACAGGAGTTGTGTTTCCACCCCTGCTCGCTGGCCGCTCCCTGCCCTGCCGGGAGCATGGGCAGGGTGACCAGCCTGCACTTCCCGGGTCAGCCGTTTGCCCTCTGGAAATACTGGCACAGTGCTAAGTTTGTGTTTGCTTGAGCGGGGTTTTTTATTTATTATTCCAAGACGTCTGGAACTTCCTGGCTGGCCTGGGACATGTTTCTGTTTTTTTTTCCTTTTTTTTTTTTTTTTTTTTTTAAGTCAGTGTTGGGAATTTGGTGAGCTCCTTCATATAAACCTCCTTCTGAGTGCAGGTTTTCTAGTTACAGATGTGAGGGATGGTTAGCAGATGGTGTTGGGTGTCTTCCCAACTGACTTTTCAGAGAATTTTGCTTCTATAGCTGAGATTTAAGTAATCCTTATTTACAAATATAAAAAGTAATGCTTATACTTCTAACATCTTGTGTATCAGGATACTTTCACTTTTTTAGCATCATGCCTATTGTGTTGATAGATTGTTGCTTTTTTTCTGATGTACCCATTGCCAGTAGTTCTTTTGATATCCTTTAGCTTTCTTTATTAAATGTGTTGATTTCTAGCTCTAATTTTATAGTGTATTTTCAGTTTGTTACATATTTTATATTATTTTTAAATTTAGTTCTTGTCTTAGAAAATTCTTATTTTAAACCACATAAGCTTTTTTTTTTTTTAATATAGTATTGCTGGTTTTGGTGCGAAGGAGGGCTCTACTAAGGCATCTTTAAACATTTCCCAATAAGGATTGTCACATTTACTTATATTTAGGTGTTTTCTCTCGGTTATTTTTGTTTGATTGTTTCTAGTTTTGGTAAACTGACCTTTTAGAGATGTTGTGTTGGACCATGTTCTGTTTCCTTACCTCAAATGCAGTTGAGAGCTCTGATTGGTTTTCTTTCAGCTACTGCAGGATTTCCTTGTCCTAGAAAGCTGTCTATATGTAGGTGTGTTGAGATTTATTTTTTTTTTTTTTTAGCACCACAAACCCTCCAGCATCTGCCACAAGCCTGAAATTACATCTCTTCTTGCTGTAGATTGTGGGTAGATGCTTCAGGAGCTGCTCATCTGTTCTGCTGATTCATTTGTCTACAGCGAACTCCCACCAGTGCTGCTGATGTACTCAGCCTCAGGCCCTCTGAAGTGTGGGGGACCCTGCCCAGGGGGCTGGGCTTTTGGGGGGGCTCTGCTGAGGGAAATGTGCTGTTTGTTGGTTAAACAGGTCGAAGGTTGTGGGGACTCCAGGGTCTCCCCTTTCCCACTTGCTGTGTCCTCTAGTGTGGAAGGGGGACAGCCGGCATGCCTCCAGCTGGGATGGGTGCCTGTGACATCCAAGGGGTGAGCTGCTGACAAAAGGTCCCACTGATTCTTCTCTGCTGTTGGTGGGGGATAATCCGTGTCCGTGTTCGCTTTTATCCTCGTTGTTGACTCACCCAACTGGTCGGTCATGAGTTTGCTGTATCAAGCTGTCAGTGCTGCTCCCTGTGCCACCAACCATGGGAATGGCACCTGCAGCATTAGGGCTGCTCTGGAGAAGCCTGGCTGGGGCTGGGGCTTGGCGTGGTGTTGGCGTGGGCTGTGGGGTTGGTGCAGAGAAGTTGTTGGAAGTGGTTTGCTGAGGGGAGTGTACCTGAGTGGGCTCTGGGAGTGGCTGCCCAAGAGGTCTGTGTCCAAGCTGATGTGGAGAACTCTCCAACAGCATCACCTTCACCTGTTCCCGCTTGGGTGAGGGTTCAGGTTGGGTTCCCACCCAGGGCCTGGCACATTCCTCTTTTCAGCAATGCTGCACTGGGCTTCTCCTGGGCTGTGGGAGCAGCATGGTGCCCAGAGTGCTGAGGAGGAGGCTCAGAGCCACCATCCTGCTCAGAGTGGCATTTGTGGCCCTGTTCACTGCTGCTCCCATGCTGTGCTCCGGGAGCTCCGGAGAAAGCGGCAGCTCCCTCAGGCATGAGCGGCTCCTAAGTTGCTTTAGAGTGCAGTAGCTTCAGAAGTATTTCTAAATTGGTCCTTCATGCAGCTCCATAGGGGTTCCCAAGGGGATTCCATCCTCTTAACTCTGTGAGGTCAAAGCCATCGATATTTGGGTTTGCTTTTTTTCTTTTCTATTTTTGTTTTTCAGAGAAAAAAAACCCTTCATGTAGTTGCAAGTATTTTTAGGAGTGTTGGATCTCAGGAGCCCCTTTGTGAAAGTTTGTGTAACTTCCAGCAGAAATCTCTGCTCTCCCTACTCCCAGGCTTTGGTTTTCAGGACAATCCCAGTTTGGAGCAGGACTTGAACACAGCATTGTAAGGTAAGTTGTGGCTGTGTGGCTGGGGAGTGGAGTTGAAGTGCTGTTAGTCACTCAGTAAGTCAGCAGGACTCAGCATGCATTTCAGGTGTACCAGTGGTTTAAGAGCCAGATGGTATGTGGTCAAGTGAGTGATTATATGATAAATACATGATTTGAGAGGAATGAATCATGTTTCCACTAGAAATATTATTTCTGGCATTTCTGAACTGAGCAATATTTGTCTTTGCAGTGTTTAACAAAAGTTCTGTTACACACGTAGGTCTCTATAAAGTTACTCACCAATTAGTTAAAACAAAAATCCTATAATTAGGCAGATTTTCATCTTTTATCATGTAAAATAATATCCTGCCTACCCAGTAGGGCCACCCTATGGAACTTGCAACAAGAGAGCAAGCCAGGTTGAGCCCAGTGCTGAGCTCCTGTTCTCCTTTTCTCAGTCCTTCCAAGCCCTTTGCCCTTCCCTGCCTCTAGCAAAGGCTCTTTTTTTCTCTTTTCAGCCCCAAAGAACTTTGCTGCCACAGGACTTGATGTTCCTGAAAAATTTGGAGAGCCAAGTAGTTGTAAATAATTAATTACTTTGCAGAGAGTCCTTCAACATGAGCTGGAATGTGTTTTTGGGAAGGGAGAAGGTGGGCATATGTGCTCAAAGTAACTGTTCCCTGTGATTAATTAAAAGGCTCAGAAAGACAAGTATCATCTAATAGCCTATAAATAAAAATGGAAATTAATTCAGGGATGGGTTTTGTATGTTTGGGTTTTTTTTGTTTTGTTTACATTTTGTTGTTTGCATTTTGTTTGCTTTTCCCTCTCTGTGCAGGATGTTTAATCCCTTCCAAGTCCATCCCACAGCAGAGAAAAGGGGCGGAGAAAGACAGGATGGTCCTTTGGGTTGGTTGTTAAGGAGAAGGCTGTGCCACAGTCCTGGGACGCTCCTGTCCCCAGCTGCCCCAGTCTGAGGGGACTGCTCTTTGTGGAAGGCGTAGAAGGAAACCCATGGTGTGGTGTAGCTTTCTCGTGTTTAACCATTCTCATTCGTGAAAGCTGGAGTGAGTACCAGTGAGTCCCTGTCTTCTGAGACCATCCACTTGGTGGTTCTGTTGAGAAGACCTTCTGTTGAGAGACCTCAGGTCTTGCTTTCTTGAACAATCCCCGCTGTCACCTTCAGATGTCATGTTGACAAACGCTGCAATGGCTGTGGAGGACTGAGGTTCAGCAGCCCAGGGTCCAACCTGCCCTGAATCCCTGCTTGTCCTTTGACATGGGTGCAGCATTTGTGGGCCTGGGCAGATGCACAGAAGGTGAGGGAGGAGGGAGATAACTGGGAATGCTGATAGAGTGGTGAGAATCTGGCCACAGCAGGAGGAGTGGTGGCAGAATGTACCAACCACAGCAGAAGCGAGCAAGGCTGCGTGGTAGGATGCTCAGACTGACTGAGCTGCACCTCTTCCCCATCCCAAGGGGAAAGGTGGGAAGAGCTGGCAGCTCTGCCTACTGCAGACATTCAGGTTGGACAGTAAGAGTAGGTGGGTTCAGGAGATCCTGGTGTCTTCTGAGAGTGAAGCCCAGCCCTGTGGTGCTGAGCAGGAACAGAGCCTGTAGTTCCCATAGGCTCTAGGAGCTGTAAGTGAAGTGGAGTTTAATGGATTTCATCTTACTCCTGGCCCTGTGTCTGGCCTTCAGATTTCAGCCGTGAGTTTTATTTCTGCAGATACTGCAGTAGAAAGCAGAGCAAATTGAATCCTAATTGTATGGGTGAAATCCACAGCAGAGTTGTTCTTGGATGCATTAGGAACTGGAGACCTGGCCTGTGGTGCCCCAGGGAAATGCTGCCTGGCAGCCAGGTGGGAGGTGTGCCCACATCATGGCTCCTGCGAGGCACAGAGTGCCCTTGTGAGCCAAGATGTGGGCACAGGGCTCTCCAGTGGCTTTAGCTCTGTCCAATTTGTGAGGAGATTCAAAAGCAGCAATTCAGGAACAGGAGATATTCTCTAGGTGGTTCAGGGTTTTCCAATGACTTGTACTGAGTGACTAACTTGCTGTTCTATACGCTGCAGAATGAGGAAACCCTATGGATTTAGGTGACCACAGCAGCTTAAGCCAGCCTTGGGACTTGCATAGGAACATGGCATAGGAGGGTTTGTGGAGTGAGCAGCAGGTAGAGAAGATAAGAGGGAGTAAAAGACTGGAGTCCTGGATTTGGGCTCTGCTTTTACGGTGGAACTGTTGGGGACTAGGAGATGACGGTCTGTTCTCAGGGCTGGTTCTTTTGCACTCACCCAATCCTCTTAGTCTCCTGCTTGCATCTGCTGGCCAGTTTCAGTGGCAAGAGCCATCCAGATCTCACTGTCCTCCCACTTCCTTGGCCCTGAGTCTCATCTGTAGGCTGCTGAAATACCTCTGCCCAGCCTTTTTAGGGACTTGCATTTGCCCTCACAATGCATTTGTCAGCACTTGGGTTTTGGGGCCTCTGTGGGCCAGCAGAGTCCCTGGCTCAGAGGAGAGCAGGGTCACAGCAGCCTTGGCAGGAGGGATCCAGGCTTGCCTCTCTGCTGGTGAGGGAAGAACTGATGGCATGCTGATGGGAGGGAAGGTTTGGGGATATCAGGGGAGGGATGTGAGGTTCCCACTCATGTCCCTGAGGGAACAGGGACAGGGATGGCAGCGTGGTGGCACTTCCCTTGTGCTGCTGTCGGTTTTTCTTGGCTGGTTCCTAGGAAAATGGATTATACCACATTCAAAATATTCACTACTGGATTTAATAATATTGCAAAAATAACTTACATAAAAATGTGTTTCTTTCAGAACCTTATGGTATTCCATGGAAATGCTTTCTGTTTATCTGCCGGCGTTGCCAAGCATGTACTCCAAAGCCAGTTTCATGCAAGTCATCACTCTTTTAAACAGAATGCAAGAACAATAGCCTGTGTCATTAGCTTGGCCCCGTGCTGTCTGAGGACAGTGGCTGTGTGTTGTATCATTCCCTACCTGCAGCTTTTCACTGAAGTTGTATAGGTCATATCTCTGTGTTAGCATCTCCAGAGAGGCGCCTTGGGCAGCACAGCCAGGGCTAAGTGGCTGGGAAACCTTCCTCTACCACTACACCTTTGCCAGCTTAGTTTGTTTTTCAGCCTCTGCACCTATAGAGACTGTTATTCAGTCTCTGCATGTCAAAGGTCTTCCTCCTCATCCTTTCTTTTGAGATGCTCTGGAACTTTCTGGACGTTGCCTCACTTGTGGAGTAGCTGGGAAGGTGGTGAAGGTCTCTCAACCCTGTCCTGATGTCTTCTCTGCAGAGCTGAGTGAGCCAGCCCAAATAAGAGCAAACCCCAGTCCCTGGGATTGATTGCCCAGCCGAGTGAAGTAGCCCAGCCTTACAGCACCCCCAGGACAGGCCTGTGGCTTCTCTGTGTTGTTGGGGAGGAGAAGGTCAGAGCTGAAATTCAGGAAGAGTTTTGCCAGTGGTGCCATGAGGATGTGGGCATAAAGGAGCATTAACTTTACCTCCAGTGTAGTAAACACTCTTTCCAGTTCCTGGTACAAAGATTAAAAGCAAGGCATGGAAACAAAACTATCCCTGGAAGAGGCTTCCAGTAGCGTTTGGAAGAGTTTGGAGCTGGCAAAGTTAATATTCCTGCTTTCCTCTCAAGCTTCCCTCTCATCTCCACTCTTCTGACTCTTGGTGGAGGGCAGATCATGCTCACACTATCAGTATCTGTTAGTATCTGACTGAAAATATCTGTCTCTTTTGAGGCTTGCACTGTTAGCTTATTTACAAATGGCCAGTGTGATCTCAGCACCTCAATAAACAGCAGGAGCAAAGATCATAGAATCATACAATGGTTTAGGTTGAAATGGACCTTTAAAGGTCATCTGGTCCAACCCCCCTGCACTGAGCAGGGACATCCTCAACTAGATAAGATAGTTCAGAGACCTGTCTGACCTGACCTTGAATGTTTCCAGGGATGGGGCATCTACCACCTCTCTGGGCAACCTCTTCTGGTGTTTCACCATCCTCATTGTAACATGCTTTTTCCTAGTGTTTAATCTAAATCTGCCCTCTCTTAGTTTAAAACCATTAGTCCTTGTCCTGGCACAACAGCCCCTGCTAAAAAGTCTGTCCCCATCTTTCTTGTAGACCCCTTTAGGTACTGGAAGGTGCTCTGAGGTCTCCCTGGAGCCTTCCCTTCTCCAGGCAGAACAACCCCAACTCTCTCAGCCTTTCCTCCCTGGAGAGATGTTCCAAGATGAAGATGTTTTAAAGAGTTAGCTTTCCTGTTCTCTGCTTTCCATCACTGGTTCTGCCTGTTTTCTTTCTGGCCTTTCCAAATATATTGGCACCATCTCTGGGGATTTCAGTGCTCTGCTTTGCAGGGAGAAATTAGGCCTGAATGAAGTATACCGGTCCCTGTTGTGAAAAAGTAGATGTTGTCAAGGCAGAGATTGTATCTCGGCTTTTTCAAGGGAAGACTAGAAATGATAAAAACCTTCTCTACCGTACCTAAGATGTGAGCATTAAGTCAATGGTGAGCTCTGCCTTTATGTCTTATGTCTTAAACAGTCTTTTTATTAATCGAAACTGATTAGGCAAAAATTTTGGACTAAGTTGAAAGCCTGCTGACAAAACTCTTTAGTCAGTGTAGCTGATAGGCACTAAAATGGTCAGACACTGCAGTATGGATTGCAAGCTCTGCCTCTCTCGTGCTCATCCATGGGAGTTTCTGTAGGGAAGGCAGAACTGTGGGGCAAAAAAAACACACAGGTGTGACCTGTGCCAGCTGTGCCCTTGTGCAGCACCCTGTGTTTTAAGGGTTCAACAAACCCAGCCTGTTGGAAGGTCACTTCTCGCCCCGGTTAGGAGTGGACTGAACATCTAGGCACAGGCGGTGGTCTTCTGGCCCTGTAGGGATAGAATGAGAGAATGGTTTTGTTTGGAAGGAACCTTAAAGATCATCTCATTCCATCCCCACTGGCACCAGCGTTATCCTCATAGGAAAACAGAGAATTTGTTAGGCAGTGCACTCGTGTTGTTCCTGACAGGTGCTGATGACCCAGTTCTTAATGACCCAAGACTTTGCTGGGGACTTGAGAGGGCTCTGGTTTCAGGAGGACAAAACATTCCCTACCCAGTCTAGATTCCTGTGGAAAGGTGAGGTGATGCTCTCTGCCACCACCTAGCTCAAAGTCCTTCCAAAAGGCAAGTCAGGACAGAGGAGCTGGAAACTGAGGGAAGACCTAGGTGGGAAAACCAGGTTTTCTCATGCAAGGCAGTGAGGAAGTAAAACTGACTTGCCCTGCCTAATTAGGACAATAGACTAATTAAGTAGTGAGAGAAGTCTTTCCAGTGTGAATGTACCATTGGAAGCCATTAATTAAAAGTCTTGCTAAATCTCAGGCTAGGCAAAGCCTTTGATAATAGTGTGCAAGAGCAAGAAATAACCAGCATTGTGTCCCTTAGCACACACACAGCCTTCTCTGCCTTCTCGGCCGAGTTTTTAAAATAATAAATTTGCTTTGGAATAAATTATACAGATATGGAAACAGAGCAGAGGGGAAGCAACAAACAGGGCTTACAAGGAGCTAGACTGTTTCAGTCTTGCTGTGGCAGCATCTGTTCTTCCTTACTGGTATTTTGACTCCAGTTCTCTCATTTGTTATTTCCTTTTTGAGACAAATTTCTCCCAGGAGAGGCTGGATTTCTTCTGATTGATCGTTAGCCTTACAAAACCAGTTGCTGCTGCTGGGCTGTTCCCATTGCTTTGATGGACCAGGCTTTTACAGTTTTAGCTTTGAAAGTGATTCTTTTGCCCATTTGTAACAAATGTGTGAAGACACCCCTTTTTCCCCCCATGTGGAATGAAGACTGATGATCAAACTCTGACACCTTTTCCCTGGAATGTGATCCTGGTTTGTAATCAACCCTTCTACCACAAAAGATTAAATTTGGCAGAGGTGGCTGGCATGAAGGCACTTCTGGTGTTAAGGGGAGGGTGGTTGTGCTGTAAAGCTTTGTACTGTGGTCCTGTGCTTGTTGCCATACAGCTCTAGGACTAGGGTGATACACCTGTCTTGTAAGGGTCCTTACTGCAAACCTGGGGTGGTGTTGTACCAAGCCCTTGGCCACAATCCGTCCTTAGCTGGGGTAAAATTCTCCCCAAACTGGAATGGGAGGATACAGCATGTCAATGAAGAGGGAGGGCTGAGCAGCCCTTTGCTGAGATTTAGCTTTCTGCCATGGACATCTAATTAATTTTGAAATAGAAAGTTGACCAGTTATTCTACACCATGTCATGCAAGAAAAGCACTTCTTTATTTAAAGAAGAAGAGAAGCCAGTTCCTGTGAAGCATTAATTTTGTGTTTGTCCTTCTACACACCCTTCTCTAATTCTGCTGAGACTGATCTTTCACCAAGGAAACGAGGAAGGTTGGGGAAAGATGCTGTGTTTGGGGCATCTAAACGCTCTTGGTTGCTGACTGCAGGCGCCTGGCAGTGTGTTGCACTTCTGTCTTCAGAAACTAGTGGCCCTTTTTGTTCTGTTGGGTCTGTTTTAACTCTTGGACTTTCCTCAAAGCAGGGTTCTCAGTGTGTGCTTTTCAAAGTATTTGGGTCGGGTTCAAATTGGCAGCCCGCTAAATACTGTAAGTAGCTGGTGGCAGAGCTGCATTTGTTGTGGCATCCTGGCTGCAGTGCCACCAGCAGAGCATAATGTGTTCCCCTTTGCATCAGAGGGGCAGATGGTTGGCACTGCGTCCTGAGCGTTGGCGTTTTGATTCCCACGGTAACGCAGGTAGAGTGGGTGCTCGTCCCGGGACACGTCTGTCCCTGCTGGGTCACTTGCACTGGTTTTGCAGAGGGGAGACGGTCCTGTGTGCTGCAGGAGGCTGCCTGGGAGCCTGCCATGGCAGTGCTGTGTGCAGGGCTGGCCATGCTGTGCTGACCTAAGAGCTGCCACACTGACAGGGACCGCAGAGCTTGGAACCTCGCTGCCGGGAATAAAGGCAATGGATGCGACATACGGATTGTCCGGGTCGTGTAGGCAGTGAGTGCCTGTCCTCTTGTCCTGCTGGGCTGTGCTTTCTTGGGGACTGGAGAGTGGGGGGAAAACAGGGTGGATTCAGTAGAGAGAATCACTCTTGCCCTCCCAGGCATCCTAGGGCTCAAAATAGAATCACGAAATCATTAAGGTTGTTAAAGACCTCCAAGATCATTGAATCCAACTGTTAACCTAACACTGCCAGGTCCATCTCTAATCCGTTTGCCTGTGTGCCGACATCTACATGTTTTTTTTAACACTTCCACCAGTTTCATTGCCCTTCTTTGGACACAAATCACTCGAACATTACTTGAACAAATACTTGAACATCTAATGGGAAGATAGATACTCTGCAATCATGCTAAAAAGGTACTGCATAAAAGTCTTCTGATTTGGGACCTTTTGTCCTTCTGATTGGTGCTGACTTTAAAGGAGATGAGGTCTCTACTGGAGTGGCCTTGAAGTGGCACAGGAATAGAACCAGGGAAGCTGTTGTGGAAGTTCCCTGCAGTGTTGGTGAAAGGACAGTCTGAAATTGAAGTGTCCTTCAGTGGCAAAAGAGATCAAGGTAGTTTTGAATACAGCCCCTTTCTTAAACCCCTGCCTGTGATCTCTGTGGCTGTGTATTTGTCCAAAAGGGTTTTCGGTTTCCTGTTGTGGAGGGTGTGAGTGGTTAGAAAGCTCTTGTGCTGGCTTTCTGGGCAGCTCTGAACAAACCTCAGTGCTATTGATATCCCTGCCACAAAACTGGGCCTGGCCACGTTTATTCTTGTCCTTCACCCTTGGGAAAGTAAGACAGAAGATGTGATTTATTTAGCATGGTGACGAGCTGTGGGCTGTAACGGGAGCATCCTTTCCAGGGAACTGCTGCTGGACCAGTACTCTTCAGACCCACTGTGTGCTGCTTTCTCTCTCCTAGATGAGGAGATTTAGAACTCTGGTACCTGGAAGAAGTTAAGATGTATTTGTGTCCGTCTACCCTGCTTTCAGCTGGGATAGAGTTAATTTGCTTCCTAGTAGCTGGTACAGTGCTGTGTTTTTGATTTAGGACTAGGGCAATGTTGATGACACACTGATGTTTTAGTTGTTGCTAAGCTTGATTTAGTGTTTACACTAACTCAAGGACTTTTCAGCTTCTCATGCTGCCCTGCCAGCGAGGGGACTGTGGAGCACAAGAAGCTGGAATGGGACATAGCCAGGACAGCTGACCCCAACTGACCAAAGGGATATTCCAGACTATAAGTCATCACACTCAGCATATAAATTCGGGGGAAAGCTGGCCAGGGGCCGCTGCTCAGGGGCTGGCTGGGCATCAGTTGGCAGGTCCTGAGCAATTGCATTGTGTTTCACTTGTTTTGTATGTTCTAATTCTATTATTATTGTTATTACTTCCCTTCCAATTCTGTCCTATTAAACTGTCTTTATCTCAACACACGAATTTTGCCTTTTTTTTTTTTCCCCTAATTTGCTCCCTCATCCTACTGGGAGGAGAGGGAAATTAGTGAATGTCTGTGTGGTGTTTAGTTACCTGCTGAGTTAAACCATGACACCACCCCGTGTTCTGGTTTACTTAACTTCTGTCAGAAGTGCCTAGTTTGCATTTTAACAGCTTCATCAGGGATAACGCTTCTTCCTCTTGAATAGCACTGGTGGCAGGATGTGAGACCTATAGATCAGCTGCCTGTGGAGCTATAGTTTCACCTCACATTGTATTAGTTTCTCTGTCTCATTCATTCTCCCTTCGTTTAAAGTTACTTTTGCTTTGAAGTGCGTTTCCAAGCTGTGGAAAGCTACTGACATTCAGAAACTCTCAACCTCCATCACCAAGAGCACAATTCTTCTGCATTCTCTATCAAATAAAGTGTATTATAATTCATTATTCCATTAATACCTAAGTTTTCAAATGTTTAGGAGTTGTTTTTTAAATACATTAACTATATTAATTGAGAAGACACGTCTGCTAATGCATCAAATCTGGTCCTCCTGCCTCTTGTATTTCTCTGTCTTCCTCACAATCATGCTGTATTAATTTCTTCAGGGACTGACAATGTCTGCCTATAATTGTGGTGGGAGAAGTAAAAAGCCAGCTAAAATTCAGAGCAGGACTAGGCAATCTTGATATGGAATTTGAAAGTGCTGCAAAATTATACATAAAAGAGATCAAGCACCTCTGCTTCTGCCCTTTCCCTTCCCTCTGAGTAGTGAATGACTTGCATTAAAACAGTTTAGCTGAACTACAAAACACAGGTAGATGTAATCAGCAAAAAGACAGAAATAGAGCAAGAGGAATCCAAAATGATTTTATGAAGCAGCGTGGTACCTTTTAACTTAAGGTCTGTGTTCTGAATCATTGTGCAGAAACATAACCCTTAGTCCATGTAAATGGATTTGGATAGTGTTTAAAAGGGAAGTGTGAGATGAAGTTTGGGTTTGCTTTCTATGAGCACACTGTTTTTGGGGTCACCTCTGCTGTCATCTGTCCCCCCTTTCCTGTGATGCTCCCATGGAAATGGGCCCAGACAGTTTCACACTGGGAAGCGATGTAAAGGCAATGAGTGGAGTTTCACAGCATGGAAAATATTTGTTCTCTTCTGCCAGTCTCCTCTTTCCTTTTCCTTAATCTCTGAACATCTCCGTGCATAATCTTATCTATAATTATAGCTGCATTGGAACCGAGAGCGTGGTACCTATTAATCACTTAATTAATATTTATTTGTTCACATAAATTTAATTCTTTTTCACCTCTGTTAAAAAAGAGATTTTTATTATAATTTTAGTTGTAGGGAGGGAAAAGGTCCCTCCCTGAGCCTCCTTTTCTCCAGGCTAAACACCCCCATCTCCCTCAGCTGCTCCTCATCAGACTTGTGCTCCAGACCCTTCACCGGCTCTGTTGCCCTTTTCTGGACACTCTCCAGCTCCTCAGTGACTTTCTTATCATGAGGAAACCAAAACTGAACACAGGATTTGAGGTGTGGCCTCACCAGTGCCAAGTAAAGGGGGACAATCACTGCCTGTCTTCCTAGCTCATGGCTTTATCTAATTCTAATTTTTCATACCATTCAGAAAACTTCCCTGAACAAGGAGCAGGAAGGACTATGGAAATCTGAGCATGTGTTGGCTCTAGTGGTCCAGCCTTCTACAGTCTTATTCCTCATCAAATTAGCAAAGCATGATAACTAGAGGGCAGCATTTTGTGTAAACTAATCAAGACAACCCACTGCCTTGCAGGGTTGTGCAGAGCAGGCTGTAAATCAGGCAGTGCCTCTTAAGATTCACGTGGCTTCCTTTCCTTCTCTGAGTAGATAAAAGGACTATAAAAGAGAGCAGGTATTGCTCATGCCAACTTTACACATACTTGACTATGATGCTTCGTTTAGGAATGTTTCCTTCACCAAAGAGCCAAATAAGAACTGTCATCCTGAAAATGATGACTGATTAAGAAACTGCAACATGGAAATTTTAGGAGAGGGAACAGCATGTGACCCTTATAAAGGGCTGTAGCAACTGTGGAGAACAAACAACTCGATTTGGTTCCTGGCGCTACCTTTAAAAATTCAAATGTGAGGTAAGCTGAGAGGAGATGGTTGTACAGCTGTTTGTGCATCACTGATGGTGTGCTCTGGTTTTGCTCCAACACCTTCAAGGCAAAACTTTGGAAGAGTTTCAGTAAGAAAAGTACATTGTAATTACACGGTGGTTAAAGAGATATAATTTCTTGACAGAAGTGTATCTGGCCAAATTTTAAAGACTTTTTTTCTCTTCTTCCATGTCTATTTCTGTTTAAGACCAGCTTTGCAACACTGGCAGTAAAATTCAGGCTTTTTTACTTCAGAATGTGGAGGAAGATAATGCAGATTTATTGTTTAGGCTGGATGTATTTTATTAACAGCACCATGGGGGAAGCCTGATTCTGATTTATTTGCAGAAATTTCACCATTTGGCAGTGCTGTCTGGCAGACTTCCTCTTGATTTTCAAATGACTGAATATTAGGATTGGTCTGAGCAGAAAGTTTTGTTTGAATGGGAACTTCAACTAGACATTACCTGTGAACTTTCTTAAGGCACACACGTGAATCTTAAGAGTTTAGAGGAAACCAGGAGTTCCTGATCGATTTAATTCACATATCTTTTTGAAAAGTTCGAAATAGAACTTTTCCAAAAGCTTTTGTCTAAATTTAAATGGACTGTTTATAGCAACCAGCCAATAATATACTGAGCAAAATGTGCTGAGCGTGTGAAGCAAACAGGGTTATTAAGCCATGAATAAATCATTGGTTCAAATCAACTTGCACTAACGATAGTGCCCATTTAAAGAAAATGTACCACGTAATTCAAAGTGGTTTAGAATTAATAATAATAATTACATTCTTAATCACCAGGAGGCAATGTTTCTTTCCCCTGTGGCTGAGGAAACCTTAGTAATGCAGGATTTATACTTCTCTAGATATAAGCCTCTAATTTCCCCATGGCAATCATATTGGACACATGCCATTGTATGGGATTATTCCCCTCTGCTGAATGGGGAAAGGCAAAGAAAGATTACAAATTTGGCCCTGTATATTGTTGTAGCAAGAGAATGACTTTTTAATTTCTCTACTATGGGGAATTGCTATGTCCAGATTTGAGTTTTGGTATTTAGAATTGGAACAAAAAGACAAAATTCACTGCAGACCGGAGAAGGTCATTTCCAGCTTGTCAAAACACTTTATTACTGCTGAAAAATGTAAATATAAGCATATAAGGTAAAATTGAACTTTTCAAGGCAGCTCCTTCTGGCAGTTGGCACAGGGCACAGGACCAGATGACCCTCGGGCCTGCTTTGATGTGGCTGTTCTCATGCTGAGAGTGTTCATCAACCCTTTGGTCTCCATGAGGTATTGAGAAAACACTACCTTAGCAGACCTCTGTGGATTAATTCAATGTGGTAAATATTGATGTTATTTGTCTGGCTTTCTGAAAACTTTTTCCTTCTAGTGATCCTCAGCAAGTTTAAGACATTATTTATAGAGAGAGCTGAAAACATAGGGTACTAAACCAAAAGAAAAGCAATCAAAATGTGACCTTTCTAAGAGCTTGTCCAAGACACAGTGTATTGCAACTCCTTGCCTTAGTGCTGTGATTTCTGGGGGAAGCCTGTTATTTATTATATTGGAAATAACTATTTGACTTCATACACTTTAGATATATACAAGTATATTCCCAATCAAGAGGGAGAATTTAAAGTTACTTTATGAGCAAGTACTTTCTGCAGTTCTTACTTTTTATGGTGCTTGATGTTCTTCATCCTCCTAAAACTAGAAAACAGGACAGTTCATGCCATGGGATGGGATGAAATGGAGTTTGAAGAATAGAAAACCACCAGAAACAACTTCTTAACTTATAATGTTGCCTACAACCCCCTGCTAAATATATCCCTCAAAAACACTGTTAAAGTGGTGGTCCTGATGTTGTTGCCACAGGAGCAGTGTGAGTGTTCCTGCTCTCTTCAGTACACCAGGATCAGCCCTGTTGGGAGTGTCCTGAGTGGCAAAAAAAGGGGAAAGAGGGAATTTACCCTTGAGAAGGCAAGTACCAGGTGGGTTAGGTTTCCTACAATATCAGGTTTCTCACTGCAGTGGCTTTTCCTTGTCCTTTGCTGAAAAATAGAAGAAAGCACCAAGGGAGTGGGATAGAAATGAGAAAGAGAGGATTGATAAGGACATGAAGGATTTCTTAATCTGTAGGATGTGGATTTATGTGCCTCATAAAGGGACTCATGTTTGCGAATGGTTTCCTGCTTTTCCTAGTGAGAACTAGTCATCCAGTTCTGTTCTCTCGAAGAGAAGGATAATTTATGCTCTCAGCATGAGTGCTATTCCCAATTTTCCACATCCCTTCAAGTGTCTCCACCATGTTTTGTGAAGATTTTTTTGCCAAGAAAGGTTGGACCAGATGATACTTGGGGTCACCTTCCAGCCTGGTATTCTGCAATTCTGTGATCAAGTGTGTATGTTGGTTCCTGTTATTTTTTTTGCCTTATGTGGTTGTGTGATGTCCTTCATTAAGGCCTCTGTGACTGTATCTCTGGGAAAGGTGGGTAGGTAGGTAGTCATTCTCATAATACTCTGTGCCAGAGTTAAAATCTGTGTAATTATCTAAATGACTGCATACCTTGTAGGCTGCAGAGTTGAAGAAATTCGTGGCTTCTAAGCTGGAATTTATCTAATATCTGGTTTTGTGTTGGATATCATGTGGGTAATTCACATTGTGTCATTCAGGTTTGCAAAATACATCTCCAGAGTATTGGGTTTTGGATGGTTACTAATGAACATTAATCATAATTAAAGGCATGTCATTTTTTGAACTTTTGAATTTGTGTTCTCTCAATGTTTATGTGACTGTTGCACCAGCTGCAAACATTGTTGTAAACACAAGACCACATCCATGGAAAGAAGTCTGTAAATGATCAGGAGACTTTGAAGGATATTGAAGTAGGGCTTTCCTTTCATGGCATTTAAATAGGGTCAGCAGTGCTGTTACCTTCCCAACACATTTTCCCTTTTCTTCATGATACAGGGAAGAGCCAGCTTTGCCTTCCTTTGCAATAGAGCCCTGCACATGGATAACAATCCAAATTATTCCTGATACCATCTTTATATAGCATTTGCACATTGCAGGAGAATGTGTAAGAGAGGGTAAATATTTACAGAAGAAAAAGGTACTCTCATAGGCTAACCAGTGGTGTGTGACATGGACACATCACCCCCAAATGTGTAGCAGACTGCAGTGTGGTGAGGTGAGGCACAAAGCATCTTTCTCATCATGTGCCCAAAGAGGCTGGACCCAGTACTTCCAAGAATCAGGAGGGTTGGGTTTGTTTCCAGAGGGTTTGTTCCCACGCGGTCCCCAGTGTGCTGCCCTGGCTCGGGCTGCGTGTTGTGAGCAGAGCATTTTGATTTCCAGCTCTGCCTGTAGGGAAATGAAGGAGCATGTGTTTTAGGACCTACTGCTTCTCCTTGCAGAGGTCACACTAGTTCAGTGAGATCTGGCTCTGGCTTCCCATGACACAACAATTTGAGGGGAAAAAATAAGTGAATCCTGGTTTAAATGGATAATGTGAAATGCAGATGTGTCACTCTGCCTTGCCCTGCTGTCTACAGGAACAGGCTGAGCTTTGTGTTGCTGCTGACATGGATCTTGCATTGTTCCCTGAAGGTGTCAAAAGTGGAAGGCAAGCTGCACTTTTTGGGTCCCTAGAGGGAGTGTGCCATGCCCCCACCTCCTGACTTCCCCAGCATCCCTCCATCCTTGTCCCCTTCCTCCCTCACAACTGGTTTCCTGGTTTCAGTCTTCCTTCAGCCCAATCCTATATGCAAACAACAGAGAGAAATGGGAGGGGGGTATCATTTTCCTTCTGCTGTCACATCCATCACAGAATGAATTCAAGCGTGGCTTATGAACTTCAGGTGAACTATCCGAAGTTCTAAGCACTGTCCTGCACATTCTGCTCTTGCTCCTGATTTTTGTCTATTCATTGAGTGCAACCTCATGTTGAGGATTTTTTTTGTCTGTGTGTGTGTTGTGAGGAAGAATAAAATAGTGGGTTTGACATCTTCAAAAATTAAGGTTTTAATGCAAAACTTCCTTGGGGAAAAAAACCCAACACAGCACTTCAGTTTTATAAAGAAAGTAAAAGAGCTTGAAGCCCCAGTGAAATATTCTGCTCCCATTTTGTTCATTCAAAAATTTCTTCTTGGTTGATTCACTGTAAATTACATTTTCTGAAGTAATAATGCAAAAATTGTGTTGTAGCAGGAGCCAAACACTCTTGTTCCAAACCAGAGGTTGTTTGTACAACCTGTGTGTTGGTGTGTGCCAGGAAGCGTGGAAAGAGCAGTGACACTCCAGATGCCACACTTAGCCAATCCTCCCATTTTCAGGTTTAATTACAAAGTTTATTTTATGTTTTGGATGGAGTAGCACAGATCCAGATCCAACAAACAGTCTGTCTTCAGTGACCTGATAAATTGTTCTTAATTTTCTGGAATAAGTTAATTTCATTTAGGTAAGGAAAGGCAAAAAAAGCAGGCTTTTCAGGGCACTGCCAAATAGAAGATTAAGTCAGCATCAAATCCATTAGGGAACTGATTTTTCTATGTTGGCTAACACCATTTCAGCCTCTTTGTGTTACTTTTTTTGTTTTCCTTGGGTTGCAATTTAAGTAACCCACCATCTCACTGCTGCATTGCAGCATTACATGGTGGCTGCTTTGCTTAAAACCAGGTTTACTGCCCTCTTAAAAAAATTTTTAAGGAGATTTTGTTAGTTTTGTTTTTTCCTTGGCAACTTTTTCTTCTTCTGCAAATGTACCATTTCTTTGAAAACTCGTTTCTGGAACTATGCAATCCTAGTCAATTTTGTAGGCTACTGCAGAACATGTCTGCAACGTTGAAGTTGCCTCTATGGATTGTGCATGTGTATGTGTCCATTATTATTCAGTGCCAGCTTTGAGTTTCCTTCCTGGAAACCTGTTCCTGGTCTCCTTGGTGCACTTGCTTGTGGTTGTCTTGGAGGTCTTTGTTTTCCTCATTTTAGTTTCGTGTGACAGGGGTTTGGAGCCTCATGGATAGAGGTTCTGGTGTCAGTTGAAGTCTAACCACTGATGGAGACTTTTTTTACCTTTGGAATATTTCTGATGTGTCTGAATTTTCTGAATTCTTTGCTAATTTCCTGGTCTTGGATTTTTCAAGTTCTCCTGAGAAACTTGTATGCTGGCAATTTCCCCTGCCTTTGCCAGTGTCGCTGAAGCAACCAGGATTTATGGGAAAAGTAATGGCTTAGAGAAGACTTCTGCTAATAACTTCTTGCCCACAATGAGTTTTCATCTTTTAACCTGAGACATTGAAGATGAGTTAGTTTCACTTGAAGCAGCAGCAACCTCTCAAGAGTGTTGTGATTTTACCTCTGATTTTCTTGGTCTAGCATCATTTGTACGGAAGATTATTTAAATGTTGAACATCAAAATGAAACCCATTTTTGCATAGGCTGGTTCTGTTTTTCATTGAGTAAGACCTAGTGGGAGATATTGAAGCAGCAGGAGCCTGAAGGGGAAACCAAGGCTGGACCCTCTGGTGCCATGGTGGGGGAACGACTCCATATAGTTGTGTGGGAAGAGAAGTTCAGCATTTCTCGTCTAAACTCCTCCTGCTGGGAGAGGTTGAGGGGAATGCCAGGACCAGTAAACGGGGATGTGCCTCTGCCAGTTTGATGCCACTTCTTTTGGTAGTTCTTGCATATCACAGGTTCCTGAGCCCGCTCTGCACAGAGCTGTTCGGAATGAAGTGTTCAGGGTGGGAGAACTACCCCAGAAGCAGAAGGTGAGCATGTCAGAAATATTTTAATTTCTATTCTGCCTTCCAGTGAATGACATTCTTGTTCTTTCAGATATCAGTGAATGCAAGCAAAGCAGATCTTCTGCTGGTTGAGGCAGTGGCTTGCTCATGCTACGTGGCAATTAACTGGAAAAGTCCTTGCTTGAGACAAGAACGTCTCTCATTTGTCCTTACACTCAGTTTTCCAATACGAGACTAGCTCTGACTAATTAAATGCAGAACTACGCAGTGCAATCACCTCCTGTCCTCTAAAGAAACAGAGAATAAAACCTGTCAGCACTGCACCCTCCCGCTGTGGGATAATCTGAGGCTGGCTGGCTGGTTATGTACTTAATTTGTTTGGTTTGTCAGTGTTTATTTTGAGCCTGGTTGAAGCGAAATCCCCTCAGGAAATCAGCATCCTTCAGCAAAATGTATAGCTTGGCTTGCAAGATACTTTTTCAGCCCTGAGAACTCCCTGTGGTTGCTGTGGTACCTCCACAAAATCAACTTCAGGTGTGACTTGTATAAGACTTGTGCAGTCCTGTTCCCTCCTGGCAATCCCAGCAGTTTTCATGGGTGAGACCAGTGCCTGGGGGTGTAGAGAATTTGGGAGTGCTGATACTTGGCGAGGGGTGTGGCCTTGACCTATCTGGGAAGAAGGAATCTTGAGGTCTGGTCCAGGATGGCATTTCCATCACTGCCGCAGGCCCATCAGCATCCTCCATGTCGAGTACTTGCATATTATAAAGGAGTATTGGAACACCAAGTGAACAACAGTAAAATTCAGTCTGGTAAGATTTATTGGAGGATTTAAGATGATACCAGATTAACATATTCATAGGGTTTTAGGGACTGCTTGGGTATTAAGAGTTACCTTTTAATCTGAAAACTTTGCAAGGGTCTGATGTCTCTTCTGTGCTAATGACTCAGTCTGTCTTTATAAGAGGTTGAATTTCTTTACACGGTGTTTTGAGACTGAGGGATGAAAAGAGGGAAAATGGCCCTTAATTTTAACAAGTTCCCATTTGGTTTAACAGCTGCTGTGAGATCTGCCTTGTCTTTTCAGCTGTATTTGCCACTTTGGCAGTGTGTTTCTGGCTGTCAGAGTCATACAGAGTTTTAATGAAGTGCAACACTTTTCTTTTTCTTTTCCCCACAGCTGTTATTTGTCACTTGATAAAACTCTGCCTTGTGAGAGTTTTATTCCTAAATAAATGATAAAAGGACAGCTAGTATCAGAAGGCAGTGCTGGCATGAGAGTTTCTGCTTTGTTGCTAACATAGGAGAATCCATTGCTCTCCTTTTAAAGGATGTGTTGTGTGGCTGAATTTGGGAAAGACTTTCAGCTCCTGAGGGAACTAAAGTCAGCCTCTTCCCTTGTTCTGCCCTTTGGTGCTGTCCTGTCCTAGTTAGCAGTTAAACTCCACGCCCTGCGCTCCCAGTGCCAAGACACTGATTTCTGGCAATCACTGCGGGTTTGTTTTTCATTGTGGTGCAGTAAATGCTGTTTGTTTCTCTACTGTGCTCCCAAGTGAAGGCTGTGAGACTTGCTGAGTCAGCAGATGTGGACCTGTGCTCCTTGGGGTTCATCTTCCCCCCCTGGAGCTGGGAGATGCGGCAGTCAGAGCCGGGTGACGTGGTAGCCTGTGCACGGCGTGTCCCTGGGGAGGCTCTTGGGTGGTTCAGACTGGAGAGTTTGCTGCAAGATTTGGACTCTTATTCTGTGTAAATCTCATACTTGAAGCTGCAAATCCTGGTTCCTGCTAGCTCTGACGTTACAAATAACCTCCTGATTCCTTAGAGTATATACAGGTCTTGACTGAGTTATTTGAGTGTTAGACACTTCATGGGGTTGTGCAAGGGTGGTCCTGCCAGGCTGGAGGTGACTCCCATGCTCTCAGAGCTGGCTAAATGAATGTACAACCAACACTGATGTGCTCCCATGCCTGACAGGGAAATACACACTGCAGCACACCATGATGCCAGCTCTGCTTGGGAAGCAGAGAGTGTTTGCTGGACTCCACTCGCTAATGTGCAAAGCTCTCATCCATTGCCAGAAATGTGCCAAGGAAATTTTTTGACAGAATCTCTGCAAAGATCTTTGTAGTGCATGCTAAGCTCGCCTTGCATCTCCCTGTCCTCTCTGTGTGCTTCTGGTTACTTGCTTTTGGGGCTCCTTATGAAGGAGAAGGTGGACAACACGCTGAGAGTTTTCACTGCCTAGCTTGATATGTCTGTGTTACACTGCTGCTGAGGACTTGGAACTCTCATCCTTACTAACCCTGCCAAATCAGCCCCATCTCAGGAAAGTATTTTTAATGATATGTGATATTCCAACTACCCTTAAGATTTCACAATGATTTACGACATCAGTGTTTGTGACAAGCATTTCTCATTAGAAGATTCTGTGTTAAGCCCATGCTTTGTTTCATCCTTAACTAACTCTTTTAATTTAAAGTTAGTTCATAAACAAAATTATTGATGACAGATAACAACATGGGATTTCAGCAATTAAATGAAAAATAGCAGGGAATCCTGCTAAGGAGAGGAAATGGAGGGTCACAAATGGCTCTGAAGAGACTCGAAGGCAAGAATTAATGTCTTATGGTTAATGAATGACAGCTCTTTAAAAAATGCTGTTGTTAGATAAAGCAATATAGGAGTGCAGAAGAGGACTTTTTAGAAACTGCATAGAGAGAGAGAGGTTTTTCTTTTAGAAATGTAGGAATCTTGACCATTTCTCTTGACTTTGGAGAGGAAGGCAAATGAAAGTGTGACCTCTAAAACTGATAAAAATTCAAACACTTCAGGAGCAAAAGGCAGTGTGAAAAGCTGTAGCTCTTCCTCTGTTTTTCCCCTGACTGGGGGAATATCTCACACTGTCTGAAGGTGCTGTTCAGTTATTCCTTTGTTTCTGAGCTTCCTCAACCAGCACATGCCTAAATCCCCTTTTTTGTAGCAAGCAGGGTAGAACATAGCTTGTGTTTGAATAAGGGCAGTGTCTGTCTAGAAGTCACAGAGTCATAGATTCACCAAGGCGGGAAAAGACCTCTAAGAGCATCAAGTCCAACAGTGAACCCAGCACTGCTGTGCCCTTGACCAAACCATGTCCACAGGTGCCACATTCACATGTTTTTTGAACACTTCAGGAGATGGTGATTCCACCACTTCTCTAGGCAGCCTGTTCCGAGTGAAGAAATGCTCCTTCTTGTCACTAATTTTTAGGAGGAGATGCTCTTACTGAGGGGGATGGTCAGCCAACCTCCCAGGGTCCCTTCCAATTGCTGGTGGGTTTCATAGTCATACCCTTGGCTATACAAACACTGAAGGGGGGAGCAGAGTCTCCCTTAACAGCCACCAGTTGACTTAAGAGGCTCCCTTAGGGTTAACATTTAAAGGGTTGCATGCAGCCCTCTCCAAGCCTCCCTGGTTCCTGATGGGAGTCAAGTTACATTTTACTACTTTGATGTATGGTGGTGTGGATGTTATGTGGCTTCAGAGACAAGAAATCTCTTTGATTTATTTCTTGCTGAGAAAAGTTCAAAAAGTTCATTAGAGAGAAAAAGGGAAAGGGGGAGAAAAGTTTTAAGGGGACACTGAAAGCACCATCACTTGATGGTGATTATACAACTATAAAAGTAGGCCTGCCCTTATCACTGCAGATGAGAAAGTAGGACTCAGGGGTATTTCAGGATTAGGCAATTGAGCTAAGTACGTCAGAGTTTCTTTGGCTTATGTGGATGGCCTTTTTACAGCATCTTTTATTCTTTCTGTGCTTTTTTTCTTTTTCTTTTTTTTTTTTCCTGAGGGCAAAACATTGTATGAGAGCAGAATCCAGTGATGCTCTTGTATTGGCAACTGTTGATAGCAGAAGTGTCTGCCAGCCTCATCAATTATTATCCACAAGTGTCAGATCTGCCTTTGAATGTGTGTATTGCTGCCTACAAGTCTGACTGCTGACTTCAAGATGTTCCTTCAGTCACTGAGGTGTCACAGTCCCATGGAGACTTATTCACCTTCAAGCCAGATGGATATTATCCACCATTAGACTCCCACTGTGATCAGTGTTAGAGCACACCCCCTTGAACCATTTGTTCACACAGATTCATGTTGGAACATGTTTACTGTGGACTTTAATGCAAAAATGTATTTTCTCTTTTAATAGATCCACATATTGCACTTCAAAGATGATTAAGTTTAATAAGTCATTAGGATAAAACAGAAGCAGATGCCACCCAGCAATACATTTGGGACTCCCTAGTCCAAGTTTCTCATAGGACTGATCCTTTCTGGTTGCTCTTTCTGTACCCAGCCATGACATGAGTCCTGTAAAGCCTGTGGAACATTTGGAGTGAAGCTTTTGATGGTGTTCTGGGAAACACTGTTTTTTGGACTCCTTTCTGGGAAACGAGGGCATGAGAGGGTTTCCCCCCCTGCCCCCTTCCAGTATCATTATTACTCTTACTGAATCAACTTTAACTGTTTGCACTGGACTTTTGCCAATGTAATTGTATCAGAGTCCGTAAAATGTTTGCAGGTGAAAGTAACTCTCCATGGGATTAGTAATCCAATGGGATTAGTAAATAGTTATGAATTAACCAGGAGGTCTAGAACAGATTTTCTTTTACTTTCTATTCTTCTACTTGCATGAACTACTTATCTCACAGTTCACATAGTCTTGACGACGCCATCAAACCTTGGGGGTCTTTCTTTGCTCATCCATAATATAAGGGATATTACTCCTCTTCCTAGCAGGTTATGAAGCTCAACCTCAGGTAGCTCAACCTTTTTCCTTGCCATAGGGCTGGATGCTGGGTTTGGAGAACTGACTATGGACAGGAGTGTAAGTAGCTCCCAGTCATTTCCTGTTCCTCATGGCACCGTTTCCCTTCCAGCCTCATCCCCACTGCATGTGCAAACTGTGGCTGTCCCTGCCTCATTGCCAGTTTCAGCGTGAGGGCACAGAGAAACACACATGGGCTGTATGGAATTCTGTGATCTAAATCTACCCCATGGGGGTTTTTTGTATAACCTGCTTTTGTAACACTGGCCACCAGTTTTTTTTAAAAAATATGTTAAGGCCATCAGAAGAAAAGCCACAATTGCAGCACAGCGCTGTAAGGCATACCAGGACTGTGCTGTAGCCTGCAATGAGACTATCACCTTGGAGATAATTTGGGTCCAAATTATGTTTCTTTTTCCTAACTGTAGTTAGGAAATTCTGCTGTGCAGAAGTAGAATAAATATCTTAACCATGATATTATGTTAGAGCTACTGCTCTAACAGCCAAGCCTGCATTTAAGTAACCTCTAATCAGTTCAGCACTTAACAGGCAGTACATAACAAAAGTTGAGCAGAGAGGAGCTGGTTTGTTACCAAGGCCATTGATGAGAAATCTGGTATATGCTCAGCATGTCTCCATTGACACCAGAGTGTGTTGGCCCCTGCCCATGAGTCATGGTCAGGGAGGTCTTTGCTTGGCCAGTGAATTCCTCACCCCAAGCCCAAATCAAAGAGGGACCAGCTACGATTTAGGGAGGCATCCAGCCATTGACTGATCAGATCCTAGGGTGCACATTTGGTACATGAGACAGGAAGACCCAAGTAGGTTAAGTCTTGAGAATATCCAAGGAAAGAGAGAGTAAGGATGGAGAGAAGCAGGTCTGCTTTCCTCCATTCCCTGCCAGCTATATTTTCAGCCTGTTTACTCAACACATTGTTTATAGCAAGAGGAAAAGGATGCTGTGCTGTTACATTGAGGACAGATTTAAGGCAAATCTAAGCTGTACAAAAAAAGGACTGCTAAGGCACATGAAAGGCAGCTCTGTCAGGGCAGACTGCAGTGTTCATTTGGCTGTGAGCAAGGCAGCTTCCCGCAGTAAGCTGTGCATCCCTCAGCTCTCTGCGTGATAGCTCTCTTCCTTACATCCCTGCATTCCCCTTTCTTTGACACCTGCTTTCAGGGCAGCTTTTCTTCATTAATAAACCTAAGATTTGCCATGTAATACTCTAAGAAAAGTGCAGACTGGTACAACTTCAATTTCGTGCCTTTCTAGACAGCTTGCAGGGGTAGCAGATTGACAAGCCCACTTGCACTGCATTTGTTTCAGACTGGCCCTACCTATGTGAGATCAGACTTTGGTTCAAGGAATGGCATTTGTTTACCCTCTTCAGAACAGATGAGAAAAGAATTTCAGCCAAATAGTCTGTATGGCATGGACTAATCTGTCTTGGCAGTGGAGAACTGAAATTCGTGAAGTTCCTGGGGAGGCAAGATCAGCTGGGCAGGGAAACAGCCCCCAGACAAACCCAGAGTGGGGAAAGCAGATAACCTTCCTCTGGCATGTGAACCCATCTCTGCCTCCCTGAGCTGAGGACAGTCCTCACCTCACAGAGCTCCTTCAGTCCATCCTAAGGCTTAATCAACAGACTTGCCACAGTCTACAAAGGTGTTGCCTCTAACAGACTTGAACAAGATTTGGTCCAGAATGAATTAAAGGCTAAATGTTCTTCACTGATAGAAACATTTTTGTCTGGTAACTTTTTTTTTTAGTAGGTTCATCATTTCCATATACAATTAAAAAAAGTTACAAGGGAAAAAAAACCACCTCTATTCCCACCAACTAAGCAGAAAAAGCTGGGACTACAGAGACTGATCCCTAGGATGGCAAGGCTGGGATGTCAAGCTGTTAATTGTGGCGGGGTAACATCTGCTCCTTTGCAGTGGATGTCCGTGGGTGTAGTGACTGGTGCTGTCACCAAGGTTTAGTCAACAAACCATGCTGTTGAGGCACAGGGAGGAGCAGGAGCAGCTCCTGGGCTCAGCTGTGGTGGTTCAGCAGGGCTCTCCAGGGCAGTCAGACAAGATTTTTATCAATAAAATCAGCTGTGTGTTCGCATCTGACTGTATGCTCTGCCTGACAGCTGCCTAGGAATCGGTTGCTTGCACACAGCTCCTTTCCAGGCCAGGAACACACTTTGACCAGCACCAATTGCAAAAGAGCATTATGAAGTCTGTTAAGCCTGAGTTCACAGATTTTTTGCTAGAATAGTAACAGATGGCAAATGGTGGCAGTGCAGCTGCTGGGACCAGGAGAGAATGGATGTTGGTTTGTCATTTCAATGGATGCTGGCAATAATAATAATATTTGTGTTTATACAGGGCCTTTCCTCTTTCAGAGCACTTTACAAACCAGGTGAGAAATAATGGGCTTGGAGTTAACGTGGGCTAGTAGAGCTTGCCTCTGTGCCCATGTGACCAGTATGGGAGAGTAAACATAGGGGCATCAGCCTGGATGTGAATTAGGCAACTTCTTAAAATCACATAGTGCCACTCAGCAGGGATTTCAGGCAGAAAAGGAAACAGCTGGAATTCAGAGGGTGACACTGGTATCCGAGGTGTCAAGAGCGAGTTTAGGTACCTGGACTCACTCTCCTTTGGCTGCATGGGGTTTTGTTTAGACTCTTCCCAAAGACCACTGTCTCCCAAGAGAAGCTGCTTTAGGGGGTGAGTGTCCATCAGCCACGGTGTCCTTGCAGAGTCACACACTGCAGCCAGTGCCATGTGGGCTCAGCTGGTGCTGACAGAGATGCTGAGGCTTCCTCTTGCTCGGTGCAAATTGGAGGGGGGTCCCAAGGGCCTCCTGCCTCCAACACTTGCTCTCCATCAGCCTTGCTGTGATGTGCTGTGAAGGCAGCAGGTGTTACCAGGCCCATCTTTAGTCCAAGAACTTGGAAGTCATACAGGGAAGAACCAAGATTTTAAGTGGATTGTCTGTCTATCTCACAGCTTTACTGCAGGCGATGAGTTCGGTGGATAAAACAGTGAAATGTCAGGAGTTTGGAGCACATAACCAGAAGGGGCACTTTTTAGCACTTTTTTGCTATTTATTAAGAGCTGGATCAAGACCCACCACTTATCCCTCCTCCATTACTAGCAGATTCAATGGCCATAATTGCATCCAGGAAAAACATCACACTAACAAGAGCTAAGTTTAGAAATCCAGAAGAATTGCAGCATTGTGGTTTTCCCTCATGAAAAGGGTCAGAATTTCCAAGAAAACACAGGAAGAAGTCATTAAAAGGCACTTAAATGAACAGAAAACGATACTTTTAGAAATTTTCAAATTGTTGGAGGTAGGTAAAATGTCAACTTTACATTGTTCCCCCTTTCTTTATACTGTATTCAGATCATCTTTTCAGGAAGGTTTGCTTAAGCTGAGCAGGACATGTTAGGATTAATGGGTAATAAGAGGGAAGCTTGCCAAACAGTGTTTCTCTGGGATGGTCTAAGAATTTCCTTTTGTTTATAAAATATTTGGAACTCTGAAAATGGAGAAGTCGCTCTGCACTGGTACAAAAGAGGGCTGACCACTTTTTAAGGGTTCAGAAGAAGATGTAATTAAAATACTTTTTATTCATTTAAGAGTGAATGTCCAGCTGCCGTCTGCGTCACAGCAAGAGAAAAATCCTCCCCTTTACATTGTTTTCACTGTAATGGTAAGTGATATAAGAAAAGATATGAAATCATGTGAACAGGGCTGGTCTCTTATTTTCCAGCCCATTTCCACAGGCCTCTGAGCTCTGCTAGGACTGTGAATCTCATTGGCCTTAGCCAAAGGAAAGCTATGAATCTCTGGGGTGTGAGCACTGCCAACTTGTGCCCTTCGCTGCATTCAATCAGAGCAGCTGAAGGCGTGGCTCAAATATGATTTTGGCAGCAATACAATTAAAAGGTCATGACCTAAAAGGAAGTCTAAAATCCAGTAATGCAGTCCTTCACCTGGCAATGTAAGCAATTCTTTAGCCATCAGCCAGAAGAATATATGGTGCATAACAAAATAAGTGTAATTGAAGCGCTGGGGTGCTGGTCCTTTCTCCTCTGGTAAATACTGGGAGGTTTTTCTCCTCCTCCTGGAAACAAGTCTCTCTCACAGGTCCAGAGGGAAAGGCAGCTTTCACAACTGTAGTGTTGTACTGATGAGAAGGCTCATGTAGCTGATGGTCATGGTTCCAAAACGATGCCAAAGTGCCTGATCAAAGAAGGCAGAGGAGGAGGAGGAGAGTTCCTTCTGCAGACTGCACTGCCTTGGCCTTGCTCCTGTGCATCTGCAGGGCTGGCACAAGGCAGGGGGCAGCCCTGAGTGCCCCCAGTTTTCCCATGGAGAATGATGCCAACAAACGAGGTAATGGTAGCCCAGAGCATGCTGCTGTTCTTTGGCTTCACGGTTGTGCTGAGACATCTCAAAGAACTATTTTCAGGAAAAAGTTAAATTATTCTGGAGTTTTACGCATTTTTTAGGACCTTCATGATGTCCTTAAATTGGATATTTCTGTGTTCTCTAACCTAAGATACTATGGGTTGGCAATACTGCCTGTCCTTTGTGTTGTTACCCTCTGTATCATTTTATGCAGCACAGTCAGGATTTGAGAGCAGCTGGCAGCCCAACTGCACTGTCTGTTTAACTGCAGGAAACCACACTTTATCCCCCTCTGAATCCTAATGGAGTAATGATAACAGATAATTAATTGAATGCCTTTTCCTTTCTTTTGTTTATTCCTCTCTTTGAACAGACTCCCTAAATACACAAATAAAATCCTCAATTAAAATTTATGAATTAATGAATTGAACAACAAATCCTTTTTTTTTTTTTTTTTTTTCCCCCCTGTTGCCCGGATCTCAGGGAGACTTTCTCTGATTTTCAGTTGTGCTCACCTGTCAAACATTTTCAGTTGTCAAAATGAGTAAGTACACACTGGGTTGTCATGTGGGCATGTCAGATGTATTAGTGCTTATCAGAATGGTGGAAAGAGATGGCAATTAACAGTCTGGGATTCCTGCTGTGCCATTGTGTGCGGTGTTCACAGTGCCCTGGAATCTGGGAGCTTGCATGGAGCAGTGCCATAGGTCATAGTCCCCAACGGAAGGATGGTTCTTAATGTGCTTTGGTGGGGTAAATGTTGTCTACCCCAGAAATGACCCCTCAGAGTTGGTGATAAAAGAAATGCTTGCCAGAGCGAGGGCTGCAGGGTCAGCATCCCCCAACACCACGGCATTGTTGCCCGTTTAAATTGCAGCAGTACCTGATCAATATGATTGCACGTGTCAATGATATCTTTATGTTATAAAAGGAAGAAAATTGTTTGCAAAGTGTTTTCTGTGAACTGCCGCTTAGTTTGCAGAACACACTTCAGATCTGTAGGCTGGAGGTTAGTGACACACAGGCAGTCACACAGCAAAGTGACAGGTGAAAACAAACAGGAAGAGGAGGCTATCAGGTAATAAAGAGTCTTGTTGCATGCTGAATAAAGCTCTTTATAACTTTTATCTTTTTGCTTGGGGCAAACAGTACATTTTGTTTCTGCTTTGCAGTGAGCATAAGCTTTGGAAGGTTAAACAAGGAGTATTAGATTATGGTAAGTGGTCATCAGGGGCTTGCTTTACAGTCATTGTCTGTTAAATTGTTTACTGAACCTCATTATATATATCTCTGTGAGGTTGACGTGTGTCTTACTTCAGTTTATCTGAGAGACATGCGTCTTTTACTTTTTCATAAAACCTGAATGAACAAACATAAAGTTTAAGGTTCTATTTATTATAAGCTGTGGCTTATAATACAATTATGATAGTAAAAAGTCACTGCAAACGTGCCAGTCACACCAATAAACTTTTAGCATTATGCCATTGTGTATCTTAGCACCTTTTCCTCAGTGTAGGTTTTTAGCCCTGCTTTTCTACAGCTGTCAGTTATTCTAGGAGCAGCTGGACAGATGCCAGGGCCTGATCTCACTGCCGGGAAGAGGTTGGAATAGCAAGGTGACTGGTCATGCATTGAGTCCCATGGCACTCATGTCCATTGTGCTCACGGGTCAGCTTCTCACTTGCTGCCTTTGAGGCTGTTGTATGTGGTTTTGTTTGCCTCAGAATGCTGGGCACTGTCTGTTTGGACTCAAATCCCTGCACAGTGTGTGGGAAGAAGGGGCAGACTGGACAACAGGCTCAGTTGGAGCTGAACTGTGCCAGGCGAGCAGAAGTTGATCCACACAACTGTATCTCTGCTTTGGTGCAAACACTGTCATTCAGGACAGTTCAGCTTCAGCACTGGGTTTGCAAAGTGACAGTACTGACTTCAGGTTGCTTTGAGCATCTCTGTCTTGTTCACCTGAAGGAAGCAGTTCTGTAGTTGTGTAATACTTCAGCAAGGAATGTGAATGTGAGAGAGCTTTATATGGATAACAGAGAAACAAGAGGTTTGGGTGCTTGCTTTGGACATCTTGAGATGTAGAAAAAGAGACAATTTTCATAAAAATACTTTACCTTCTTCCTCCTCCTTCCTTGCCTTTCAACCTCTCTTATAGGTTCAGGATACCTAAACCACAGCCTGTAAAGGACAGCCCACAGCTGCTGTGTGGGAACAGTAGGGAGAGGCTGGATCTCTGTGACTGGAGTTTGAGCACCAAGGGATTTCCAACAGCCTCTTGAGGCAGGCAGGGCCAGTGACCCTGGTGTTTCTACAGCAGTGCTCAGTTAATCTCTGTAAAACAGCACCACAGAATGAAAGTCAGGTGCTGTTGGGGCAGCCTGCCAGTGAAGAGCTTTACGTATGTGGTTTATTGATTTGCAGAATTCATTGAGGTATTTCCACATTTCTTAGAACCAGGGCTTGACAATAAGTCCTCAGATAAACTGTGTCGTTGGATATCCCAGGCAAAATGAGAGGCAGGGCCAGGGAACTGCTGGAGTGCAGGAGCAGGCTTGGAGTGGACAGAAATAGATTTATGGGAGGGAGAGGGGGAGCTTGAAGACAGGAGAACTAGGGTAGAAGATGTTCTGGGATAAATTCCCATTTGTATTATTTGCACATGTCTATAATCTGCTCAGCAGCTGGGCTTCAGGTTGTTTTTGGGTGGGTTTTTTTTTCCTAACAATTGTGGATTACACTGTAAACAGTGTATCTTACCTCTGTAATCTAAGCTTTGAGCTAGACTTCTGTAATATAAAAGGATTTATAGTTTCTCTGAAAATGTAGCCAAGTCTGTATTACCAGTATCCATGTGTTAGAGTTGCTTTTCTCCACCATTCCTGCCTCTTCATGTATTACTCCATGACTGGGAGATGGAGCACAGTGGCACACAAACCAATTTATACCAAGTAGAAGTTAAAAAAGGAATGGAAAATGTGAAAGCTAATAAGGAAATACAGTCACATGCCAATAAAGATAAAAAGATACATCTGAAAATAGTGTCACAGAAGCAGATAAATTTAAATTGGAGATAAAGTCCTGATGGTATTATTTATGGGCAACTCCTTTGTTTTATCATGGAAAAATGTAAAAAACCCAGTAATTAAGATCCTTGGCAGGACATTGGTCTTTACCTTCCCTAAAAGACACACATTAGATGGCTTAATATTCTGCAGTGTCCTTGGCAATGAGGGTCTGATCTCATCCTCCAGAGAGAAAGACATGAGCTGTTGGCCACAGGGCTCAGCACATAGTGGTCTCAGCAAACCAGGGATTGCGAGGCTGAAGCAATATTTAACCCAAGTTACTCCTATTTTAATAATTAGCCAATAGCACAGAGCATTGGCCTGGGAACCTGTGCATGGTGACCAGCGGTGCCACCTTGGCCTGACTGGGCTGATCCCCAAGCAGGAGAGACACCCTGCCTGTGCCATAGGTGTGCCAGCTGACAGGGGAGCTGAGGCTGCAACGTGAAAGCAAAGAGCAGAGAAGGGCAAGTTTGCTCCCCAAGTGGAGGAGATTTTTTTTTCTTGATAAAACCGTCTGTTTTCTCCCTGCTGGAGAAACATGCAATGAAGTCATGTCAAAATAATACACATGATACTGTGCTCTTGGATTGAATCCAAACTGTGAAGACCGTCCTGTGAACATTATTTGTATAGATTTTTTTTTCCCTTATATTTTTTATATTCATGCAACTATTCAAGTTAGTGAAGAAAGACCAGCGGAGACTGCTTATTTCTCCCAGCAGCTGGCAGTGATGTGAGACTAATAATTTTCCCTATGATTTTACTAAGCTTTGGATTAAATCCATGGATATTCTGTCTTAACAAGGAAATACTCAGCTTTGTTCTGTTTTGCCTGATTCAGAACTGGCTGCTGAATGTAACTCTTTCATCCCCAGCAAAGGCAGAGATTGCTCTCCAGCTGCGTGTGTATATAAATGTGCATCCAAGTGGAGTCGTGGTCCCATCAGTGGAGTCTGTCTCCAAGCATCCTCTGGAAGTCTCCTAAATTGGGTTGCTGATACCTCTCTGTTTTTCTGTCTTGAAAATTGTTTTGGAAAAGCTTTCCAAAAGGAAATTCTGGTGCCGGGGACGCATTTCAAGTGCGTATTTTTGATAGAATGAATAAAACCTTTGGTTCAGAAAAACGTTCCATCTCTCTGGTGCCTGAACCATCACTAAGCCTGACCACAGGTTAAAACCAGTGGTTCTGCCCTTGAGAGTAGCATAAATAGAGTTATTTATATGGGGACCAGGTTCAGTGACCGCATTTTAAAGAGCTCTCAGTAAGTTATTAAATCAGCAAGAAAGCAGCGCTCAGCAGCCAAGCAGGCCCAGCAGCCGCAGAAGTTGTGTGCTGTGGTAAACCCCTGCGTGTAAAATTTCTCTCTAAAAAGATTTCAGCACTTCACATGACCTCCACTAATACTTATTTTTAAGTGACACCGTGTCAGCTGCCTCAGCTCCACACTGCCAGGGGCTGTTCTCAAGTCTGGGCTGTTTTCCGGTCGGCACGAAGTGGCCTGATATGAACTGTTGACTTGTCCTGATGGTTTTTGTTGGCACAAACATAGCAATGAGCCAACTGCAATGGCAATGCAGCCATGCTTTCCGACAGCCCTTGGGTGTATTTTCCAAGTGCTAAAGTCAGTGACCTGGCTGAACTGAGATTTGAAAGTCCTTTCATGGATACTACAGAAAAACACCTCTTTTTAGTGATTTTTTTAAAAAAATATATGTCCTCTAGTAGACAGCAGGATAGGAGGGTTTGAAGAGGAGGTGCAGCTCTGAACAGTTGGCTGGGATGTTGCCTGTATCCCATAAGGGCAGAGGTGTTAACACCTTAAATGTGTTACACATAGCCTTTACTGTATATATATGCACTGTCTCTCTATATATTTATATAGATCTACTATGTAGTAATGTTTTCCTTTACGCCACTCCAGATTCACCTGAAAGTAGCACAGTTAGGAAAACCACTCTATGTGGTTAGGAAACATGCAGGTTAATCGTGCCTAGTTACTCTCCATTGCTGTCACTAGTAGAGCAGAGTCTTATTTTCTGGGGTTTCAAATTCCAAATGGAGTCTGGAGTGAAGCCCATGAGAAGAGTTAGGCCTAAAGAGGAGTTCTGAGTTGCAAGTTGTCTGTCTGGACGTACATTAACCTCTCGTGGTCTCTCTTTCTTTTCTGTAGGCAACATCTTTGTCGTCAGTTTGTCCGTCGCAGACCTTGTGGTTGCAGTTTATCCATACCCTCTGATCCTGAGCGCCATCTTCCATAATGGATGGACCATGGGAAATGTCCACTGCCAGATAAGCGGGTTCCTGATGGGCTTAAGTGTCATCGGGTCCATTTTCAACATCACGGCGATCGCAATCAACCGCTATTGCTACATCTGCCACAGCCTTCGGTACGACAAGCTCTTCAACCTGAAGAACACCTGCTGCTATCTCTGCCTGACCTGGATACTCACGGTGGTGGCCATTGTGCCGAACTTCTTTGTTGGTTCCTTGCAGTATGACCCCCGGATTTACTCCTGCACCTTTGCCCAGACGGTGAGCACGTCCTACACCATCACAGTGGTGGTGGTTCACTTCATCGTCCCGCTGTCCGTCGTGACGTTTTGCTACCTACGGATCTGGATTTTAGTGATTCAAGTCAAACACCGGGTGAGACAAGACTGCAAGCAGAAGCTCAGAGCAGCTGACATCCGGAACTTCTTGACTATGTTTGTGGTTTTTGTCCTTTTTGCTGTGTGCTGGGGACCATTAAACTTTATTGGCCTTGCTGTTTCGATTAATCCTTCAAAAGTGCAGCCACACATTCCAGAATGGCTTTTTGTCCTGAGCTATTTTATGGCCTATTTTAACAGCTGCCTCAATGCTGTGATCTATGGGCTTCTTAACCAGAATTTTAGGAAGGAGTACAAAAGGATATTGCTGACACTGTGGACTCCCAGGTTGCTGTTCATCGACGTGTCCAAGGGCGGGACAGAAGGGATGAAAAGCAAGCATTCTCCAGCCATAACAACCAACAACAACCACGCTGAAATACACTTATGAGCCAGGACATGCTATTTATTCTGGATTACAATTGTATATATAATATATAAGAGCCTTTCTAGCTGTGTGCATTGCGCAGCTGGTGTTGCCTGGCCCCTCATGCAAGGAAGGAGTCTGCTACCTTTCATGCTTAGCTTACTGCTGCAGCATCAAGGCTTCAAGTGAGGAATGTCAGAATGGAAAGGACTGATCTTGACTTTTTTTTTCATGTGCCATCTTTCACTGTGTGCCTCATTAATTGGTTTGGTTGCTTTTGCCACAAGCATGCCAATACCCCAAAAGGGAAGCGTTCAGAGTGCATGGAGAAATGCAGTTATGCTTGAAATGCAACCTTCAAGAGACAGCAAAATTGCCATTTATTAAACATAAACTTTTCTCCCCTTCCTCTGAATTCTATTTTTCTAGCATTAACTTAACCCAGACTATATCAAATGAAGTTTAAGCTGCATGGCTTTTTACCTTTTAGGTTAGGTAAAGGCTGTATTAGCCAGCAGGAGTACATATGGGCCTGGTGACTTCCACTGTGTGTCCGTTCATTTCCCTTTTTCTTTCCTCTTAAGGTTTAGAAGTGAGCCTGGACTAGATGTGAGGCAGGCAGAATCCAGACCAGTGAGTGTCTGATGCACTCATTTTAATTGAATATCAACAGATATTAAGTACCCTTGCACTCTCCTTCCCAGGCCATGAGTAAGAATATAACATATGACATAATCTAATTGCAGGAAGATACTTGGAGCCTGATTCTAATTTAGGCAGTATCCTGTCATGGCCAGCATTTATTCTAAATGTCTTTTACAAGTCACTGCTACATGAAAATCATGGAAAAAAAAAAAAAGAACACAGCAGAGTCCCATCTGTGTAATGCAGATGCTGGCTTTTAGGTTCCAGTACCATTTACAATTGGAGAAAAAGGGAGAAGGGGAAGGCAACGTTCCAAAAATCCCTCCTATTGCCATCACAGAACATGAATTTTGCTGTGGGGAGAAAAAGTGGAGGGTTTTTTTTTCATTTTAATCACGTATAAAACTGTAATTAACTCGTGGAGCTGGGAGACAACGGCTACTTAAGCATAATTATGCATCAGTTCTGTTAAAGCCTGAACTGTGCTATCTGTGTGATTGGAAACAATGTCCTGAAGTGCTGGGGAGTCCAGTGTCACAAACAAGCACATGGGCAAAGATAAGGCTGTTTCCGTAATGGAGTGTGTGTGATGGCAGCTCTCTGTAAATATGATGACTTCTTTGTTTTCTTAGCCTCATTGTGAATTCATCTCTTTATGCTTTTAAATATGTGGATCCTGCTTTGAAACTGTCCCATAAAATCAACAGGTAAAACTCTCCCTGGTGGAACTCTACCTTCAGGCTTGCACACCTGACTTGGTGCAGGTGCCCCAAGTGGCACAGTGGGGAGAGGAGCAGGTCTGAGCCCCTGGCGAGGACAGAAGGCAGCCCTGCCTGGGTTGAAGACAGTAGTCTTTTCTCTTTGGTTCTGGTCAAAGCAGGACTAGTTCCCAGGGCTGAACCACGAAACACTGAGACCAGACTTTGCAGTAGCATGTAGGCACCTGGAGCTGGAGGTACGTAGGATTTCCCAAACCCCTGGCTGGGCTGTTTGTCTAATCACAGTGAAGACAGCAAGCCATTTGTGCACTCCTTGCTTAAAGCAACTTGCTGCTGAATGTTTGTTCTGCTGATTTGTTGGGGGAAGAGGAGTTGAGAGAAGTTAAGCCCCTTCATTAAGTGGGCCAAAAAACTCTTTGGGAGTTCTGCAGTGTGTACCTGCTGCCGCGTGGGGAAAGGTCTCTGCAGCACCAGGGGGGTCCCTGCATTTGTAGAGTGCCCTGGCACTTTATGAAGTTTCAAACATGAACATCTCAGCCACTTCAGATGATTGTTGTTTTAAAATGCACTGCAGCCAGCCTCCCATAATAGGAATCAAACAGAGTTCTGTTTTGGCCTCTTAATATGCCTTAGCATGGCCAAATAAAGGTATTTTGACCCTCAGAAAAAACGTGGTCTGTTTGCCTTCCAGAAAAGCCACCCTGGATGAATTCACACCATTCCATGCAAGCAAAATCATTTTGAGTTAAACTTGGATAAGAAAAGCACTGAGGAATCCATAACTGCAGGGAGTGTTTGTCCCGTTGCGCCAGGGAGATGTCCTGTGTTCCATGACTAGTCTTCAAAGTCATTTGCAATTAGCCACAACAGTGTTAGTTAGACTCACATTAGCAAATGATTTGAGGCATCTAGTGCCAAGCAGAATGTACTCCTTTAAGACAATCATGAAGAATCTTGTGCAGGTTTGCCAAATATCTCAGATACCCTAAAACTGGGGTTTCATCTTTACGGATCCTTGTCTTTTTAACTGAATGTTCAGCGAAGGCAAAGTGGTTTGTTTTGTTGTTGGTTTTTTTTTTCTTTAAGCTTGTATTTGCACTATTTCTTATTCAGGCTCCAAAGTAACAGCCAGCGAGTATTTGAACCAAACCAAGTCCAACGAGGTCCCGAACAGGCAAGCTGTGAGAGTCCCTGCTACACCTGGTAGGAAGGGGAGCAGCAGGAGGGTGGTAGGTCATCTCTCCAGGACTCACAGAGAGTCACTGAACCAAACTATGCAAAATGATAGTGGAATCTGCTCGTCTTCTGCTGTCGGGTCTGAGCCCAACTCCTGCCCGGCTCTCCACGGGGCACAGGCTCAGTCCCTGCTGTGCTGGGGTGGGTCTGAGCAGCTCCCTGAACGTGCAGGCCCTGCTACTGCCGCAGGGTGGGGATGTGGGTGGGCACCGTCCACCTGACAGCACGAAGAGCCCTGGCACGACCTGTTCAGAAGGGCTCTGGGTGGCCCAGTGAAGGTGCCCAGAGCTGGGCTGATGCAGCCTCCGTGGTTGGAGTCCTGAGCTCAGTCCTGCTGGAGCTGAGGTTTGCAATATGAACCATGAAAAGCAGGGAACATGGCATCGAACACTGTGCCATTTGCTAGCACTTTGATAGAGGCAGCACTTAGGATAGGATAGAGTTTTATATTGAATTATTTAAAAAGTACCCAAGCAGCTCCTTATTTTTATGTTAAGAAATGGTTAACAGGGTACAGAGAATTTATTTTTGTTAACAGTTGTTTACAGAAAAAGGGAAGTGTGTTGTAACTGGGAATCCTGGGCAGTGTTACAGTTTACCTGTGGGAATCTAGCTTTAATCCAAATTTGAGATTTCAAGGAGATCCCACCACTTAAATCATGCTCTGACAATTCCACCTGTTGCATACCTGGCCTTAAGTCTCTCTGAGATCTCACATAGAGTGATTTCAAGTCACTTGCTCTGGATTTGACCTAGTGGTGTTGAATATCTATTCTAGCCCCAAACTCTATAATTGTTGTAATGTAAACTTGTGGACAGGCGGTATTGCTGTGAAAGAAGATGATTCTCTTGCCATGAAGAAATATTTTTGGATATTGCAAATGAATGTTGTTTAATCTATTTAAGAAGATTGTAACCAATATATTTATATATAAATGTGTATTGCATATGCTGTTTCCATTTTATTGTTTAATTAAGAATCCTTCAGCATACTTTCCTATTGCTATTTTTGTTCATAAAGTAGATTCATTCCCTTTACTTGTTAAAACTGTAATAAATCTGCCATTGGACTGCTTATTGATATTTCTTTTCCACTTGCAGTTATTTTTTAATAAATATTTGGAACAACAGCTTGAGTTTTGTTGACTCCCAGAAAGCAGATTGAATTGACAAATGAGTTCAGATATAACTCAGGTGTCCAGCTTAGACCTGGAAGTGAATGACCCAGAACACCTGAGACACGTCCTCGGATTTGTGTGTTTTCTTCCACCTGCTGTGAGCCAGCTGCCTGCTGCACTCTGGCCTTCCTCATCAGGGAAGAAACTTTGTGCTGCTGTTGGTCTCCTCACTGTGTGTCCCTCCAAGGCCCTTTGTCTTTCTTGTGCCTGTGTCTATCCACCGGGTGCTATGGAAGCAGAGTTTGTCACATTCATTTCCTTGCCCTTTCCTGGGAAGGAAAGCACAGCCAAGCTGTGAACAGGAGGGTGTGGGAGCTGGGGTGGGCACAACTTGGGGCACAAGGTGGCAGTGGGTTGTAGGGAAGGGCTGGAGACAGAGTCACCCTGGGCTGGAGGCACAGTGAGGGCTGACACTTTCTCCATTGAGGAGCTCTGTGAGCATGAGGATTGCTGTATCCAAGATGTTCTATCTGTGTTCTTTCCCCACCTCTGTTTTTGGGCAGATTTTACTGTATTCATGCAGTTCTTCAGCAAATAGGGTCTGCCCATAGGCTGCACCAATTATATTTCCATGCTGACTTGACTGGAGCTGGGTTTTGAGGAGTCTCAGTGCTGCTTCTGAAGCGAGGCAGATGGGAGTAAGGAGTCATCCAGTTGTAACTGCAGCCTGAGCTCCTTTCCTAAGCAGATGTCACATGTAACTGTGGTGTTAAGGTAGTAAAGGCTGAGATTATCCATTAAAGAGTTGCTGAAAAACCATGGAGCAGACGTATTGAATGAACAGGCCGTGTTCATTCAGTGACATCCCAGAGCAGCACTGCTACTTTTTTTGCTAATCTTTTCCAACAGACTTCACTTGCTGTTTCCACAGTAAAGCCTGCAATGCTCAGTGATGGGACACACTGAAAGCAGTGTTTATTGTAGTTGCAGATGCCAAAATGTCTGTCTGAGCAGCGCTGCTAGAAAACCCTTGCACAGACTCGTACCTGCTGTTTGTACCGTGTGGAACCAAATGAATCGAACTGTCGGAAGTGAGGCAATGTTATTTATTTATTTATTTACTTGCCACAAAGTAATAGTAACTGGGAGTTAAGATAGAGCTTAAAAGGCAAGAGGTGTGATAATTCAATACTAGGATAAAATCTCACTCATGGTGACTATTTGGAAGTCAATATTTGTCCTAATGTATTTACTTCCAAGCTTATAATTTATAACACGAAGCCACTCAATAAAGAGCTACTGCATATGTATGTAGAATTTTATTGGAAAAATGTAAATTACTGGACCTAATGCAGTATTTCTTAGCATAAAAACCCTGTAATAAGAAATGCAGAATGGGTTCTTGCTGGAACTCTCTGATGGGATATGCAAATTTTTTTTTTGCTGGTGATAAGAGCCATAAAATTTGTATCTCTCATGAACTACAGTTGTGAATGGAAGCTCCAAAATATTAACTGAATTTTCACTTTGTATTGCTTGTTTATAATATCCATTATTCATGTACTGTAAGTAGTGCACTGTACAGCAGAGATAGAATTTAGAGTACATGGTCAGTTTCCAGAGCAACCAAGGTGAGTCCAAACCATTAACTGAAATATGTTTCTATGTTTTCTTCCAAGCATGGTCTCCTGATAAGGTTTTTAGCTCAAATGATTGCTTCTAAGAGGTCAGGGAAACTTTAATGTCTTTTAGATTAGTTGCAGTGTCTCTGCAGTCACAGCTTGCTTAGATTACCTTTTAAATAGACTTGAGTCATCAAACCATTTTATAAGTCTGTCCAGTTGGAGCACATAATTTATTTTGTATGTAGAATATTTTATCACAGCACATTTAATAAACTGTTATGTCTTTCCTTCTGCATTATACTCCTGTGCACAAAATTTTTGAATTTCCCTGTAAAAAAGATGCAAAATTTTTTCCTCAACTGTAAGCAGGTTGCTTTGCCTGGAGGTAGGTTTCCACTGGTTTTGGTAACTGTGTAGGATAGAAGCACTAATGTGGTATCAAAATACAACCTTCTCCTGGGTGAAAAGTGAAAGCTCTTTCGCAATCAAAAAAAAAAAAAAAAGCATGGAAAAAAGTCCAAAATAATTTGCAGGAAGTAATTGAAATAGACATTTCTGGTTGAAGTAAGAGAGGAATATTTGGAGGGATTGTACATACTCAAACTGGGACCTGGCCAGGACAATGAAGTTAACGAACCCCTTAATATAAAAAATGGGATTTTTACGACACAGGGACACACAGCTGGCACGGAGCCGGGTGTCTGGCTGTGGGATCCCCTGTGACATGAGCAGAGAAACAGGAAATACAGTAAGGAAAACTAAAGAAACCCAGAGAAAACCAGAGCATACTTCTGAAAATATTGGATGTGCACATGCACTGGTAGTTAACATAAAAGTTTAGCAAGATTTTCCTTTTTTGGTCTTTTTTCTCTTTCCATCTCCAGCTGCGATTTAGTTGTGAATAAAATGAAGTGATAACTGTCAAATGCTCCCAAAGGACTATTTTGGTTTGGTTTGGTGGTGGCTTTGGAGAGCCTTGAGCTGTAGGGATGGCAGCATGGCCATAGCTGGGCTGGGCAGGCCTGGGATGGGGCTGATGGGCTGATGAGCTACCCCTGTGCAGGGGGTGTCACACCCACCTCCATGGGCTTAAATCCCCCTGGGGAGAGGATGTGTTTTCCTCTGCAATATATGGCTGGAAAAGAATGAAGTTGCTGTGGCTGCCAGAGGGGCCCTGGGGGCACTACAGGGCTCCAGCACCCGGTGGAACTGGGACCACGTGCGATTGCAACGGGGACTGGTGAGACTAAACCTTGAGAGATGCTGAGGTAGGAGGGGCCTGTTCTGCTCCAGGAGTGAGGGTGCTGAGGGATGAGGCTTGCTTCCTTGGAACAGTGCTTTTTTTGTGGGAAAGTCAAAAGATGTTCTGGAAAGCAGACGTCTCCTGTGAAAAAACAGAGCTGCTCTATCCTGGAAGCTTTTTTCCCTGCCCTGCTAGTGGTGGTGCAGGAATTAAGGGGACAACAAGGGGCTTTTTTTCACCTGCAGAGCCTGTCCCTGTTGCTGCCCTACACTGGCAGTGCTGCTGCACAGCCCACCCCTGCCCCACAGTACCTGTCCCTGCAGAGCTGCTGCGTTTGTGATGGAGCTGATGACTCTGGGCCCCAGTGCACCCAGCCCAGCCTGGGGGGTGTGAGAAATGATGAAGATGTGGGCACTGGGACAGGTTAAACTCTCTTTGGCTTAGTCATAACCAAGCTGTGCATGAAAGTGGTGGCTGGGCCAAAAGCAGCCCTTGTCTGCAAACCTTGAGGACAATTGCTTCCACATGAG
>JAWWLV010000158.1:12767554-12783943 GCA_035041135.1 Platyrinchus mystaceus | reverse complement strand
GCTGATGGGCTGATGAGCTACCCCTGTGCAGGGGGTGTCACACCCACCTCCATGGGCTTAAATCCCCCTGGGGAGAGAATGTGTTTTCCTCTGCAATATATGGCTGGAAAAGGATGAAGTTGCTGGGGCTGCCAGAGGGGCCCTGGGGGCACTACAGGGCTCCAGCACCCAGTGGAACTGGGACCACGTGCGATTGCAACGGGGACTGGTGAGACTAAACCTTGAGAGATGCTGAGGTAGGAGGGATCTGTTCTGCTGCAGGAGTAGGGGTGCTGAGGGATGAGGCTTGCTTCCTTGGCACAGTGCTCTTTTTGTGGGAAAGTCAAAAGATGTTCTGGAAAGCAGACCTCTCCTGTGAAAAAACAGGGCTGCTCTATCCTGGAATTAAGGTGACGACAAGGGGCTTTTTTTTCACCTGCAGAGCCTGTCCCTGTTGCTGCCCTACACTGGCAGTGCTGCTGCACAGCCCACTGCTGCCCCACAGTACCTGTCCCTGCAGAGCTGCTGTGTTTGTGATGGAGCTGATGACTCTGGGCCCCAGTGCACCCAGCCCAGCCTGGGGGGTGTGAGAAATGATAAAGATGTGGGCACTGGGACAGGTTAAACTCTCTTTGGGTTAGTCATAACCCAGCTGTGCATGAAAGTGGTGGCTGGGCCAAAAGCAGCCCTTGTCTGCAAACCTTGAGGACAATTGCTTCCACATGAGACTCTCTCCTGATATGTCCTAGACCAGAAATTTCCTTCCTTCCCTCCTGCTCAGGGCTCACCTCTTGCCTGCAGGCCAACATTGAAACAGAGGAATAGACAGGTGAAGGAAAAGAGCAGCACTTAGACCTGAAGCCCTTCGGTTTCTAGAGTAGATCTTTTGCTTGTTTCCTCATTGTATAGAAATGTGTGTTTTTGTGTGTTTATTTATACTTACACAGCCTGGGTTTTCCTAAAGCAATCAAGACCAGTCATATCTTACAAGGTATTGACTGCATAAAAGTTATGGTTTTTTTCTCCTGGGTACTTCAGAGCAGATGGAAAATGCAGCAGATGCTGCTAATGTTTTTCTACCCTTGGGAAAACTTGTCACAGTTACCTGTTTATCTTGTTTATTTTGACACTTTACTGCCTGAAACTGCTCTGTAACATAAAAGCACATGCAGGGTGGTTAGAGGTGAAATCTTACAGACTCACTTCAACAACTGAAAATCAATAAGCTACAAGCAACTAAAAAAAAAATCTTTTTCTGTGTATGTGGAGGAAGGTTTGTATTTCTATTTTTACTGAAGAAATACCATGGAATCACAGAATGAGTTGGGTTGGAAGGGACCACAAATGCTCATATGGGCCCAACCTTCCTGCCATGGGCAGGGACACCTTCCAGTAGACCATGTTGCTCAGAGCCCCATCCAACCTGGCCTTGAACACTTCTGGGGATGGGGAATCCACAGCTTCTCTGGGAAATCTGTGCCATGGCCTCACCACCCTCACAGGGAGGAATTTCTTCCTTATATTGAATCTAAACCAGCCCTCGATTAGTTTGAAGCCATTACTCCTAGTCCTGCCATTACGTGCCCTTGTAAAAATCCATCTCCAGCTCTCTTGTAGCCCCTTCAGGTACTGGAAGGTGCTATAAGGTTTTCCTGGAGACCCTGTATTCCCATCAGGGAATGCAGGGCTTTGCACTTTGTGTATTAGTGACTAGAAAGTGTAAAATGAGTTTTGCTTTAGCTGCTGTGCACATGCCTTTTCCTTTTTTTTTTTTTTTTCCAGTAGGTGATGGAAGCCTCTGTTTATTTTTGCCATGTTCTTAAGACTGCACAGAAGAATAGTTAGGAGACTGATAATACAGACACTGAAGGGTTTCTGTGCCCAGCACATTTAGAAAGTGAAATTTGTAGAAGATGAAAAGCAAGGCCAGTTCTGCTCTGCAGCAGGAATCAGCACTGCTCAGTGCCTTCGTAAGAGCTCAAAACTGGGGATGCTTCTTCCCTGCTGATCCCATCTGAGGAGTGGAGAGATTTGGCCAGGCTTTATTCCAAGAAGGTAATAAAGGGTTTGTTTGTAACTGGGGGTCTTTGGGCTAACAGACTGTGTCGTTTCGGATGCCAGACCTGTCCCTTGCTCTGTTCTCTGATGCTGAAATTTTGGAAAACAGTGAATAGTTTTTACTTCTCCCACCCTAATAGGCAGCATCTTGCAAGTGCTTGTAGCTGGTTGCTCGCCTTGGAGTGTGTTCATGGGTATTATTGTTTGAGGAATTGCCGTTACATGTAAGTGACCTCTTTGCAGGGGCACTGAGCTGGGTTGGAACAGCCCAGCTGGTGATAATAGCTGGGGTGGTAATTGCACAGTCTCTCCATCTTCATGCTTTGTGGAGTCTGGTAACCAGACTTTTTGGGTAAGTAACAAATTGCACTTCCCAAACTGCACCATCCCCTGGGGCTGCAGCAGAGAGTACTTATTACAGCCTGAAATGGATGTGGGATGGCCACCTTGTAGCGAGTTCTATAGGTCTTCTCAGTTCTGAATATGCTCATAACTTCACTGTGCAGTCACATCTGAAATTCACCTTTGAGCCTTTGAAGTAAAATGAATCCCGAACAACTAACTGACTTCAGAGCTTTCAGACGAGAGTTATGGCTTAGTATTTAACAGAAATTAATATTGGCCGTTAAACCTCTCAGCTGCTAATTAAATGGACTATTTCTATGTTATGTGTAAATCCATCCATATCTTCACATTGCAGGCAAATAGAATTTCATTAAGGTACTTCAGTAACTGTAAAGGGACAGCAGCAGCATTTTAGGGTATTTTAGTTTTAGTGAATTATGTCACTGTTTTGTACTGATTACTAAATACTTTAATGATATGTCTTGTAGAATTTATTTTTGTTTTGGCAGGGCCATTAGGATGATAAATGGCTCGTCAAGAGAGAGTAAATTACAGCTGAGCTCAGAGGTGGTGCTTGAATCTTTAAGTCCATAGTTGCTGTAAATTATTACAAGGGTGTGTAAAAACAGCTAGATAACTTTGTGTACAAGTCTATTTGTCAGACTTACTGCATATCAAACACTGATTAAGCTGCGTTCGTTAATATAATCAATATGAAAGGCTCCCTTTTCCCAGCCTCTATTCTCACAGCTTTTTGGTTAGCAGCTCATATTGGCTTGGTTTTCTAGGTTTTGTGTCAGCTTGAAGAGTGGGTGCTACCTAGTGGCTGAAGCAGAGGACTGAGTGAAGGTGACAAGTCAGGACATCTTGCCTCTGTTCTTGCCTCTTTCTTTGCGACCTTGAAATGAAGTGTGTTTTACCTTTGGTTCAGAGGTATGCTTAATTACACTGCAAAGCATTGAGGATGAGACAATTAAGTTATCTAAGGGAATTGCATAATGATTAAGCCTTAATTTGCTGTGTGGTTTCTTTCTTTCTCATTAACTCTGCTGAAGCAGGACCTCTGAAATGAAAATATAAGGTGAACATCATTTTTAGGAGTGTAGAAGGCTGAATGAGTCAGCTGTAACAAGGGCTTGCATAGCCTTTTGTTTTCTATTGGCCTGGGACAAAACCCATGACTTGAGTCCTGGCTAACAGGTTGTCAGATTGCTGCAGTCCCCTGGTACTTTTATTTTTTTTTAACTGATGTGCTGCTGTGTGGGGACTGATGTGGAGGGAGGGAGGAAAAAACCCCACAAAACCCAAACATCATGTCAGAAAAACAGTGACGACAAAGCAGCACAGCCATCCGAGTTTTGGCCTGGTCTTCTAGCTCATGATTCCCCCCCAAACGTGATGTGTGAAAGGCAGGAATATGTGTATTGCTACTGATGCTTCTTGTGTAGGTTGGATGTGGGTTTACTTGTAAGGATAATAACTTGTCAATGGGGGAAGTTATCTCAGCAGGACACTTGGATGTCAAACACTGTGGCCAGAAACATCCCCAGGTACCAAAATGGAGTTGTGTTCTGCTCAGCCTCGAAAAGGGTGGGATTTTTTTTTTTTTTTTTTTTTTCCTGTAGCAGAGCAAGTGTTGTGGGAACAGAGCAGTGGGGAAGAACCAGATCTGCAGGCCATGTTTGATTTGATTAAATGTGTAATTATCAGTAACACATTAGAGTCCAGTCAAGCCAATTCATCATTTCCCTTGTGGTATTTATTGAGTTGTTTTAATGCAGACATAGGACTGATTTTATTTTGGTTTATTTGGTGTTCATACTAATGTGTACTGTCTAATTCTACTGTATGCAGGGGTGGTGATAACTTAAATGAGCCAGTTTTTGTGATGAAAATGACTAATGACAATGAAACATCAGATTTGCTGCAATACTCTTTGGCCCTACTGAGTAATTCTTCCTCCAGTATTGGGTCATGCATATGTACTTGTGGACTAAACTCCTCCTGTAGTGTAGTAGGGAGGAAACAGTAGGACTGACCTTTTTCTTTTGTTTCCCAGGAAAATGAACAAGACTAATTTCACTGAAAGCTGTGGTTATGCTAATGCAACACTAGTGTAGGAGGAGAACTGGGCCCAATCCAGTATGATTTGGTTTCATCAGTTAAAAATTAGGACTGTTGGAGGTTTAAGTGGCAACAAAAAATGAAATTGAGAAGTGATTTCATAGTATAAGTATAAATAGCTTAAAAAAAATAAATCAAAGATTGCTGCAGGAGTTCACGTGCAGACAAAATTAGCAACGTGTTTGTCTGTGGGGGAAAAGTACCATGTTCAGCTGACATGGGGCTAGGGATTTAGCTGGAGTTGGTAGGCAAAAGCAGCAGCCCTTTTAAGAAGGCAATGCAGGAATTGCTGTCTGTGTGTGAGGTTGGGGGTCAATCTGTCTGGCTACAGTGATTCCTTCTGGTATTAAAAAATCATTTTTGTACTTTACAAAGCTACATCGTGTCCGAATTGAATTTCCTTAAATCCAAAGGAAGATTGTATTTGGAGAGAGAAATTGGAGATACTGCATTAACATATATATGAGCATACACAGGTAATATTGTTACTGCTAGAGTCTCTCAAGTTGAGGAAAAGTAGCCATGGCTGTGTGAACTGGAGAGAGATACGTTCATGTAGAAAATGTATATTTTAAGCTACACTGAAGGCCTGTCAAAACTGAGGCATAATAGCTCGTGCTCTCAACAAGAATATCTTATCACTTAGATTAGAATCGTTTAGCTTGGAAAAGACCTCTAAGAACACAAAGTCCAACCAAACACTGCCAAGTCCAGCACTAATCCATGTCCCCACTTGCCATGTCTTTGTGTTTTTCAAATCCCTCCAGGGATGGTGACTCCACCGCTTCCCTGGACAGCCTGTTCCAGTGCTTGATCACCCTTTCAGAAAAGAAATTTTTCCTAATATCCATTCTGGACATCCCCTAGAGCAAGTTGAGGTCATTTTTCCTTGTCCTATCACTTCTTGCCTGGGAGAAGAGACTGATCCCTACCTGGCCACGACCTCTGTTCAGGTAGTTATAGAGAATGATAAGGTCCCTTCTGGGCCCTCTTTTCTCCAGTAAACACCCTCAGCTACTCATCAGACTTGTGCTCCAGACCCTTCCCTGGACATATTCCTTGTCATGAGGGGCCCAAAACTGAACACAGGACTCGAGGTGTGGCCTCACCAGTGCCCAGCACAGGAGGACAGTCACTGCCCTGGTCCTGCTGGCCACACTATTGCTGGTACAGGCCAGGTGCCATTGGCCTTTCTTGGCCAGCTGCTGTCAACCACCCCCCAGGTCTTTTCCCACTGAGCAGCTTTCCAGTGACTCTGCCTCCAGCCTGGAGCCCTGCAAAGCTCTTTGTTTTTTGCAAACTGACTGAGGGTGCCCTCGATCCCCTCATCCAGATAATTGATAAAGATAATAAACTGCATTGGCCCCAACAGAAAATGCCACAATTAGCTGTAAAATTGCATCCACTGCTTCAGTTTGTCAGCTACATTGAGCCCTCACTGCTACTAATTCACTTGGAATGAATTTTTTTGTAGATGGGACAAGACTCATGAGGGGTAAATGTTTTGCAGACAATTTCACAGCTGCTGTGAAATTAGATATTCAATTATGTTATCTGCTGCGTTTCATTATTCAGAAAGATATCTAAGGGTTTTGTAACATCCTTTTCTAAATTATTTAACTGATTTTTGGGACTACTGTCAGCTGTGTGAAATTCCACCTAAATGCTTGTCCCTGGGCCAGCTTCAGGCAAGCAGTTTGTGCAGTGACATCCTGGCTCTTTGCCATGTGCCTTAGATACCTGTTTCCCTCCATTTCCCTGTTACTGGGGCATGGGTGATTTCAGTGCTCAAATACAGCTCTAAAATGATGTACTACAATGGAGTTAGGCAGGAATCCTGAGGAACGTGGGCCTGAGTTAGGAGACCATCTCAGCACTGGACTAGGCAGCCAATGGAGATCTTTGAGCACCAGTCTGGCTCCCACTAGACTGCTTTTGGCTCTAGATGAGATCATAATATTATGGTCATTCCAGTAAAAAATAATTACCGTGATGGTATTTCTTTCTGTGAAGGAAGTGCAATCACTTCTTCCTTTAACTTACTTCTAATAAGCTGGTTAAATCTGCTATTAAATCAAGTGAAATGAAGGTATTCTGTTTTGGACCCTCTCTTCTGTTAACAGTGGAGGGTATGAGTCAAAAGGGAAAAGTAACACCAACAAAGTCTACAAAGAGGAAGACGAACAGTGATTGCTGTGAGGACTCCCTGGTCATGGGATCTACATGCCCAGTCAGACCAGAGCTCTGCAGTCACTTGTGCCAATAACACCATCACCAGTGGCTTGGCCTTTGGGATGCAAATCTGCCAGAATCCTTCACAGTGCACAGAACTGCTTGGGAAAGTCTGTGGAAGGGGCTTTGGTAGCCAGCCAAGCCCTGGTCAGTCCTCATTCGATGTTTACTTCTGTGTATTTTCTTGTCAGGGTAAAATATGCTTGGGAGTCCAGTGATAGGAAGTGGGGACTAATGAGTCTGCAGGAAACAGTGAAACACAGCAGGATTACTGCTCCTGTCTCTTCTTGTTCCCACTTCTGTCCCATTGGCTGTGCCTGGCCAGTTCCAGCTTGAGAGGATGACTAGGACATCAGTGACCAGGTGGCTCACTGCTGTTAGGACTCCATCAAAGCTGAGTGCAAGAAAAGCCAAGAAATACCAAGCAGGTATTGGCAGTGATGAGGTGAAAAAAATGCATTTATTGATTACTTTTTAGGGTGAATCAATCTTAAAAAGAAGAGGCAAGATGACTCTTTTTATTATAACATTTTTAAGACTTAACTTGGGCAAACTGCCATTATAGCAATTACTGTACTTTGGTGTTCTTAAGGCTCCCTGTGAGACAGGGTTAAGAGGTGAAACCATTTGTTATTTCCTCTAGTATCCAAATAATATAAATTATGTGTCCTGTAACATTTGGTAAGGCTAAACTTCTCAGAGAAATTAGAAGCCCAATTATTCATGTTCTGTCGATATTTCATGCATAAGAAGAGGCGTTTACGTGAGCCTGGTGAGATTTTTAAGCCTCCTTTATTTTTGTGTTGTATTTAGGAAAAGACTTTAACTCTGGAAATGGCCCTATAAACTGATGCATGGACTTAATTCATCTGAAGTTGTCCTGCTCAGCTGGAGCTTTAAAAGAGAATGATGGGACTGTGCTGTGCTTGATCCTCATCATGGTGCAGATCCCTCTTCTGAATATGGTGTGGGACATGGAGCTCTTGAGACATGATGGGAAGTCTTGCTGTTAACTTTGCAGGATGGTGGAGAGGATCCCATCTGGATGATGTGCACCTCAGCACCTCAATTTTGAGGACTTTGTGCACACAACTGCAAATTGTGTAGGTGTCCAGAGGGAAGCTTCACCGAAATACAGGTCACAGAGCCCACCACCTCTTTTTCAGAGGCTTTACCTTGTTAATCTTTAGGATATAACCTTGGAGAGTTGCATTTTCCCATCTGACAAATGAGAGGAAGTTGTTTGCTCTGCCCATGTGCAAAGATGCTTAAGTGGTCATCTTGACTCTCCTGTGTTCAAACTTACCAGCCTATACTTGAATTTGAGTTTCTCCAGTGAGGAGAGAGAAAGGCCCAGAGTAGCCTGAATTCCTCTATTGGTGAGCACCATAATAAAGTCTAGATAAAGGGAAAGAGCATTTCAGAAAACCCAGGGGAATAAAACCTGGTGATTTCTACAGGGGTGTAAGGTTCATGGAGGTGGGCAAAGAGCTTTCACTGAAGGACTCATGGTGCTGTAGCCCTGCAGTGCCTTCCCTGTGGCATGCTCTGGTCCTAATGCAGTGGGATGTTGAGCTTGTGGCAGAAGAGGAAGATGAACCAAAACACTTGGTCTCTTCCACTCCAGCATATCTATTAACCCAAATATTCTCCATTTTTTGAGCTACCTTTCTTGTCTGCACTCTTCTCCCTGATGTATTAAGAAAAAAAAAGTAAACAACCTGCTTTTTGGCTAATCTGATTATGATCAGGCCGCAGCCATTCAAAAAAACAACAACCAACCAAAAAAAAAACCCCAAATCCCCTTTCTGAAATCTTCCCTCTGTGGCATGGTTCAGTGTTGATTTTGATGTTTTATTAGAGCAGCAGAGTTCACACTGCTGTAATCAAAGGCCAGCTGGTACTTCAGTACAAACCTGGATTCCCAAGAGTCTCATATCTTGCCTGTGAAACAAGTAAATAGCCGTTGTCTTGTAAAACTGAGGTATTGTCTTAAAATTTTTCATGCCTTCTCCTCCCTTTTCCTTTCTGTTTGCCTCACCCTTCCCAACACCAAGGCTTCCCCCAATGTTCCTGCTCAAATTTAATCATACTGTAACTAAGCAAACAGTTGATGTTGGCAGAAGGAATGAACAAGCGGTCACCCTGGTCAGGTGAGGGAACAGAGGGGAATACGTTCTGCTTGGAATGTGGCATTTTTTCTGTTGTGTAGAGCTGTCCTGTGGATGTTTCAGTTTTAAAAGCATCAGTGACATCTAAACAAATTAGGATAAGTGGAAAAACAATTCAAACTTGAATGTTGCTCTAAGACTGAAAATGGCCCCTATATTTTTGGGCCTCTTCCTACTGCAAGAGCTGAAGGCTTCTCAAAGGGTTGGAGAAGTCCTGGGAAGAGCCTCCCAGTGAGCTTTGTGACTTTTCAGTGATGCTCCTCAATGCTCTGCATCATTCACACTTCCAGCAATACTCAGCAGTGTCAAAAAGGCACTAAACTTTAAACAGAATCGTTGGAATTTGCACACGAGTTTGCCCTGGCTGTACACTTTACCTCTAAGTTTCATCAAGTCAGAAGCTTCAAAAAAGGAAAAAAAAACTGCTGTCAGCTTGCTTTAGAGTCAATTGCAATGCCTAATAAGTCTAATAACTTTTTTTAAAATGATGCTTATTTCTGCTGCTGTCCCTTGAGGTATATCTGTATCTAATACTGACTACAGCAGTACACTCTGCACTTTTTTTATCAGTTTTCCATTCATTACCTACTGCTGATGGCAACACTTTCCTTACATCTTTGAGTCACTGTGTTCTGTTATTTGAAAGAGGGGTTGCTGTGTTCTTGCAGTAATACCCAGTATCATAAGGCTTGAATTTAGCTGCAAGTCTTGGTCTGTGTTCCATTGCTAGTACTAATTGATGTCAGTTTTAATTTTGTGAATCCCTGACTATTTGGATGTGTTTGTATATATACAAGTGTACAGAATGCCTGTCTAAAACATCATGTCACTGGTGTTTGTGGGAAGCTCTGGGATCTCCTGTGAAGCATCTTAATTAGTTTTGCCTTTCATGTTGGCATCCTAAATTCTAGGCTTGAGTTATGTATTAGATTCCCCCCCCTTGTTTGTCAAAACAGAACAACTTCTTTAGAGCAGAACATAATGCAAATACTAATTAAAACTGACAAGTCCAATTGATGTCACCTATTTTTAAACAGAAGAAAAAAAATTAGTAAGAAAAATCTATTCTGCCTTTTGTTGAAGCTGATTGAAACGTGATTACTGAAATCTGTGAGCACGGAATGAAGCTCCCTATTCTGCTCCTGCTGTTCCTTGAGGCAGGAGTCAGCCACCCGTGACTCCAGAGAGCAGAGCTGTTGCCCATGGGGGAAGGACAGCAATCCCAACTCCCAGCTTGCTTCCAAAGCTGCTGTGCTGCAGTCACTAAGAGGTGGCTTGGTGTTATCTGCTGGCAGATGGTCTTTGGCCAGATGTGCGATCTGAAGAGATCAGCTGGTGGGATCATATGTGAGTGTTGAGAACAGTAATCGTCAGCTCTGTCTCTTCAAGGTGCTCCAGAGAGTGCTCAGAAGGGGTGCCTTGGTTGGAGCCTCGCAGTTTGTATCCTACAGGGGCATTGCCCATGCCAGAACAGGCAGAGTGGTGAAAGCAGCCTCTTTCAGCTGCTGTTTGGCAGGGGGAAAGGCAGGTGCTGCCCACAGAGTACTGGCTGTTGTCAGAGCTGACAGGAGCGTGGGAGCCCTTATTGTGTAGCAGGGAGTTTGGATGGCTGATAATTACTTCTTTCCCTCCCTCCCTGGGAGGCAGAAGGTGTTACAGGCACCCAATTATCATAAAAACCTAAGAAGTTTTTCAGTTTAGATCTGGTTTTCTTCCAACACGGAGCACTGCATCATTTCCAGTGCATCCTGGTGGTGCTGATGGTGTTCTGCTGATTGGCCCAATATGTAGTAAATGCCTACACTTATTTGGGGAAGTGCATTTCCTTGATGGTGAGACATGTAGGTGCTAAGAACAAAATTATTTCCTGTGTGAATAGACACCTTGTGTTCAGTGCAACTCTAGCATGCATAAACCTTTATAAACACAAAGATATATTAGATATACTCTGATCATGTCTTAAAAGAATCTGTGTGCTATGATGATCAGTGCCTTGTATTTCCTTTCAGTCTGTTTGCACTACTAATGATAGCTACTATTTATATGTTTCTTTTTTTTCCATGTCTCGTGAAGACTCTCCCACTGCTCTCCAAAAGCCTGGTTCTTTCTCATGGCTGTTGCTCTTTAAGCCACCCCTGGGATCCATCAGTGTGTCAGCTTCAGTGCCCAGAGAGTTTCTGAGTGCTGGAACAGTCCTTAGGTCAGTGAGTTGGTTTTTTTTTTTTTCTTTTCTGCCAGCCCTGTTTGCCTGGGAAGTAAAGGCTACTATGAAAGAAAGCCATTGCCTTTTACTTCCTCCAAACCCTGTTTTTTCATTGGCATGATGGAGTACTACTCAGGAAAACCCTATTGCTCATGTTTGGCTTTTTTTGTTATATAAGAAAACCCAACACCCCTTCTTTCTTTCTGAACCCTTGTAGCTTATTGCAGTGGCTGAAATGGATTGATTTGTCTGTGGCTTGAGAATGAACTTCCAAGAAATATCTGAGTATCTCTTTAACTGGAATTCACACTTCTAATCGAACTTTTAGACTAAAACTCCTGTAAACAAGCCTTTGAGAGCATAAAACACTTGAGAGAGGCTCCATGACACTCCAGGGAAGCAGATTGGTATAATCCATTTCCACAGATGACACTCAGAGAGCAGTACTATGGCAATCTGCTGAGGGCAAATAATGGCTCCTATTTTTTTTAATGTCTGGGCTTCTGCAGGGTGAATGGAATATCTGTGTTTTTCAAATGAGGATTGAAGGCCAGATGCAGGGCTGGGCTGGTGCCAGCTGCACTTTTTAAAGTTTAGGTCTGGAATATGACATGAGCCGCAGTGAGGCATGTGGGAAATCAGATGTCTCAAAAAGCAAAGTGGCGATCAGTAACCTAAGTGAGACCACGGGGGACATTGGGGACACTGTGATCTGCAATCTTCTCTCTAGGGAAGGGAACTCCCTGCTCTGGAGTTGCAGGAGAAGCAGAAGGTCTGTCTGCTTGTGCAGCAGGCACCGTTGCTGCCACCCAGGTCAGATCTAGCCTGTGCTGGTGGGTCACTGCTGCTCCAACCACCTGAGCTACCTGAGTGGGACACTGCCAGGCCTGTGAAAAAGCAGCAGTGAAGTACCTGAAGTCAGCCAGCACGAACCCACATCATACCTCTCGAGACGTGGCAGTGAAATTCGGGAAGAGGTGGATAGGTGCTTAATAACACATCCCTTAGAGCATGGTCTTGGTGCTGCAGCTGAGCCTCATGGGGTAAGATACTGTGGTAAGAGGCACCAGGGAGCAGGAGGAAGAGCAAAGGGCTCTGAGCTCTGGAACATAGAGGAGCAGATCGATGGCTCTGTAAAGACCTTCCCAATGGCTTCTGTTCATACCAGGCAAACTGCTCCAGCAGGAGAGTAGAACATTAAATACAGAGCTGAGGAGAAAAAAACCCCCAAACCTGCTACAAATGTATTCTTTGTAACCCTTAGGGAGCCAATTCTATTCTAAGTGAAGCCCCATGTGACTTGGATCCATTTCCAGGGAATCACAGTAGTACAAGTGTACCAGACCTTATGCCACTGATCACCAAGGGATTGGTGATATCAACCTGGAATCACTGGTAAAGATCTGATCCTTATTTATGAGAAAACCTTTCACTGGTGACAGTGCAGCCTTGCTGCTTTACATTTTTGAAACAGGTGAGCACAGATCTGAAGGAGTTGTTCGGGCACTTCCAATTTTCCATCCATATGTTACGAGCTTCAGCAATGGGAAATAGAAGCTTTCATTGTTTGGCAGCAGTTAATAATGTGATGTGAGCCTACAACACTTTTAACAATTAATACCACATTAAAACCAACGGGCAAGGAACCTGTTTTTAAGTAAGAGTGAAATCTCAAGTGAAAGTTACTGTGACAAAAACTCTTTCAGCACTATCTCGGTTGGAGTTAAGTAAGGGACACAGTAGGGACTGGATTCCCACACAACACAGGGCTGGGCTCTCTCTGGCCTGAGCAAGTGAGCAGAGCTGCTGGCAAGGACAGTCAGTGGGATTGATGGAGGGAGGTGAGGCAGAGCAGGCTGGGGTCTGGCTGCTTTTCCCACAAGCTGTGTCCCCCCTCTCACTGCCTCCTCCCAGCGTGACCTGTGGGGAGCTGAATGCTTTTGCTGCAGAAACAGTCATGTGAAACCTGGATGTTATCGCAGTGATGGCTCGGCTGCTGCAGGTTGCTGTGAGCACACAGCTCTCCCTAGATCAGCAGCATGTTTCTGGGGAATAACTGAGGAGCACTGCTCAGCAGGGAGAGGGCAGCTTTGGAGCAAAGATGGGTTCATGGCTGAGGGCAGCATGGGCTGCCACGGGCCCAGGTGCCTTTAGCTCCCTGAGTGCTGGGGCTCGTGTCTGGGCTTGGTGGAACCACTGCTTTATCCTGAGACAGTTTTTTTCCAGTATCTTATCCCACTGTGGTAGTGCAATCCAGTTGATGGGTCACACTGGGATGCAGTCGAAAGCTGCACTTGCTGACTGCTTTATTCTGAATGAGTTCTGGCAAGCAGCCCATGGGCTGTAATGTGGCCAGCTAACAGCAGGCTTAATGTGGATCTGAGCTGGATAGTTTAAGCCTCAGCAAAAGTAACTGGAAGGTGCTCCTAAAATTTTCATATGAAGAACTGTCCTTTTCCCATGGAATTGCAAGTAAGAGCACTATTCCTTGGCTCAATTTCTTAATGTATGAAATTCTGAATTATTGTCGTTGCTGATTTTGAGAAAAGCCATGAATTGAGATCAGCTGAGAGGAGCTCAGCTCACCTATTGTCAGCCTTCTGTTTTTACCCAAGATCTTGGCTTGTGACTGAGTGAAGCATGGAATCCATCTACCAGTTGCAGAAAAGATCTGTTCTAACATCTGTTCAGCATGATAGTCACAGAAAGCAGATGGAAATCACATAGTTTATTTAACTGCCCTGGGTAAAGTGCAGTTAACTTGCCAAAATACATGACCAGTTTTGCACTTCATGCGATTTTCCAAGGTTAATGTTTCTTCTGGTGTTGTATTTAATTACTAGAGGTAGTGAAGATTGACAGATTACTGAAAACAAAAAATGTTGCAGGTTTAGATAACTTGCAAGCAATACTGGAGATATTAGACTACTGAAATGCTGCGGTTTCATAACCAGCTTTGCACATGTAACCCTGTTAATAGCCAAGATACTAAATATTTTGCATAGTGGTATCTTCTTAGAGGCGGGGGTGTGTAGTTACAATGTGGGTTGGATGCTGTTATTTTCTAACTACTCTTCAGTTACAAATTTTCTATTTCTCTCTTAACACTAGCCAGTGCTTTTCTTCCTCTCTGGTGTTTTACCTGGCAGATGCCTCAAGCTTTCTTTCCTTAACAGCTCAAATCATGTTCAAAATAGAGTATTGTTAATAATGACACCAGGCATTTGTCTTTCTGAAGGCAGATATTGAACATTCAAAGCTAGAAGACACAAGCAGAGACCAACAATATTTGAACCTAAAATCTGGCATCACTTTAGATTCTGGCTTTAGTGCTGATAATCTCTTAGAAATGTCAAATGTGGAATCCCTGAGGATAATTTTTCTTGTCCTTGAGATGAAGGAAGGAACAGAATTGTCTAGAAATGCAGAGCTTAAACCTTTAACACTGGTTCATGCATCATTTTTCGAAGTGAGAGGCATTTAAGTTCTTATTTTTTCTTGTGTTCACAAGTGAAATCCAACTTTGCTCTGTTAGACTGAGAAAGACTCTTTAGCAACTGGTGCTGAGGCCCTTGGTGTAGTACAGCAGAAGCTGTTGTAGTCTAAGAAACAGCACTTCTGAGCTGTTCAGCACCTGGGTGCTCCTTCCACATGGTTCTCTGGCCAGCTGAGCTGTCCTAATGGCTTGACCTCAGTATGGTTTTTAAAGACTTCTGGATCAGGATCAAGGGTGGGTGTTGTTTTGCCCTCAAAATGCCTGAATTACGTCAATGACTTGGATTTATTTGAAAACTTAGGAAGGAAATAGAGCAGTAGCAATGGGGGAAGGCAGCTGAAAAATAAAGATATGGCTCAGGGTCAGTGATACGTAGAAATAATCAACATAATATTTTTGAGAAATGCTATTAATGCTAGAAATCTCTGTCTAAATGAAGACTGCATTGACCCATGATACTTAACCCCTGAATCCCTCAGTAAATAAGGACACTTCATGTTCCCTGGCCTGGCTAGTTCATGGATACTTGATTTAGGGTTGGGGTTTAAAGGCTGCCTCATGCTCAAGTTGGGCTCAGCAGGTAAGGATCATGCCATAGTGAATAAAAAATGAGGTTAATGCAATTCATCAGCGATATATTTTGTTGTTCTATTGTTTTATTTTTTTCCCCTTTGTTTTTCTGCAAGGAATTTGAATATCAGGAAGTACCTTGGTTTTTCTTATGGAAATTTTCAGCACAGACAAACCTTTCTGTTGCAGGGGAGATAAGTGACATTAGAATGTCACAAATATGCAGAACTTTCCTCCATTGCCTGGAATTTGCAGGACCTCTTTCTGTGGAATGCACGTGACTTGTACAGTAGAGAGGATGTGTATAGACTAAACAGCTCTTTTAAAAAACAATAAGAGGAGCAGAACTTGTGAAGTGAATGCCTTCTAGTATAAATCATTGCATGTTTGCATCCTGTCACTGTATGTCAGACACAGGCTTGAGTTAGTTAATCTGAAGAAAGTAAAAATTCTCCTCTTTCCTGAGGGACCACAAAGGAGTGAGCTGAACAACCTGGATGAGGTCACCCACAAACTGCTGGTGGCAGAAAACCTCTGGGCCTGACAATTGGGGAATATCTACGAGTTCTGAATATCTACTGAGTTTCTGAAATGTACAGGATGTCTTGTTTTGAGACAGGATAAATAAGAGATTCTTGTGCAGTTAAGGTTAATGCAGTTAAGGGTTAGCTTGGAAGGAATTTCTTGACTGGGTTAATGAGGCTGAAATCATCTTTTTTAGTCATGGTTCGAAATTTTGGACAAATTTCTGCAAATTAATTCTCTGTAGCTTCATCACAAGGAGTTGGAAGCTCAGAGTGGCCTGGTCTCCCAGTCTGCTCCTTAACAATTATTGAAGAAATATAATCAAACCCTTGATTCAATTTCTTCTCATTTGGCTCTACTGGTTCTTTCCCTGGGCTCAACCAGAGACCAGCAGTGATGGAGATGGAGATTAGTGGTGATCAATCTAATTTAATGGTTAGTACATCTCCAGTGAACTTAAATGGACTATAGTTAATCTAGTTTTCAAGTATGCTTGTCTTGTGAGTGCAAGTTAAAATTTGCTTTATATGCCTCTTACCAGATGGCCTTACAGCTAAAAGTATCAGAGTGGGAGGAAGGAGATCTGGATTAGTTTGTAGCTTTTCTACAGCTTCTCTGTCTCATCTGTCATGACTCTGTGAGGAATTCTCCCCAACACAGGGACTTAAAACCCTCCGTCTCTTTGG
>JAWWLV010000158.1:12751791-12767544 GCA_035041135.1 Platyrinchus mystaceus | reverse complement strand
CTCTTCCCCCCCCCCCCCCCCCCTTTTTCTTTTGGAGTAAGAACAGCACACATGGTTACCACAGCTCAGCTTGTGCGGAGCCATAGAATTATAGAATGGTTTGGGTTAGAGGTAACCTTAAAAACCATCTAGTTCCAACTCCCATGCCATGGGCAGGGACACCTGCCACTAGACCAGGTTATTCTGAACCCCATCCAACCTGACTTTGAACACTTCCAGGGATGGAGCATCCCCAGCTTCTCTGGGCAACCTGTGCCAGGGCCTCACCACCCTCATGGGGGAGAATTTCTTCCTAATGTCTAGTCTGAGTCTGTCCTCTGTAATTTTAAAGCCATTCCCTCTTGTTCTATCACTCCATATCCTAGTAAGAAGCCCCTCTCCAGCTTTTTTTGTAGCCCCTTTAGGTAGTAGAAGTTGCTACAAGGTCTACCTGGAGCTTTCTCTTTTTCAGGCTGAAAAAAACTCGGGGGATTTTGTTCTTTCACACTCGATTCTGCATCAGATAAAAGTCTTGCTTTACTAATAGGGGAACTTAATAATAATTGTTATTATTTCAGTTTTTAATTTTATTACCTATATTCTCAGGTAAATCTAGGGTCAACATCTCTGATGATCAGGTTGCTACTGAGTTCTGTGCATCACTGACTGTGCAATTAACCACACAAAGCAAATTAAAATGCAAATGGCAGTGAAGCTTGTGCAGGTGAGAAAATGCTGATGTGTGCTGCTAGTAAAAGTGGACATATGAAGACTTTCTTGCCTTTCTCTCTGCTGCTGTTTAGTTTCTGTATTTCCAAAGGCTGACAACCAGAAATGAGGCATTGAAAGGATGTTTCACTAATTTTTTTTTCCCCAGCCTTTCATGTGGATGTCCAGATTAAGTCTCTAAAATGTATAAACTATATTTATAAAAAATACTTCTCTGACAAAATGAGGCTAATTCAGATTCTTAGAGTTTTAGGACTCAATTGAATGCAGAAGCCCAGGTGTATTCATTATTTTTTAAAACTCCCTTTTAATCTTCAGAAAGCAGTATGTTCAATAATTGCTGTTTGATGCAAAAATATTCTTGATTCTCCCTCATTAGAGCTTACCTTTACCACTTGCAAAATTCTAGGGCTGTAAACCCCTTTCTCAATTGAACGTGTAATTTGTGGAATAAATGGGAGGGCAGAGAGGGGAGAGGAACATCCCAGGGCAGCTCCTTGCTTTGGTGGGGACACACAGGCATGAGGTGCAGGTGGGCTTGAGGGATGGCAAAAGTGAGGAAAAGCAGCAAAACTGAAATTAGCCAAGACAGCAGGAGGCTGCCCAGGAATCTGCTGTGCATATCTGGTGCTTTGGACTGCAAGTCCCTTGGACTGGAGATGCTGGGGTGCTCAGGTTGCCCAGAGGGGATGTCCGATCCCTGTAAGCATTCAAGGTCAGGTTCGAGGGGGCTCTGAGCAACCTGACCTAGTTGAAGATGTCCCTGCTCATGGCAGTGAGGTTGCAGTAGATGACCTTTAAAGAACCCTTCCAATCCAAACCATTGTGTGATGCTGTGAATTAGCTCAGTGGAGGGAGGACTAACTCCTGGATACTCCACCAAGGTCAGCTCTGAAGGCAGCTCTCCCTGAGGCCTTGCAAAGCTTGGTCGTTGTATCTGGCTTTCCAAAACTGACAGATGACGATGAGAACCATCAGAGGTTCTTCATTCCCCTTGTTAAGCAAGCCCCTGTCAAGGACTGGGATGAGTAAACCACTCCCATGCATTTATAAAGGTGTTAAAACAACGTGGGGCTTGGCTCTGTCTGGTTGCAGTGCCTGCCTGCACACCAGTACTCTGGAAAGAATAATCTCCCTTTAATATTGGAAATGAAAACTTATTGGAAGAAAAAGTTGTCATGGAAGTTACTCTTCCTCGCTGCAGCTTCGCTCGCTCCTCTGCTGCGTGACTGAAGCAGTGAGTCACGCAGCTTCCCAAGTAGCTCGAGCAGGAGAGCCTACATATGACATCTGATTATTGGGAGGGGGTTAAATGTTTTGCCCCTGCTGATTTGCAGCAAGCAAAATGAAGGGTTTGTTTTGATGTGGGGAAGATGTGTCAAACGTGGGGGTGGGGGGAGTGGGCTTGTTTGCCCTCTAACATTTCTCACTGTACAGCAACCTCTGTGTTTTCCTGGGAGATAGTTCCTGCCGTTCTGTTTTTTTGTGAGAATCAATCAGGATCCATAGAACAATTGCCTTAAGCAGTTTCTGTTTGGAAGAAAGTTCCAATAGGCAGGAGAAACACGGATTTATGAGCTTCTTTGGGGTGTGATCATATTCAGGACCAACTGTGCTTAGTCAAGTAGCAATGCATGAATTTTTGTGTTAAAGTTAGAGGAAATCTTTATTCTGTCATATGGCAGGGCATATAAAAATGAGAAACAACAAATGATTGGATATTATTTTCTCTTTAACAGTTCTATGATTCTATGACAAAGTTGAAAATTACCTCTAAGATCACCAAGTCCAACCACTAACCCAGCACCACCATATTCACCACTAAATCCCCAAGTGGTATTTTCCAAAATGACTGCTTGCATTAAAAAAACCCAACAAAACACCACGACTTTTGATGCCACAGTATTGTGTAATCCCCAACTACAATTAGTATTAAGTAGTTTATTGTGATTTAAGGTAGAGCTTGTGGTAGGATCTTGGCATAAAGCAGGCCTGGTTTGCTTTAGCTCTCACAGATGTAGCTGCAGAAGCCACTTTTCAAGGCCTTCCAGCCCCATGTTTCAGGGAAGTGTATTTCCAGCCACTGGCCAGGAGGCTGTGGAGTAGGATGTGCTCAAGGACGAGCTGGCAGATGTCTTTGCAGAGGTGTGGGAGACCATCCTTTCTGTCTTGCAGCACGTTGTATCTGTAGGAAAGCACCCACTTTTCCTCCAGGCTCTGATGAGGTCTGGTGAAGGATGGCCATGCTTCCAGGCACAGCTGTGGTGCTCATCCAAAAACACCCCCTTGGGCAATCTGGATAAGCCCTTTGATTCAGCCTACCCTCTGTTTCTGAGGTATTCTATTATCTTTTTCAAAGTAACAGTTAAAACAGTTTGTAATGGCACTGCATCTGCACATGGGTTTTCCTCAAGCTTCCCTAGATGACAGTTTGCTAAAGGGTGTTTTGTACATTTTACCTTGTTCTTAATATTCACCTTATGTAATCCATGAGTTACGAAGAACTACATAATACAGCAGTTATTCTGCTGTTTTGGGAGTTCAGAGCCAGGTAACGAAAAAGCTGAGAAACCTGCAACCATAAATTCTGTTAATCCATGCTCAGTATTATTTTAAATATTTAAAAATTAAAGTCCACCATATCATTCATATTAACTATATCCTATATGTCATGACTTGGTGCTCTTGTGTCTTCCTTCCCAGCAGCAAGTCATTACACTTTATTGTCTAGGATAGAAGGGAGTAATAAAATAAAATCTCCTTTATCATAAATAACTGGATTGTATCATAAGACTATCAACAGTGACTTGTTTTATGGTTAACCTTAGTGAAAGTCACTGTTTCCAATGGTAGCATGAATTACAGCAGCATAAGAGCAACGTGCCTTGAGGATGGAAAAAAAAAATCATGGCATGTAAAATTTCTTGGAATTAATTTATTGATATTGTGTCATCCCTCAATGAAATAAAAATCATATATCTATATGAAAAATAATTAAGCAAGGCATGCAAGTGATTGTGAAATCCAAATCATGTGTATTGATACTGACTTGTTATATGGTTGAAAGGGTTTGGAAAGTTAAAGAAAGACAGTTTATCGTGATGAACTCTATTACAGTCACAGCATTCTCTGAAATTTCACTTGTGAGCTGTAGCTGAATGAGAATTTATCACCTGAAATAGATTTTCCACCTGAAAAAATCACTTGCATGTAACATTAAGAGGGGTTTCTATGCTGAGAAGGCTTCTTCCAGGCTTTTGTTTCTGCATGTCAATTTTTGAACTGATAATTCCTGGAAATAGTGTCAGTAACTCCAGTGCCAACCTTCTTCCCTTTGGGTTTCTCTCCTGATCAGTGCCCAACGCCCTGGGCAGGGGTTGTGTCCCTGCATGAGCTGTGTGCTTCCTGGGGCTTCTCCCAAGGTCATGGTGAAAAGGGGACTTGAGGGATCTGAACATGACCCTGATTTCCTCCCACGGGTTTAGTATTCCCAAACTCCAACCCAGAGGCCTGGCTGCTGTAGGGATTTCTCCATGACACAGCACTGGCAAGTGCACCTGGATGGATACAGTCACTGCTCTCCCTTCAGGTTAATGGCAAATGTTTTGTGTGGACTCAGCTGTTCTCCTACGTGTGTATCCTTGGGTTCTGCAAATTACCTTCTCTGATGGATTCCAACATGTTGTGCCACATCCAGGCTGACATTTTGATTATGTATTATTCGCATTGTCAAAGAAATTAACAGTTGAAGCAGCTGAAGCTTTTCAGGATATTTTTCCCCAAATAAATTGTATTTTGAGCGCCAGCCAGATTCTCCATATGGCTAAAATGTACTAGAACAGAAAGACAATTAGCATGGCTTAATAAACTTCATGCATGGTTTGCTATTGCAATATTAGAAAGAAAACAAATATAGCCACTAGTTCTCCTTGGAATAACTTTGTTAAATTACTGTCATTTGAAATGAGCTCTTTTATGGCTTATGGCTGATATAATTTGAATTGTGATAGGTAAAGCAGCATTCTGTATGTGTAATTCCTTTGCATGTGATGCAGGCCGGCTTGGGTCTTATGTAAATCTCCCCAGTGAGAGGGGAAAGGTAATAAATTGAGTTTTGGTATGGAGCAGAAAGCAATGGATCTGGGGGACACTGGGGCTCTCTTCCAGACTCTGCCATGCAGCACAACTTTTGCTGGTGATTTTTTAACCTATTTTCAGTCTTTGCCTATTTGCTTTTCATGGTTAAATGCTGTGTCTTGAGAGCCAGACCTTGCTGGGCACACAGACCGACTTTCCCCATGTCTTTCACCAAGTGGTGAGGTGTCCACAGGTACATTTGTACTGATTCATTTGATCTGTCAGCAGAGGATACTGCTGATCTCACTGATAATTGCTTCTGGTTCAGCATCTGAGTTTGGTATGTGTAGCACTGGGTGGGGGGGGAAAACAGCAATCCCAACGTGTCTGAATTGTGTGACTTAATTGAGATTTGCACAGATAAATCTGGCAGCCAAATGCTCACAAAAGCTTGTGTTTGGTTTTTGGGCATGAATGATTTAGAGAAGACAGCTCTGTGTGTGTATGAGATTTGCAGGGCTCAGGATGTTATGCTGTATTGTGGCCATGAAGGTATTGTGAGAATCGGGGATAAACGGTGCTCTTAGGACACCACTAATTCCCTGGACATGGCCTGCCCATGGTGACAGTGTTCAGATCACCCTGTGGTAGGAGAACCTGCTCTGCCTACCACAGGTGTCTTCTTGGATGCTTCTAGGTGTGGGGTTACACACAAGGAGCCTCTGGTGGTGAGTCCCACCACAGAGATGCTGGTGCTGGATCTCATGCTCCCAAACCACTGTTCAGCATTTGGCACTGAAGGAAGATGAGCCTGGGCTTGTTTCCCCTCAAGGAATGGCAGATATCTCTTTGCTACTGATGCAGTCTGTCTACCATGTTTTCATGAATGAGAGTGCCTGTGAAAAATGTTTATTTACAGGCCACTGGTTTGGAAGCACTTGATGTTTTAATTAACTTTGGGGGGTTATGGTCAGAATGGTTCACACAGCTATTCCATAGCCTGATGGAAATCTCTCTGGATTCAGAACACATCCACCCTAATGCCTTCGGAACACATGAGTGAATTTGGATTACTGATGTGCACAGGATGAATGTTTCTATTACCCCATCATCATTATCATCACCATTTTACTCCTTGCTAGCAGAGTTGACAGTGAGGCTGTAATTAGTATTGATTGTGCAAGATGGCTGGAGTGATGGGGAAGGTGTTATGGGAGAGGGGCAGTCTGTGATTCCCTCACGCTACTACTGCTGGCAGCCTGTGGGTGCAGTACTATTTAGAGAAGGGGGAAATGCCTCTAGACAGAACTCTTCCCTGGGAACACCTTTTCCTAGCACTCTGGGCTTAGGAGTTCACAGTTCAGCTCTGGCAGTATGTGAGTCTCTGGGCTGCCACCTATGCCATGGGCTTAGGAGTATTTCTCTGCTGATTTCTGTTCCACAAAGAAAAATACTGCAGGTAGGAAAAAACTTTAGTAACTACCAAAAATATGTAAGGTTTCTTACCTTACCAAAGTGAATGGCTCTCCCAGACTGCTTTTCTTGGGTAGGAGATCCACACCATTTCCATGCTGTGCCTGCTCATATCCCCCTGTGAGATATCTTGTAGTTTTCCCCTGTACATTTGTATTCCGCTGTTTCATGATGCATTTGGTGGATTCACTCCTGTTGATTAAGAGAAGTAACAATTGCAAAATATTTGCTTTTCCTGTAGTGCACTGTAGCAAGCTGGCACCCCATGTCTGCTGTGTCTGTGCTTGACTGCTTGCAGCTGACACCAGGCTCTTGAAAATACTGCTTTGGCACAAAAAAAGAGGTGTTTGCCTCATGGAAAATCCCGTAGAGAGAGTACAGTGCTCTCAAGCTCTCTCTCTGGGGCCTCAGCCTCGGTGAGTCATTTAGGGATGTCAGGCAGGGTGTAGGGGAACCCCTCTGGCTTCATGCAAAAGCAGAGAGAAGGCGAAGCTGTGGGTAGGAGAGACCCAGCCAGTAAAGCTCGTAAAGGTCCTTGTGGTAATGCTGGGGGGAAATCTGCCTTCACTGCCTTGTCATCGCTCTGCAGGAGCTGCAGCATGGAATTGGTGCTGGTACAAACTGGAGCAAAGCGTGGTCGAGTGTGTGTCGGCTGCCTCTGCAAGCCACAAACCTGCTCAGTTGAGAATAGCTGAGATGAATGGCATGTCTGAACACAGCACATAAATAATTGTATGGGAAGCTTAGTGCTCCCATGCCAGTGTGTATAAATATTCATATTATTCCATGAATCTGTCATTATGTGCAAGTGCTTCATCTTTCCAACTTTACTCCTGCCAAAAGTCCTCAGTCATGGAAACACTCTCACTGGAGGCAATCAGATGATTGATGTGAGTAAAGGGCTGGGGGAGCTCTTCTAACAGCCTGATTTACAGCAGTATTTCATTCCTAATTTCTGCACACTGGGAAACAAAACCCAAACACAAACTCAGCTGTTTTTGAGAGACTTTCTCACTGTAGGGTTCTTAGCTTCACGAGGACTGAATGAAACCACAGAGCTTTTCCCCAGCTGCTAATCGTCTGTGTCTGTTCGTTATTATCAGCAATGCTAGTGAAGTAATTTTGGGGGCTGAATCCTGTCTCCTGAGCTGCTGCTTTCCATAGTCTCAGCCAGGCTTCTGGCATGGATCACAGCCCACAGGAGTGGCTCCCTTGTTATGGGTTGTTGCAGTTGTTAGTGAAGGGTGAAATAGCTGGGAAGTGATGAAAGAGCAAAGCGTGCTCTGAACTCTGATATCTCTGGAGCATATGTACATTCAAGAATACTAAAGCTTCTCTTATTGAGGTTTCAGTGTGGCTGTATCTCCTGTACTAAGTTCTTAATGCTCTCTGCATTAAACTGGATGATGTTACCCACCATGGCAGTTTCAGGGAGCCCTGATACTTACAGCAAGCTATGTGGGGGAAAATGAATAGCAGAAAAGGGACATCAATTACAACAAAATTATTATTTCCATAATATGTCTTTATATGGAAGATGAATATTACTTAATTTAATTTTGCCCTTCTGGAGTGTTGACTCCTGCTTTAATTGATCAGCCATGTATGGTGACTAATAATATTGATTTAAGTTGTTTTTAACAAGAGGATAAGTGTTAATCATAACAAGCCCAAGTTTCCCCCAGAAATGCCAATTAGATTCCCACTGTACAAAAATTGAATGATAGCAACTGGTAGTTTCCACAAGATTCTTCCCCATCCCCAAGACTATTTTTTCAGCAGTTATTAGCAGTGCTGAAACAGAACAAGTTGGATCAGCCCTTGCTTGAGATGCAAGAGCTCTCAGGCTCTTAGGAGGCTATGGAAGTAAGAAACTGCTTGTGTGAAAGATGTTTGGAGGGAGATGAACCTCCTGTTTGTGCTCCTAGGGAAAAGCTGAGACCTTTCTTTCCAGACCTGCAAGGGAGGAGTCCTGGGGCACTGATCATCTGTCCCACAGGTTGGGGTGGGACTGTTTTGCCCCAGCTCTGTGACAAGGTGGCTGTATTTTTGGCTTTCTGGGGGCGCCTCAGAAATGTTGATTGATTTTTAGTAACCCTTTTCTGGGTTTGTTCAGCTAAGTCCTGCCTTGTCTTTCTGGGATGTGGAGGAGGAACTACTCAATGCAATCAGTCTTTTGTCTTCCCTTTGTAGGGCCTGAACCCCGTCAAAGCAAGAGTTTGAGGGAGCACTTTGTGGTTGGGAATGTCAGGCCAGGCTACATGGTGACCCCTTTGGGATCCACAGGCTGGCCATGACCTGGCCAGGGCACCAGGCTGGCAGCCCTTCTTGGAGGACATGTACCAGGAGTAGGAGAGGGCAGAGAAGGAGGCAAATGCAGCCTAGAGGAGGTACAACCAAGCTTACAGGGCAGGTGGGAGAAACAGCTCCTGGTGTCCTCTCTTTGCACCCAGCCTGACAAGGTAGGGAATCCAGATAGAGAGCTCAAGTGAACTTAACAAAAAATAAAATATCTCACTTTTATATATCCAGCAATTTGTAATAGCTGTAATTCTTAAATATCCATTTAATTGAATTGCATGTAAAATTTAATCTTTATTGTTTACTGGGCAAGCAGGACACACAGTGCCTATACTGCACCTTTGTTTCAGTGCATTTTTTTATCTTGGAAAACAACCAAATGTACTGGACTGCAAGATGGGCTATTTGCTTGCAAAATGTCTTTTTGCTATCAAAACTGATTCCAGTCATGAACACAGTCGCCCACCACTATTGACAAGCTTGTTTTCCTTTCCATATTCTTCCACATATTCTCTTTTTCAAACGAAGAACTTGGAAATAGCAGAGGTGGATGATGCCTACAGCTTCTGCTCAGTTCAGAACTGAAGAGAAAGCCTTTGCATTTTCCAGCAAGTGGTTCTCTTGGTGTGGCTGACAGGTACAGAGGCTGTGGGTGATGCTGTCCCCCATATCCATCCATGCCTAGTGATGGGACAAGGACCAAACTTTTTGCTCTCTTGTCTTTTTGCCTCCTGCTGGCATGAGTGCTTGAGTAGACATCTGTCTGCCATCCTGGGTATGGCATTTTGAACAGAACCTTGTCCCGCCACATTCCAACTTACAGCATCGGAGCACGAACGGGTGTTGCTGCCCATCAGCTGAGGGGCAGCAGCTGACTGTCTGTGTGCTCCTAACTGACTGAAAATACCTTCTCTGAGTTTGTGTAAACCTTGAGTTGCAAACAGAGACACTGCAGTAAATGCAGGCTGGTACTAGAGAGAGAGAAGGGATCAGTGCTTTCCCATATGGCTTTCATGGTCACATGCCTCATCTGTACTGTTTCTACGCCTTCTCATGCTTAAATCCTGGTGTTGAGTGTAGAAGAGTGTGGATCAAAATGAACACAAATGCTGGTGCCAATTAAAACTCCCATTGGAGAAAAAGGGTGTTGGCAGTTTTCCCAAAAGTATCCTTTTCTCTGTTTTCATGGTTGTGTAGGGCTGCTAATTTCCCCATGATGAGTCACTGAAAGCATTTATAGAGGTGTAAGAGGGATTTCATGCTCTAAATATAGTCTCAAGTCAGCCCACATGGAGCAACCACAGGAGCTGGCTGCTGAGCTAGTAAATACAACTCAGTGCTGGTCCCAGCTCCTCCTGACTGATGGGGTTTGCAGGGAAGGAACAGGGAGTTACAGAGCAGGAAAAGAATTATCATGTGTAGGCTGGGGCCACAAGGCCTGAGATCACAACATGGTGAGATAAATCATATGATGCAGATGAATGTGGGTGACAATGGGAGCCCTTTTTCGATAGCCTGTTCTCAGCTCCTCTTTCAAGCAGTAGTCAGGTTACAGCTGGCCCCATCTTTCCTGGCATTAGCTGTTACCTTCTGTAGTTTAGTTTAAAGGAAGGAATATGATGGTTCCTCACCAGTTAACTCACTACCTGCTTGGATCTCAGTTTGGGCAATCCAAAGCTTTTCCTAAGTGTTTTATTTGCAATGATTCCAAAGCTGGGTGGGTAAAGACCTCTTAAGTTTTTCCGTGTTTGAATAAACCTAGAGGGAAGATTTGAGGGTTGATGTACACCTGGTTTTAGGTCATTTAAAGGAAAGACCATCAAATCCCAAACACAGTCCCAGACCAGTTACTATGAAGGTAATGAACTCTACCCCAGCCAAAACCAGCACACAGGACTACAGATGATCTGAAAATTTTTATTGCATTAGCTCTAATGGACTTTTGAAAGTTACCTTGAACATAGTGTGGGGAAAAAAATTGCCTGCATGTTTTATACTATCTGAAATCTATATGATGACTTTAACCAATTTAGAACTCATTTAGGCAGAACTGGCTGTAAAAGGAGCTAGAAATATTTCAGAGTTTAGACAGACCCTAAAAGTCAATTTATAGGAAGGCTTCTCAAAGCAGAAATTATCTACTTGGGAACAACCCCAATAAATGCACAAAACTTCTTTGCCAATGCGAAAAATGAAACTGTATATTAAACCAGTACTTTACTCTTTATTAATCCCTTCCCCATGACTGTTCCTCCCAGGCCAGGGCTGGGTAGAGGCAGCTCCTCTTCCTAACCTGCATAGCTGAGCTCACTTTCCCACTGGGGTGGGCGTTGCTGTGATCACGTGAAGTCTGTGAGGCAGAACAGACAATTACAGAACTATTTGCACACATCATCTCCCTCCACATCACTTTTGCTGTGCAGACACTGGAGGAGGGTGTCTTGAACTACTTAGTGAAGTACATGACGTGGGGGACAAAGCTAAACAACTGCTTTTTCCTGTTCTCCTGTCCCCTGGTGGTGTTAGCTGTGAGCTGTGACAGCTTTGGTGGTACTTACTTTGGTTTTCTCAATCAATTTGCTTACTTTTGTCTAATTAATCACATCCGTCTCGGTGTTCTTCCAAAGAGGTTATCTTCAGACTGCTCTTTGTTTGCTGTTACAGGGTCTCTGGGCTCCTGTGTCGTGACAAGTGTGTGATGGTTGTCCTCATCCGTTCGGGGTGCAGGATGTGCTACCAGGGCACTTTCCCTGCTGCCAAGTACATCTGCTGGCAGCGAGCCTGGAGGGTGGCTCTGCTGATAACATTGTGGTGTCCATCAAACTAGCATGAATTAGAAGGTTCCTTTTGTAAGATTTTATCAACGCTCTTTGGCAAAGCTGTTGGCCAAGGGTAGCGCATTTGTGTTTTTTTTTCTGTGAGCGGATAAGACCCCTTTGATGCTGAAAGATCCTGAGCTGTCTGAGCTCTGGTAAGAACAACACTTGCTTGGTTTTCACTGAGCCCCTGGGATGTGGCTTGTTCCAGCCCCAGGGCCTAAGCCTGCTCTCTGACTGCAAAGCAAATGGAATGAAGGATTCATTAATGTATTTATGTTCAAATGAAGTAAAGCAGCTCAAATTGGGAGAGCCCAGCCAGCAGTGAATATAGGGGACCAAGGGATGCTCCACTCCAATGGTGTATTGTGCTCACAGAGATTAGTGCCAGGAGGAAAAACTTGGTGTTGGACTTGTATCCTGGGAGGCTTCAAGCCTCTGGACTTGCAGCATCTCAGCTGAAATAATGTCCTTGAGCCTAATGCTGTGTTTTAATTACCACTTTAGTTGAGGGTAACACCTGTGTCTTGGTTGGACAAAAGGGAAAGGAGCATAAAGCATTTTGTTCATAAGTTTATTTTTCAGGCAGTCTGGTGCTGTCACAATGACAGTGATGGAAACACAGGCTGGGATGTGGGGGTAAGTCACTGGGGTATCTGTTCCAGCAGTAAGGGCAGCCAATGTCAGCTGAAACTAATGTCAAAACTCAAAGTGGGGATGCTGCAGAGTCCTTTTTGCACTGCCTGAGCTGCTCATTCCTGCCCTGTAACCCTTGCTCTCCCCTGGCACTGGCAGGGGTGTTGTGAGGCTATGCAGGGGGCAGGACTGGGTTGAGTCTACATCAGCCTGCAGTAAAAAAATCAGTTTTGATCTAAACCAGTCCTTCAGTGTTGCTTTTCTGAGTGCAGGAGGGAAGGACAAGAGCAGAGAGGAACCGGCTCTTTGCTTTAAGTGATGCTTTCTGTCAGCTTAAGCCACTCATGAAATTACAGTGTAGGCAAACACATGTGGCTGTGTGTGGGAGCTGCCCTGCCTGCTGCCAGCACAGGACACGGAACAAGGAAATTTGCAAGAAATGTCATCTTTGAGAAGATTAATGAGGCCTGTGGCAGCCTTGGTGGGTGTGCTTCCAGTGCTCCAGTGCGTGCAAGGGCGGAAAATGCAACCTTTGATCCAGCACTAATGGATTCACTTGCTGTGTGTGAAGTGTCCAAGTGCCCCAGTCGCTCGTGCCGTGGGCACACAGCAGCACATGGCTGCTGGAGGACTCAAGGGCTGAAACTCTGCCTGTAACTGCAGAAGGGGACCAGGGAGAGCTGTGGTGACACTTGGTGTTTAGGGTTGGAAGCACAAAAAAAAGAAGAGGAAATTATCTCTCCAATTACATCTGTTCATTGTCTACAAGAGAGAAGTCAGTTTTTAATGACAGGCTTGCATGTAAAACTGGGTATATGTATTTCTATGGGTTGTGGTTTTATTTTAAGGATAATTTAGAGCAAGAGAAAGAAAAGGTTAAATCCCTTGACTTCAAGAAAACTGACAGGGAACATGCTTTTGCTTTAGCACATCCTGACAGCTGTTTAGTTGGGTTTTCTATGTATGGTTTGGGGAGTATGATGAGAGTACAGATCATAAATGTATAGGTCACAGGGTTACCATCCTTCCACAAGAGGACTCTCTTCCCAACCTCAGCATGCTTTGCTATGTCCACAAATGCTGTATTAGGCTCCAGTTAGCTCTTAGAGTGGAATAACTTGTTACTTTCTGGGAAATCAAAGAGCTGTTCTGCTGCCACGAAAGCACACGGCCTGGCTGTGTGCAGTAGCAGGGGGCAGCACTCAGGAGCGTGGACGATCCATGCAAGTCCTTGCAAGCATATTCTCCCCTTTTACCATCCTGGTCTTGTGTGCTGTGGCTCCAGAAGGCCTGTGCAATGTCCCAGCAGCTTTGCCCCGGTCCACCCATGCAGTATCGCTGCATCCAGCATGGACCACAAGGCAGAAGCAGCTTTAAGCCCTACTCTTTCTTTAAAACATTTTATTTTTCAATTATCTCTTAGTACTTATTCCTTAGACCCAAACTGGCTGCAGTTTTGTCCTTGGGAGACTCAAACTGGCTGCAAATTTGTCCTTGGGTTGGAAGAGGCTTGCTGTGTGCCTGGAGCTTTCACTGTCTTCCTCCCTTCTCTCCTTCCTGAGTTCTCCTTAGCAGAGGTCTCACGCTCCCTGTCACACCAGTACCAAGCATCATCTCTCTGGGAAAGGGCATCCTGAGGGCTGTGCAGGCAATGAGCACAGCCTGACTGACTGCACAGGGCTCTGCATTTCCAGCTGAAGCTCTGATATGCCTTCTTAACTTTGCCCTTGGCAGCTCCCTCATCATCTTCTCCAACTAAGCAGGGCTGGAGGAGTGGTGATGCCACCCTCAGATGTGCCATTCCTTCCCCTGTTCTCCTGGGACAGCAGGGAAAATAGGGATGGGGATGGTCCATTTATTTTGCCCAAATGCTCAGGCATAGTTCTGCTACTGCTCCTACTTTTCATGCTTCTCCTATTTTCGTTTTGTACCAACCTCCTGACCTGTTTCCCTTGTATGGATCAGTGTGGATGGCTGGATGCTCTCAGAATGATGTTGTAAATCAACACGGGGCACTGGTGCAGCCCCATTAGGGTTGTGCTAACCAATCATTGTTAAAGAATTAATCAGTAAAATAATTGCAAATACTGCAAGTCAGTATTGATTTTCCCTTTAAAGTTTCCACCCAATTTTACATTCAAGTCCTGAATTAAATCCACTTGGCCAGATTGTATCCAGATAGTGCTGTTATGTTGTTGTTTTCCCTTTAAATCAAATTACTTAAAAATGGTGGCCTGTTGCCTGAACACAAATATTTTGAAGTTATTTTGGAAGACTTTTTTTCACTTTTGGCAATAACTTCCCATAGATAATATTTTCTTTTCTCCCAAGTAAAGTCACTTTTATGGTGCGCACAAAGTAACTGTAGCAAGTCAGAAAATAAATCCTGTCTGTAGTCCAATGTATAACTAACAAAAAATAATCAAGTGATGGTTGGAATATTTTTGTGCTGATGGCTGTGATTATTTTTTTTTGTATTGCTCCTGTCGTGTTCAGAAAACTGAAACAATGAGTTATCCTGGAAATATTCAAGGTCAGGTTGGATCAGGCTTTGAGCAACCTGTTCAAGTTGAAGATGTCCTGGGTCATTGCAGGGGGGTTTGACTAGGTGATCTTTAACCCAAACCATTCTTATTCTGTGATCTGCATTGAACTGGGCAAAACACAGGTGGTGCAAGCAGCAGCATCACTCCAGCCTCATGGAGGCCCCTCTGACCCCCTATGAGCTGATGAACACCCAGTTTAAGTCACTTCGATAAAGAAGATAATAAAAAAGAGAGAAGCTCAGCCAGTGTATAGGAAATGCAAGCAGGAGAGAAGCAGGGAGCCAGCAGGGAAGTGGTGCAAAGCTTCCCAGAACCTGCCTGTAGGGCATCCCACACCCTGGGATGAGCCTGCCTGGTGCCACCTTCCCTGCTGAGTGTTCATGCTCTGCTCAGGAGCTGCCTTTCCCTGTGCACCTGGAGAGCTGGTGACAAGCTCCCAGTCTTTTGGCACTTGCAGGCTGCTACTCATTGTTCCCACCACGTGCTAAAGTGTTTCCTAAAGGATACTAGGACTGGGAAAAATGTATTTGCATCAGAAATGGAACCAGACTGTTTTCCCAACACTGAAATTTATTTAGGAAGAGATCATTTCAATTATTTTTGCTCTCTAATTCTTTGGTAAATATATCATTGTGTTTATTATTGGCTTCCTTTTCTGCTCTTTGGGGGAAGACAAAGTATTTAGCAGCAGATCTCAATTTTATTGTATGAGAATCAATTCATCTTAGAAGAATTCCATTATGCTAAATGAGGCTGTGATGTTTATTATCTCCTGAGAAATTTGCTCAAGTAATTTCATTAGTAAAAGACTTCAGGGATAGCCAAGCTCAGGAAAATAAAAAAGAAAAAAAAAGAAACAATGAGGATGTGCTCCTGTCTTCGTTTAGCACAGCTCGTGTGTCTATTTTTTAAGTAAATTTTTCTTATCTGAGGACAGTTTGCAAAAGTGGAGACTGAGTTTCCTGGGGGTGCCAAGCTAGTACATCCAGCTGCCAAAAAGTATTGGCCAGGTCTGGGACCCCAAGTTGACTTGGGTGCCACCCAGGCACCTACTTGCTTTCGAGTATCAGAGCAATATTTCACTAAGTAGATAGCTCATTAAATTGGGTCGGTTGAGCAGTAGGTCCCTGGTTCTTGGAAGCTTCTTGGTGAAGGAGAAAAGTTCTGAGCTCCTGGCTTGGCTCTTTGTGGGGTCC
>JAWWLV010000158.1:12739693-12751691 GCA_035041135.1 Platyrinchus mystaceus | reverse complement strand
GGGGTGAGGGACTGCAACCCACACCTGCCACCTACAGCCTCAGCAAGGCAGGGACTGGATAAGGAGCATGAAATATGGGTGATAAACTATCAATTGTCATCATTCAATGCAGAGTTAATTAAAAATGTGGAGGGGCTGCTCCATTGTCTTCCCTGCCATCAGAAAAGTTTCACAGTCTCTCTTTAATTCACCATATTTAGTGGTGAATTAAAAATGGAAATGGAAAGAATTTGCTGAGGCTCTCAAGAAGACGAATGATTGTGTCGTGTGTTACCTCTCCTTTTTCAGCCATGCTCTTCCTGTTATTCCCACTTGCTGCTCGAGTGAGGTGTGTTAGGAAATCCCCTCATATGCGGTGTCAGGGTGTGCTGACCCTGGCAGGTGGCACAAATTTGGGTTTTCATGTGTGCAACCATGGAGTTGCTTCCTTTGCTTTTTTAATCTGGGTAATTTTCCCAGCTCTCTGTTCCCTGTATACAAAGATATTTTTAGAATTAAGCTCATGAAATGTTTTTTCCTTGGTGATTGATAGATAAATATCACAAGCTTCCGAGCAAATAAATTCCCCCCTTCTGCTTTCCCCGCTCAGCAGTCACCCAGAGGACTCATGTTGCTGCATTAATCTGTATGCAAGCAATCAGGTTGGTAATCTGTGCCAATAAAGGGATTTATGGTCTCACAGAGCACAGAGGCTACGTTCAATCTTGCTGACAACACTAGGGTATGCCCCATTTAGTTGTTGGAAGACAGCAGGGTGTTTTTTCCTTGCTGACTTTAAAGTGATTTCTGTGACCTGAAGGACACGAGTGTGAGGAGGGCTAAGGACTTTTAAAGCCTGTCTGTGCAGAATCTAGTTTGGAGTGCAGAAGGCATCTCTAACACCTGCATGAAACTAATAATAACAGTCTTTATGTCCACTAACCTAATCTTAAGTTATGATCTGATGCCTGCAGTTACTGTGCTCTGATGGGGGCCATAGGAATGCTGTGAGGATCTGAAGTTCCTTTAGGACCTGCAGTGTTTGCTGCTGAGTTGATTCTCCAAGGAGCTCAGACCCCATTTACACATGACAGATGGGCAAGGACCTTCTCCTCTTAATACCATGGCCAAAGATGTGGTCTCTGCTTTTTTAGCTGCCCTGGAAATATAATTTTACCTGGAGTACAAGCTGGGGCAGAAACTATTCTATTTCTCCATGCTTGCTAAGCTGATATTTAGGTTGTTGCAATTTTGCCTGTAGCTATTTCAAGTTCTTCATTAGATCTGGGGTGTGAATTTCAGCTCCATTAAAGTGTTGACTTCAGCATTGATTGCTGTGATTGTTACATGAGAAGGCCAAGTTAGGCTGGCTTATTACTTAGAAAAAAATGGAAAAGTTTCTATGCTCTCTGACAGACCTGTAGGATGGACAAGATTGCTTAGATGTCCCAGCTCAGTGGGTTCAGGAGGACCACCTACCTCATGTGTGTGTCACTGGGGGCAACTTCCATTGGTAGTGGACATAGTACAGTGTGGAGTGATGTTGTGTCTTGCAAACATAAATTTAATCCAAATGACATTTAAATGAAAAGGGTTCAGTGCTTTTAAGAGATTGAAGGTGTCAGAATGCTCTTGGAGTGACCAAACGGGCTAGAAAGGGGAAAGAGGCTGTGTGTAAGAAGCACAAATCAAAGAAAAGAGAGTTGTTTTTTCAAAGCTATTTTCCTGTCAGCAGCTGTGATGTGGGAGTCCAGCCTCATGGGAGTTTCCTGTAGAGATCTGTTGTTCCATGTGATTTCACCTGTAACCACTTTATCCAACTCATAAATCCTAACACCCCCTCATACTCCATCACTGAAGTACCCTCTCCACAGGTTCCTCAGTGTGACACACGACCAAACTGAGCAACAAGAATAAAATTCTCTAGAACTTCCTTGATGTCATCCCTCCGTGCTGCGTCCCGTGCAGGACGTGGCTTTTGTGGGCTCTGCCACCTGCTTCAGCACACAGTCACTCCTTTCTCAGTTTGACCTTTTCATTAAGACTGCCAGGAAGCCCCAAGGCTCTGGTTGGGATTGAGCCCTCCCATGTCTATAAACACTTTAAGAAAAATGAAATGCAAAGGTTAGCAGGAGGCTTGCAGAGACTTTGCTAAACAGGTGGCCATGTCATGGTTTCTTATTAAATAAACAGAGCTAGTCTGGAAATCATCCAAGAGACAAAGAGGTGTTGACATTCTCATTTTCATTGCTGCATTTAAAATTTTAACTGTTTCTTACCACTGTAAAATAAGATTGTGAGCTTTTTTTGAGCATCAGTGACAGCACAGTGTTTTTAAGCAGACTTTCTGTTTCAGCACCTCTCAGGGATGAGTGCTCCTCCAGACCTGTGCCCTCCACATAGGAAACAGCTGAATGAAGAGATTCCCCATGCAGGATTAATACAAGAATAGGAGTGAAAGTTTCTCAGGACATCTGGCAAAGCCAAGGAGCTCGAAGCAGAGAGGTATGATAGGGGAACTTGCCAGTACAGGCAACATATAAACCCAGGGCAGACAGAGTACCTGGGACAATGGTTTCATCACTGAGTGGGGTGAGGTGTCTATTGAAAATAAAATGCACAACACCAGAGAAGTAGAGGTGTTGCTAATGGCCCAAAGCTAAGGCAATGATTAACACAGCATTAATTTTATTTGCATTTTACTCTATTCTTTTAAAGCCATATGGGGAAGAAAAACTTATGGGGTCAAAATGAGGCACAGTTTTCCAGTACCACGCTCAGCCAAACAGATGCATAAATCCCATTAGCAGTAATGGAAATTGGCTGTCTAAACCAAGTAATTGAAGTGGTGTGCTGAATTTGCTTTCTTCCACAGTAGCAGCTCTGACTCCTGCCTCTTTGGTTGCTGTTGGTAAATAAAATGGGCTTTGTTTCTATCAGGACCGTGCATAAAGAAAATGTCATCTTTCAGATTTGAAGGTAGTGCAGGAGCTGCAGAATCATCAGGACTTCTTGGTAAAGGCCAGTTGCCAGATGAAGGTGGGGATAGAGCAATACTGCCATAAGGGATGTGCTGGACAGATGTGTGTGGAGTATGGTGTCCAAGAGATTGCACTTGCATGGCTCATCTTTGTTCCCTGCTGAGGCAGGATTACACGATTCCCTGTGTTTTCTAAAAAAACTACCACTGTGCTGTCCTGCTGTGATCAAGGATGTGAGCCTCCAGTTTAGGTGTAAAATTGCTCCAGGCCAGGAATTGCTACTTTTAAAAAATTTTAACTAGATTTAATAGGTCACCTTCTTTTGGTAAAACTGGTTCTTCCTTGAGGGCTACTTGAATTTACTCACAGCTTCCAGTGGGATTTTAGTGTGGGCAAGATAAGGAAAGGAGGACAGCAGTGAGTTATCATCAGAGCCTTTATTGGCCCCAGATGTTTTTCCCTGGTAAAATTGTGTGCCTTTAAAGCTTGAATGTGCTCTTGACAGGTCTGGTCTTGCAATCTGCACAGTGCCTCCTCCTGAGGATATCAGAGACAGCTCTGCAGGCAGCCACTCTGCCTTGTCCTGCCTGTTGCACTTGGGATGTGGACACGCTTGTGTGTGAGGAACAGGTCTGACCTGGGCTCTAAAGCCTCCTGGACGTATGAGCTCCCGTGTTGTGTAAAGACTCCTGGTTGGTTCTGAGTGCTTCTGGATGGCTCCACACAGAGCAGCTGTGGGGAGAATCCAGCACAGCATTTAATTGAGTAGCAGAGGAGTCTCCCAGCATGTCACAGGCTCTGGGGGCCATCGAGTCATGTGTTTTTGCTCAGTAGTTTGCATCTGCATGTCCTGGGGTATAAGGTGGAAGAGTGTCTGCCACTCCAGGAAGGATGTGGTTAGCTGAAACATGAGAGTCAGTCGAATACGTGGTGTTGATGTTCCAGCATTGAGCAATTCTGATTTGCCCCAACTTCTGCTGGATAAATAAATCCTTAATGAGGTGGGGTTTGGTTTTTTTTTTTTGAAAGCTGGAAGGACAGAGTGTCGTGCAGCTCTGGCAGTCAGGAGACATGTTCAGTTCTGTCCATCAGCCCTTTTGCAAATGAGAAGCAGCAGTGTTGGTTAGGATAGGATTATTATTCCTGCTGGGTTAACACTCACATGAGTAGCAAACACATTCATAGCGGATCAAGAAATTACTGTGAAAACTGCAATTCAGACATTTGGGTATGGTCAGAAAATTGTTTACCTTTTTTTCCTAGTTTATAAACCTGGAAATGAGACTTTACAGAAGTTCCTCTATTGGCAGCACAGCTGGGAGAGACAGATGAGTGTCCATTGCTCTGCAGAAGGATTGGATCAGGTACCAGGCTATGTAGGCATGATATCTTCATTTTAGATCTAATATGAAATTGTTTCTTTGGCCTGGAGCTCACAGACCTAATGAGGCTACTGCTACCTGCCAGCTAGTGGTGTCTGTTTCTGTGTAAATCTCCTTTTCACCGAGGAATCAAGAGTGACTTGCCTGAATTCAGCTCGCAGTGTGAGTGGGTTTTATGATTTTACAACTGTTTCTTGTGATTTATCAGTTAATGGTCTTTCAATTAACTTTGATCTACATTGATGTATCTATACTGATCTTAATAATGTCATGCAACTCAAGGAGTCATAAAATCACTCACTTTAAGTGAAAAAGATGTTGAACCAACATGGTGATCTTTATCAGCCATAGCTGACAGTTTCACAACAGAGTTAGCTTGATGGGACATTCATTTGTGTTATCTTTTCATTCTTTTGTGTTTGTGTAGCATAGTAGCCTTTCTGTGATTTTGCTTGGGTTCATGCAAGATTATGGGTTCATGTCTATCTGCTTATTCTGGCCATCTATTTCTTTCCAGCCCTCTGGAACACCCATAGCATTCCAAGCTTTGTCAGAAGTCAACACTGAAGGATGCTAGTGGGTGTCAGGGGAAGTAGAATAATAACTGTTGCCTGTAGATATCCCTCTTCAGCCGAATTATTCTGCTATGAGACCCAGAAATGATCAGGTGCAATGAAATGCACTGTTAGCAAAGTCTCATTCTACAGACCCTTGTGCAAGAGAGATCCTCTGAGGCTCATGGACTTCACAGCTGTCCCTTGATTTGGAGTATTAGTGATCAATGCCAATTCCAGCTTTCTCTAGGCAGTTTTTCTAAGCTTTTATTTTTCTGGCAACTCCAGCTTATCACCTTTATAAGGGTGCTTGTATTCCAAGTTTTGACATTTTTTTCCATTAAAACTCTCTAAAGCTAAATGTTATTTCTTCACAGCAGCCTCTAGCTGGGTGTGGGACATTTTTAGATCATCAGTTTCAGGGAAGACTTTTACTCAGGTGATGGTTGAGGAGAAAATTACTGCCATTTGGTTTCCCACAAATTTACTTAGGCTGAGATATTGGTGTAAATTTGACTGTCATGAGAGTCACCACTGTGGCACTAAGAGTCCAGAGAGAGGCACCAGGGGTGGACTATCCCCCTTGTCTAGGCCCCTGGTAAATAGCTGCCTTGGCCATACTGGTCAAGCCCTCCAGAAACCCCAGGGTAGCCCTGTGTATACAGCTGTAAACACCACAAGGCACAATAACTGAGTGTCTAAGAAGCAAATGTGTTACAGCTTGGCTCACCCCAAGCAGTCAAGACTTTCTTTGCCCTTAGCACTTGTGTTGTTTTGATATAACTGTATTGAGGGAGGAAAAACGTGCAGCAGTGGGGAATGGCTGAACCCAAAGGACTCTCTGTACCTTACTAAAAATAGTGCCATTTAAAAAAAACAACAGCAATTTTTTTACAGTTCTGTTAGGGGAATGATAGGACAACTTGGCCAAACATATTTAAAATGTGGGCTTTGGGATGGGACTGGAGGATAGAAGAGATGATGTTTCCAGTTGCAGTGGATCCAGTGTAAAAATGAATGCGTGGCATAAGTAATCACAAAATCTCATAGAATAGTTCAGGTTGGAAGGGACCTTAAAGATCATCTAGTTCTACCCCCATTGTCATGGGCAGGGACACCTCCCACCAGACCAAGCACATCCATCAAATCCATATTTCTCCAATGTAGAAACAAAGAGGTTGTGCAGGACAGTGTCAAACACTTTACACAGGTCCAGGTAGAAGATGTCAGTTCTTCTTCCCACAGGCTTTTGGTCAGTTCTTTATCCATCCCCAGGCAGAGCTCCATGCACTCCAGCTGCTCACTGACACAGGGAGCAACACCCTCTCCTCCTCTCCCCTACCTGTCCTTTCTAAAGAGCCTGTATCCCTATTCTCCATGTGTTTGTACAAGGTGAGACACCTCTGCATCCCACGTGTGTTCAGCCCTCAAAGAGATTAGCACTGATAGTTGGCTTTCTTATAACAGCACCCTGCCAGTGCTGCAAGATGTTTGAAATGTGGCAGCAGTGATGAGAAATGCACAGGACCATGGACAAAAAGCTGCAAGACCCTAACTGGCAATGTTCCCAGTGAAGGTACTTTGAGGATGTTGACTCCAGTCTCCCAGGTAGATTCACAGTTACCTTCACTGGATGTTTTCAGCCGAATCACAGTGTATCCTTCAGAAAAGCAGTTGTTCTTCACAAAATCCAGTCTGATAGAACTGGAATGGTTGTAAGAAGCTGAAGGCAGGGGAGCAAAAAAGATGATCCCTTTGGACAGACGGATTAGGGCGGGTATTTTGTTGCAGGGAGGGAGGCAATGTGGAAACACTGATCGACTGAGATTAAAAACAAAGCCAGGAACCAGTTCTCAACTAAGTGAATGCAGAGGACAATGGCCTGTGCAATTACTTGGCTTTAGGAGGGACAGAATTAGAGAATGAGTATAATTTATAAATATGCGGGGAGGGGGGATTGTTTTGGTATTCAAATTTGACAAATTAAGCATCAAAATACAAAGCTGAGATGAAATTTAATTATTCTTTTCAGTACTTAGAACATTATGGAGAGGCTTGTCTTCATTTCTATGTTCATTTAATAATTTACATAGCATAACACAAGCTAGAGATGTTTATGGAACCCTCAGATATAGTAAATTATAAGGCAGTATCAATTTATCTTGATTAAATTGATATGAAGTCTAGGTACACAAGACAAAACTCTGCTTCTGGCACTGTTGTGTAATGTTTTGACCTGAACTGAAACATCTTAGTTGGCTGAAAAACAGCCCTGAATATTTCATAGGTATTTAAAGAGGTGTTGTGCTTGAGTCCCATTTCCCCATGGGGCTTTCTATTCTAAACAAGGTTGAATTTTGGTGCAGGGCTCTAAATACATGTAGTATCTTTTCACATTCCGGGAAATTGTCTCTAGGTTTTCTTATTCATTAGAATGAAGTTAATTGAACTGCTTGTTACTTCATTTTGTCTTTCTTAAAGCATAAACAGAGTCCATTATGGTTCATGCCCCAGAGTAATACAGGATTTTTATGAATGTGAACGAGGTATCTTCTCAGTCACTTAAGAATGAAAGTTAGCATCTCTCAAACCCATTGAAGAATATGGGTATGTTTTCAGAGCTCAAAATACAAAAGCTACTATTAAAATATAATCCCTGTATCATTTTTTAATGTCATTTTTGCCCCCTTCCTCAACTCTAAAAAGAGGCAGGAAATGAAACAACATGATAATAGCTCTTGCAGAGTGAGCCCTTGTTCCTAATTCAGGCATGATTTAATGCTTATTGTTTCTTCGCCAACTTAATTCTAACTTCTGGCATGTCCACAGTGTAAAGTCAGCCCAGATTTGGCATGTTTTTTCATTTCCAAAAGGGTATGTGATTTATATGCTCTGCAATGACTAGCAGAGCTGCCCTTCAGGTAGGGGGAGAGGTAAAATAGGGATACACTCTCAGCAAATACCTATTGCTCTAAGATGAGGTTACTTGTCCAAGTCAGGAGTTGAGGGCACCTGAAGCTGTTTGGTGTTCTAAGTATAGGGGAAAATTCTGGTGTCTTACTGAAATGACTGTGAGAAGTATTAAGCTCTGTGCAGGATTTCTGTTGTGTCGTCTAAGCAGTGTCCTAGGTAGCGGCACATATGAATTATTTTGACTTCACTTCTCCACAGTCCTGCCTACACACTTAATTTGGTGCATTGCAAGTAGGTGCTAATGGCACCATGTGAGAAGCCTTTGCAGGAATGGCTTCTGAACACTGCAGCTAAACAAAATGCCCCAAATTAATATCATTATTATTTTTTCTGTAGAGGAGAGTCATTGCAGCAAGCAGGTTTTTACAGATAACCTCCAGCTCCCTGCAGACACAGAGTCACTTTCCTGGGGGTTCTCGTCTGAAGGTATTAAGTTCTGTTTGAGATTTACTTTCTGCATGGAGTAAATCTCTCATTTTAGTCAAATGCAAGGTATTGGGGAAAAAAAAATCTAAGTGTTTTTTAGTTAAGATTAAGGATAAATTTTCAGGATTACCCAGAGAAAAATGCTGTGGATCTGATTTACAAAGATGTTTAACTGGTTAAATTATGGAGGGAGGGTTACTGGGAGTTAAGGAAATGCAAGGGTACCTCACTCTTCTTGCAGTCACACTTGCTAGGATTTTTGACTTTTCCTGTCATTCTCACTAAGCACTGCTCTGAACCTTGAGGCAATTAAATACTTTTTGCATAAGCAGCCTAAAGCTACACAGGCATGGTTGCATATTTTGCCAGATAGGCGGCTTCTCCTGAGAGCAGCCTCCTACCGCTTGTCTCAGCAGTAGTATTTGCTGAGGGATGTCTCGGTGGATGAAGTTCACAGGCATAGTCCTACACTTTGTGTAGCTTGGATGTTGCTCAGACAGTTTCCTCCTGATTGTTTCCTTGGAACTGTGTTGGGTTTGGTTTTTCACTCTGTGGGCAACTCTGTTTGCTGTGGGAAATCTTCACTGCATAAAGACATCATTGCGAAGCCAAGTGCAATAGTCCCTATCGCTGTTTCTCACTTGAGTATTACTTTCAGTGCCCTTAAAAGCATTGATGTTCCAAGCAGATGCTTTATACAGGTGTTCTGCATCATCTGGTGGGAGTCACTTTCGCCCACTGGATAGTACTTCATAATTAAAAGTGCTGATCTCTAGAATGCTGCTTACTAAGCAAGGGAGCAGAAGTGGAGAGCTGCTCGAGATAGCAAGGTATATCCATGCCATCTACAGGTAGAAGAATGAAGCTGGGAATGTGCAACTTTGACGTCTCCCATGCTGTCTGGGTTAGCTCCCTTGGATCCTGCTACAGGTGGCAATCAGCTCTGCCACGTGCTGCAGTGACCAGCAGGATGGGCGAGGGCAGCACCCTGGCTACGGACCCCTACTGCTCCCTCTTTGGCAAGGTTGGTGTAGGCAGCAGGGAAACAGCAATTTTGTGGTGTGTGACTGGGACTGTGTGAGTGAGAGCAGCTGTGAGGTTTGTGTTCCTCTGTCACCTTGGCAGGAGACGTGAGAGGTGCCCGGTTATGGGTGCCATGGTGCTCCTCCATGGTACGGAAGAGCTTGAAGAAAGTCATCCAAAACCAGGCTGCTGAAACAGGGTTCTGATAAAATCCCCACGATGAAGGGGAGAAGGTGAAAGTGTTTTATGGGAAGGGAACGGGTGGAGAAAGTCAGTGGAGCCCAACAGTTTGTCAGGGAAGAGAGAACTTTAATTGACTGTCAAACCATAACCTTGGAAACCTGAGAAGAGGCATCAGCATGTCTGTCAGCAGAGATAGGCATCAATCTTCCCTGGCTAGACAGCAACATGATTACTTCTGGGGTAATGTCAACAACTTGGAAGTGCAGTAAGCTGATTTGGCCTGTTACAAAGGAAGGGAGGAGGTGGGATGGACCTCCTTCCCACGTTTATTCGAAGCTGTTTCATTTAAATAGATTGTTTACAGCTACTTTTTTTAATTAGGAGAAATTAAAACCTGCATGATTATTTTGAAAAATTTACTTTCACTTTATTATGGTCTGTTCCAAAATAAGGTCAAACTGAGGACAAATGTAATCTTAACAATTTTCTTTCCATATTTCCTAATGTTTTTATGCTTTCCTTCATCTAAGCCTAAGATGTCCTAGCAAAACATATCTAGTGATTGATAGGAAATGCTACAACCATCTTTAATTTTAGCAGAAAAAACTCCCTTAAATTATCAGGAAAACTTTACTTAAGAACATTTCCCTTTACATACCTAGACCAAACTTTTGCTCGTTGTTTCACAGAAGTTTAGGGGAGGTAATCAACGATACCATGCCCTGTTGTACAGCACATTTCAAACAATTAATATGACATTTTCTGAATTAAAAATAACTAGTAGCATACATGATCAAAGTGGTTTGTCAAAAAGGAAACATCTGTGCTCACTGAAAAGCTTTGAAGGCACCAGCCCATTAACACCCATTAAATTGATGATATATGGGGCTGTGCTAGAGAGCAGACCTTGTGGGCATTCTCCAAACAACCAATGTCTGATGTAGAAAGCAACAGAAAAACAGAATTTTAGCTGAGAAGCTCTAGGTATGTTGTGCCATTAAGACATTTTTATTCTCTCTGCTCAGCTCCACATCACAAAAATTCCTACCAGGCTTTTTAAATTTAAGCGAGTTAAGGGCACACATTGAACTGCTTGTTATTAATATCTCAGCACTATTTTCTAATTCCCAATTCATACTTGAAATGGATTAAAACTGCTAATCCTTGACAAGGCAGCAAAATTTGATGCTAATTTATTGATGTGCTCTTTTAAGAAACTTTGGGTTTCCTGTCTATAAATTAAATTTAAACAGAGCCTTCAAGGTCCTCTCCAACTTGGAGAGCAGAGCTCTGCCTGCTCACACACCACGTGTCCTTGAGCTTGCAGTGCAGTGTGGCTGAGGTGGGGTTGCCTTTGTTCCTAAAGGTATGTTTGTGCCTTGATAGCTGTCTCTTAAGGCTGCCTGTGCCAATGGCCTCTCCATCCCACACCATTTGAGTTGTTTTGGTTCACCTTGAACAGGTCTCCAACCTCTTGTCTTCCACTAAGCTTTTGCTCCTGTGCCCAACTCAGGCATTGCTCCGTTCTGTAGGTGGTGTTTAATGAGCTGTCCCAGATGTGGGACGTCAGTGCTGAGCCTGGAAGAGGCTCTGTTGTTCTGCAGGGAATTGTTTTACAGTCCTTGCACATTTTTCATTACCCTGGAGCCTAATTTTGCGCTTAGTCCTGTATGTTTATGTTAGTAACATACTTTTTTACCAAAGAAAGTTGATTGTTTTCAGAATAATGCAATTATGTGGCAATTATTGCTTTCCTGGGTTGTTGTTCTCTTGCCTGGGAAGGAGTAAACACTGTGGAAGCTTAGAAAAAAGCCTCTAGTAGGAATCTGTGCTCTGTGCCCTGCTCAATATTGATACTGCTTTGCTGTTACAAGCCTTTTCCAAACACAGCTCCAGAAAAGACAACAGGAGTAGCCTGTGCATCCATGCCAGGCTCCTGCTGGGCTGGGTTGTCACAGAGAAGGCATCTCAGCTGTGCTTGGGTGGCCCAGTCATTTGAACTCTAGGAAAAGCAGGTGTCCAACAACATCATCCTGACTGTGGCTGACGATCTAGTGAACCCTTCATGGGCACTGAGACATCAATATAGATTCCTTTGGGTGGTTTGATTTCTTGCCCTACTAATAATTTTGAGGGGTTTGACATTTCTGTCTCATGTGAGGTCAAAAACTTGTAACATTTAAAGCAACTTCATGTCAGCCCTGCCTTCCTTGTCCTGTCTGTTATCCCAGATATTTTTGTTTTGGAAATGTAAAAAAAACCCTAAATAATAAATAATGTTTCGTCAATTTTAAAAACACCTCATAATTTGACAAATAAGTTGAAATGAAAGCTTCCATGAAGAATATTTTTAAAATGGCAATTATCACCTTGGACATTTCTGGGACACTGACAGCAAGTTTTATCAAAATTTAAATCGTTTTGGAATTAAAAAAGGGAAATTGCTAATGAACCCAAACAAAACTTTCTGACAAACTGACTGCAGTAACAGTATTCT
>JAWWLV010000158.1:12696611-12739593 GCA_035041135.1 Platyrinchus mystaceus | reverse complement strand
TTTGGAATTAAAAAAGGGAAATTGCTAATGAACCCAAACAAAACTTTCTGACAAACTGACTGCAGTAACAGTATTCTTGTCAGCTCTGAAAAAAGTCCTTTATTTAAGACAAGCTGTGATTCCAGGCATCACGGTAAGAAGTAACTGTCTTGACACGGATGTGTTTTTAAAACCAGGAGAGTAATGCTTGCCAAGGGCTCTTCTGGTGGTGGATGGGAGTTCCTGACAGAGATTTTTTCATCCTGAGACCAAACACAATCCCACCTGTATGGAACACAGAGCTCAGCTGGGTTTCCTGGAATGCTTTGTCCTCTCTCTAGGCAACAGCTTCTAAGTGGAAAAAGCAAATGGTGTCTCTGAGCCTGGGTATGGCAGGTGTGGGAGTGAGTATCAGGAGCTGATTCCTAGCAGAATCCATAGTCTGGAAAGTTATATGCACACTAAATTGTCTCAATATAGTGTTTGCTTCACTGCTAATAAGGCTGCCAGAAAGAGGACAAGACTAGATCTGCCTGGCATTTGAGGCTGGTTCTCACAGGAGGCAGGACTGGCTCCCATTTACACTGCTGAAAATTCTCTGACAAAAAGCCAGTGGCTAAGACATGTAATGTTAATTACAGATAATGTCGACTGGAATACCTGGAGGAGACAGGCAATAGCTGCACTCTGTGGAATCCGAAGGGACTTGTCTGAGTGGCATTAATTTTTAATGCTTTAATCAGGATAAAATCCCTCTACAAAGTCTTAAGGGGAGTTAGGAGTAGTCTGTTTAATTTTTTGAATATAACCTGAAGGAGAAAGCAATAATTTCAGCAATCTCTAGTGATGACAAAATCCTTAACTGGACAACAGGAAAAACAAACCCCTCAGTTTCACCCGAGACATTTAAAACTAAGCTGAAGCCAGAGAGAGAACAGCATTTCCATTACCTTTATAAGCCATTCTGTAAGATTTAAATCCCTTGCATGCTCTTTTTCTCTTTTTTCTTTTTCTGGGTGAGATGTCATGCTGCCCTGATACACACTTCCTTGCTAAAGCTGAAAGGCTTTTTTCCAGGAAAAGGCAGGATTCTCCTCTCTCCTGCTGCTACACTTGGCTGTGGGGTGAGCCAGGCAGGGAGCACCTACACGGTGGGGAAGGGGAGCAGCAACAGGGGACTCTCTGCACCCCCAGCAGCTCCTCATCCCGCTCTGATAAAACCCTTCCTCGTCAGAACACAATAGTGTGTTTAAAAACCTTTCACAACCCAGAGCTCTATTCTACAGGTGTGCTAGGCATATGGCTTCTCCCCTATTAGCAATGCAAATTTAATCAACTGGAATAATATTCAAAGGGGTGGCTCAGCATGATCCAACAGCCAACAAACGGTTGTCACTTTTCCCTGCTTTTGACAAACATGAGAAAGATCTTTGATTAAAACTTCAATTCTCCTTAAAACCAATGTCCCTTTGAACGAAAGGAAGCAACGTCCTCCAGAAGTTCTATTGTATTTCCACTTTGTATTGCCACTTCCCAAGAAAACTGCTTTTTATGTCCAGATTTCAGCAACATCAGAGAGAAAAATCTGTTACTTTCCAGTTGAAAAGCAGTCCCTGTCACCAAGCATGCTGTAATTCAGCAAAGTGACAAAGTTCAGGTTGATCTGCATATTTTCCCATGTGGGACTTTTATTGCATTTCAATTTAATTTCATATCACGATGCTGTTTGTTGTTCCCTGGATCTTGCTAACAGCTTCAATATGCTGGATGTCTTCTCCTCTGTCTGTCTAAGAGTGTCAGGTCACTGGGTTTATAGACTTCACTGCAGAGCAGAAGTCTGGAGTGTTTCAGTGCCCTGCTGGCTGCAGCAGCACAGCCTTGATAACCATGGAGGCATTCCTGGGAGACAGCAGTGTAGTCACCTTTAATTCATGTTATATCACAGGTGCCCTTCACTGACCCTTTTCCAGCTGAGCAGAGTCCTATGCTGCTGGAAGGGGATGTTCCTGTTCCTCGGTGTATTTTGGGGAGCTTTGCAGTGTTTCTGGGCCAGCATGGGCCTGCCTGCCACCCAGAGGGCTGGCAGTGACCACAGATTACTGATGGAGCTGATATTTTTGTTCTGGCTGACACACCAGGTATGACCTGATGACACTTCACTGGAGTTCACTGATGTTGGTGAAGACAAGATCTGGTCCTTGTCTCCAAAACAGCTGTACCCACATCCTGAGGTAGGTAAAACTGCCTCTCTTTTCTCTTAACCTATACAAGGCATGTGGTGCTGCACCCCAGGGTGGCCTCCTCTTGTCACCTGTGCAGTCAAAGGAAACTATAGCATCATCTAATTGTCAGAGGGCCACAATTAAAATCTCAGATAATTGTTGTCACTTTATTTTTCATTCACTTAGAAAAGATAAAATTACCACAGCAGATAATTGTGGTAGTAGCTTTCTTGTGTTCTTGTTCATTAAATACTGATTGACAAAGGTTTGCTAGTGACTCTCCTATTTCAAATAATGGCATCGTTTACAGGACTTGAAACAACCTTTTTACTGAAAGCCCCTTTATCTAAAAGGGCCCTGCATGACACATCCATTTGATCATGAAAAATATCAAAGTCCATCAGATTATTGCAGAAACCTGAAATCTGAATTGCCTGAAGATGTGGAAGTAGATTTGGTGGTGAATGATAAAGCAATGCTTGACTTATTCTGTAGCCTTTGTGCTATAGCAGTGAGAGGATTGTATCCATCTGCTGCTTTCCCAGGACTGTCTGGATGCAGTGGCTTGTAATTCTGCAGCTGCGGCTTAGGTTTGGCTGTGAGATACGAACTTACCGGGGATGTGGAAGCACTGTGAGGAGATGGGACAAACCTGAGTGCTGTGTTTCCATGAAGAAAATAAGAATACGGCCAGTCTAAAATTCTGGACTTCAGCAACCACAGTCCATCTCTGCCAGGAGCAGAGGGATGGCAGGCAGGTGTCTGAGATGCCTCCTTCCAGTGTGCTGCTCCTGTCACTGTGCTGTCCCTGCTGCTGCTGTCTGCATGCCTTCCTTGCTTGGGAAACAGCACCTCACTGCCCTGAACCTTGTGGATGGGGTCCCTCACCCTGCCTGAGCCTCTGTGATTTACACAGGAGCTTGTCTGCAGGCTCCCTGCAGAATTGTCTGTTGCTGATAAGTTAGTGTTGTGGCCAGCGTGTTTCTGGCCCCCGGCCAGGTATGTCCAGTGTTTCCTGAGACACAGTCTGCTCCTTGCTTGTTTGAGTGCCTGAGCCCTGGAGTGCTATCACCCTGCCCCTTCATCTGTGTGTGGCCTCCAACCTAATGCTGGCTTCATGGGAGGGCTGCTGGGAATTGTCTGAGTGCTCTATGGGGACAGAGGTTTGAGGCTTCTGTGGGCAGGGTGGCACCTCTGGCCCTGAGGTTGTGCTGTCAGCTCTGCCACCTCCCTGGCAGGGCTGTGGTGATGGTCAGAGCATGTGGGAGAAAGTAGTGACACTAAAGGGGCAGGAGCAGACCTCTACCACCATGAGGAGAGTAGGACAGAAGGGTGAGCAATGGTCACAGCTCACAAGGGAGATGCAAGATGCATCTGGAGCACGGGAATGGAGGCAAACATCCACCCTCACAGGAGGAAGCAAAGCCCTGGGGCTCCTGATGCATCATCACACAGGACTGTGGGGAGCAGAGATGGAGTGGTGAGCACAAGCAGTGTTCTCACTGCTCTCCACAGGGTGCAGGTCTTGCATGTGACTTTCACAGAGCTTTTATTTTTGTTTGCCTGGGGAAAAGTACACTTCAGCATCTCTTCATGTTATGTTGTTTCTTTTTCTAATAGCCAGGCAGGGCAGCGTATTCGCCTGAATGTCTGTTGTGATTCTGGGGTTGTGGCTTGGTTTGGGTTTCTTGGTTTTATTAGAACTTGTTCAGCACTGACAAGCAGTGAGTGAAGACTCTTTGGGCACTTTGAATCCCTTGATTGCTGATTTTTGTTTACTTCAACCTCTCGAAAAGCAAAGCACTTCTTATCTCTGCACGGGAGATGAAACCATCTCTTCAGCTGCAGCCTATTTAAAAAGGGTGTTTTTCTGATGCCTGTGTTTTCCCCTGAGAAAACATGAAACACAATGGAAGGAGTTTAAGCAAAGAGACAAAGTCCTTGGACTGCAAAGGCATCAAAGCTGAGCTACTTTCCTTTGAAAATAGTCTTGGGTGGGCTGTGATTATTCCTAGGTATTTATAATGCCACCCATCAGACAGGTTTCATCCTAACTAATTTTGTCTTACATTTCTTGATGTTTTTATCTATTATTTTTTACTTTTGATGCACTTAGCTAAATAAGCTCAAATATGCTCCCAGGAGAAAATCCATCTCTGGGAGGTGGTGCAGCCTGGGACCAGGCTGTGCAAACAGTCTTCCACAGGAGCCCAACCTTCCCCAGCCCAGCAGAGTGGCTTCTGCATTGGTTGTGTGTACCCAGACCTGGTTGTCCTCTCAGTGACACCACCCTGTGTGACCCTCTCTGTGCTCTTAATCCACTCCTAAACAGCTTTTGCAATAAACTTTCCCCCTGAGCTTTAATGTCTAACAACAGAAGTGATTCTGGCTGTTCCCAACATGCTCCTGTTAGCCTCGATCAGGCCAGCTCAATAAGGTAGTTCAGTATTTTGCTTATTTGCATATAGTTGTTTCATTAGACTTTTTCTTTTGTTCAGGTTGCTAGTTGTTAGTTTTGAGGTTTTTCATTTACATTCCATTTTTGATCCTGTAAATTGTCTGTTGTCAGGCTAGCTGCAAGCCAAGAGAAAATAATGGGCCCCAGAATAGAAGCAATGAGATCAGAAGTGAAAAAGGTCCCAGCAAGACAAAGAGTGGCAAAAAAAACACATGAGGGGAAGATTTTGCCTCTCCAGCTCACACAAATCAGGAATTTATCCTGCAGGAAACCTTGCTGGTATCAATGGGGTGAGTATGGTGAGTGTAAGTGTAACCTGACCTACAGAAGAGCATCCTTCCAGTTTCCTTGCTTGGAGTTCCTTGACTTCCAGCAGCCTTTCTGAACAATGGTGGTGCCCTCTGTCCATATGCTCCAGGGGGTTGGAGTTCTCTGGAGCTACTCTCCAAGACTGCATCATACTTGACCTGAGTGGGTGAGTGACATCTCTGCTCATGCATGTTGGCTCTTTCTCATTCCTCTGTAAATGTCAGGGTGCTCTTGTGGGGTTCCACAGCACTTTGATAGCACTGAAATTTGGATTTGTCCCAAATCCCAGTCATCACCTGTTTTCAGAGAAAATAAACTACTGCTGGAGGTTGGGTTGGTTGCTTGGTTTTTGATTGTGTTTGATCTGTGAAAATCCTGAGGACTCTAAGAAGCAGTGGGAGTGCAAAGCCAAGCAAAACCTACAGGGAAAGAGCAAGACTCAGCTGGCAGCAAAGGGGATGGGCTGCACAGTGCATGGGTCTGGAACTGCACTGCCCTGTTCCAGCAGTGTGGCTGCCCTGGGCAGGCTGCTGTGGACTGTCCCCTCTGCCTTGGATGTCCCTTGCAATCCATTTCCCTTTTGTTGCTCCCATCAGCAGCAACAAAATAGTTCACACGTGTTACCCCTGCAGAGCAATGTCTGTGGGTTGTGGAAGGGTGTTGGAGAGCTGAGATTGGGCTCAGCAGAGGGAGGCAGAGAAGGAGCCATGCTGTGCTTGATGCTCTCTTGTTGCATCTTCCTGCAGGAAAAGCCATATTTGCCATGCTCTGTGCCTGTGAATGCCTCTCTGCAGGACTGCTGGGTCTAAATTAAATTAAAAGTGGTAGCCTTTAGTAAAGGGCAAGTCAAAACTACACGGGACTCCAAGATGAATGTTTACTCTCTCCATAAGGAACGTGGCCTGTGTTCTGGCACCTGGAAAAGGAGATGTGGACTCGAGGCAGCTGCTTTGAGGAGAATTCTTCCATCTGGTTGGCTCTTTTATGCCCATGAAACTCAGTGGAGGAGAGACATGATCCCAACAGGTCCCTTCAAGAAAAGTCAGACTGGGCTGTGAGGTACCTATTGCTTGTCTCAGATATTCTGTGATAAAACAAAGGAACACCACACCTCGGATAGCTGACTGTGGAGTTTGATCCAGTGAGAGCATTAGTGAAAAGAGAGCTTTTGGAAAGTTTAATCTACAGATGGAGATGCAGTGGGTTTTATAGCTTCAGATACAGAGAGCTTCTGACAGCTAAAACAATGAAGGGTGCAAAAACAGTCACTCTAGGAAGTATCCATAACTTCATCAACCAGCTGTCTGTGCCAAAAAGAAGGGAAAACAGGCAAACTGAAAAGAGGAGTGTCACACTGTTACTGCTGGTGAGTGACACAGATGGTAGATTTATTTAGAGCCTGGAACTAATAGCTGCACTGAATGATATACAGCTGATTTGGGTGATGTATGAATACAGCCCGAGCTCGAAAATTTCACAAGACAATTTTTCAAGGCAGGAATTGTTAAGAGGTGCCCTTTACACATCACCAGCTAAGTGGTGTGTGCTCGCTGTTCAGAGCTACTGTGTCAGTTGGACAGCTGCCAGGCTTGTAATGCTGCTCTAAAAGGGATCACTTGCCATGTGGAGTTTTTGCATTTTCTGTTATCCAAACAGACTCACTTGAATGTTAATTTGTTCCCGGCTGCCAAGGACCCAACTCTGCAAAAAGCTGAGCCCTGTGGCTGCCGGAGGGGTTGTTCCCATCCCTGCTCTGCTGGGCTGGGGCTGGAGCCACGTGTTGGGGATGCTGGCTGGCTGCAGTCAGGGATCTGCAATCTGTCATTGGGATATAAAAACTCCAGCCACAAAGGCGTTTCTTTCTTTCAAAGTGCAGTGCTGTGGCCTTGGCATAACAAAAGAAAATGATAGCAGCTTTTCTCTCTCATGGGAGATGACAACTGGGGAGGGCACAGAGGAATATTTGGATAAGAAAAAGCCTCTTGCGTTTTGGAGCTGAGCTACTGTGATGTACCTTGGTTCTTGGCCAGAGTCTGATAGGGGACAACAGAGTGACACTGTGAGTGTGGGCATGTCAGGGTGGGTGATCCAGCCCTGGTGGGCTCAAAGCTAAAGCACCCAGGAGCCTTTCCTGTGCCATTGCACCTGCAGTGTCTGGGCACCCAGGTCCTTTAGGGGCAGGCTGGGGATCCCTCTGGCTTGGAGGGGCCCTCAGACCTTCTTGCCATCCTCCTTTTACCTTATCCTTTTCAAGGTGGCAAAGTAGCAGCCAGAGGCCTTGGCCTGGGTTCCAACAGGAACGTTTGCATCTCCTTTCTCATTCTTTTAAACGTTTGCGGTATCTTTTGATGGAAATACATAGATTTTTCCATGTTCACCTAGGCAGAAGAGAGGACAACCAGGGGATGTCCTGATCTGCCTGGGGGCTGCAGCTGAGAAGGGAGTGAGATATAGATGGAGACTAAAGCAGATGTGAGAGGGCAGCAGTGCAGAGGGTGTGATGGGGGGCAGAGAGTCCCCTCTTGGCGGGGTTATTGCAGACAGTGGGATGCAGAGTGTTTGGTATGTCCTGTTGCCAGCCTAAGGCTGGGGCTTTCATTTCTCTGGGTAAGAACAGTGAGAGGACACCAGGCTGTGGCAGTGGTACCACAATGATGCTTGGTGTGAGTCACTGGATCCACCGGGATGCAAAGGAAAGACCCTGACATGTGTAAGCCATTGGAAAGTCAAAAGGCACAGGCAAATCCCATTGTTGGGTGGTATGTGTTTGACAAGGGGCTGGGATCTGCGCTGAAGCTTCACTGCTTTGACTATAAGGCACCCAAATAGGTTTAAATTTAACTAAATCTTCCTCCTCCTGCTTAATTACTTTATCAACACTTTTGGATGTTTAAAGAAAAGTGTAATTTTTTGTTGTCTCTTTTTAGACAAGGAAAAAATGGCAGACTGTTCAAAATGTGATTAAATATTTAAAGCACAGTTTCTATTTAGAAACTGGCACTTTGTCAAGTTAAACAACCCATTAAGCTCATAATCGTGCTCCATCTTTTGGGGCACAATGCCTTTTGCATCTTTTGAAATGAGTATTTGTGTCATCACTCAGCATGCTCTGAGGGGAAATTAATCTTCCATTGCATTGTTTCGTTTTACTGCTGACTGAAATAATATTTTCTATATCTTTTTCATTGTTTATTTGCCTCTTTTTTTTTGACACATAACTTAAGGAGGAAATTTGAAAACAAGTCACAAAACTGAGATCCCTGATAAGCTTCTAAAACTCCTGAAATATTCAGCTTGAATATTCTGCCATTAGTGTGGTTTGAGTAATTGCTATTTCCCCACTAGCAGGATGCAGTCATTGCAGCTTCGAGAACTGCTGTGATCCTGAGGCTTTTCTGGGGTTAGGTGATCAAACACTTAGAGGTGTGGCTTTTGCAAAACAGCAGTGGTTGGTTCTGGGGGATGGAGCCCACAGAAAGCCCTGTGAAGGCCAGAAAGAAGAACTGAATCCTAGACTTCTGTAAGGACCAGGGATGTCAGAGCACATCCCAAACATGGATGGACAGGTAGGGGATCACTGGCAACCACGGTGCCTGTTGCAGTGGTGGCATCCCAGGTGTGAGAACTGAGGCTGTGCCTTCCCAATCCCAAGGACTGTCTCAGCAGAGTGGGAAGTGGGCACTCTCCCACATTCCATGTGCCAAGCAAAGATCCTCTCTGTGCCGGCTGGGTGATCCCTGCAGCACTCTGTTTAGTAAGTGAGGGTACACTTTGGTTACAAGTGAGGTTGCCATTCATTACCCTTACTGCATGCACAGTAATGGTGATTTGAGCAGAATTCTCCTCCTCTCCAGTCTTACATCAAGGAAAATTTTCCTATTTTTGTTACCTCTAAAACTACCAGTGGCAGGCTGCTGTTTATTTGAATGTTGTGTCTGCTTTATGTGACAAGGCTGACTTAGAAAAATGTTGCATTCATAGACTGCAAGCTGTGACAACATTTTAAAGCCCTGTATCTTTTTGCAAATGTAATATTTTCCATGGAATGACTGCAAGATGTGGGTTATTTGTGTTAAGAGACTCTCAGTGAATGCTTGCAGGTTAATCTTATAGCATATAACATATAACTACTGCTGTAAAGGATAGTGACTGCAGCAGCAAAGCCATCACTTGCACTTTATGTGTTGGAAGTGATGAGGTGGTATCAGCAGAGCAAGCAACTGAGCAAAATCTATTATTGTTTCTGGATTGGAAGGCAGTTTGATATCTAGATGTAAAAGAAATGTGACCAGATCACATTCTCGGCTCTGTGCCTCATACTTGGAACCAGTGCCCAGCTTTTTCAAAGATGTTTCCTGCCAAGCATCCCCTGGCACTGTAAGTTAACTCCCACCTGTGCCCCAAAAGCCTGAGTGCCATGTTTTCTCCAAATGAACTCATCAGAACACACATTTTCTCTGTTAAGCATTTCCCAAGCCAATTCTTTCCCAGGGTACTACCAAACACAGAGTTGCATCAACTGAGACTGATGTACCTGATCTTCTGCAGCTCTGCCCCTATCTCAAGTTCTATACTTCAGCAGTGGTTTTACATGTTTCACACATTTTTGTTTTCTTCTCGAGTTTCTTGTTCTTCTGTGACAGTTTGTGTGTGAGAAGTCTGATCAGCTTGTTGGTGTATGATAAGCAGTTATATACTTAAGATGAACTCCAGAGTCAAAGTCCCTGAGGATTACTGTAACTGCTGGTATTAATTAAATTTCTTGCTATCTACTAGTGCCAAGCAAGGGAGCTTCAAAAAATACTCAGATACTCAGAGTACAGACAAAGTCTCTTGCACACCCAGTTATGTTTTCTTTCCTTCAGAGCTAACTCTCAGTTCACTGAGTAGGAGGAATATTCACAGGCGTTGTTGTAACGTCCTGGCTCTTGGAGACCTGAAATGACGTTTCTTTCCCATAATGTGGGGACAGCATCTATAATCTTACACTGAAATAATGCAATGCATCAGTAGGCTATTCTTATTTTTTGCAGAAATGAGTGTTGTTTATTAGATGAGATATTTCTTCATCCCAAATTTTCAGGACACATTTATTTCCTTGGTGAATATGAGTAATTCGCACACATTCTGCTACATTTCCTGTTTGATTCTGAGGGAAATACTTGCAGCATCCAGCCTGGAGGGTTTGGTCCCTAATGGGAGGTTTACATGACTTAAAACACCAAAATACTGAGGAAAATATAAGGAAGAGGTAAATACAGCTGTTGTTAATGTCAAAATTCATACACTCAATTAAGTTGGACAAGATCATTGAGTTCAAACATTAACCCAGCACTCCCTAGTCCACCACTGAACCCTGTGTCCAAGGGCCACATCTACATGTGTTTTAAACCCCTACAGGGTCAGTGATTCCACCACTTCCCTAAGCAGCCTGTTCCACAACTCTTTCTGTGAAGAATTTCTTCCTAATATCCAATCTAAACCTCCCATGACACGACTTGAGGCTATTTTCTCTTCTCTATTTCTTGTTACTTGAGAGAAGAGACCAACCCCCATCAGTACAACCTCCTTTTGGGCAGCTGTAAAGACTGATAAGGTCCCCCCGAGCCTCCTTTTGTCCAGGATAAACACCCCCAGCTCCCTCACCACAGGAAATCTGACACTGTTGTAGAATGCTACTAAACACTGAAATGAGAGAGGCGAGGTGAACTGCTAGCAGCACACGTGCATAGGTGGGAAAACCACTGTTAAAGCTGAAGTAAATCCCCCAGTGATGCAGCAGGTTGTGGTAGGTTACAAATTAGGAGAAAGCTTAAATATGTATGGATATTTTATAACTCCATCATAGGATAATTTAAAGCACAGGCCAAGCAGCAGTGAGAAAAGACTTAGGGATATAATTTTTACATGGTGTTTAGTCATATATTAAATGTTTACAATATACTCCTCTCCCAGAACCCAGCCTACAGGGAAGAATATTCTGCTTCTGTGGAAAAGTGCTTATCTAAGTGAGAAAACAGGTTAGGAGATGCTTATTTACCCTCTATGAAAAGATTGTGATGCTTGCTAAGGAGGGGCAGGTTGGAGGGGGCTGTCTAGAACAGCCGGATACGACCCCATGTAGTGACTGGAGGTCATAAATAAATAAAATCAATAAATAAGTAGCATCCTGGCACTTGTTCCCAACACTGAATATGTTGTGCATTGGGTGCTAAAGCAGGAGATGTGTGTGCCCATAAAATAAGTCCAGCTATAAAGAGAACTGTGTGCAGAGATGTGCTTGCAACTGTGATTCAGCTGTACATGGGAGGTGGGATGGGGTTGTGATGCCTCTCACATGCTCTTACCTCCTGTTCTCCTGCTACCTGTGGTGGTCTTCCAAGTAGATTTACTTCCTAAATAAAAAATACTGGACAGTAAATGTAAATTGCTGTAATCATTTACTCACTCCTGCTGTGTTTACTATAAACCTTGGATAAGAATAGTTGTGCGTTTAGAAAGCCTGACTGCCTCCTAAATCATGAGAATGAGGGATTCTATTGGGTAATAAATATTGCAAATTAAAGCATTCATTTCTTGTAAATGTTCAACAATTTCAGACTGGCCACGATTTTCCTTTATTTTCACAGGTACCAAAGTGGGGCACTTAATAGAACGATAACCTTAATGCTTGCCCAGTCAGGGTTGGAAAGCACACACAGTCTTTCTGTTGGACTCTGTAAACCCAGATCTAGCCTGTTGTACCACAGCAGATGCAACTTGCTTTTTCTTTGTTGGAGAGACAACATAACTGGGTCTTTCTTACCCAACAGTGCAACTGAAGGACCCACCATGCTGCACCTGGATGTGATGGAAGGTTTGATGACTTCAGCAGCTCCGAACTGCACCCCAGCTGCCCAGCGTGATGTCTGCTTGAAAGGGAAGCTGTGCAACCAGGGAACATACCTGACCATTTCCTAATCAGTGCTGTCCTGCACAAAGGTACGCTGCTGTTTTAAACCCCTGTCACTGCAGTGGTGTGGATGTGTTGTAACTGTCTGCTCTTCTTTTCATCTGTCTGTCACCAGATGGCTGTTTTTGATGATTTATAGGATGATATTTCAGACCTCATTAACCAACATAAGAGCATCTATGTGCTAATTTCATCCTGTCAAATATTATTTGTAATAAACATGCTGGTAGTTTCACGCAGTGGGGTTTATTGACTAAAACAGCAATGAGGCAGTGCCCACACACTGATCTGGTGGGTCTGTCATTAGTGAGCAGGCTGGTGCATACAGCCCTGCTCAGCCATCACGTGCTCCTGAAACCAGCCCTGCTCAGCATCTGTCAAATGAGAGAGCCCCATTCAGCAATCTCTGCTCCTGTCAATGGAATGGTAACACTTAGGGCCCTCCCTTTCCCCAGTAATTTCCAGCATCTTTAAAAGCAGACTCATAGCCCAGCTCCGTATGTGGGTATTTTCTTTTTATCGTAAAGCTCACACCAGCATTCGTAGCTCAGGCAACAAAATGTTATTTATTTCAAGAGCTACTGAGGTACCATCTGTCAGCAAAGCAAGAAAAATAGCAATTTCTGAGGGCACAGCTGGTCTCACAGCTCCTGGCTTTGGCTGCTGGGACCCAACATTCCTTTCAGTAATGCTCTTGCTCCAAACTATGGAATGGTTGAGGGTGACACCCTCAATGTACCTGTTTTTCTCTGTGCTAACAGAGACTACTTTTGGTGTGTGGTTTCTAGAGAAGATTCAGGAAGCAAGGCAAGGTTATTAATCCCACATTCCTATTCAGGGCAATTTGCTTTTGCCAGGAAAGGTTACATTATAAGAGTGCTTGTCTTACAGCCAACTCCAGGGAGGACAAAATCAGTGAGCAGAAACTCCAGAGAGCAACAAGGCTACAGGACAGACTCTGCTCTGCTTCCTGGCTGGCTGGTGAGGCTGAATGCTGACAGCAATTCTGGCAGCTTAGGGTGGGACTTTATTTTTCTCTCCTCCAAAATAACTACAGCCCGTATGGCATTTGCTGACACTTGTAAAACTAGAAAACAATCCAACTTCCCTGCAAGGGGAGTGCTGGGGTCAAAGAAAGACAGTGGTGCTGGAGAAGGCTGTACATGCAGGGCTGAGGGCATGTGAGGTGCCTGTGAGATCCAGCCTGGAAAGCTGAAGGGATGTAAAGCCAAAGGACTGTGTCCTCTCCAGGCTGCTGGTGGGGATGCCTGGAGCAGGAGCACCTTCACCACCTCTCACAGTCCCACTTGCCTTGGGCACAAAACAAGGAGTGGGAAGCTGAGCGCTAAGAATTTGTTACAGGACTCACTTAACGTTGTTGTACAAGCTGTTGTACAGCCTGGGATGCTCGTTACGAAGGCAGGCTGTTGGTGCAACATAAATAACAATAAATCCTGCTGGAATAGCTATTCTGTGGCTAGGCCCTTTCCAATATTTAGGAAAAAAAGAGTTCTATGTATTTATTGAAGGCTACAACTGCTGTGGTGAGGATTGGTACTGCTGGTACTCATCTAGATGAACAGATGGTGCTTCTCCTGTGTTTTGTTACTGCTGTCACAGATGGGAGAGCTCCTGTTTGGGGAAAGCCCTGTTTGGCAAGTGTTACCTGCTGGGGTTTAGGATGAAGAAAGTAGCCTGGATGTCAGGTCTTGCCATCTCCATCCAAGGCTCCATGGCCACTGACATGGATGGGAACTCTGTAGGCATCACCAGTAGATAGGGCAAAGCTAGGTTAAGAAAAGGGTGTTATAAGCCTTCTGTGCCAGCCTTTAGCTGTCTCTGATGCTTCACCACAGCCCAGGCAGATTTGCAGGGGGAGGGAAGCTTTTTAAAGTGTGGCAGCTTTTTCCTTGCTTCCCTGCTGTGTTGCATGCTCCATGCTGCAGGGCAGAGTGTGTGGCACCACTGCTGTTAACTCCATCCTAGCAGAGACCAGTGAGACCCATTTGGCTGCTGCTCCAGCAAGGCAAGCCTTGCATTGCTCCCAGTGTTCCTCAGCCTGCATCCAGCAGCGTTCAGCATCCGCCCTGCTAGACCTGGCTGCAATGCCCTGGGTTTGCCCACATATTAACACATAGGGAACATCCAATCTGAAGAAGAATCTGTGCCTGGACCCTTATCTTGCAAACCCAGGTAGCTGAACTTTTGTACTGCAAAGCCATGTGTGGCTTTTATCCAGGCAAACTTGTATTAGAGTGGCCGAAGCCGCTGTGGAGTCCACTGGGGAGAAAGATTTTTGGAGTAATTTCCAGGGTCCTTCCCACCTTGCTCCCCGGGCCACTTTGTTTTGGCACATCATAAAAGCCATGGGGTGGTTTGGCAACCAGACAAGCCACTGGTTGTCTTGTCTCAGTAACCCTGCTGGCGTTACCAGCTCCCAGCTTAAGCTCCTGTGCTGGCTGGGTGCATCTCCTGACGCTCACTGGGGCTGTCATGTTGCCAGAAAAATGTTTCAGCAGCTGCAGTCTGACTCCAACTGCTCTTAAAATCCCATTTACAGGATTTCCTCTCTGCTTTGCAGGGAGACAGTCCTAAGCAACGTGTTTAGCTGCTTGACAGGCTCTTCTGGCAGCTTCAACAGTGAAATGCAGCAGAAAAAGGGCAGGATGGCCCTTGATCCTAAAATATTCTTGTTCTTCTCTGCTTATCATTGATTCTACCACTCAATTTCCCAGCAACAGTAAGCCTAAGTAATTTAAAGGTAGGGATCTTTCCTCTTCTGAAAAGATTCTTAATAGAATTGTAACTTGAAGGAACATTTTCCATTTTCTTAATCACAGAAAAAATGTTCTGGAGATGATCACCAATATCAGCACTTCTCCAAAAGTCACAAGCCTAGAATTGTTCAGAATTTATTTTTATTTCTATTTTTTATACAATTTGAATACACAACCAAAATAATGAGAATGAAATTTAAAAGAATTGAAGCAAATGGGCTTTGTTTCCACAGAAGTCTGTTAATGAGCAGAGTATTGATATTCACTTTAAGAATGGGCCTTGGAAACTTTGGTAATAGGATTTCTATTTTAACTCTCCTGCCTTAAATCTTAATTTACCTCTGCAGCATCTTCAGTTTTCAGATGAGCAAGCAGTAAAGAGGTTGTTCTTTGTCAAGAAATGCTTCAGGATATTTCTGTATATTGGCAGAGGGACACGGAGGCTTCTCAAGGGGTTACTTTGGGTCCCTGCACCAGCATCCAAACTTCTGAGTGCCCTGCTCTGAACTGGACATGCAGGTGCTCGGGGATGCTCAGCTGGCTCAGTTACAGCCTGACAGCTCTGTACCACCTCAGACCCTTAGAAATCCATTTTCATAGATTTTTATTTCATAGCTGGATGGAAGCAGAATTTTTTTCAGGATTTTTTTTTTAATTTATTTTCTGATAAGTTTCACTTACCATATTTAAGCAAAGACCTGTCTGTCCCCATATGTGACCCAGCAGTCCCTGCTGTCTTTGCCCAGTTCTGTGCCACACTGTGGGCACTGAGCCCCACCACACCAGGCACAAAGTCTCTGTGATGCACCCACTCTTGCCTTCCTGTGTTTCCCAAACGTCCCCGTCACTTAAGCACACCAATTTAGAGAATAACACTCAGATGATTCTCAGTACCATCTGCCTAAACATTGCTTTTTCTAGGAAGTCAATTAAGCTATAGTGCTTCTTTGTAGAGAACGATGGCTGCACTCTGATGAGAAATGCACTTGATAATTTAATAGGCATTTTGTCTTTTTTCTAACAAGCTGTGTTGATTTCTGAGAGGTCTGCTATTCACTAAGGGAGGAAAATGTATGAACTGAAGTAAAACATAGAAGATTCATTAATGTGAAGAATGTTTAATCTCTGCAAACTAAAAATAAAGCTTGTGAGCTATTTGGATTATTGGCATTTCTGAAATTTCTTTATCATTCAAATGTTAAGACAGTGTGTGGGGAAAATGGCAGCTATTTAAATTAAAAAGAATTGTTTTGAAATAATGGAAATAATAATGTTTCTACTTTTGAAGTAAGAAAAAGAATACTTCCAAGGTCAAAATCAAAACATTCAGTACCTTTTCAGGGCTCCAGAATCAGGCACAGGCTGCGAGAGGACTTTTTGACATGTCAGTTCACAGAAGTTTTTGACTGTCTTTGGTCCTGGAATATGGCAAATATTCAAAGTCTCAAATGCAATATGATTGGAAAACTCTTTCCCATTCAGGCCTGGTGCTTTACTTGACTGTCTGTGGCAGAATTGTGGAGCTCCTTGTAACAGCTGGGTGGGCTTTAGCCGAGGGCAGTGACTCCTCAGCCTGGCAATCCCACTGAAGATGGTTTCAGCTGAATGTTTTCCATCTTTGGCCCCTGCACAGGTTGGATTTTATGGAAGCGATTCTAAAAATGAGTTAATCAGTTAGAAAACAAACGGGATTTTATTTTTATTTACTTTAGAGTGGTGTTAGCACATCTAACTGTGTGCAGGCACAGCAATGTTACTTGGCAGATGGTGAATCTGAGACTGAAAACTGCTCCTGGGAGAGCCTTTTTGGGCTGGGGGAGAGCAGCAGTGCTTTGCAGAGCTGACAGCCTTGGCCCTAATAACTGCAAGGATGTGATGAGTGAGGCTGCTTCACCCCTCCTCTCTGGGAAACACAGCAGAGGTTTTCCCTGGGAGACAGCTGGGAAAGGCCCAATAATCCAGTTGACTGTAGCACAGTTAGTAAACAACAGAGCAAACTTCATAAAGGACACCAGGTTTTAGGATGCTTTCAGTTAACATGAGAGCAATATAAGGTTTATGTAGCAGTTAATAACATGGTATAGGCTCCTTACAGGTTTACTGGTCTCTATATTGTGAAAGTTACAGTTCTTGCTACTGAGTTGAAAGCTCTGAATATAATGTCCTGAGACTAAACTCTGCTGCTTTTTGAAAGTGAGTGTATGTAAATGCCAGAGAGAAGAACAGAGTGTAAAACTGCTGGGATTATGCCTGAAACAAGAGCAAACAGACAGATTTCATGTTTATGACACTGAAGAAATGTGAAATGGCCATCTGCCAAAGGTTCCTGTGAGCTCTCAAATGGTACTGTGAGGTAAAACAATATTGTGATTTAACCAGAGGGTGAGTAATGCTGCTTCTGACAGCTGCACAGGAGCTGGAAATATTTGCATAGCCTACACCTAAGGAGCTTCTCCGGATCCTGCTGGCAGTGCTCCTATGGAAATGTCAGGTCCTGGCACCCGGACAGGGACCCAACTGCTGGGTCCTGGGGCTTAAAGGGCCAAAGTTGTTCTGGTGCTGGCAGATTCCTCACCTGAACAACACCCAACAGAAGCCCCTGGAACAACCCCAAATACCCTTTAATTGAAATGTATGATTTGATTTTAAAAAAGCTGAACCACATATTAAATTACTGCGATAGTTGAGGTGAGGACTGAATGAAATGGAGCTGCTTCATTTGATTAAAAGCTGTAAATTAGTTTTGGAAGAGGATTGAGTCTTGTGGCTGGATAGGACCAAACTCTAAGTCCCTTTGCTGGCATGTACCTTTGGACATCACAGGACTTAGTGCTGAGCTTGCTAGCATCATATGGTTTTAATCTGCATTTTATATGGCAAACCTGCTCTTCCCCTTTCTATCTGGGAAATGACATCTTTAAGTTTAGGTAAAGGCTGTAGTTCCCCTGTTCCCAAAAGACCCTTCTGAAACGTGTACACTGTTCAAACACTGCTTTTAGTCATCCCTTCCCAGGGTTCAGACACAGCTCATGGCCAACTTGGCATGAGTGTAGTTTAAGTGATTAGAATTTATGGTGGCTAATCTGACAGAAAGCATACGTTAGAGCAGTGTTTGGCTGATCAAATGTATTATCTGATAACTGCTGGTAACTTCTGCTGTGTGATCTACAGCCTGATTCCAAGGGGAAGGTATTTAACCTGCAGCAGCTTATGAGACTAGAAAGAAATAATAAAACCCAGCATAGACTTAAGGGAAAAAGATAAAACAGAAGTTATTGGAAAGCAGCTGGTGAAACGGTTGAGTTGTTTCAGCATCAGCAGTAATCAACAGCCCTGCTAAACTGTTGGGCTGTGTGACCTTGGCTGGGAGCAGATATGGAATGGGGGAGTTTAAGTCAGGCTAGCAAAACTGCAGGCAAATGAGGAGATAAAACAGCAGCCTTTCAAAACTGGTCCTGTTCAAGGGTACCAGAAAGGATTTCCAAGGCAATTTTTTTTTTTTTTCAGAATTTTATTAAAGTGCTTTGAAATTTCTGGGAAGTGAAAAATTGCTTGGCAGGATTGTTGGATTTTGGCGCAGTGAAGGCTGAAGAGCGAGCCCTCGCTGGAGGCCAGGAAGTGGAAATGTGCTTGGCTGGGTCTCATTTTGGAGAGTCTCAGGATTGCCACCAGCAATGTAGGCATCCCAGGCATGGAGGGATAGTAGGAGGTAGGGATCAGCAGGCAGCCATAGACAGGCTTGGCTTTGGATGCTGCGAAGCTCCCTCTTTCCCACCCTGCTCAGCAACCATATAAGGTTGCTTTGACTCATTTCAAAAATGTTCTGGAGATGATGTTAGTAATCCAAGCTTCTCATAGCCTGCCTGTGGAGAACTATTAAACAGTTTATGCACTTTTCCTCCAGCCTGCCACGATGTTATTTGTGTTCCCGTTTTTGCTGCTGGGGCTGCAGCACTGTGTGGAGAGGAGTTGGCCTCAGTGCTGCTCTGACCACACACAGTGAGACAGGACACAGTAGCCTTCCCATCCCTCCTGCCACCTATTTGCTGCTGTCGTGGTCCCTTGAGCAGGTCAGGCTGCAATTTACTCAGAGGTTCATTCAGCTAATGGCCCATGCAGTGCCAGTCTGAGGATGAGGGACTCACTGCCCACCTTCAGGCAATGAATCCAGCAGCCCTTTGCCATCACTGTTCACTGCATCCCATTCAGGAGGGCTGGGGTAGCTTTGCTTCAGAAAGGGGAAATGTGCTGATGAATTAGGAGCAGTGGCAGGCTCCTAAAAGGACTTGTCCTTTCTTTTTAATAAGGTGGTTTTCTTTGTAACTTCCCCATCATTTTTAATAAGCTCTTGTGCTGTCAAAGCCACACTTGGCTATGTTTCTCATTTTCCATCTGCTTATGAAAAGGGCTTACGAGAGATGAATGTTTAAGAGGAGATTCTGTTGGGAATGGCTGCCCTGTGCAAGCAATCAGGGTTCCCATCTGGGGTTTTTTTGGTTGGGTTTTCCAAAATAATGTTTCTGAAACAGGGAGTACACCCTGGCACACGTGTATAGCTTAGGCTCCTTTCCAAAGGGGGCTTGAGGTAGAGGCCAAGAAGGTTGTTGTGGTGAGAACTGAGGTAGCAAATAAAGGTTTATGCCATAAATTTAATTGTCTATCTCTTTTTGAGTCTACTGGAACTGTACCTGTATTGCTAAGTGGGAATATGGTCCTGCTGCCTAGGTGTGATCACATCAGTCAATCTTTTTAGCAAGCTTTCTTCAAAAGGTTTAAGTGTGATATCAAAGTGATTCATCTTTAAATTCAATCTGAATGTTTTATCATGCAGAACTGGAAACTCTTGTTCAAAGCTGTCCCAAACAGTCCTGTGAAAGGCAGAAATTAGCCAGCAGATCGTCCTCACCACGTCTGCCTTGGAGTGATTTGTTACAGCAAAATGAAACTGTCCAAAAGTAATAAATAAAAGAAGAAATCCTCTCCACCAGTGCAAGGAGAATGTAGTCTCTATAATTTATTATGGCAGTGACAGAGACATCTATTGCATGTGACTTACTTTTGGAGCCAGTAAAGATTTCTTACAGCTTCTGTCCTCTTCCTTCTTTCAAGACATTACCCTGGCCCAGAGATATTGGCTGTGCCCTCCAGACCCAGGTCCCACAGTGACCAACAGGAGCTGTTTTTGACTCTTTCTGCCTCAAGCAGCTTGTTAAAGCACAAGTCTCTTCCCAGATAACGCACTTCCCTTGCAGTGCATGGCAGCAGAGTTGGTATCACAGTGTGCAGTGGTTCTTTTTGTGTGCCCATGGGGATGAGTGTGTTGTTGCTGAAACTCATAGAGAGTGTTCAAAAAGGAGAGGTCTTTTGCATATTCCTGCTTCACTGCTCTCAATGAGTGACCAGTCATCTAATGTAAGTGAAGAATAATTCTGCTAAACCTAAGAAGTATATTAGTCAATGATATTTCCTAAAGCTTTGTCTGGATAAATTCACATATTTTTTCCATTGTAGGAATACCTCAAATAAAAAAATTGAGCTTCTTTAGCCACTCTTTTTGCTTCTAAGAGTCTGAAACATCTTTTTTTTTTTTGTTTAATCTAAAAATAGCAATGAGATTTATGAAGGGCTGCAGTACATTCAAAACAATTCCTGGTAGCCTTTCCAATGCAATATTCCTCCTTCTTTTCATGATGTCTCAGACCCTTTGTATGCTTGCCAGGCTGCTTTTTATCTCACAGTGCTTGGGAAAGCTGCTGTGTCCCACTGAAAGGAGAAATGAGCTCTGTGCCCTAAACCACCCTGCTCTGCTATATTCTCACTTGGCCCTCTGTACCCAGAAACACTCAAAGACTCACCTACAGCCAGCTCAGGGCAATGGCAGGTGAGGACATTGCTGCAGATCCTTGGGAGAGATGCTACAGCCAGAAGAGAGACCGAGCCCTGCTCTCCCCTCTCACTTCCTACACATCACCCACATTTTCTCAACAGCCCTTTGAAGCAGGGGGAGAAAAGCCCCCCAACCTCCAGGCTGTGATGGGGTCGTTCAGTTGCCATGGATAACACAGACAGCAAGGTAGAAATAATGCCACCTCCGACCATAAGCTGCCCTTGAAATTTTAATTTGGTTGTTACACTGAGATGAAATGTGCTTTCTACTTTTTAATGTGTTTATTAAGTTGGCATATATGATTTATTACATCCTTAATTATTAATTTTCTTGTTCATAAATGCCTGGGTTTTTTTGTAAATGATGAGATAGGGAAGTGTAATGCTGTCACAGAGGAACCTTAAGTGAAATGAAGAGTTTTGCTTCTTAATGCAATTTATATTTATGAGAAACTAATATAAGATGATTTTATATTATCAAAGTAATATAATACGAGGTGATTAAAAGAATTATGGTCAGATAGGTCCAATATGAACTGATGTGAGCAGAAACTGAACAACTGCAGGATTTAGGTCATAATTTTGCAAAAACTCAATTTTATGGGTAGACAGGCTGTCCTGTGTTAACTCCCAAGTTTGAAGAAAGTTCCTGAGCACTGCTCAAGGCTACCTAATATTCTATTTTCTGTAAAGTAGGGTTTGATCTAGGGCAAAATTGGACATGGGAGATATTCAAGCACAGTTTGTGCTTGGACTCATTCTCAAGAAGCTTTCCCTGCTGAGTGTTTGCAGAAGATGCACATCAAGAGTGTAGCCAGCAAGGCTGGATTAAATTGGTTTAATTCAAGTTCGTAGTTTCTGGGGTTTTTTTTTTAGACCATCATGGGTGAAAAGAAAGCTCAGGTAGTGGGTTTAGTTGTAACAGGCAGAGACTACCTTGAATAGCAGTGAGTGTCATTCAGACAAGGAAAAGAGCCAGCATTACACCACTTCAGTAAATTACAAGCACAGGGCACAATCGACACTTTTATTAGTACAGGTGAAAAGTGTTCTGAGCCTGTACAGAAGTTACTCCTGTACTTTCAGTGTTCCATACTCAGTGCTGAGTCAGACTGAAGTTTCATAACAAAGTCATTCTGAATTAACGAGTCATTGCAGGTAAATAGAAGAAATCTATTTGAATCCCTTGAATTAAATGTACCTTTAATTCACGACAATTTCATTTTCATAGAACTGTATGTGCTGTATGAGGACAGCAATGCTTTTATTCTGTAATTCCAGTTCAAAGGGGAAAAAAGCAATAGTATTTGAATCCCTATTTCAAACTACTACCTGACAAATATTTTTTTCCCCGATATAAATAAAGGAGTTGTCAGAATTCACTTTTCTCAAATGTCAAGGTCAGCTAGAGGTTTTTAAATTAGTTCATGCCAAGAGAAACTAATGAACCAGTTAAAAAACTGATATAGAGGTTTGGCTCTGTGAACATGCTGGTTAATCATCTGAGAGTCCACTAAATATGCTTTTGATTACTTTCTTGGCTTTATTTCTGTATTTAATTTGAATAAATCACAGTCACACCTCATTTTGCTAGGAAACATGTCTCCACTGGACTCTTCTTGGAACCTTTTTTAGTTTTCTATTAAATAAGCATAAAGCTCTATACCAGTATGTGGAATAATCATAGCAGTTAGTATACAGACATTTTAGATACATCAATATCAGTGTAACATAAAACATGAATACAGGTCATAGGGCTTTTTAAAGGAATAATCTACTCAAGGGAAAGGGTAGCTCTGGTGGACTTTGCAAACACTATGGGGTGATCATTTCCTGAGGACTAATATCCCAAATGCTGCCACAACTATTAAAACTTCCCACCCACACTCTGGAGAAAAGAGGAATAAGGATTCAGTTACAGGCATCCATGGGAACTTCATCATCTCAGAACTCTGAGGATTCCAACAGATCTAACCCAGGTAAGGAGCAGGCAGCCTCCTTGCCAAGAGCAGGGGCCTGTCCAGACTCTGGCAGCAGGAACATCTGAGGTCTCTTTCCTCAGCTTGCTCAGTCTTCCAGACATTTTTAGTTCTGTGTCATCCCCTTGATGTCTTTTCTTGGGTTGTTTGAACCTCATTGCCTCTCCCTGGAGAGGCAACAGCAGATTTGCAGAGGCTGTACAACCTTTGCCTGAGGTTTTCCTGATGACAACTTCACGACTGGGCTGTTTCCTCTCCTGGTTTATTGCAGTGCATTCCTCTCAGTTTTCATCAGTGCACCGGAAAATCACAGGCACTGGCTCATGAAAATGCAGATTTCTTTTTCCTCTTCCAATTCTGGCTTCATTCTTTCGTAAGAGGGGAACTGAGGTTTTAAGTCAATAGCTTGACTACGTCTAATGTGAACTGATGGTAGACGCAAGCATCCTAATACTGCATTTCAGCTCCTTCACTTCTGTTGGAACTCGAGTACATTCTTCAAAATCAATGTCCCCCAGGCGTGTGTTGCTCTGCTGACACCCCAAGAGATGCAGCTGATCCCTTTTATTGTGAAACACAACAGTGTCAGTTCAGCCAGGAGGGGAAGAGCCCAGCTGAGCATTACAGAGGTGTGAGAATAGCAAATGGATGAGTCATGAGGACCCTCTTTCCACACCCTTGGGAAGAGAACACATCCCCAGCTGAGGGAGAGGATCCCCTGGATAGCTCTCAGAAAAGGCAGCTCAAGAATGAGAAGGCAAGAGGAAGTTTTTCCTGTCCCTAACCCTTCCTGTGGTGTCTGGATGTGGCAGGCAGGGCTGGACCACTCACCTGACAGACCTGGCCAAGGCTTCACCCACTGAGGAGACCAAGTCCCTTCGGGGGATCAATGGCCACAGAGGGACACCCACTCCCAGGAATTCTTGGCATCTGCTTGTACTTCCAGCTCTCAGTCTTTCTCAAATCAAAATTCCCACTAACCTCAGTGGCCCAGACTGCCAGGCCATTTAAAGCTTTTCAAAAGAAGCAATTTAAATAAACGCGTGATCTGACCTCCCAGAGGAGGGCAGATAATTAAGGACTAATTTGAGCAACATTTTAAAAGCCATTATGGATTTTATTTGCAGATCAGTAACTGTTTAAATGGCTGGCTCTAGGGCAAGAGAGTGATGCTCACTCTTACTAGATGGGGAAGGTGCTCTCTATGAGCAGTGTGTGTTTGAACACTTTTTGGTTGTGTTTCTGAGAGCTAAAGGAGAGACTGGTTCAGTGCTAGCTTAGTTTTGCAACAAAGATGCATTTTAATCAGGACTAAATTGCTGACAGAGCATTGGAACATGACAATCTCACGGTTTTTTTCACTCATCACCAACACAACTGAAGAAACCAAGACAGATAATTAGAGCTTATAATAAAACAAAAGCATTTACAGTAGGTAGTATTAGAGGAGCACGTTGAGCTGATTTCTAATCATAGAATCACTAAGGCTGGAAAAGACCTTTCAGACATCATGTCCAATCATCAACCCAGCACCACCACCATGTTCACCTTTAAATCATGTCCTCAAGTTCCATATCCACAAGTTTTTTGGACACTTCCAGGGATGGTGACATTAGGGTCCCTCTTGGCACTGGAGTTATGATCTCTCCCGCATCCCTCATTAGTTAAGGACAGTGGGCAAATCCCAGAAAAAGATCCCAAAGCTACACCCTGTAGCATTCATCTGCTCTATCATCTCTTGGTGTTCCCCACAGGGCATTTCTGCATTGCCTCGCAGTTCAAAGAAAGCAGATTATCTAACAGTGAAGTAAAAACATTTCTCTGATTTAAGTAATTAAATGTTAAGGCAGTTGAAAGAAAGCAGAGAATTTTATACAGCAACAAAAAAAAAACTGGGCAAAGGAATGCCAAAAAAAAAAAAAGCTGGGTACAGTTTTATTTATCTGTCTAGGGGCAGCAGGAAAACACTGATGTCACTGATGTTCTGACTGCAAAACATGGTCCTGTGTGTGAAGGATCAGTGAGCTGCTGGCCACCCTGCCCCATGGCCTGTCCCTGAGTGGGCAGCTCACCACAGGGACATACTCACCTTTTGGCCTTTTCAGCTCCAGAACTCAGAAGCAGATATTTCTCTTGGAACATGAAGCTTACAGGGCTTCAAATGTTTTCAGAGCCCAGGCTGATGTTGTGCTCATTATTCAGAGAAATATTTCTTCTTCCTCTGAAATCCTGAATCAGCTTCTGGTCTCAGATCTTAAGTCAGAGATTACCACTGGTTAATTGTGTTGGTTTTCAACAGCTCACCCTCTAGCTGCGTGTCCAACAGTGAATTGCCTAGTTAATCTCTGCAGTGTTCCACATCCTGACCCTGCTACATTCCCTTAAAACATAAAAACACCCACAGGAATGACAACAAAAACAATAAAGTGGCTACATACCTGGGAGCCCTGAGACCTGTTACCTGGGGTGTGATTAACCACCTGCTTTGTGCAGTACTAGCAAGAGCAATCAGGGAAGAATTAGCAACCTGAGAGGAGCACAACAACACCTTAAATCTTGGCCTTGGCTAAGTGGCAGCCTACATTAATATAATATGGTATAACCTAAATCAAGAAACATAAATAGAGAGGACTACCTTGCACTGGCTTCCACATGGATCCAGAAGAAATGAAATAACACAGTTTCTGATTTGGAAAAAAACTCAATTGAGGCCAGCTTTTTCTTGAAAGACATATCATAACTACTTATGTTAATAACTGCTGTCTTTGACCTAGAATAAAACATAACTGGATTATTTTCTAATTGCTCTACAATTATGATAGAAAAACCAAAGGGAAATACGTATCTATATTAAATGTGTACCATTACACTGAACATCTGTGAGCTCCGAGTCAGGCAAAGTGACAGCTGGTGATAGACTGTGTTTTGAAGCTAAAAGTGCAGATTTTGGGACTGATAGTTGTTCCATGACTAGGTTATCATCTCCAACTTCAACACTTTTGGGTAGAGACCATGTCAGGCTGGGGCTCTTACAGCAGGTGAGTTGCACAGCCATGTATGGAACAGGAAGATGGGAGTCTGGGCATGGTTTTTTGCATACTGAGCTGGATCCAGGGCTTGCAGTGACCTGCACAGAGGCTCCTGGCAGCACTCTTACTGTGACAGTGTGTGTGCAGGTTGGGTTCCACACCTGACAAACCCATGCAAGAGCATGTGATGTTTTCTCACTGATAAAAGTGTGATTGAATGAACAGTTCTCGGTGACAACTCATTGTGGAAACCACACTGAAGAGGGATTACTGGATAGAAAGCAACTGCAAGATCACATAAACAAGTATTGCTGGAGGCATGGTAAGAGGTGTCGTGCTGTGCTGTGCTCAGAGGAAGGGCTGGGTTTTCTACAGCCCAAATCCCTGTGGGAAAGACAGAGAACTAGTGAGAAACACAAATTTTCAAGCAAACACTCAAGTGCAGCACTGATGTTAACCCCTGTCAGGTCCCCAGGTGACTCCAAGTTGCCAGCCTCTTCCTCACTACCTGCTTGATTCACACCATTGCCCTAATTAGCCCAGTTGGCACCCAGCCCATTCCCCTATTGCTCCTTGTTAAATCAGCTTCACTCAGGCAGGGGCAGTTGGAGGCTTGTGGCTGGTGAGCCATCCAGCACCTGGTCCCAAGAGAGAAGGACTGAGGACAAGATTGGCCCCTCCAAGTTCAGGTAGGAGGTAAGATAATAAAAGTTCAGTGCTCTATGGTTGTGCTTGGAGTGTGCAAGCCTGTGTCTTTCCAGCAGTTTTCCAGGGCAGATGCCCTCAGTAGTTGGTTGCTTTTCAGCTTTGCTCTTTCTGCTCTGTCACAGGGCAGTCAGGCTCATCTTTGTGGCTGTACTGAGGGAGGTTCTGTCTGCTCCAAAGCCCATCCAAGCTGTGTGGGCTTTCACACCCACCCTGCCTTTGAGGGTGGGGGTACAACTTGGCCCTTTCTGGAGTGAGAGGCACAAGCCCTTTGAAGCCTTCCTGGTTTTATCTGCTTTTCTGGAACGAGTTCAGCTGCAAAGAGATAGATGGACCACGGAGATCTTGTAGTTCAGTTTGAGATTGTCATTCAGAAGTAGTGGGGTAATTATCTTTCTAAATCTGTGTGTTTTGACAGTGCAGAAAACAATTTAGAGTCAAACAGGGGTCATTGACTTGTTTTGTTCTTGTTCTAGAATGACAAAATGTGAATTATTACCCCATCAGCGTGCAGGGGTTGATGGTAAGCGCAGAGATGTGTCATGTCTCTGTCCTGACAGGAATGAAGACTTCACCTTTGTGTGCTCTGGGTTCAGTTTGTTGAAATACAGCAGCTAGCATGAAAAGCAAACAGGAGCTCTGTGCTAGGTGTGTGCTAGCTTGCAAAGAGACACAGGTGGAAACCAAAATTCAGGTGAGGGAATCAGTGAATGAGCTCAGCATGTGAAGAGGCTGGTTGCTTTGCTGAAGGATGGTAGGTGACAGAAGAGGTGAGAGAACAAGGGTACCTGAACAGGGCCAGCAATTGATTTGGCTGTAGAAAGTGTGTTTGCAAAGGCTAATCTCTGAAAGTAATTGGCATGATCAAATCCAGCTCTCAATTCATGTACAGTCAGGCTACTGCCTAGTATATCCTGCCCATCTCACTTAACATCCAAGAGCTAGCAGCAGTTTGTGCCAGGAATATGGGATGACTCATTTGAGCTGTTTTGTTTGAAGAAATCAGGTCCCTGATTGCACTGGTTATTCTGAAGCCTTTGTCTCTCTCACTGAGAAGGACAAAGTATGCCTAGAAGATGTGGAAGGGTTTTTTTCAGTATGCAAATAATGTCCTTCACTGAGTTTATTCTTTGTCTAAGTAGAGGTGAAGGGTGCCCTCCATGCTCTGACAAAAGATGGTACAGCACATGCACACCAGGCAAGAGGTTGTCTATAGCTGTCACCTAATTTAGCATCACAGGACTGTTGAGGTGAGCAGGCAGCTCTGGAGATGGAACAGTCCAGCCCTGCTCAGAGCAGACCCAGCTAGAGCAGGCTGTGCTGTGCCATCCCCCCTTGGGTTTTGAGTATGTCCAAGGTCAGAGTCCACAATTTCTCTGGGCAACCTGTTCTTGTGTTTCACTACACTCACAGTAAAAAACAAACGAACCAAAAACTTTAACTTTTAAACAAAACCGCCTGTATTTTGGTTTTGTCCTGTCATTGTGCCCAGAGGAGTCCATGGAGCAGAGTTCTTCGCTGTCACTCCATCAGGTGTAAGATCCCAATGGGAGCATCTCAAGCCTGAATGTATTTTTATCTTTTCCAAAATATGGGATTCAGCTGGCAAACTTGTATAAACACAGATTGTTATGTCCATCTTTTCCCCTCTTGTCCTCCATATTTTTATTGGTCTGTTCTTGCCAGCTGTTGCTCTATTTGCCATCACCCTCTTCTAGAGGACTGGATGTTTCTCCTGGATGCCAGTCAGCCTTCTGTGCACTTCACATTATCCCCTTTCCTGTGGCATGTCTGCTCCTGGGCTGAAGGGTGATAGTGGTTTGGTGATCAGCTTCAAGTTAAGTACCCAAAAGCCAGCCAGACCTTGGGCCAGGAATGGAGTTTTTTCCCTAAGAAGAAAAAGGAGATAAACTTGACCTCCCCTAGCACATATGTTCAGTAAGGCAGCAGCTGTAGAGCTGCCAAGAGGAACCCAGGAGAAAAGTGAAATGTGTGGCTTTGTGGTTTTTTTCCTCTGTTTTCTAATAGAAGGCGGCATTCTTCATCCAGCACAGTAAACTGCTAAGCCTCTAGGTCATAAAAAAATTAAATAGTTTAAATAGTAAAATAATAATTTTAAACCAGGCACAGAGTTGGCATTGCAGCTCTGCTCCCCCCGAGAGCTCTCTGTGTGCCCTGGAGCCGGCGCTTGCAGAACTCCGTTATTCCTGACAAGTGCTCAAAGCAGGAATTGGCCCTTGAAAAGGGTCATGGAAAATAATTCCAGAGCTGGCAGGCTCAGCCAAACAGGATGGGCTCCTTCCAGGCTGAATCCTGAGAGCAGGTGGGGCTGGAGACCGGCTGGAGATGTTGTCCAGTCTCCGTAACCAAGTGTGTTCATCCATACCTCTCAAATAAGAAGAGTACTGGTTCACAGCTCCCATGTCCTCAACAGCTACTTCTCCTGCTGGGGTCAGAGAGGGAAAGTGGGCAGAGGTTCAGGGCTTCACAATCATGTTCTTTTAGAGCTGCAGAATCTTTGTTTAGACAAGGAACTGAGAAACAGAACCTGAAAATAAACAGGTTTTATCCTTTTGTATCTGATTATTTATTTTTTCCCTCACAAATAAACATTCTTCCTTACATGTAAACACCAACATTTCCTTCAAAAAAACTTCCAGCAGAGGTCTGAAATAGTTGTGTCTCTCCAGAAAGTCACATTATTTGAATAATTCCTGCTTCAGACAGGCATTTAGGAAACAAAGATGTCTGTGAGTAAAGCATTCCCTTTTTTGCAGTGAAAGGAACAGTACTTTGAAGATTATAACTCTCAAAGATTCATGTTTTTTACAGCTGCGTTTATGCTGCATTCATATTTCTACTGGAAATGACAATTTTGTGTTTAAGGAGTTGTCAAACTGTTTTTCTGTTGAGTGAAACGTAATGTTTCAAGTTGCATAGAGCAAGTGAGAAACTCTAACCCCAGGATAGCTAGCAAAGTTTTAATATATGTTGTGGGGTGGAAAAAGTGTAAAATTTCATTACTGTTTTGTAAATCAAAATTCCTTCCCCAAAGCCCTTCCTCATTCCAGCAGCTGCTCTGAATTTCTCTGTTTTGGGAATTTTGTAATAGTTTGAATCATCTCTCCCTGATCCTGTGTCATCAAGCATGCTGATCTGCTTTTTGGTTTATTAGCTTAAAATGTCTTGTAGGTCTGTGTCTTTATTTCCTTGCAAGTCAGGCTGGAACCCTGAAGTTTCTCTTGCCATGTTTGTGGCTGTTATAACCAAAAAGAAATAAATTTTGCCCAGTCTAACAGCCGTGACCTTTTCAATCTCAAGTGCTTGTACTGAATTCCATCTGAGTTAGCAATTTTTCCTCCAGCACCCAAAAAAAACCTCTTTGCCCTACAAATAACTTCGACAAACGCAAAAACTGGTCACTAACCAGAAAGAGAAATGTCCGCATTTGGTGAGACTTGTTAAGCTGGTGTCTCTCAACATGTGCACTGCTGCCAAAGGGCACCTGGGAAGGAGGTGAGCTGGTATTTCCAACCAGGCTCTTCCACCAGAGGAACATCTGGGACAGGGAGGTGATCTGATCAGTAGAGCTTAAGCAGCACTTAATTTCTTGCTATTGATCTTCCAGCAGAGGCACCAGACACTGTGATCAAACACCAGGCTGTTCAACCAAGATTAAAGGTGCCTGCTTCTAATTTCCTTTGCTAATAACATGGCCAAGCTTGTTGTGGTGGACAAAACACCCACACACCATGAGGGAAGAAGGCATGAGAGGACAGTGAGGTGGACCGAGAGCTGGCAGTACAGCAGATCCCCGAGGGTCCTAATCAGTGCCACAGTATTTAGCTGGGGGCCTGTCACTAGTGGTGTCCCCCAAGGTTCAATACTGGGCCCAGGACTGTTTTGCTTTCTCATCAGTGACCTGAAGGGGCAGCAAGTTTGCTGGGGGCAGTGGCCAATACTCCAGAGGGCTGTGCAGCCCTTCAGAAGGACCTCAACAGGCTGGAGAGATGGGCAGAGAAAAACTGTCTGAAGTTCATCAAAGGCAAATGTAGAGTCCTGCACCCAGGGAGGAATAACCCCTGGCACCTGGGGGTCCTGGTGGACAACAAGCTCTCCATGAGCCAACAGTGCCCTTATGCCAAGAAGGCCAAAAGTATCCTGCAGTGCATCAGGAAGAACATTGCCAGCAGGTTGGGCAAAGTGATCCTGCCCCTCTACTCAGCCCTGATGAGGCACATCTGGAGTGCTGAGTCCAGTTCTGGTCTCCTCAGGATAAGAGAGACATGGAGCTCCTGGAGCAGGTCCAGTGGAAGGTGACAAAGGTGATTAAGGGACTGGAGCATCTCTCTTACAAGAAAAGTCTGAGGGAGCTGGGCCTGTTCAGCCTCGAGCAGAAATGACTAAAGGGGGATCTCAGCAGTGTCTATCAGTATCTGAAGGGAGGTGTCAGAGGATGGACTGGGCTCTGCTCAGTGGTGCTGAGCAATAGGACAAGAGGTGAAGGGAAGGAACCAAAGCACAGGAAGTTCCACCTGAACATGAGGAAGAGCATCTTTTCTGTGCAGGTGACCGTGGACTGGAACAGGCTGCCCAGAGAGGGTGTGGAATGTCCCTCACTGGAGTTCCTCCACTATCACCTGAGGGCAATTCTATGCAATCTGCTCTGGGATAACCCTGCTTGAGAAGGGAGGTTGGATCAGATGACATACTGCAGCCCCTTCCAACCTGACCCATTCTGTGATTCTGGGGCTGGACATGACTCAACTTGCACCCTGTGAGGTCTGAGAGAAAGATATTTCCTGCAGAGCTTGGCTTGTACCATGATAACTGGAGACAAAGGGGTAGCTGAAGCCATGTTTGGCTTATGGGCAGTTAGTCTGGCAAGGTTAGATAAAGCCAGCAGAGATACCCCCTCTGTCCTAAACAGGCTGAGACAATTTGCGTTTGTTTTTGTAGCCTTACACAGGAAAAAAGACGAGTTATTGTGAGAAACGTGCCATATGCTGTTGCATATGCCTGAAACATCTGCATATGTAACCAAGGATCTGATATATGTGATGAGTTTCTGTTACAAATCTAACAGTGAAGGAATTATCTTTTGGAAATTTTTTTATTCATTTTTTTAAACTGTCTATAAGGCTCTTTGAGGGAAGTCAACCTTGGCTTCATCTTCATGGCATTTCATGAAACATGCAGGGACCAGTACTTATAGACTGTACAGATGTTTTCACACCTTCCATCAGGTTTTTTATCCCTCAGTGCTTCCTTTGACTCATAAAAGTAGTACAATATAAAGAAATCACAATGTGCTGTGCATTCAGTGGTGACACTGTTAAGGTAAAGAATTTAATAGAGTTACAAAAATAAGCTGAACAACAATAACAAAATCTCTAGTTATAGCAGTTCAGATGAAATGGGATAAAGAAAACTGCTCTGCTGCTTAAAGATGTCACTAATAGCCCAGCTGACTAGTTAACCCAAGACATCCAGGACCAGTGGTCACAGGAGATCTGTTCATTGTGTATGGAGATTCTTCCATTTTCCCCAAAGTTATAGTGTCTTTGTCAGGAAGGAGTTTATAAAACACTCTTTTTTGCATTGTGTTTATACAGCACCCAGCACAAGGGAATCTCCCATCCTGGCAAAAGCTGTTAGACTAGAATGGTTAGTAAAAATATGACATATCAGGTAATAAAGTGATACTTGTCTAATTCCCCACTAAGCTAGGGAGATGCCATTGGGGATCTGAGGGACAAAGTGCTTCTCCTGGCTAGAGAGATAGATGGAGCTTTCCATGTGTAAGCAAAAAGTTCCAGCTCATTCAGTTGTATTTGTGGTGCAAAATTGTCAATCACATGTAAATTCCCCTGAACTTTTAAGTCAAAAGTCATAGATTCACAGAATTGCTTAGATTGGAAAAGAGCTCTAGGATGATGGAGTCCAACTGTTAACACAGCATTGCCACACTCATCACTAAAACATGTCCCTAAGTGCCACATCCCAAAGTCTGTGCATGTTGATTGTTTCCACCTTTCAGGAGTGGCTTTTGTGGGTTTTATCCCCTTAAACTTGCTCCAGGGAATTGCCTGCTGTGCTGTGGGCTCAGAGAGGCGAAGGGGTGGCAAAGAGACTGGGGAAATTGCCAGGCACTCCTGAAGTACTCCACTCATACAAGTCCCTACCCATCAAAGAGTTGCCTGCCCGTCCAGGCATCACTCACAAACCTCTCCATATAACTGCATGGTTTCAAGACAGCTGTAATTGGGTGTGATAAATGCAATCCTAATGAAATCTCCTCATAATGGGGATACTTGCTTCTTAATTCAGTATTAAAATGATCTATTTCAATATTGAATCAACACTTTAGAAAAATCAGTGAAAAATACATTGTAAAGCTCTCTGATTTGTGGATGGTCTTGGGTGAAAACCATTGAAAAATGAGAGAAAAGAGCCCAGACTGAAGCCTTGTGCTTCAAAATAACACAAAGTGAGAGATAAAATATCATCAGCTTATTCAGTATTGCTTCCAACCTGCTCTTATGTGTCAGAGATATGAGAACATATGATTCCTACAGAAGGTTTCTTGGATGGCAAAAATTCCTAGATACTACTTGAATTATGTGCCAATAGCTCAGCATTTGTGGAAGGTGTCATCTAATTAAACCAGAATTTTTAAGTACCAGACAGCATGAAGACCAGTAATAAGAGAGCAAGATCCATCTGTATTACAGATGGGATGTGCAAGTCTAATAGTATGGCTTCAGGCAATGTTTAATTGAGTAGTTAAATTATCTTTTCCAGACGGGAAAATAAATTACTGCTCATCTCTCCAATTTATTTTAGCTTCTCCACATTCTGTTTCCTGAGGGAGTGGTGAGGGAGTAAGGGACATCCCCAGATATGCCCGGGATGATTTATTCTCCCCATGCACTGTAATTCCCCCTTCAAGGAGATTGCCTTGTATGCATGTGGAAGTTGGTGTGCATGTAACTGACTGTATTCTCCTCTTTTCTTGCAAATAATATCTGCTAATCACTGTGGTGCTAATCACAGCTATAGGTTACGTGTGTGTGTGGTTTTACACATTATTTTTTTTGAAAATGCAGGAGAGAAAATTACTGGTTCAGCATCCTTCAGTCAAATCAGGAGCACGTGCCACACTGGAGTTGTGAAGTTTGCCCAAGAAGCTTTTCCAAGCTTTGGGACAGCCTGGAAATCTTCACTTTGACTCACAGCATTTTGTAGTGTGGGATAATTCAGGGAAATTGTGTCAAATTCTAGGCTGCTATTCCTCAGTTGCCCAAACTCAGCCAAACAAGCACATGGAAATGCATGATAGGTGGTAGGTGGGAGCAGAACTTAAAATGCTGGAAATTTTCAGTTAATTAAGTATTGGACCCACAGGATTACAGATCTCCAGTTGGATGAACATTGTCCATGGTCAAGGGTCTGCATACAAGTGTATCTATATGAGTGTGTGCTAACTTCTGTTTATGCTGGCTACAGAGGCACAGCTAGTATTCAATCTGGGATGAAATCTTCTGCTCCAAAGTCACTCCTTGGAAAGTCTTGAGCAGATTTGAGCTGGCTGGTTGGGTTGGTACCTGGCCACTGGGTTGTGTTGTGTGACTCGGGTGTTTTTGATCGAGCCTAAAAACAAATTTCTGACATCTTGCAGAACCACAGCCTGAATTCCCCATAATTGCAGAATATTTGTAAATGTAATAGCAGGCCTGTGTGCATGGCAGACAGCTAGACTCAGTCTGCCCACTTTCAAACAAAGTGAAAGCAAGTCATGACTTGCTTTCCAGTTGGCTACATCCCACCTATGGGTCTGGACAGTGGTCTGGATGAGATAACCGTGTTCTCCTTGTGTGGCCTGAAATTCTGCTGAAATTCTAGGGGACAGAGGGTGAAGTAGCTTTTAAAGCACTTGGGGAGGAAAGGCTCTGTAGTAGTGCAGCAACAAGGGCACGGCCCCCTGGGACAGAACAGGTTCATCCCCTAAAGGGAACATCCCTCTGCAAGCACCAGTATTTTGGGAGCTGGGAGTTGCATAACCCTTCTACCTGTGATGGAGAGGATGGGTGTTCCTACAATGACAATTTAATTTTTGAAAGGAGGAAGCACAGATGCTTTCTAAGCTGCCTGGAACATGAATTTAGTACACACAGGCTTCTCTGTGCCTGCTCCTCACTGTCCCCAGTTTAGTTCTTGCACCCCAGCTTTAGCTCTTGTCATCGTGCCTGTCTCACACCCCAAGTGAGAACAAGAGTGATGCTTCAGGTTACAGCCCTTGACTTTTGAGTGACACTTCAAAGAAATCCATGTAGTGACACAAATGATTTTTATTGAGTTGTAGGACTGTATTTTATGCTCTGAAGGAACACTTCATATAAAGGCTTTGACATTTTTATAGAAGTGGCTATAACTGTGTTATTTCATATGAAGAAGAATTTATTAAGCCTAGATCTGGATCTCCTTTTTATGTTATGCAAATTACTAATAACAACCCTTCTTCATTACCAGCTCAGTGCTTGGGCCAGGGCTATTAAATCCCCCCTTCCTTCAGTCTGCATCTATCAGGCTGCCACATTAGGCTGCAACATCATCAGAATTCATAAAACCAGACCAGACTTGTACTGGGATTCGAGGCAGCAAAATTAAAACCTGAGTTGCAGAACACAATGTTTCTTTGGCTGTTGTTGAGGTATCTGGGGGCACCGTGTGTTGAATGAGGCATGACAACACCTTCATCACTTGTGATTATAAAAAATTTCACAATCACCATATAGTAGGGAAAAAAATAAAGGCTCATTTCTCTCACTGCTCTGCTCAGATTACACATCCTGCTTTTTGTATTTTCAGGAGTGGTTTCCACTGTGTACCATCTGTATGTGCAGTATTCCCCTCCAACACTGCTACTCCTTTCTCTGCTCTTGTCCTGGAGGTGGCTACAGAGGAGGGTATGTGACACTTGGAAGGGCTACTGGGGAGTGCCTGGGAAGACTCCATTGCATTCTGGGTGATATTTAGACCTTCACACTTGTAAGACTAATCTCGATTCTCTGAAAAATCTTTCGGTAGGTTGGAGTTTCCTTGGGGGTTGTGTGATACACTAGAAGTTTAAAAGCAATAATGACTTTACCTTACGTGAAGTCAACAGAACAGGAAGTGCCTGAGAGAGTAGCCATCCTAGACTCATCTGTGGCTGGATATTTGGAGACAGTCCCCTGGGAGTCAGGCATGAATTGAACTTTAAAGGTGTATCCCAAAAGAAAAACCCATTTCTCCTCAGTCTGGGTTGACCACCTCAGCCCTGAATCTGGAGAAATGAGCTGAGGACAATAGTTGTTTTTCTGGCTTGTGCGTGTTCTGAAAATACAGCTGAATTGAGTCCTGTAGGTGAGAAAAGCAGAGGAAGACCTTTTTTTGTGGATGTGGATAGGATTTTGTGTGGGCTAAACACCAACTGTTCAGCATCTTTTGTGGATGGATCCAGCCCAACTGATCTGAAGTGGCATGTGCTGAGCGAAAAAATACATATCTGAGGGAGTTTCTGGCCATCATTTATGGAAGAAAGGGAGAAGAAAAAGGCATTCCTATGAGTTTCATTTTCCTAGCAGGGGAAAGTCAGTGCTCTTGCTAGAGCAATTGAGGAACTGTAATTATGCTTTTGTGTATCAAAGGAGAAGGGTGTTTGCACCTGACGTAGTCTCTGGGTAGATGAGATATTCTGTCTTGGGAAATTGTCACCTTCAGGCTGGCTGCTCTCACACAGCTAATGCAGAGCACAATTTCCCCCCACAGTGTAGTTGTAGCAACCTGCCAATGTTCACCCAAGGCAACACCGGTTTCCCCTGCTTTCATGGCCTTTAGGTCAGACTCTGGCCTGACAAAGAGTGCTAATGCAGATTCTTCAGAGCTCAGTCTGTGACTTCCATTATATAGCATTAACTCCATTAAAAAAAAAAGAAATGTATTAGTATTCCAGCAAAACACAGACATAATTTAGATAAATGATAATTACCTGTACTGAAGTATGGATTGATGTGAGCATCAATCTGCCCTTTCTGAATTCATGTCCAGCTTTTCATTGGCACTCCTGGGCACACCCCAGGTCTGCTGCAGAAATGGTTGTGCCAAACACCCATGGTCCCAGTGCAAGGACAGCCATGTGCTGGGGGCTCTGATGGCAGCTGGTCCTCAAAGGTGCTGCTGTGGTTTGGGTAAGATACCCAAACCCTGTGTTTGGTTGTCCGGCAGCTCACTGATGAGCAGAGCAGTTAAGGACTACAAAGCTTCAGTCTAAAAATGAAAAATAGATGCTAGATTATAAAATATTATGCAATTAAACTAACATTTTTTTTTCCCATTTAATAGCCAGAAACAAACTTCTCTGATTAGGGCTCAGCTACCTTTCCCCCTCTACTAAAACAATTTCAGAAAAGTACAGCTTCCTTCTAGAAACAGCTTTAAAACAGGGGGTTTAACGAAATAGAGTTAAATAAACCCCAGACTCAATCATCCTTCCCACCCAGGGCTGCCAGACGTTCACGGCCCCTCAAGCCTGATCTGCGGGCTCAGCACAGCGATGCTGACCAGAGGACCCCGCAGCCCGGGGGGTCGCGGACACGGGTGGGTGGGTGGGATGCTGCCGGGTGGGCTCCTCGGCGGCGGGTGTTCATTCCCTGCTGCGCAGCTCCATCTAGGGGCTGCTGCCTGCCCGGGACCCGGGAGCAGTCGGAGCCCGGGCAGGATTCCGGGAAGGGGCTGCTCCGGGAAGGGGAATGCCGTGGCTGCAGGAGCCCCAGAGTGTTCCAGCTCCGGAGCTGCCTCTAGCCCTGCTCGGGGGTACGGGGGTGAGAAGGACTTTGTTGTCTAACATGCTGCAGCCCTGGCACCAGCAGGATTTGAGCCTGGGAAGCACAAACAGGATGCAGTGGTTTGGGCAGGCGGAGGTGACTCCTCTTTGTGATGGCACATTGCTCATGCTCTTAGAAGCAGCCCCTCTTTCGATCAGATCTCTACTAGAACCTAATCTGAGTAAATTTCTTCACTGAAAGGATGGTCAAGCATTAGAACAGGCTGGCCACGCAAGTGGTAGGATCACCATCCCTGGAAGTGTTCAAAAAATGTGTGGATGTGGTGCTTGTGGACAGGGTTTAGTGGTGGACCTGTCACAGTTATATTAATGATTGGACTCAATAATCTTGGAGGGGCAGTTTCTGGAATGGTTTTCTTTGTTGAACTATGTAGAAAGAACTTTAACGAGGACCAGGTCTGAGGTTCTCTGAGGAGGACCTTGTTTTTCAGCTCCTCAGGAAGCTCTGTGTTACTCATGTCCCATGAAGCTGCTCAGAGTGGAGGAAAACAGATGATTATCAATGCTGGGCTCTGGGGAGGAACGGGACATTCCAGCCTTTACAGGTGGCATGAAGGGAAAGAAAAAGCAAACCCTGTGGCATTATGCATTTTCCTTAATAGAAGAAATAAACCCTAAAAATGTGCTAATTCTGAATGTCTAACATAGGAGAAGGGCTGGGAAAGTCCAACTGCGAGCCAAGTCACTCTGCTCCAGGCTTACTGGAGAGCTGGTGAGTGGTAATAGGACCAAGGACTAATTGCCTTCAAATAATTGGAAAACCAGCTCCAGGGCAGCTACAGCTGACAGGGAACCTGCTAGCTCTATCTGAAGCATATTCAGGATCAGATCAGCAGCAGTGAGAGTCTGCACATAAAATCAAGACTCGTAAGTACTTGCTAGTTAACGTTGCCAGAGGAAAGATCACAGTTATGCCATAGCAGTGAAAGGAACACCCTAATCCTTAACTGAGTTTACTGACAACCACATTTACATCATACTTATCCATTTTTCAATATATCAGATTAATTTTGAGGGGGTCCTTCTAAGCTGAAAAAGAATTGGCCAGAAAAAGAGACCTTTTCTCGTCTGTATGCAACAGTCACCATGTCTTAACGTAAGATTTCATTAAAGGTCAAGTTCTTATTAATCTCAGCAGAAAGAGTAACAAGCAAAGGAAAGACCAGCAAGTGAAAACACCTCGTTACAAGAAAGAGGCAGGGAGATTCAATGAAATGCGATTATTTATTTAGAAAGTAATTGCTTTATCATTGGTAGATGTCAGTGAAACAGAAACATCCATCACCAGCCTGGAGCTACCACCGAGCTAACGCTCACATTCCATGTCCTGAACACCATGTACTGAGGTGTATGCTGTTCACTGCAGCCAGATCAGCTGTGGATGAGGGGGAGAAGGGGTAGCAATCCTTTGGTGTCCTGGTGAAAGGCCTGACAGATGTAAAGGTGTGTTTTCTCGTTTTCACACGGGTAGCAGGAATGTGTGCCTGTATGGGGAGGGAAGTCATGGGGCAGAGACATGAGGTAATGGAAAGTTATAACAGTGGAAAGCAAATAGAATCCTGCCCAGGCTTCTGCACCTCCAGGTCCTCTAAGGCTCCCCGTTCTTCAGCAGCCTCTCAAAACACACAGGTCCCTACATGCACAACAATTACAGAGGAACACTGATGTGTTTGCCTGTGTGCTGCAAAGACTAGAGATAATGTAAGAAGTCTTCACCTGAAAGGAGGGGCCATCATGTCGAAAGGAAAGGTTGAGAAATACTGGCCTCTGCAGCACACAGGGTGCTTTGCCCCCTTTGTATCTTCCCATGACTGAATCCCATCCAGCCAAGGTCTGTGGAGCACAGTCCTTCCCTGCCTGCTGGAGAGCTGCTCCAAAGATCCCTATCTGTCCCTGTGTTCACCAAGGGGTCTCCAGTGGCAGGCTTGAGTATTTTGTCTTTTCTTTGCTACTGTATGTAGAAAATCAGAAAAAATTAAGTCTAAATCCTGACACCCTCTGAGAGCTTCAGCTGTTTCCCAATGTAGGTTTTAAAAGCTGTGACTCGTGGCCCTGGTGAGGTCTCAGAGGAGTTGTGGTGACTCCACATGTCTAGGGAGAGGATCACCAGTTCTGGTGTGCTGAGGAACTGGTGACTTTCTCCTCTCTTTCTGATATCTCCAGATATGAAAATCTCCAAAGCCCCAGATTTTCATATCCTGTATCCCTTCTGTGGTTAAAAACCAAACAGACACATATTTGCATTTTTAAGGTGTAGAAACAAGCCATCCTCTTATATATTTGACTACACAGTTGTGCAGTGACACATTCTGTGCTTGCCTTTTTCCTGGAGCAAAGTGAGCATGTGTGCTTTGGATTAGGCAAAGTGTTTCACTGAGAACAAGGACATGCTGTTGATTCACTCTGCAGCATCTCCTGGTGACTTGCTCCTCCTTGTGCCTAGCAGGGAAGCTGGGTAAAGAGAGAAGCCTGACTTGCACCTCTCCATCCTTCTTGGTGGAGAAAATATGATGTGTGTTACTCAGTAAATTAAATACATGCATTCGTGGTGCCTTTGAGAAGTGTTCATTCACCTGAAAGCCAAACTGAGGCTCTGGCTGGATTCATTAATGTCTTTTGGGTGAGTATGGGATCCAAATAAATAACCCCTGTCTCTGTAGCTGACCTTGGAGAATTTTATTAGCTAATTAATGTGTCAAATGCAAAGGACAGAACTGAAGCCACGGTGTCAGTTAAAATTTAGTTACTTTGTTAATTGAGTTGAGGAAATCTGGATTACATCATAAGCTGCTGGCATCCTGTATGGCTATTAGAATATTACCATTCATTTTACTGAATAATGCAAATAGCATCACTGTCATGCTGAAGGATGGCTTAGCATGTAACAGGATGGTGGAAAAGCTGGTAATTTTAGAAAAGTTTATAAATTTTGGTGTGTGGATGGCCCAGTGAGTTGGATCTCTGCAATGCTTTCCAGGACACAGGACGAACAGGGACTGTTTTTTGTGTCAATGCAATGAAAATAACATAGAGATTCTCTGGATTAGGGAGAAGGGAAAGCAATTATTTTTGTGTAACTGATGTTGTGAAGCTTATCAGAAATTCTTCACTTTTAGGACTGTTTCAACAACGAAATGACAGGTTTCTAAATCCTCCCACACAATGCAGTCACATAGTAGTATCACTAATTGTTGTGTTATAGTATTATTTACTCCCAAGCGCTGTCTTTTTTGTCACTGATTTAAAGTACATGTGTCTGTATGTGTTTATATCTATCAATCTTCTGTCTAAAGCAAATCTCTTTGCTTAGCTTGAGTCCTGTGGGTTCCCTGCACTCAGCCTGTGCCAGAATGTTGACTGGCAATGGCAGAGCTGCAGGTCATCTGAAGGAGTTCTTTCTCCTCCTTTGGGAGTGGATACCTCCACCACAAAGCCAAAGGTTTTAGGAAGTGGAGAGATCCAGTGGTGTCTGGAGAATCTGAAATCTGTATTTCTGACATTTTTTTCGGGAGCGTGGAGACAGTTTTGATTCTTTCTTCTCTGTGGTGATGCACAGAAACACTGTCCCCCAAAACATGCTCTTTACCTGGTCAGCCAAACAGGGTGATTTTTATTTTATCCTTATTCCCAGTGTGTCTGTCTATACAGTGTGGACACAGCTGGCTTGTAGATCTCACTTGGTAATACTATTTGTTTGAACTCTGGTGACCACTCAAATGCACCAAATTCTGCAAAGGCCACTTTGAATACAGCACCTGTTCTTTCCACCTTATCTTCTATGTTTTGCACCTGCAGACAAATATACAAAGCCCCTAACTTTATCTCACATATGCAAAATTATCTTCAAGGGCAGCAACAGAAAACAGGAGCAAACAATAATTAAATACATGCATTTATTCCAGCTACTTTATTTTTACTTATCATCAACACAATAGTTTCAAGTAAAAAGTCCTCAGAAGACTGATTCCCTTCTATTAAAGGAAAAAAAAAATCTGTTTAATGCACATGACCATGACATGAAAAATGCAAGTCCAAGTCCCTCCTTTGCCTTGATCTGGACAAGTTTCCATGACTTGGGCAAGCTTTTTAGTATCAGATATGGGAATGGGGATCCTAGAAGTATTCAGCTGAATTTTTGGGGGTTTGACTGCTCCGCTAATAACTTCTTAAAGGACTGTAGTCTCTGGTGCCAGTTCCTTACAGCACCTGGACAAAGAATTCCCCAATTCTGGCTATAAAAGGATGGCAAGAGGTCTGCCAGGACATGATTAGAGCCAGAAACCTTTGATTTCTAATTAATTAATTAATTTTAAAGGAGTTTGGAACTTTGAGAACTAATCAAAATGAGGTCTTTATTTCATAAATGGGATTATTTTCAGAACACATGTATTTCAGAACAGAGAATTTGCATTTATGTCCCTGAATGGGCTTACAGAGTACTTTTACCCTTGTACTGTCCTTTCAAGGACTTAATGTTAGTAGTAGGTGAAGTAATTGTATTATTACACATCTGCCCAGAGAAGTAATTTTTTTATTCACCATGTCACTTTTATAACCATCAGTTTTTTCAGGTATCCTTTTCAAGTATGTGGGGCTTGGGTGTTTTTGTTTTGTTTCTGACACTGCCAGATGAAGGTAAAACACTGTCCAATTCCTTCTTGAAATGATGGTATGAGATCCTGAGGGCCTGTGCTTCTTCAGCACTCACCTGCAAGCAAGGGAAGGCGGCAATTCTGCTGCTGGGGTATCTTTTGAAGGAAAAGTTCTGTCATCCCAGAGCTAGGAGGCATAAAGTATTACAGTTCCCACTGCATAAAACAACAGCCTTTTTATGAGCAGACATTATTCAAGCCATAAAACCCATGCATGTTTCCGTCCTCTATCAAATGGGTCTCTAGATCTGTCCAGGGAGCAACTGCTTTTCCAGTTTATTTGTATGAGTGGTGTTGAGGAACACATTTAATGTTTGTTGCACAATCCCCTGCTATTCAGACTTATGGATTCCTCTTTCCCTACTTCTCCCAGTGCACTGCAGCCCTGGTCACATCCCTCCCAGCCTAGAGCTGAGCGAGCCAACCCCAAAACGTGCTCTTCTGGTACAAGGCATTGCCTCGTTGCATTTCCTCTACTCACCATCTCGCTTCCAGTGGTGCTCGTGAATTTGAGAACAGGGGTTTTCCTGTGTCACCTGCAGGGACTCGGTGCTGCCCAGCTGTCCCCACTTGGTGCCTGCAGAGCGCTGGTTGCCACAGGAAAACCCACTCCTGGAACAAGCTGGCAAACATGGAACGGGAATGATGGAAGGTAGAGTTCATGCCTGTGCCTCAAACCTAATTGGTTTTCTAGTATAGGTGCAGGTAAATTCCTTAGAGAATCAGATCAGGAAGGTAAAAGCCTAACACAGAATAAACGAAAAAGACCCCACAAACCCCTAAATGAATGGTTTTAGTGCTTCTGTGTTTGGATATAAAAGTAGAAATGCCTCCAGTTTTCTATGGTTTTTTATGGGCACTTAGAGCAGCCCAATTGTTCTGTACTTGCTGAATAATTTTTTCTTGGAAAATTTCTAGTTTTAACTAAAAAATTATCTCCTCTTTGTGCCTAAACCTTTTGGCAAAGGTGGACAGTGTTTGTGATCAGCCTTAGCTAAACAATACTGTGAAATTTTGTCTAATTGTGTCATATTAGTGTCATATTAGTCAGATGTGAATTTTTTGCACACATGATCATGTTACAGCCAAGGAACAAATTTCCATCAAATGAACAGGTAGAACTTCTCTAAATTTAATTGTGGTTGA
>JAWWLV010000158.1:12634983-12696511 GCA_035041135.1 Platyrinchus mystaceus | reverse complement strand
CATGATCATGTTACAGCCAAGGAACAAATTTCCATCAAATGAACAGGTAGAACTTCTCTAAATTTAATTGTGGTTGATATTCTACTGTTTTATTCCGATATAGTGGCAAATAAATTATAGAATTATCCACCTCAACACACCCATATTTTCCTGCCCCAGAAAAGAGAGTTACACTAATGGAAAAAGGATGTTGAGGTTTATTTGGTGCTAGAAGACAGTAACAGAAAAACTGAATGTTATAGAACTCCAAGTTGTAGAATTCAAAGGGAACACACCTGTTTTGCTTTACTAGCTGCATCCTGTGTTCTAGACAGTCTAGTCCCTAGACAATAAATTAATTTCCTAGGAATTAATAATTCCTTATTATAATTGATTAGCTACAAAAATCTGAAAAGTTTGACCTCTGCTGTAAGTATAGGCACTGTAATGTCTCAGCAGTTGGGGGTAACAAGCTGAACATCATTAATCCATCCTTTGGAAGATCTTTGTAGTTAAGGCTTTGATCCACAACATTCTCCTTGAGATAAGAGGCAGTGCCTGAGTCTCTGCACAGTCACAACCAGGTGCTGGTTTGATGTTGCCTGTGCTTGGGAGTGGAAACAACCACTCAGGTGAACAGTGCAATGAAAACAGTCCATTAACCTTTGGAGTTACATCATGTCTGGGGAGCTCAAAGAACAGAAACAGCCATACCAGGTAAAGACCCTACTGGGGCTCCTGTCATGCCTTGCCAATACTAAGATTTATTATATTTCAAGGGTTTTGTTGTGGTCTCTTTAGGTTGAGAGATTCCTTTCATGTGTTGGATGTTCCTGTTAATGTCAAAGCTAATTGTCATGGCAATTTTTAAATTGTTTAATGGGCTTTTTAAGTCTTCTAGAGTTTAAATCATTCTTTACTGCATTGGGTTTGCCTGGCAAGGTTTTTGTGGAGAAGGCTACAGGGTGAGAAGATACCAGAAGCTTCCCCTATGTCCAACAAAGCCAATGCCAGCCAGCTCCAAGATAACCTGCTACTGGTCAAGGCTGAGCCCATCAGAAACATCACCCCTGTAAGTCTCCATATTCACAAAAAGCTTTTGTGTTTTCCAAAGCTAACTATAGCCCAAATAACAGTGAGAGGGGATATGTTTTCTGTGCACTACATTTTGGAAAAGTACCCCCCCCAAACCAGCAAAAGAATTCCACAACATCCACTCTACAGTCAGCACTGTTTATCTGGGCAGAGGTATAGAATGTCTCATTCTGGTTTAATTGCATGTAACATGTAAAATTTTTATATTTGCCTCTATGAAAAAAAAAAAAAAAGATTTCTCTTTCTTTCAGTCTCTAGAGTCTCACCTGAAACTGGTAAATATTAGTTGACTTCTATCAGCTGTGGGAATGAAGCCTTTCCCACTCTGTTAATGCAGGTGCCTCAGGTATTTCACAATGCCTGTGGAAGGCAGCCACTTCATCAGTAGCCCAGTGTTTTCATTGCAGAATGACAGCAATAATAGCAGGAGGTGAAAATTACACTGTGAGACTTCTAAGCTCCATTAGCTAATAGGGGTGTCTAAACTCTGCTCTGACTTATCCTGGAATGTGCAGTAACAGGGAATATAGCCCTATAATGCCTGGATAAATGGTTTCTTTGCTAACCCAAGCATTGATGTTGCTGTGGTTGTATTTCTACAGCACCTGGGTAGGCAACTATACAGCATGCTCTGTGCTTGTTGGGCTTTCAGCCTGGATTATCACAAAGAGTTTTAAACAGGGTCAGCCAATCCATTCATTTTACCTTTCATTAAACTTGCCTCTTTTTTTCTGGGGTGTAGAGGTTGACAGAACAGATAAATAGAGTATCTGCAGTAATACTGGAGCCAAGAACATGAAGAAACTGAAAGAAGAAGGGGTTGGTAGGAAAAGCTAACATCTTTAATTGGATCAAAAGAAAAAAATACGCAGTGTTCTAGCACAGAAGTCCTCATTATTCAGCAAAAGAGACTTACAGTCCCTGCAATTGTCCAGGCTCTATCAGAAGGTGTAATAAAAGACGTTATTGCTCCCTACAAATGCCAGGTCTCTTACATAGGAATTGTCCCTCTACACTGCATATCCAGTCATAAACATCATATATCCTTCCCCCAATCACGGCAAACCATGACTTGAAATAAAACCCTGTCTGACAGCTTCCTGCTCTTCTACACCATCTTCTCTGGGGCTAAGCTCTAACCATGTACAAACACTAATTTTAAGCAAGTGGATAACAGTTTCAAAGCTAAGGCTGCACAATACTACGTGCTTGCTGCTGGGAAATGTAATTTCAAAAGCCAGACCCTTGGCACTTTTGCTAGATCAGGCCACGTATCTGAGCTTGTTATTGATTCCAGTAACCACAGTCCATTCCCCACTCTTGCTCCTTTTCTGGTCATCTGTTTTATTCTGGTCATCTTCCTTTCTGATACATTACCATGGAAACAAATCTTGAAGAAAGGAGTATTCACAAGCAGGTGGTTTTGGTTTTAAATACCATCTCTTCAGTTTTCACCTTTGCAGCTCTGCTGCTGTTGGGGGGATTCTCTTTCTCCAGCTGCCACTAGATGGTATTGCTTCAGCAGGCACCTTTCCACCTGCTCTGCACCCTTGCTGAGACACAGACCCATAGAAAAGCAGGGGCTGGCTTTATTTTTTATATTCTTCAAGCATCTCCTGGCAAATGTTGTTGAGAACAATGTCTTAGAACAGCAGATATTTAGTCTCAGAATTGACAGCTTCTTGTGCTTCCAGCACAGTTTCTGCTTAAGGGCAAGTTTTATATTTGCTCTATAATCCAGATCGCCAGGTCTGTGATCTGCCTGAAATTTCAGAATTCAGGTGTAAAACCTGAAGCAAACAGACCAAACTTTGTATGCTCCGTGTCTTTTAAATAAGTAACATGAAAATGCAAATAAAAACCTCTTTTTCTCTCACAGTTGTAAAATTTTTCTAATAGTTTTGTATTTCCTTTCTGTGCTCACAAAAGAAAAGCAGTTGAACATGCAGGAAGTCATTCAGCAAAATCATTATAAGTCTAGTAGATGAAAGCATCAGTGTGATGAGATATGAAGTAATTTTATATTAAAAAGTTAATGACTTGGACAGTTCAGCCTTAAGGGGATTCACTACTTTCTAATCCTTTATGTGCATCTTTATGGTAAGTTTATATGATATGAGACTTATTCCACTTTTATGTTTCCATGTTTTGTTGTTTTCTCATTAAACTGTCTTATGTAATTATTTTTGCTACTGGAAAAAAACAGAAAAGTCAAACCAGAAGAGGAAAGAACATCATCTAGTGACTAAAAGTTCTCTGCATCCACATCCATACTTTTTTAATCATCCAATTTATATCTTGACTATAACTTCACTGATTTTATTGACAAATTATTTTTATTCACTGAGAAATAAACTCAATTCATTGAGTAAACAAAACCTGCTCCCACAGGTTTGTGGAATTTTGTGAGTGGTTAGCTGGAATTTAATTAGATGTTTTGAAGAACTAGTTGGAAGGTTTAAGGTAATGTTGCACAGCAAAACCTCCTTGCATCCCCATCCTGGGGGAGTAGGGGCTGAGTAGGGGCTACAAAGGCACCCTCTTGTCCACACCAGCCCCCTTCTACCCTGCTCATGCAAACTGTCTCTCTTGCTGGCTCAGCTGGCAGTGGAATCAAACACGAGGAGGACTATTTTATTTTAAAAGAGCATAAAATTGGTTGGTTTACCGTGAAAGTGTGACCACAAGAGCCAGACCTGACCCTGTAAGCACTGAACTGCCTGAGCTGTGCTGCATCTTAACAAGCAGGAAGGAGCTGCCAGCAGAGCTACCCTCATTGCTGGGAAAAAAAATGCTTCTAACAAAATTCACCTTTTTTTCTCACACATACTGGAGAAAACATAATAAAAGGCCTCACTAATCAGAATGAGAGGGTAGAAAATCAGTGCTGCAGACAATGTTGCTCCTTGCCTTCCACTTTTACACACTGCAGCTTCCAGTGCAATTTAGTGTCCGTTGCCTGCAGCCCAGGCAGAGGAACCTCACTCTGAGTAAGGTCTGAGAGACGAGCACACAGCAGGAACTACCAAGAACAAAGTGCTTGTTTCCTGATCTTACTGATTGCAAGGAAAACAACCCTCTCATATTTCTTCTCTTGCAGAGCAGCAGGATGCCACTCTGGCCAGGGAGGGAAAGAAGAGGCCACTGTGCTATGTGGCACTGCAGCAAGAAGCAGGGCAGAGGCATCTGTGCTGGGCTGCAGGAATGCTGGATATCTGCACACTGCAGGAAAACATGAGGAAGGAGTCATGTGTGGAGTTAGTGACTCACACAATTATGATTTGGCATGGCTGAGTGGCAAGATAGCAACGTGGTTTTACCATAAAAGGGGCAAATGTGTTATTGCTGTGGTATATGAGGTTCAATTAAATGGCAAGGTCAATTCAACTGCTTCCAGAGCTTTTGTTTGGAGGCTTGCAAGGCTTTGTTTCCTGCTAAAGCTGTTCATTGAGTATTACCAGTTAGTTCCCCTGCAAATGAGACCGATTTCATACCAGAGACTGTAACACTCCGGGCTTCTGGTGAAAAGCTGGGTCCAACTCCATCCTCTGATAGATATTTAAGCAGAGTAGCTTCAACAGGAACATAAATGAATCACTTGAACAGAATATCACCTTGGAAATGATTATTGCCCACCAGGCTAGAGGAGAGTGAAATCTGCCTGAGTCCTTGGTCTCTCATTTGCAGCACCTGCTAGTCATGCTGGGAACTGTTTCTCTCAGATTTTGACCAGGAATTTGTGTGGAGAAGGAATTTCGATTTAGTGCAGATTTTTAGGAGAGCAGAAAACTGTTAAATGAACAAAACCCCCTCCTAACAGGACAACATAGAGACAATTTGCAGTTTCCTTTTAGTGAATGCCTTAGCCCTGTGTTATTTCACTTACAGTGTTTCATACTGGTGAGTTCATCAGAATGTGTCAATTCCATGGGTTTTATTGGCTCCAAGACCACTGCCATTTGCTGGAAAGCCTTGACCTTTACCCAAGACTTTTGATGGCAATTTTGCTGTGCACAGACACTCTCCATCTCCCTCAAGGAAAGCATCCATACAGTGGCACTGATTGCACTGCTGTTTCAAGCCGGCAGTGAACCTGCACAGGGTGGTTTTTCTCCATAGAGTCAACTCTGCTCAAGCCCAGCAGAAGCCACTGCCACGGTCCAGACCCCAGGCTGCCCTCCATCCCTCCATTGCTCCATCCCCTCTTCCCTTAGTCCCTCCATCTCTCCATCCCTCTGTCTCTGCATCCCTCCATCATTCTGTCCCTCTGTCCTTCGATCCCTTCATTCCTCCATCCATCCATCCCTTCGTGCCTCCATCCCTTTGTTCCTCCTTCCCTCTGTCTCTTCACCCCTATATCCCTGTATCCCTGCCTTCCTCCATCCTTGCATCCCTTTGTTCCTCCATCTTTCCATCCCTGCATCCCTCCAACCCTGCTTCCCTCTATCTCTCGGCCCCTGCATCCCTTCATCCTGGCATCCCTCGATCCCTGCATCCCTCTATCCCTGCATCCCTCCATCCTTCCATCCCTCTGCCCCTTTGTCCTTCGATCCCTTCATTCCTCCATCCATCCATCCATCCCTTCATGCCTCCATCCCTTTGTTCCTCCTTCCCTCTGCCTCTTCACCCCTATATCCCTGTATCCCTGCCTTCCTCCATCCTTGCATCCGTTTGTTCCTCCATCTTTCCAGTCTGCATCCCTCCATCCCTTCATCTCTTCGTCCCTCTGTCCCACCATCTTTCCGTCCCTCCATCCCTGCATCCCTCCAACCCTGCATCCCTCCATCTCTCGGCCCCTGCATCCCTTCATCCTGGCATCCCTTGATCCCTCCATCCCTCTATCCCTGCATCCCTTCATCCTTCCATCCCTCTGCCCCTTTGTCCTTCGATCCCTTCATTCCTCCATCCATCCATCCCTTCGTGCCTCCATCCCTCTGTCTCTTCACCCCTAAATCCCTGTATCCCTGCCTTCCGCCATCCTTGCATCCCTTTGTTCCTCCATCCCTCCATCTTTCCAGTCTGCATCCCTCCATCCCTTCATCTCTTCGTCCCTCTGTCCCTCCATCTTTCCATCCCTCCAACCCTGCATCCCTTTGTTCCTCCACCCCTCCATCTTTCCAGTCTGCATCTCTCCATCCCTTCATCTCTTTGTCCCTCTGTCCCTCCATCTTTCCATCCCTCCAACCCTTCATCCCTTTGTTCCTCCACCCCTCCATCTTTCCAGTCTGCATCTCTCCATCCCTTCACCTCTTCGTCCCTCTGTCCCTCCATCTTTCCATCCCTCCAACCCTGCATCCCTCCATCTCTCGGCCCCGGCACCCCTGCAACCCTTTATCCTGGCATCCCTGCATCCCTCCAACCCTGCATCCTTCCATCTCTCGGCCCCTGCATCCCTTCATCCTGGCGTCCCTCGATCCCTGCATCCCTCCGTCCCTCCACTCCTCCCTCCCTCCCTCCCCCCGTTTCCCTGCGGGGTCCCCCCGGCGCTGCCGTTCCCACCTCCCACCGCTCGGCGGCGCCATCCCCGCGGTTGCCATGGCGACAGCGGCGCTGCCCCCTCCGCGCAGGCGCGGCGGCTGCCGCGGGTGCTGCTGTGGCGGCGGCGGGGCCGCCATGGAGCGCTTCGGGCCCGGGAGCGCCGGGAGCGCCGTGCCCGTGGCCGAGTTCAGGCCGTGAGTGCCGGGGCGGGCACGGGGAGGGCCCGGGCGGCGGGACGGACGGGCGGCGGGGCGCGGGGAAGGCTGCGCGCTGAGGCCGCGGCGGGCGGGGAGCGCGGCCGGCACTGCCAGGAGGCCTCCCGGGGGAACCGGGGGAAGCGGGGGAACCGGGAGGAGCGTCCGCGGGGCGGGGGCGGCTGGAGGGGCCGCAGCGGGGGGAGGAGGAGGAGGAGGAGGCCCTGGGCCCCCCCAAAAGCGTGGAGGCTGCCGGGCCGCAGCGAACGCTCCGAGCTCGGCCGGGCTTACACAGCAATGTTTGTTTCTGCTGCGTAGGGAAAGCGGTGAAAGCATGTCAGTGTAAGAAAAGTGTTTGTCAGCAGTGGAGTTTTTAGCTTTGGTAATAAGCTGGAGGTCACCTTACTCTTCTGTGGGTAAGTGCTGATAGAAGAGTTTTCTGATTTCCGTAGGGAAATTTTGAGTGGGGCTGTGCTCGCCACTCCCGAGACCCCGAGGCGAAGTGTTAGCAAAGGAAAAGATTCCGAATGTCTGTTCCTTTTTTATGCCGCCTAAATGAGCGGTACGTGGCCAGCAGGAAGAGCTGTTGGCTGCAGTGTAGAAGCTGTGCGTGGCTGCACGTGACTCTCAGAGGATGAGAATTTTTTTCCCCACTTCCACTTTTTTTTTCCCCAAAGAAGTGTCGAGGCTAAAACGCGATTTCAAGCAATGTGCTGTGGCACAAATATGGCACTCGATAAAACTTTTTTGAAACTACTTTTGCAAAAAAAAATGCTTTGAAGGTGCCTGGGAGTTTTAAGAATTACGTACCCCTGACTTGAGTTGGCTTTTGTGCGTATTTGTGTTTCAAAGCCCTTAAGAACACATGCCCTTGAATCAGGTAGTCTCTTTGAAAGTCAGAAGGATATTGCCTGGCTGACGTGTTTACTTGAGCATAAAATGATGTGGTTGGCCAGGCAGAGTGAGTGAGAGCTGGTGGAAGCACACACAGAACAAGCTCTGTGTGGTGTTTTGTAAACACAATACCTGTTCGAGCAGATCAGGTTCAGGGAGACCTTACCAAGAACATGATCCTTCATAGTGATTCTCTGGGTTTAGGTCTGTGAAGGTAAAAGGAGTTTTGGTGTATTGGCTCCATGTTCTGAGTGTTGCTACAGTTACTCCAGCTTTCTTAATGGAAGCTGAGAAATTATTTTTAAGTAGAGGAACAATATGTAAAAAAAAGGAACTTTCAGTAGTAAGCTGTTCAAGTTATTCTGTGTACTTCCCTCTATATCCCAACCTGGACTTGTAGTTACTTGAAAAATAATAAAATAAAGGAACTTGGCAAGTTTTAAAGCAGAAAACTGTCATGTGACAAGTGCATGTGTGTCTGATATTTAATAATAAACATATTAACATAACTCCCCTAAGTTGTTAATGGTTGCAAAGCAGTAACAGGGAAAAAAATCTAAAGATTGTTTTTAATCTTGTTTTTGAGCTCTGACTGGCAGAATTATTACATCATTTTGAATACTCTCATTTTTATTGCAGCAAACAAATGCATATTCCAAGTCTTTTGCTTTCAAATAATACATTTACTCAATTATTGAAAAGTAATTTGCTTCTGTTTGGGACAAGTTCTTGTCCTGTTTCTGGCATGTATATTGTGACTTTCTTCTGTGTGTAACTTCTCTTATTTATTTCAGAAATGAGGGTTCATTAACATCAACTTTAAGAACGCTTCTGTTCTTCACAGCTCTAATGATTACATTACCTGTTGGGCTATATTTTTCATCAAAGGCTTATGTATTTGAAGGTAATTCTGCTTCTGCCAATTAGCATTATTATTACAAAAAAAAAGAGGAAAAGCACAATCCTGTAATAGCATCTTTGTTCTTCCTGTCTTGTTTCCTTATGCAGACAAAAAGTTCTGTAATGTCTTATTAGAACAGAAAATTCTATAAATGCTCAGTGCATCCTTCCCTGCACTGTGGTCTGCAATCCAGTGTTTGCTGTTTGTTATACAGTGGCTTATATAGTATAGAGGTGCATAGTTCCCCTTACCTACAGGGTATCTAACACCACCCTACAGCAGACTTGTGTCAGAATCATCAAGGATGTGTTTCCTGCAGGTATTGCAAACTAATCATGTGTTCAGGGCAGAATAATGTTGTTTATGGCATTTATTTTTTGCCGTTTAAAACATCTGTATTTGTAAGTGTAAAAAAGTTAATTCATATATGCAGATATTGAATGTGGTTGCTTGTAGAACTTTCTTTTAAAAAAGAAGGAAGAAAAAAGAAGGAAGAGATATTTTAACTGTTTGTTTGAACAGCTAGCCATGTTGTAGTCTCAATTCTGCAAGGCTTTAATACTTTTCTCCTGCAGTGCTGGGAAGTTATCTCCTTCAGAAGTGGGGAGGAGGGAGGGAGAAAGCAGCTGCTTTTAAGAGCAGTTTGTGAGTATGAAACTGAGTTGTTTCAAGACTCCTCTTTGGTGTGTACTGCTGTATGCAGTACATAGAAGGCTCAAAGCTTGTTAAGTAACTTTCAAGATCCCTTTTAGCTTTTTTTTTTTTTTATCTGAAGTGTAGCAAGCTGAGCCTTTACTTCACTGTTAATGACGAGATCTGTCAGCACTGAAAGGATTGAGCTTGTCTTTGAAGGGTGGTATTTTTGGAGTGGTGTAATGTGTGGTTTTTGGTTTGCTCTTTGGAGGATTTTGTTGGGTTTTTCTTGAGTTAATTAAGGGAAACAGTATTTTGGTGTTTGCTCTTCTGATATTTGAAGGCTTATTTCATATGAGATGTGTTCATGTAATTTAACTGGTGGGGAGTTACTGTTTTATGGTCTAAATATAGAAGGTAACAGTTCTCTAAATGTAATAGTTCTATTGATTTCTCCTGTTACAGTGGCAAATAAATTACAGAATTCTTCCCCTTTCTCCTCCCCCTGCCCCCTCATTTTCCTGCCCCACAAAGAGAGTCAGGAAAAAAGGATGTTAAGGTTTATTTGGTGCTGGAAGACAGTAACAGAAAATGTTGTAGATAAGCTGTTGACATCAAATCCAGGGTATTTTATCTTAAATATTGAATACTGCAGTGTTGCTTTGTTCCAGAAGTAGTTCCAGGGCCTTTGACTATCACGGTGAATTCTTCCCTATGAGTCGTTTTGAGCTCAGTCTTTCGATACACGAGCACTTGTAACTTTGGTCTTTAGGAAGAATTGTGACTTGCCATGTCAGAGTTCCTGTTAACTGATATTTACTCTCTTTGTTTTCCCAGGTTCCTTAGGAATGTCTGACAGAGACAGCTATTTCTATGCTGCCATAGTGGCTGTGGTTACTGTTCACGTGGTACTCGCTCTCTTTGTTTATGTAGCCTGGAACGAGGGCTCGCGGCAGTGGCGGGAAGGCAAACAGGACTAGAACGAAGATCATGTCACCTGCTGTCTACTGACTGTAAATCAAGGGGTTTTTTTGTGAGCTGAAGGAAAAGCATTCTTCAAAATGTATAATACACATGTACAAAAAGGAGGCTGGTGCCTCAGCTGTGGTTGAAATAAGACTTGTGCTCATCTTGACTGTGTACCCGTGTTTTCTGTGATGTTGATGGAAGTTGTTCTTTAGCCAGCCTCTGTTACATCAGGCTGGGGAGGTCTTCACCTGCAATTAGAATGGAATAATTATATATTTTTGAAAACTCCTGTAGCTATTTCTGCCATTCCTACTATTTCTCCGACTTGCTCCGAAAATAATATTGGCATGAAGCAAGCATTACATTTTCAAGGAATTAAGTTGCTAGCTAAAAAAAGCTGCATTACTTACTGTCCAACTGTGGTGGAAAAGATGGAATTTCACTTTGCTGTGGATAGTTTCCTGATTTGTGAGGGTTGTTGTTTAACCCCAGCTGAGCACCATGAGCTGCTCACTCACTCTGCCCTCCCCGTGGGATGAGTGGAGGAATCAGGAAAGCAAAGTGAGAAAACTCATGGGTTGAGATAAAGAGACAGTTTAACAGGTAAAGCAAAAGCTGCACACTCAAGTGTGTTTGTTTTCAGCACAAATCCAGACCATAGCCCCATGGTAGCTATTATGAAGAAAATTACCTCCATCCCAGCCAAAACCAGCTCAGTGGGACAGGTGTAATTAATACATTTCTGAGTTTAGAAGTAATTTCAAAGAACAGAATTGTTTAGGAACTCAGGTGATGTCTTTCTAATGTGAAATACGATTTTTTTGTTTGTTTTCAAATATATTTTTTATTGCAGTGTAAAATCCAGTCTTCAATTTCCTTTATCTTGATGATGCAAAGGAAAGGGCATAGCATATTTTTTGTATGTCTTTACACAGGTATGTGTGCCCTTGATATTTGGTAAAGGATGCAGTTGGATTTCCTGTGGTAAAGCAGTGTCAGTAACAGCTATAAGCTGCTGGAATGGATGGCAGGGGAAGGAGCAAGAGAAACAAGCTGTAGCCATCTGTAAATGGTGTCCTTTATGAAGCAGAGAACACAAGAGTGACCACACAGAAAATTGCCTTCTCTTCATGAATACTTGTACACTGTGAAATGATACAATATGTTGATTGTTTTCTTTCTTCCTTGGTTGTGTGTAGGACTTTCTCTAGTCAAACCATAGTGAGATTTTTGTGTTGCAGAATAACCTGAATTTCATTCCAGTTCTGTGCTGTTAGCAGGCTTTTTAGTCTCTGGATAAAACATTCTCCTAAGGTTCCGGCAAGGCATAAAACTTTCCTAACACTGATAATGGCTGTTAAGCTGCTGTGCTTGAAGTTTTTCTGTTAATTTGAGTTTTCCAGATTGTTGTATTAGTTTAACCTTTCTTGGAAGTGTTTTCCTTAATATGGGGCTTGGCATGGTTTTGGTGCTGCATGTGTCCATGGTAAAACCTGGGCATAAATGAGACAACAATTGGTTATCTCCAGTGGCTTGAGGAATGTGTTCCCAAGTCTCAATCTTCTCTTATCCACCCCAGTGCCCGGTGTGCACAGGCACAGACACCAAGGCACACCAGTGCAAATCAGTTTTTACACTTTGCTTCTAACATGTTAACTTTTCTCACCCACACCCCTGTTGTTAGGTTGCTGCCAGCAAACTGAAGAATCATCTCAGAGTACTTGAAACACGAAGTTAGTTTGTACATGGGCATATTGGCTTCCCATTCTCTGGTGTATGAACTGTGCATTGTAGAGCAAATACTTCCTTTTAATAAAGAACTACCCTGCAATACAAGATCCGGTAAACGAGCACGTGTGCTGAACAGTTTTTGAATAATGTGTTTAATGCTGCTCATATATAGCACAGGGTAACAGAAATATATAGCACTGCTCACAGTGGAGAATAAATGGAGAGTTAAACCTGTGGTAAAAGGATGCTGAGGTTTACTTGGTGCTGGAAGACAGTAACAGAAAAACTGAATGTTATAGAACTCTAAGCTGTTGATTTCAATGGGAGCACACCTGTCGTTCTTTACTAGCTGGGTTCTTTGCTCTGTATTTATTTTATGCTTCACATAGCAGAATTCCTAGACAATAAGTTAATTTCCTAGGAATAATGGGGAGATTTTTGCTTACTATAGCTGTACTACAAAAGTCTGAAAAGTTTGACCTCTGCTATAATTATAGGCACTGTAATGTCTCAGCAGTTGGGGGTAACAAGCTGAGCATTAATCCATCCATTGCAAGATCTTCTTTGCAGATAAGGCTTTGATCCACAACGTTCTCCTTGAGATATCTCTGGCTTTTTTTAAATGCCTGCAGGACATTGTGGTGATGGACACCCAGCCTGTGAAATGGAGCAGCTTTGGCCTGAGCTTAGGGATGCCTGACTTAAATCACTATTACCTGCCAGCACTGAGTATGAAATCTCTAGAATGAATGTTGATGTTGATGATCATACTGTTGACAGGAATTGTTTGTCATACCCTAGCATTGATTAAGGTACATGAACTCGAAGCAGTCTTGGTAGTGCATTTGAAACAAAATAAAACACTGCCTACCTATTTTTTGCATTGTAAGAGAGGGCCGAGTAATAACTCTCACTTAACATTAAGAAAACCAAACACAAAACCAACAAACTGACCCTCCCAAAAGGTGTTATTTTCTCTCTCAAGCTGATGGCAGGTTAGGGCTGTGATTTTGCCACACTGCAAGGGCAGCAGGACAAACTAGAGGGCAGGCTTGGCTACCTGATTGCCGCCATGGGCGAGGGAAGGTGTGGTGCTGGAGGAAAAATTATGTTCTCAGTGCTTTGGTGAACAGTAAAATGTTTGATGCCATTGCAATTTTGATGGCTTTTAGAGTGCTGTATTATGATATTCAGTTGTTATGGTAGTTAAAGAAACTGTGCTTAGGCTTCTGACAGCCCACGCAGCGGGACAGGGTGTGCTGAGAGCCTCAGGCAGGGGATGAGTAAGAGATGGGAAAGCAAAAACCTCTTAAATAGCAAACTGAGCCAGACATGTATTACCACAAAATAGCCTAATACGGGTATGAATGAAATTCAGGTGAACTGCAGCCCATGGGGCAAGAGGAGGAGGGGGTCCTGTGAAGCAAAGGAGTGATTTGGGGAGATGGGGTGAGGGCTGGAATGTGCTAGCATGGCTTGAGACGTGGTGACTGAGGCACCATATGTTTTGTTTGGAAGTGTTTATCCCACTGCTTTCCAGGGTATTATGCAAAACCATTGATCTGAAATATTAAATGTAAATCATACAAACTAGTGAGCTAATTCTATTTTTAACTTGCAGCTAAAGTTATTTGTAGGTTGACAGCTTTGCTGTGTGAGATCTGGGACACACTTATTCACTTTGTTTTGTACAAACCAGGATTGTTACTGGTTCTGAGTCATCTTTCAGGGCAGGGTCAAGCTCTTGGAGTGTAAATTTTTCTTTAGAAATACCAAAGAGCAACTGCCCCTTTAATGTTTCATTAGCTCCAATCAATTGTCAGTTTAACTGAAACACAGACACTGCTTGTTCAAGTTGACAGAAAGCAGTGCTTGCTGTGTCACTGCAAGAGGAGGCCCTCGGGTGCTTGAATGGGGCTTGCAAGAAGAAATTGCTGTGTGGTTCGTGGCCCCCAGGGTCATTCTCTTCTCTAAAGACATGGCAGTGTCTGGATTTCTCAAATGGTGACATAGAGTTTGAGTCTTTGTTAGGAGAAGCTAATCACAGCGTTGTGTAACGATGCTGAGGTATAGTAAGATGAGATGGAGGTAAACTTTTGGGAATTGAGTTCTGTTTGAACCTGAAGCAGTAAGAAAAAGGATGGGGGAAATGCATGTGGATTTCTGTAGAAAGCAGCTTTTTTAGGTGCTGGTCTCCCAGTTCTGATACCAAGAGACAGAGCCAATGGATGTCCTGTTTCAAAAGGCAGGGATACTGACTGGGAAGCTTTGTGGGGAGGGATTCCCAGGGTGAAGAGCTGGGAAAGCTGAGTAGTGGATTTGGTGACTGGCTGGTTGAATGCCTGGGACTGAGTTTTCTTGGTGCTGGTCTGCTGTCATGCTTCACAACCCTCTTTGTCTACTGGCTTTGGATGGCATGTTCTTGCTAAGATGACTCCCCTGTGTGCCCAGTGTTTGGAGGGGTGATCAGGTGCTTACCTGCAACTGTGCTCTTACAACAGTTCCAACTACTCACAGGCCTGAAAAAAAAAGCTGTTGATGCTTATAGTTGGCATATGACACAGCATGGTTTAATAGTTTTAGTGGAAATGGCCCAGGGCATAGACACAGGGGGTCTGTTATTAATTAAAACTGTTTTTAATTGAAGGATGATTTGTGAGTGAGAGTAACAGCAGTCAAAGTTTAAGAACAAACACTGCTGTGGGTGTGAGCCCCTGCTGCAGGCACCACTGGGAGCCATTTAATACCTTTGCAGTTTTTCATCCTCGAGATGCAGTTTCTCTTAGCATGCTTGAGTCATTAACATGGTTCTGCTGATGTTGGAGATCAACTGGAAGTTTAGCTTCACAGCTGGAATGCTTCATACTGCTCATTTCAAGGGAATGAATCTTTGCCTGTAGGTGGGTTTATGTCTCATAGAGAAGACAGAAGAACCCACTTTGCTCTCAAACCATGTCATGCTTTGAGGCCTTTCATAGAATAATTCCTACAGAATTAGCAGACATTGGTAATTCTTAATGTGAAGCCTTAATGATAGAGCACTTTCCTTTACAATCTGATGTTATGGCTGCAATACAGTATTTTTTAATTCAGTGTAAAGTGTGCCCTCCCCAGAAAATCCAAACCAAGGGTGACTCTGATGGTTTGAGCGTTGAAACTGTTTTGATTGCTGTTTCCCAACATCCCTGAGACTTGCTGGGTGGACGCTGAATTCTGTGTGCCCTGTGTTTAATAGAGGAGTCCTCTGTTTGTCTTAATGCTAAGTGGCTTTAACATAGCTCCCAGTTTTACTAAGTGAAAGCTGGATCTTGGTTTATATATTTGAATTAGAATGGTATCTCTCTATGTGATAATGACTGATATGTTATGTTAAGCCAGTTCCTTTCTTCCTATCTAGCATTTTTTTTTCTAAACTGTTATACTCCTGGAAGCAAATATTTCTATAGTGTGACATCTCTTGTGATCCCTAGTTAAGATTACATTGAGCTTTGTAGGGAGAGATAAGAGTTTTATACCACTTGGTAGGGATTTTGCTTTCCTACCCATATATTTGCAGAATTGTTTGTGCTATCAGCTCTGATACCTGAGGCATGACATCAGTAATGTCAGAGGAGAAATATTTCCAATTTTATAGACAATTCCTGTATCAGGTGTCTGTCATGGGCCTTGGGCGGAGTAATTAACAACACCAGAATAGCACCATGTTTCTGTGTTGTCATTGCTTATTATATTCATAATAGTCCAACTCAGTAGTCAAATGTAGTTTTATTTTAGCATATTACAAATCTTAAGAACATGTAAGTGCAGTGGGTAGCGTTGGCAGTGGGATCCAGGCTGCCTTCACTTCTCCAGCTCTGAAAGAAAACTACATTGAGCCTTTTGGTAAGGAAATACTAGAGAGTCCCTCGGGAATGCATGATGGATGCAGCTCGTCAAGAAGCTTGTCTGTGCCAAAATGCTGTGTTTGCTTTATATCAAGCTTATGCAAGGGATTAATTTGGAAGCAGAGCTGAGTGGCTTGTGAACTTTCTACCTCGGGTCAGCTGTGCTCTAGCTGCATGGTCCAAATTGCAATTTGATGGGATAAATGACTTTTGTGTGCTTTTTATGGACTTTGTTCAAAGAGTGAACAGGTAATTCATCACAGCAGGTAATTCTGCACAGCACCAGAACTAATTTGCTACAGCTTTACTCAGTTAAAGATGAAGCAATGAAATAATGTGTCTGGTTACATAAGCACAAGTTAAGTTGATCACATCTGTATGTGGATATAATATGTGAACTGATTGACCAGTAAAGCAGACAGAGTAATTTATTTTGTCTTGTCTCCTTGAATTCTGCCAAGACAATTTTCTTTCAGTTCAAACTCAGCAATTTGTTCAGACTCAGATGCCTGTACGGACTGATTGACCAGTAAGAGGAATCGCTGTGTTTGTAGAAGCCAGTGTGCTCTGTGTTCCTATGAAGAACAGGTGAGACTTTGCATCATAAGGAAGTCCCTTTGCCTGTGATAGTGGCTTTTGGAGAATAAACAAGGACTGGTCTCAAATCAGATGACAACTGAAATGCAGCAAACGAAGTATTGAAGGTAACTGTGCCAGGACTGCAGTGGTGTGGATGGATAAGAAGAGTTATCCAACAGCAACGGGATGTCAACTGACTCTTCATTTTCTCATTTACATTCCTAGCACGGGGAAATCAGTATAAAGCCATCACTTACTCTTAACAGTCTTTGAAAAACACAATCTGTTTGTAATACTTCCCCGGGAAAAAAATTCTGCTTAAACTATGCCTTTGAGACTTGGTACAAATTTAAGCTGCTTTAGCCAAAAAAAGAGAGCTTCTGGATAAAACTCTGGTGGGGTTTTGATGGATTTTCCTCCTCAGAATACGCTGCATGTTCCTTTTGTGCAAAAAAACCCGTGAATATCACAGAATACTAGGTGTGGCAGCATCCTCAGGTTCATTGTGTTGCATTTGGGTGTTTAATCTTCCTAGAGATTTTACCACTAAGTATCCTGATACCACCCTCTGTAGTGCTTTCCTTGGCATGCACTGTCTGCTCTTTTTGCATCTATTCCCAAAGAATAAGATAGGGTCCAATGATCCTCAGTCTTTTTGAGTGCACTTTATGATTACTCTCTTGAGGAAGTGACTGTATAAGATCTGTCAGGCTATTTGGGCATCAGCAAACATGCCAAAGTGGAAGTAGAGAGGAGTTTAGTGCAGTTGGTACAGGATAAGCCCTGGGGTAGTTGGGCTTGGCCTTGGGGCAATAGCACATCTACCCTCACAAGAGTAAAGGAATTTGCTTTGCTGTGGCAGATCCCAGGTTCAGAAATGGAGGGCAGGTAGGGGAAGGAACTGCATCCTGAATTTTTTGGCCCACTGCTCTGTCAAAAATATCTGCCACTCACCTCCATCCTTCCACATGGATTTTCTAGGGATTGTTTCTGGTGAGATCTTGAATCAGTGGCTACTTGGACCATTACCTAATTTTGCACAGCTTGATGTTCTCTTCAAAGGCTGTGCAGCTCACATTGTAGCCCATGCTTTTCTTCTTTTTCAGTTCTGAGTATTCCATTAAACCCCTGTTTCAGCACTTTTTTGACATTGTTCAGCTGGCTTTAGACTTTCCTGGGTTTCTTTCGGGTACACCTTTTCTCTGCCTCATCATTTCCTTCTAAAATCTTAAAGAGATAAAAAAGGCTCATTGAAATTTCCGCACCTCTGGAGGCTGGTGCTGCACTCGAACTGTGCAGTTCCATTATCCTTTCAATGGTGTTAGCGCCGTGCTTTTGTCCTACTTCACACTTCAAGAGCACATCCCTTCATTTGCCCAAAAGGTTGAGCTGGGAGTGAGTTCAGTGGTCAGGGTGCAGAGTATCTGAGGGAAGGGTTGGCATGAGACTGGGAGAATATACCAGTGAGCAAATGATAAAGGGATTAAACTAACATACAGACCCTAATTCTTCATGTGTGCCTTGGTGTATGTACATGTCTTCGTCTTAGCTCTAAGCAGTGTATTGTTTGGGAAAGTACGTTCAAGCATGACTAATCTGCATTTGTGTCCCTCTCCCAAAACATTGTTTCATTTCAAATGTTTTATTTTTCTGTATGTAAAGAATCTTCTTTTATAATCCAAAAGCTATTTTTCATTTTTTCTAGAACAATTGGTTGGAGTGTTTCTATTAATCTTTCTATTATTTAAGCACTTCTATCTGCAATACACAATAGAAACAAATGAATTGATTTTTTTGAGACAAGCTTGCTTTTTATCCTACAGAAACGATGACTCATGAGATTCATGCAGCCCTCATCTGTATTCCTCCCCCAGCTAATAAGTTAAATTTGAGTTTTGTGTTTGTATTAGAAGACAGCCTGTGCTTACCTCACCAGGAAGCTTGTTTGAACATGGAGTTCACAAGAGGAAAATTCCTTGCCACAGTAAAACTGTTCTTTGGGCATTAAGGAGCTTTGCAAAGTTTGCTCCCTAAGTGATGAAAACAGCATTGGATTTAATTAATTGCCCACATTTAGAGTGATCCTAGACTGGCGTGCTTGTAAGTCTGTTTGGACACTGCACATGAAATACTGCTCTGCAGATGTTGAGATGACTGGTACTTAACTAAGATTGATGAGATTGATTTTCCAGAAACAATAAAAACTTCACATGTATCCCTTGCCTTCACCTTTCCCTAGGGTGGGAGGGACGGGCTGTAATTACAGAGGCTGCACAATGGACGTGTCCAGCCAGAACTATGAGGCCCTTCCTGTATAGCTGACTATGGCCAGACTATCTATGGATTCCTGTGGAAAAGGTTTTGGAGATTCTGTAGCACTTCTGCTTTCCTGGAACTCTCCACAGCAATTATGCTGCTGTGAAAGGAGTTCTTGGTAGATGAACCTGTAGAAGTGCATGTGACTGATCTGTGATCTGTACAGCAGAGGGCTAACAGAACATGCATCTGCAAGAATGAAGGATGAAAGCAACCTAGACCATGAACTTCACATTTTCTAATGGAGAAAGAAAAAACTCCACCATGGCAGGAATGGGGAGTTGAACTCAAAGACTGAAGGCTCCAGAAGGTAATTCACACTCCTGCCTTACAACTCAGGATTATGGTTGCAAGTGCAGCAAGCACCAGAAGCTTCGGTGAGACAATTCTGCCAAAAAATATTGGGCAGCTGTATGAATAGGCAAGGAATGTCTTTATAGTTTGACAGGTAATATTTAGTTTCTCCCACCCCATCTCCAGACAGCTGGAAGAGAAAAATACTGTGATTGACTGTAGGCCAGTAGGCCAAGAGAGATTTTTACATTTCTCTAACAGTGGATTTCATTTCATGGACACTTTAACACTAGGACTGACCTAAGTGCAAGTCAAGGGGGTTTGTTTTGGGTGCATTTCCCTTAGGTGCTATCAACAGCTTTTCTTAATTTGATTTTCATGATTAATGTATTGGTTGTACATAATCCTGTGCATGGGCTGAATGTGATATTCCAAACTTAAGAGAACAAGGTAAACAAATTCCCAAAGCAAAAGGCAATCTTGGAGACTTCCAAAGCCTTCCTTATGATAAAAATAATTTCCAAGTAAATATCTGCGTGCTGAAAAACATTCAGTTTCAGAGAAAAGTAATTTAAGCAGCATGTATTTTTCAGTTTGATGGTGTTCCATATAACATGGTTTTAGTTTCCTTGTTCATTTGTAAGTGTCTGCTCATTAAGCAAGATCATCTTTACAAAGTATAGGGGCTGTTTAAATGCTTTAGGGGATGAGCATATTTATTATGAGCTGATAATCCTTGTAACTTGTTACATTAAAATATAAATGGATTATAGTCTGATGAGAAGCATGAAAGTGATTACTAAACTGTGGAAATAAATGTGCTAGAACCCTAAATAGTGTAATAATCCTCCAAGGGGAAATTGCACCTCATTCATTTATAATGGTATTGTGATAGGCTTTGTTTTAGTCCAACTTTGAGTCAATGCCTCCATGAAAATCTCATGACTTGCCTTCCAAAATGACATCAAAGATGAAAGGAGAAAAACAGTCTTGACAAAACCAGGTCACTACATCAGCGAGAGCAGAGTGGGCTGAGCAGCTCTGCTTCCTAAATCAAAGCCTTGCTGCAGGAGCGCTGCCACGCTCCCGTCAGCGTGTCACGAGTGCCGTTCTCAGCAGCGAGGGACCAAAACATGTCACAACAGCAGAAAAAGGACTGAAGGCCTCGGCCAGAGCCTGGTACCTCTCCTCTCAGAGCAGTGCTGTGCTGAGGTGAGAATGTGGAGGTCCTCAAGGCATCCCTTCTAGAGGATGACCTAGTCCCAGCTATGAGGGAATACACAAGGAATGAGGTGGAATAGTGAATCCTTTGTGCCTAAACCAAGTAAAAATCCCAGCAAAGGATCTCAGGTGTTCTGCTAGCCCTGTGCTTCCAGGGCTTCCAAAGGTCCTTGCATGGTCTTGGCTAGGAACTCCCAGCACTAGGAGAGACTGAGGGTCTTCTAAAGCATCCACATCTGAACCATGAGTGAAACGTATGAGCCTGGAGCCCACCTCGGTCTGCCTACAGAGCAAGGAGCTGTCAGGAAACCATCATATCCCTCTCCTGCCACAGTTCCTATGCATCCCCAAAGAGCTTCTGTCTGACCATGTGGGTGCAAGGCCAGAGTTCTGGTGTTTCCACGTGAGGAGCGGTAAAAGGACATGATCTCTGGCAGGTTTCACTAAAGCCATCCAGCAGCCTATGTAGCAGATGCTAATGGAAGTCACATGTCACAAGCTTTGTTCTTTCTGTGGGGTATCTCAGGCAAGATGTACCAAAAGCAAAGACCACTTTGGGCTTGGAATGACACACTGCACAATGTCTCCTAGTGCAGCCACTACTGCACACTGAATGCTGGAATCTGCTCATCCCCTTGAGATCCAGCATTTCCCCAGCTGCACCTTGTTGGCAGAGACATCCCAGTTTGAAGCTGAAATAGCTCATCAGGGGATTCAGATCAGCTGCCTCTCTCCACAGTGTTCTCCTCATGCACCACAAGAGCTGCAGGGGCACAGAGAGGAGGAGGCACCCAGTCCATGTCCCAGGGGAGGGGGTGATGGAGCAAATGAAGAATAAGAACTGGCATCTGCCCTGACACAACAGGTCATCCAGGCGAGGAAACAAGGGGAGGAAAACAGAAACTTACTTTAGTGATATTATGAAGACTTGCCTTGGTTTCAAGTGAGTTAATATCTCAGTGCAAAGTAGTTGACTTCTATCACCTGGGACTTCTCTGTGTAGGAATTTGAGCAGAGCAAGCTAATAATGACTCTGGCTAATTGGGATTTAAAATGGAATTCTTGCTTCTTGGTGTAAATGGAAAGTGATAGCGTAGCATGTGGGAGGTCTTTAATCTTCTGGATTTATTACATTTTGTAGGATTATAATGGTTTTTTTGAAGCTTTTTGTTTCATCTTGAGCACTGGCAGAGGCAAGCAGGTAACTAAAGGTAACAGAGCATTTTAATGGGGCTTTTTCCTGAAATCATCTGAGTGGCCAAGCCCCCTCTGACCACAGCCCCGCCCTCCCATCTGCATTTCATAAGGGTATTACCACTGTAATTAATAGGAGTTGTATAACAGTACCTAATTAAACTCTGATCATATAGTGTAAATTTAACTTGATTATCGTTAGCCTCAGTGAACTCTGCAGGAGATTAATCCTGGTGATTCACTCAGCACAGAAGCAGCAGCAGCAGCTCTGTGGAGGACCAAAATATTAGTGAACAGCGATGCTCTTCACCCGGGAACCGTGCAAGGTAAGTGCCGGTACCGGCGGGGGCACTGGTGTCAGGGAGGGGACTGTGCTAGGACTGGAGTCTCCCCGTTTTCAAACTGGTTAAAAGCCACTGGGATGCCAGCAGGCTGCTACGGTGCAGTTCTTAAAATCACTGAATAAGGAGTCTGTGAGAGGATTATGGCTTACATAAGAGTTTTATGTCTGTCCTAAAGCTACAGCCTCTATGCATTTGTGTGCTGTGTACTGTGTCTGCCAGTGATTCATGGACACCAGAATATCCTGAATGACTACAAGCTACATTTTGTTTAAGATTGTTTCAGGACCTGGTCCCAGTCTTCTGAAAGCTGGTGAGGTTTTGTCTGTGGGAGCAGAAAAAGGGCAGTAATTTATTTATTTATATTAATTACTGCATATTAAAATGCTGTATGCTTTGCTTCTGCACACTGTGCTAAAGAATTCTTTGCCAAAGAATTTTGTACAAGCCTTTTGTAAAATACTGGGGTTTTCTGTATCTAGTCTGGATGTACAGGCTATGGGGTTTGTCCTGTCTTTGGCTGAGCACATCTGTTTGTTTGCTGCTATTAATAGTTTAATCAATGGGGCTGATTCCTGCATATTCTCCATCTGACAGTAGCCCAGAAGACCCAGATGACAGGAAAAAAAAAAGGTTTTTTGGATGTGTCACTTTTTTCTTTCTTTTTTTTTTTTTTGTTGCTTAATGAAAAGCAAAGGGAAAGTTTTACTCTTGTTTGCATGAATGGTCACATCAAACAGTACAGGAAAATCTAGGCCAAGCTGCATTCAGCAGTCTAAGGAACATTATACCAATGCACGGCTTCCTTTCATAGTAGCAATGCCTCTTAATAAACATCAGGCACCTTTTGAACTTTCTTTGATACCATTAGCTTTGCTTTTCATAAGTACCCCCAAGCCCACCTTGCCCCCCCGAGCTCGCCGTGGTTGTTAGGAGATGTATCCGTGTGGGATGGGAAGGAGAGGGATGCGCGGGGTGCATCCTCGCTGCCTGCAGAAACGGTGTCGGTTATATAACGCCCTCGCTGGGTAACGAGGTGAAACTCTGTCAACTCTTCTGCAGGAGCTTTCAGAGGGTTTGGGGCTGCTGGCTGGCGGAAGGGTAAGTCAGGGACGTGTTGCTCCGGGTGGGGTGCGTGGCAGGGTGCACATGCAGGTGTGAGTGTGTGCGGGGCTGAAAAGGTGCTCCAGAATCACAGGCTGAGATGTGGGTGCAGGCGACGGTACCTCAAGCAAACACGGCCTCTCTGCATAGTTAGTACTTTGCCTGAAACAGATCGTTTTAGGTTATTGCTGCTTTGTGAAACAGCTCTGTAACTTGTTTGTGCTGTTTGTCTGTTTTCCTCTAACATGTCTGAATCACAATTAAGAGTAAGCTGTGCTTAAGCCACGATGGCTTTCCCTTAATATTGGTAATAACACTTCGTGAGAGAATGCTGTGCTCAGGCAGTGAAATGGTCCAAGATGCTGGCACTATGAGAATGTAACTTGCTGGAGCTTTGCTGTCGTTTTTTGCACTTGCTGTTGTTTTGTGCACTTGCAGAGCTGTGCCTGTTTGGAGCTCAGCTGCTACATTTGCTTGTCTGAGCAAATGCTACATTTACTTGTTCGTGTTGACTTCTGAGTGCATGCTGGATGACCGTGTCCATGGGTGCTGGATATCCATATCTGTTTTGATTTAAGACAACTGTAGATCTGGATGTGCTTGCCACTGTCATGGAAGAGCTACTCCAGTGCGTAGCATTCTCATGGAGCTGCTGTCAATCGTGCATCTCAGAGCAGAAAGCAGTCTTTGCAGCAAGATGAACAAAGAGAATGCCTGAGCTTTTGGGGTTATGTTTGTACTGTAAGTGTAGTATGTGCTTGAAGTATGGAGGAGTTACTGGGGAAACTGGTGGCTCCCTTACAGACCCAGAAGGGCTGTGGAGTGGGGCTGTGCATCCACAGCCCAGCTTTTGAAGCTCAAAAGATTCAAACAGCGAAAAACAGGGACTAAATGGACCTAAATAAGTGAGGGATTTGAATTATTCACAAACAGAAATGTTTGTTCCTTAACAGTCAGGTGCCTGAATCCAGAGCAGCCTCAGGCCGTAGGACTGGCATTGTCAGGGTGAGCGTTGTCCTAAAATGAACTGTGCAACAGAAAAATCGCTTCGTATGAGATACAGGCTCGTATTCCCCTGGGACTGAGAATCTCTTGTACTCAATTTTTAGATTCTTTTTTTGTTATACTCTAAAATGTACTTACTTGATGCCACAATTCCTGTCACTTTGGCTTTTGCATTTGTTCCTTGCAATATTCAGCTGGAATAGCAGCTTGCTGGGGCCCACATCCTATTTCATCTTTGTTCTCTTTCTCTTGCCATGCTTGGGGCTGGTGGTCCCATAGATCTGACTGGCCCTTGGCTGATTTTGTGGCCCTTGTGTGAGGAGATGGGTGTAAGAAGAGGTGGAGTTTTTTTGGCTTGGTTTGATTATTTTTTTTTAATTTTTAATCCAAACCCAAAGAAAACACAGTTTGTTCTTGGTCTGGGATAGCAGTGCAGCTGAGAATTGGTGTCTGTTAGACCTGTTCCTCAACAGGACTCTCAGGAATCAAAGCATGGTGTTATACTGCACTCTCCTGACCATCCTGTCCCTCCCTCACCTGTGCTACGTCACCCATCATTCATGCCAGATGTAGAAACCAGAAGCAGTGGACTATATTGAGATTCCAAGTGGTGCTATGCTTTGGCAAGAGGGAAGGAGATACTTGGGGTTATGCTGCCTCTGTTTCATCCACTTCAGTTGTCTCCATGTGAGCTGGCTTCGGGTGGTTGGAAGCTGATCAGCCAGTTTGGTCCTTGGCTTAAAACTGAATCACAACAGCTTCAGTCACACCAGGGCTGGAAAGCTCAGCTTCAGTCTACCAGGCTCCCTGCTTCTGGGTTAGGGTGTAATGGAATAGAAGCAGCAGAGGACTGGCCAGGAAGCAAAGACTGCTAAATGCACATGGTCACAAAAATCATTCTAATAATTTGAAGTGTTGGGCAGCCTTGCTGGGAACTTAAACATAGAAGCCAAGAGTCAATCACACGTCAAAAACTATGTTCCACTGTCTCCTTGAGCTAATTTCTGTCTTGCTGGACAGGAGGATGGGCAGAAACCTCTGCTTTTCCTTTCCAGGAGGGAGAGAGTCTTGTGTGCATGAGCAATGCAACAGTACCCCCGGAATGGCAAAGACAGCAGTGGGCTTTGGCCACCCAACACTGCAAGCCCCCTAGCACTGGGTACGTCATTCAGGCTACGCAGAATGCCCTAAATGGCAATAGGTAGAGAAATGTCACACAGCTGCCTGGTTTTTCATACCTGATCACTGGGGTGCTGGTGGCTTTGTAACTTTTGAAGCCCCACAGCTGAGCTCACAGGGTCCCAGTTGCGGCTTGCAGATGGTGAGCCTTGCCCTATATATCAAGCAGACTTCTCTGTGTGCTTGCCTGTGTTTAATTACCATTATGAAATGGTAATAAAAAATTTAAAATATCACTACAGTGTGGTGCAGAGATGGGATTTGCAGTCCAACTGCAAGTCTCCTGTTGGCAAAGCTGCTCCAAGTTTATCTGAACTCTAACAGAGGGAAAAGGTGCTTCCTGTCAGCTGGGAAAAGGAGTGCTGATGTTGTCTGATAGCTTGGGCAGCTAAGCCTAAGGCAGAGCAATAAATTGCATTGTTTTCATTGACTCTGGTAGCCTTTTTTTATTAGATTGCTATTCCCTTCACAGACTCGAGGACCATAGTAATAAAGGTAATGAGTGATGAGTAACAAAGGTAAGCATAGATGCTTAGCTATCCCAGTCCCTCTGACATGCCAGTCCATTGAACCTATTTTCTGTTCTGACCTCATCTTGGCTAGAATTTGATTCTGAGTCTTCGGGTGGATTGGGCAGCCCCCTGCTCAAAGCACTGCTTCAGAAAATACTGTGCCAGGCTGTATGTTTATTAATAAGCTGATTTTGTAAGGAGATGGAGCACCATGTCTGAGCTCTCGTGGCAGGGCTAGCTAATGATATTGGACAGCGAGCAACTGTCACTTTTGCTAAATCTGTCATATTGCAAGTAAGCTGCTTACAGCATGCAGTGGAGGTGGGCAGAATGACAGTCTAATCCACCTTAGGGCTCTACCCAAAGTGAAATGTGGAGTCTGATTTTCTCAAGAACACAGTTGTCCCTTGAATACTGTTGTCTCAGAGGCACAAAGAAAGCTAAGGAGCAGAACAGGCATCAGCTTTGCTGAATAAAGTCCATCTGTGTGTCTGCTAAAGGGCTTCTAGACCCTCATCCCTGAGCAATGATAAAATAGAACTTCTGAGGAACAGAAGTGACATGGAATTTGTCAGAAAACATATCTTTGTACATTTCCTAGCAATGCAGCGTGGATTTGCAAGCGAATATAGGATTTCCTTATATAGAAAAGGGGAACACTGTGAGACCCGGTCAGCAGAACTGGACTCTCAGCAAAGCTTTCATGGGTGGGAGCTGGGGAAGTTGCACACAAAGAGGCTCTTGGTGATCTCCTTCTGTTTCCAGTGCAGCAAGATGCCATTTCCTAACCTAGAGACCCCAGTGTGACCTCACCTGCACCAGTTCAAGTGCAGCCCGTGGGCTCTGCGATGGCTGTATGATGCGTTTGGGGAGGGAGGAAGAAAGGTGTGGGCACCAACTTCTGCTGACACCTTCCTGTGCCACCTCCTGCTGACGTTCAGCCCTAGGTCATTCTTCCTTGTTGCTGTTAGGTGTGACTGTCCTGTCATGCTTCTGTGGTAGGAAAACAGCATATTTTTCCCAGGTTTCTCCCTCTCTTTTTACAGGTGAGACTACACCTGTGCATCACAAGACAGAACATGTTTTTCAGAAATGATCCCCCATTTTAGCCTCATTTGGCCAAAGTGCGTAGCACTTCCTTGAATTTGAGTAGATAAATAATCGTGTTGATGGAAGTGCTGCTTAATATTAAACTAAGTCTGTTGCTGAATCAGCTCCTTGATCTTTGGCAACCTTTGTGCTACAGAAGTATTTATACATGTAAACATTAGATTGTAGATACAGTTTCTTCAGATAATGCTGCAGCATATGGGGCACAGGGCTGAACTTTATGGGGCAATAAAACTCAGTGCTGAATGCTGTGAACAGTTTCCTCTTCACAGGTCTTTATATCTGCTTTTGACAACTAATCTTCGGTGGCATTTAATAGTGTTTAAGAATATCTTCATTACCCTCAAATTGTCCTGTCACCTGTGCAGTGCTCCACATGTAGAGGGTGTTTGATGGTACTGTGGTCTTTCCTGGTGTTGCTTGACAAGCTCCACATAAGGTTGGAACACTATATTAAGCTGGGACTGTAGATTGTGCATAAAGTTTGAGGGCTGTCCATTACAATATGCATTTTGAAGTGATGGGGCTGTACAAAATATGCTTGGAATGGGCTTCGGGAGACCTTCAGCTTTGTGGTTCCCCACAAAGAGATTCCCACCAGTCAAAGGTAGAGATGAGCCTACGCAACTTCAAGAATTAAAGCCTAAGAAAAAGAGACAGGAAAGTGGTTTTAAATGCTATCAGAAAACGGAGGTGGGAGATAAATTAAATGCCTTATTAAAATCACTTAGTGGCAGGGCTGTAGGTTCAGTGTGGAATCCCTGGCTGTCAGCCCACCAATGCCAACAACAATCACATGCCTCCAAGATACAGAGCTGAGGTCCCTCCATTTCCTACAGATACCAAGGAGCACATGAGACTCATTGCTGGCCATAATAGACAATGGGTTGTGCTGCCAAGAATAACAATTAATGAGGAAATGGTTTAAGACCAAAGAAGGGAGTTCTGTCTTCTGCTCCTTTCAATCTCCACTGCATTGGCACAGTAGTGGCAAAGTAGTTGAAAGCTGATGTTTTGGAAACTCCAAGCATTACCTTTCAACCATGCAAGCGTGATTTTTCACGCAAAGGAGATTGGGAGTGACAGAAGTGCCTTTTCAAGGGCCGGATTTGCTTGAGCTGGTCATGAAAGTGCACCCTGAGGGCTGCTGAATCAGGTTCCTCGTAAAAGTCAAGAGCATTTTAATGTAGAAAATGTTTATGTTCTTTCTTGGAGTGTTATAATGAGGATACAGTGATAGCATCAGGGAAACGAGGTCACAGAGAGGAGCCCTGGGAAAGCACATGCCTGGCTCCTCTGGTGCTTACCTCGGGATATGTTTTGGTTACTGACTGCTAAACATAGCAAAGCTGGACCTGCATTGTCAACCTACTGAACTTCAAAAAGTTTGTTGTGTCTTACTGGAGATCAACCTTCATCACTGATAGCTTTAACCAGCTGCAATATAGAGGCTGTTGAAAAACACTCTGTCACCATCACAGCACTCTTATTTTTGTCTTCAGGAGGAAGTATATGTTGAAATGACCTCTTGGTTTCCCAAAGATAAAGATGTTTCTAATTGGAATGGTACCTATGAATACATGTAACTTTTTTTAAAGGTAGGAAGATGTTTTCTGGTAGAATTATACATTTGGTTTGTGTATTCTCTTCAGTCTTCACCTCCACAGAACTGGGTGGGGATTTTTGGATGGCTTTAGCAATTCCTTAGGAGATGATGGACAGTCCAAGGTTTTGAATACTCTTTAGATGGCTCTTTAGTATGAGGCCTATGAGGTTGAGTGTGTTGCATTGCCACTGGAGAGATCCAGTGAGGCATTTATGCCTAAAAAATGCCCAGCTTCCAGACAGGAGATCCACCTTGAAGGCCTTTCTGGGAACCATGAACATTGCTGGAGAGCATCCCAACCAAGAGATTTCTTGGAAACTGGGCCCTTTTCAGGCATTTCAGTTTAGATGTCCTGAGCCACTTTTCAGAAGTTTAATGCTATTTATCTCAAGTGAATCTGGCCGTGGGTGTAGTGTTTTTTGGAGGAATTTAGTTTTAAATAACATTTCCCCTGCCTAGATCTTTATCATCGTTAGAAGGGCACTTACTCTGACTGCATGTGAACTACTGCTGCCTCTCACAAGCACGGCTGTGTTTACACAAGCCAGGATTTGTTCCTGGAAAGTGGGAAGGTAGGCACTGCTCCCACCAGTGTGTTGTGGGGGACAGTTCTGCAGCTTGGCTTTGTCTTGATCACTTAACTGTAAGTTCTCTTCATGCTCTACAAGAGGGTATTCTGCAACAGTTCTCACAGTCTGACATCCCCCAGCTACCCATAAATGCATGCTAAAGCTGTTAATTTTATTTTGGGTGTTTTCATTTGGTTGTTTTGCAGTAGGAGAGCAGGGGTGGGTTTGATCCTTTCGAGCTGGTGCTGGGGTTAAGCTCCTTCGTAAATGTGCTAACCAAGGAAACCAAGCCATATTAGAAATAACATGGTTTACAACCTTGTCTCTGCTGAAGGAAAACAGTGAAACACAAAAGCTGTGAAAAGCTGTGACTGAATTTTTAACTTATGCAGCAGCACTTCATTGAACAGTGATGAACCTCAGCATGAGCTCAAGTTTCACTACAGCACTTGCTGAATAAGACTCTAAATTAATAACATCATGTAATAGTTGGTGCAAGAACTACCTTTTGCTGTGTAGGAAATACAGGATGATATTTCCTTTTTTCGTTGCAGCACCAAAATGAAGAATTCACTTCGCGTTCACCAATGCTGAAATTTGGTGGGTTGCAATGGATTTGCATTGAAAAAGGGCTCAGTAACAATGCTGACAGTGACAGTGCTGTTGGAACAGAAGCTACCATTGGTGTTTGGAAACAGTTCTTGTATAGGAGAAAAGAAGGCAGTTAAGAGATTCTTCTGTGAAATAGTTCCAGACAAAGCACTGAGCACACACCAGTGTGTAGGAGAAGAAAAACGTGCATTAAGGCTTCTCTGTTTCATGAGTCATCAAAACTTATGTAAATATGCCTACTTATAAGCTGTATTTATCTTATTCCTATAGAGGAAGCAATAGTAATGCCTCTGTCTTTCAGATGTAGGTATAGAGTATAGTGTTTTGATAAGCAGCTTTACATGTGTCCATTTTCCCTGAGGAACACAGAAGACAAGAAACCAACTAAAAGCAATTCCCTCTGACTTACTTGGAAACTTTAACAAAGTCACAGACCCTTTAGTTCAGCATGGCAATGCTATCTAATCTGTATTTGAAAGACAGGTGTGAGAGTCTGAATAACATGTTTAAAGTAATCATCCCTTTTTTTTCTTTTTTTTTCTTTTTTTTTTTTTTTGCTGGTATGTATTTCTGCACGTGCTTCAGCAGGGAGTTGATGTGAAAGTTAAGAGGCTTTGTTAGTATAGTTGCAGTTTTCTTGAAATATATCTGAACAGAGTTGTAGCTGGCCAGTGAGAACTGGAAAGAAATAAAATATGGTTTGACACGAAGAAAAAGGATCCCAGATTGTGTTGGTTCAATGTCAGATAAGGGCTGTGATAGCCTGCCAGCATGAGTCATGTATTTTGGGAGTGTTTGTTCCTCATACTCTGCTCTCCGGTAGAAGACATTTCTCTTTTGGACAACTTTCAGCCTTGTGCAGTCAGTCCATCTACTTTAAAGATAAATATATGTATATTAATAATGAGAAGGATTGACTAACAGATTGACATTTCATGGGATTTTAGGGATGAACCTCTGTCTGCTGAAGTCAGAGGCAGCTTTGCCATTAAAAAGGGTATTTAGTCACTGCATAGTCTAACAGTGCAATTGCCTTAATAGACTAGAGTTATCTAAAGGGCATCCTGTAAATGTCAAACAAGGATTGACTGGGGTTTCTTGTGCATTATTTTGTGAGTAACTAGGGTTTGGAAACTAGATTTTAGAAATCTATCTATATTTGGAATACTTTAGAAATTTATCTAAAGGTAAATGAGTAACCGACTCAACATTCCTAGGTTTCTAGTGCTTGGTTTTTGAGAGCTGCAGAGTATTTTAAAGGGCTGGCATCTCTGAAGAAAAGGAGAATTTTTGCTGTGATTTACATTGAGCTTTGGAGATGGTTTTATATTTGGACCATACTTTCAACCACAGACATACCCCTATGCTACAACCGATAAACTACCCAGGGAAAACCCTGAGGTCTTTGATGTTCTGCCAAAGTTCTCTGGTGCCACAGAGCTACCAGTGGCCACTGTAAAGGCGAGCCTGGCATCAGGCCTTTGGGGTTTATCCTGGCTGTCTCACTCCTGATGTTTGAGCTCTGTGTAACTTGACCCAGGGCATCCTAGAGTTTCAGCTCTGGAGCCCAGGAGAGCAGCAAAGATACTCTTGGCTCCAGCACCCTAACTGGCTTGTCCTTTGTCTAGGACAGCGCAAGTTATTCTTTCCAAGCAAATATTTACTAAGTAAATAGCAGGGGAGAGTTCGTATACAATTTGTTGGCATTACGTCAATGAAGATTCATTCTGCTGTGTGTTTTAGAAGTTGAATTAACGTGGGCTTTGCAATATGTGTTGGAAAGTAAATAGCAGGCACATCTTTATTTACCTGGCAGAAGAGTAATGCTTCTTTGGAAGAAGATGGGAAAGCTTTTCCTAGCATATGCGACTCTATTCACTGGTATCATGCAGGCCATTCTGCAGCACACACGCTTCTTAAATCCCCTATAAGCCCAAATATCAGGCTTAGGGGAGAATTAAGTGCTGTACAGATTCATGGTGAGCCTTTGCACAGGGAGTGAGTTTCATCCTACCATCTAAACACTGTGCAAACAAGCAGTCAGACCCGAGACTGAAGGAGATGATCAACTCCATCAGTTTGGCTGTTGTGCAGAGCTGTTTATGGAAAATATATCAGATGTACAGGCTGATGCTGCTTTGTGGATTTTATCACGTTAGTGATCAAAAATATCCAACATGAGCAGAATACCCACAACTGAGCTGTTTTCATTTGGAAGGACTTCTTGGCTGACAACTTGGCTGTCCACTGAATTATAAATCTCAGCCAGCAGCATTTTACAGTAGAGTCCTGATATAACCTTTAGCAGTGAACCACAGATGGCAACCATGTGAGAAGGCTACTGTGCTTTTGATGCCGTCTGTGCTGTAATCGCTCCCATAACCAGTGTCTTGTATCCTATAAGTGATGCATCATCCTCTGATGCCTCGTCCACAAAGTCTGGGCCTTGCAGATTATTGACACGTGAGGTTTCCATTGGGGATTCCAAGGTACAGGCTGAGCTGTAGTGGTGAAAAGTCACTGCCAGCAATGGGGGCTCTGGTTAGAGATAAGAAATCACACCTTACTGGAGCTGTCAGCTCTATGAATGCTGCCCTGAGAAGTTTCAACTATCTGAACAAGGAGTCCTCATTAGCTTCCCTGGAATCATCTGCGTGCTCAGGGTCAGGGATAAGTGTACACATCTTCAGGGCTTGGGATCAGCTGGGAAGGAGAAAAGCTTTGAGAGAGGTCCCGCCAACATGATCATATCCTGGCTCACAGGCAAGGTCTGTTCTCCCTAGATTGCATCCCCCAGTCCACTGGAGATGTTCTCATGCTTTCTCTGGTCCTTTTGGTGTAGCATCTCACACCTGAGATAACAATGTGTTTTTAACTCCCCTTTTTCCAAGAAGAGCTTTCATCATTTCATAAGCAGCTAAAATATGCATAGCCACTAACTTCTCTATTAACAAACATAACGTTTACAACAGGCTTAACAACAAGAAACAGATTTCTCATTCAAGATCAGCTGTTTGAACAGTCAAACTTCTCTTACCTTTCTCAGTACTTCTGTGTGCATGTAACTGACCTTTCCTCCTCCTTCATTCTTATTCCTCTTCCAGTTTTGTTCTTCAAGTATAATTCAAATTATGTGTGGTATGAATTCAATGCTAAAAAAATTGCTATTGATTGCTGTTATGCTCGTACTGTCAACTCTGTTATTCTAAGGCATCAGATTGATAAATGTTTTTCCAACACCCTGATACAATGAATATTTTTCCAGGTTGTCATTATAGAGGAGTAGAGTAGAGTAGATGTGTAATTTTTCCAAGGTTATGCAAGAATAGGCACAGTGTTTGCTAATTGTCTCTCATCTCCCCGTACATGTTTGCTGCTCTGTGAATAGGTTGTTACTGGTTGGTTTGTTTGTAGCCATCCCCCGTACTTGGGCAGAGAAATTGCAGTGGGTGATGGTTTTTCTCTGGACCTCTTTAAAACTCCTCTTTCATCTGCCTCCTGATTTTGCTCTGCCTATTGAAATTTCATGCATTCTGGGGGGCTGGTAGCCCAGATGTTTTCATGACAATGGTGTCTTTATCATCAGGATTTCATAATTAGGCAATTATTTTTTTTACAATACAGTCATTCTGAGATTTTTGTGTAATAAGCAGTTAGATATTATAATTTGCTAGAGATGCATTTTTTCTAAGTATGGATTAGAATGGATTTTAATTTTACAATTTCAGAGATCTAAATTAGACATTGTAGTAAAGAAAACCTACTTTTTATATCTATTAGAACATTTACTTTTGTGTTGTCCTTATGCCAGCCATAGCGAAATACTTCCATATGTTTTTAATCTTAGGTTAAGTTAAAACTGCTGGTAAAAAAAGATGATGGGAAAATTGTTTGTGATGATGCAAGAAAATGTAGCTAGAATTTTTAAGATACTGCAGTGCTCTGTCCCCTCTTGCTCTGTAATGGGGAAGTCCAAGTGTCAAAAGAAATAAAATCTTAGTCAGTTTGAGCCAGCTGGAAGGTGGAATAACTTCAAGACATTTTGTTCTGATTATTTCAACCACTTCTTTTTGGATGTAGCTGGAATGTTCAACCAAAAGTAATTTCATTTCTACCTCCTATTTTGTGTGTGTGTGTGTGTTTCAGCTGAAAGATGCAGTGGAAGTAATTGCCTGCAAAAATGGGCATATTCTGGTACAGAGTCATTTCCAACCATTTCTCTTAGAAGATCATTTTCTAATGTTGCTCACTCTGTCTTACTACTCTTATTTCTTTTCCCTCCTGTGCAGTAAAATATTAATCCTTTCAAAAGTTAAGCCTGAGTTTAGTCTTTCTGTTTATCTTTTGCTTCTTAATGGCAAGTATTAAACACTGATTTCTAAGGATGTTCACAGCAGCAGATGCAAAGAGCAGTTGCAAAGAGCAGTGAATAAGTATAATTTCTCTTTCTGTGCCTCTTTTATTTCTAGTAGAAAACTGCCTGAAAACTTTACCCTAGTCCATCTCCATTTGTGTTTATGGGAAAACTCCTGATGGCTTTAGGCAAACAAAATGCTTTGAAGATGTAGATGTTTTTCTGAACTGGGGCTCCATTAAACTCTGAAATATCAGGGTTGTGCTGAGATAACCCAGGCACTCACAGAAGCCTTCTTTGGTCTTGCCAGACTTTTAGGTGTTGATGGCTGTTGCTGTTGCCCTGTTGAAGGAAGAACAGGCAAGGAGAGCAGCTTTTGCTGGTCACAGATGTCTTTAGGTCTTCCCCGTCCTTAAAGGGTGCTCTCTGAACACCACATCAGGGCAGGCTGAGGGAGCTGGATTGAAAACAGCTAAAGCAGCACTGCAGAGGTAAAACAGGTGTCCCTCATGAAGTGTTCCCTTGGACAGTTTCTTTGCCTGTGGCTGTGATGCTGATGGTGGCACTGTTGCTGTGGACAAAATTCAAGATTGCTCCGTGTGTCAGTACGATACGATGGACTCCCAGGTCCAAACTCTGCTGCGTGGCACATGCAGGTTCAGATGGTGGCTGTCAAGGACTTGGTGTTAGAAATCAGTCTCTGTAGTTCTGTCTAACCTAAACAGATTTTGTGGTCAGCATGAAGTAAATGATGACCACATCTCGTCTAACTCTTCCTAACTGGACCCACTATTTCCCTCTAAAAAGTTAAGTAAGAGGTGACGTCGCAGTCTGAGCTAGGGGTGGCTTTCATGTTACGTGGTGCTCAAAAAGTAGGTTACTGGGTCAGGAACAGCAAGTTCTGACTGTTTGCCAGCTCGGCCTTTTTTTTTCCCGTGATGTTTATACTGCTGTGACCTGCCACGCTGAAATGAGTCTAAAATGAACGCGAGCAGCGCTTCAAAACAGCGAGATGGGTTTGATTGAACTTGTCCTTCTGTACTTGCATCAGATTATCAGTTCACAGGATGGTTGCTGTACGGTGGCTTCCTTTTTTGAAATGAAAAGTAAAGCTAATTGGAATCAAGTGGCTACAGAAAAAAAAAAAAAAAAAAGACCATCCTTTTTAAATTATTAGCTTGAAGACAAAAAACTTTTTAAACTCACTGGAGAGTGAAGAGATGTGGGCTCACACAGAATTCAGTACTAGGACAATTTACTCCCAGACCCAGGGTTGTGTTGAAGAACATCCCTTGAGATGTCTGCAGAATTTGAATCTAGCTCAGACCAGTGAATTTTGGAATAACGTGGTTTTGATTCTGGCTATCATCAGTTTGAAATGCCCCCCAGCTGCTTGCACTGTTTTGTCCAAAACTAGTTCCTCCCCCTGCAGGCATTCTGTCCTTTTAAGCCTCCCCAAAGCCACAGCTCAAGACTGTGCTGCAGGGCATGAGGACAGAGGGCAGCTGCTGACAGCGTTGAATCCCTGAAAGGGAGCAAAGTGCCAGACTGAGGGTGGGAACCCTGACAAGGAATTGCAGCCTCCTTCCCAGCAGGAGCACAGGGGCAGGAGCATGATGGTTGGACTCAATAATCTTAAAGATCTAAAGCTGCATCCTAAATGCTGCTATGATTATGTGTTTCTATGACTGAGGAGGTGAGGCTGACTCAGACCGCACTTGGGTTTGTACCTGCCCCAAGCATCAGACCCCACAGTCTCTCTGTGCTGGTGATGGCAGCCTGGGAGCAGATTGCCTGACCCCTTGCTGCCATGGGCTCCTTCACCCCATGACTGGAGTGTGAAGACATGAGCAGTGGCTGCTTTATCTGCAGGGCTGGCACAAGCCCTTTTTGGCCTGCCTTTCTGGCTGCCATTAACACAGTGGCACACAGCTGGACTGGAATATCCAAGGCGAAATTCCTTTGGGTTGGAGGCAAGTTTTCCTCTTGCTCAGTGCCTTTGTGCCCATATTTATAGATCTTGATACTGCAGCCCTCCTTCCTCTGGTGAAGTGCAAAGAGTGGGATGGGTGGCCTGGCTTCAAATATTTGAATAATCTCACCAACAAAAATATTATTCAAAGCAAAGCCTCAAAATACGTTCAGTGGCTCACTGCCAAAGCTGACTTAAGAGGAAACTATGTGGGCCATTCAGTCAAGTGATTCATCGAGCTTTCAGGGCTTCCGAAAACTCATCTAAAAGAAATTAAAGAGAAAAAAAAAAAAAAAAGGCAGGATTCAAAGAGATTGCACCTCACAAAATCTCTGTCTTCAATCAGAGAGAGCTTTCTGCTGCCAGACCAGATGCACCAGGACAGAGAAAGAACAGCATCACTTAATGCTCATTGCGGAGCTAAAATGGCATCTCATCTCAACGCACCAGCAGCACTCCCAGAAAATGGCCTGTGCAGCCTGCAAAGGCCACCCTCAGCACTGAGCTTTTGCACAGGCCTCTTCATGTTTCTTGTCCACAACTTGAGAATATCTGACTTCCTGCAACTGGAGGAAAACTGTGTTGCTCAAAGAAGGGCGATGTGAGTAATGCAGCTAATAAATCCACAAATGTCCCTATTTCAAAGCAGGGATCAGCTCATTTTCTCACCATTTAATGAAATGCAGTCAAACTGCAGCACCTCTTGGAAGACCTGTTATTTATGAGACTATCAACCTCTCAGAGCCGCACAGGTTCCCCACTGGCGACAGCTCAGCAGGGCCCTGGTTATCACAGCTGACTTACAGTTCCCTCTCTGCTGGCAATCAGTTCAGCCACTACTAGAGAATATATGTTAAGCCTCACCCCAAAGACCCCAGTCTGCGAGGTGCCAAGTGTTTGGTGTGGGAAGCAGTGCTACAAGAGGCAGCAAGGAGGTGAACAACTCACCCCCTGCATGCCCCCTCTTTCTTAGAAGGCTGGATCAGATTCTTAGCTGATAAAAGTAGACATGGCTCCATTGCCTTCAGCAGGGCTGTGGTGATGTATGCTGGTGCAGAATCTGGTGTCTATTTAGAAGCAGAAGCTCTAAAGCTTTAAGGAGAGGCGTGCATTTAAAATGCAAAATAGCCAGCCTTAGTCCTAACTGGCCTCATTTCTTAGGGGATCGTGTTGGTGTGAACTTGTCCTGGAAGTTGACCTGTATGAAAATCCACAGCTCTCTCTTGTGCTCCAAGTCCCTGATGAGTTTGCAGGCACTGTGAAGCTTGATCCTGCCTTCCCCCATCCTATTGCAGGCTTAGTGAAGGAAGTGATGGTCTGCTGCTTAGAGAGCGCTGCCACAGCACACATGCTCACTTCTGCTTCTGCCCTTGTGCTGCTTTGGAATGTGATCTCATGCAAAGCCTGTAGCTGTGCCTGGCCTTGATTTCTCCCTCTGAAAAACAATGACGACAGCACTACGTGAGTTCTTTTACCTATTCTTTTTTTTTTTTTGCGGTGGAAATTGACATAAAAGAGCAGAAATCTGTGTCTGCTCTTCATCCCTGCTGCACAAATAGCTTTCCAGCCCACTTCAACAGCTGCAACATGAAAGTAAAAATATCAAAGCCTGATATATAAGTGTTCTGCTTTGGAACTTGCAAACCATTATTATGGCAAAGGAATGCCCTAATAATACTCTGCTTCTAGTCAAAGAAGATATATGCTCTGTAAATTGGAGACACATGGATTTGATGGATGGACCAGTGGTAAGGAATTGGCTGGATGATCACACTCAGAGTTGTGGACGATGGCTCAGTTGTGGTCAATGACTCCTTGTCCAAGTGGAGACCAGTGACCTGTGGCATTTCTCAAGGCTCAGTACTGGGACCAATGCTTTTAACATCTTTGTCGGTGACATGGACAGTGGGATCAAGTGCACCCTCAGCGAGTTTGCTGACAGCACTGAGCTGTGTGGAGCGGTTGACATGCTGGTGGGAAGGGATGCCATCCAGAGGGACCAGGACAGGCTGGAGAAGTGAACTGTGAGAACCTCATGAAGTTCAACAAAGCCTAATGCAAGGTCCTGCACCTGGTTCAGGGAAAGCACAAGCACAAACACAGGCTGGGCAGAGAACGGATTGAAAACAGCCCTGCCAAGAAGGACTTGGGGTGCTTGTAGATGAGAAGCTGGACATGAGCCAGCCATGTGTGCTGGCAGCCCAGAAAGAAAATTGTGTCCTGGGTTGCATCAAAAGTAGTGAGGCCAGAAGGCCAAGGGAGGGGATTCTGCCCCTCTACTCTGCTCATGTATCGCCCCACCTTGAATACTGCATCCAGCTCCTGGGCATCCAACATAAGAAGGACATGGACCTGTTGAAGCAAGTCCAAAGGAGGCTACAAAGGTGCTCAGGAGTCTGGAGCACCTCTCAGATGGAGGCAGGCTGAAGGAGCTGGGGCATTGAGTGATAGGACAAAGGGGAATGGCTTTAAACTGACAGAGAGCAAGGTTAGATTAGGTATTGGGAAGAAATTCTTCCCTGTGAGGGTGGGGAGGCCCTGGCACAGGTTGCCCAGAGAAGCTGTGGCTGCCACATCCCTGCAAGTGTCCAAGGCCAGGTTGGATGGGGCTTGGAGCAACCTGGTCTCATGGGAAGTGTCCCTGCCCATGGCAGAGGGGTTGGAACTGGATGATCTTGAAGGTCCCTTCCAACCCAAACCAAGTTCTATGGTTTCATGGTACCCTCCATGTACAGGATTCTGACCTATGAATCTATAGTTAAGATAAGATGCAACAGTCACTCAGGGGACTGATAATAGGATATAGAGTCCTTTATCTCTGTGTCATGTGTTGAAATCCAGACCAGGCCATTAGCAATTAAAAGGTCTTACCATCTGATGTCTCTCCAGTGACCTGTGCAAAAGGAACCTCAGCTCAGCAACCAGTGCGTAAACATTTCAGGTTTTAGGCTGCTGGATTTTTTTTCTCTCTTTTCCTTTTTTCTTTTGAAGGGAGGAAACTGTCTTTTGCAATCCCTTCCCTGCTGTCTTTAGCACCATGGCCAGCTGTCTCTAGGCAGGCAAGCAGCCAGGCAGACATGGGGTTTTGGTGTTTTCCTTCCCTAAAGATGGTTTTCCAAAGCAAAGCTGAAGTATGTTAGAGCAAGGCCCTTGGGAGAGCAGCCAGCACTGGCTCTACTCATACTGAGTTTGTTTGGGGACTAAATACACAGTTGTTCTCTCTTGGCTTCTTAATACAGCAGCTATTTAGGCATATAAAAATAATAGCTCATAAAGTATGATGCATGGGTTTCCTCTCTTTCTGTTTCTCACATGAAAAAATACCCCAAATATTTATTTTCAAGAATTATTTGAAAAATGGGAGAGAACGAAGAAAACCTTTATTTATTGCTGCATTTTCATTCAGACACGCACATGTTTGTGTTTTATTAATTTTTGGTGAGCCTTTATATTATATATATCTTCCCCATTTATTTATACCTGCTAAGGTTGGTTTTTTTTTCCATCTGAAAACAGCCTGTGAGTGTGAAAGGCTCCATAGTTACCATTCACTTTGACAAGTGCAGTGGGGAAGGAGGTATTTTCTTTTTCTGTCCTCAAAATATGGGCATGTTAATGTTCACACACAGATGTTTGTGTTTGAGAGAGTTTTATAGCGGCAAAGACCATTGTTATCAATGGCTGGCCAAGCACAGAATTCAAATTCTCTGCGAGCTGAACCCAAGTCTGTGACTTGCAGCTGTGCTTTGAACAGTCGCCTCTAAGTGATGGGAACTGGGGCTTCTCAGGGGCTGGGCAGCCCCATCTTGGTAGTCATGTGTGACTCTGTGAAACTGGCTGGTTCCTCTGCCACCACCTCCACCCCACTGGGAACACCAAAGAGGATTCATGGCTGCCCTTCCCTGTAGGATAGTGAGCCTGGCACTGACCTCTCCAGACCACAGCCAGCCTGCTGCCACAGTCCTCACCCAGCTCCAGAGGAAGGTCCCACCTCCCACACCTTCAGGCCCTTGTGAAACATAACCAGTTTCGGAGGGAAATGGAAAGCAGGGAAGGGGAGGACACAACTGAGCCCCAATTGCTTGGAATGTTTTAGCCAGGACTGCCACTTCCAAGCAGCTCTTGAACAATATCTTCCATGGTGGAGATCTCAGTCCTGGGAGATTCTCTCCTAGTGGAAATATTGTAGTGTGGCAAGACATTGCTCCTCTTTCCTCTGTTTTGAAAGGTGCACCTACTCCCAAATATAGGTCCTAAGGAACCCATGCCATTTGCCCAATGGCATGCCAGAACAGCAGGACTAAGAATCTCCCACTTCCTGTTGCTGTTGGTATTTCTGTACTCTGAGGTCAGCTAATGCCTGGAATATCTGTCTGTGGCATGGGAGGTGATTTGCAGAATTTACATCAGACTATAATGAATATATCTGCAGGGAGAATTCCTCGCTGGATATTTGTGTTTCAGATTTTGGAAGGTGCCAAAGGAGAGGAGATTGAGAATCTCTGCTTTGAAAGAACTAGAGATTTGAATTTTCTTCATTTCTGGGTTTGCTATCCCCCCATCTATACAGACATTTCTCAGGCTTCTCTTGTGTTTTTCGCTTTCTCTGTTTAACAGTCTGAGCTGATGATGGACAGAGATGCCATTAAGATAAGCAGCTGTACTGTACACAGAAGGATCACAAGCATCCTCTTGGATGCCCTTAATAAAATGTTCAGTTCTTTTTTAAAGACTGAAGAGGGCTGTGACACAGATCAAATCCTCAGATTCTTGTGGTCTCTTGGTCTACTCGTCTCTCTGCAGCTCCCCAGAAGCTCAGTGGTACTACTCCAGGTGAATTAAGTGGATAAAGCCAAGCTTGAGCATAAGCTACATTTTCTTAATTGCAGCAAAACACGTTTGTGATTTTTGTTGTTGTTGTTGTTGTTCTTATGAATAGGAAGTGACCAAGGCAAATGAATTCTAGAGTAGGCTTTTTTGGTGGGTTTTGGCCACCACAGGGAGTGATTGCCTTTTAAATACTAGAAAAGTCTTGAGAGCCCACAGCATACTGTCTTCATGCCTATTGCTTATGGGTATTTAATTGTCCCCCATGAAGCACCAAGTTAGGAAGGTTAGCTGGAAACTGGGCAAATCAGCCATTTTCAGGAGGGTTTGAAAATGTTTGGAGAATGTAGTCGCCTTGCCCCCAGGCTTGACCAAGCCCACAGTGAAGGAGCAGTGAACCCTGTGCTCTCTGCAGCTGAGTGAGCACAGTGAGCCCTGAACAGCCTCTTCCCTGGGCTGTGAGGCAGCAAAAGCCAGCTTTATCTATATTTCACCTGAAATTACAGAAATCATTCTCTTTTCTGCTCCTGCTTCTCACCCCTTTCGATTTTGTGTTACTTGATAAGGAGGCTTGAAATGGGTCTGGCATTGCAGGGGGCACGTTCAGGGGGGACTGTGAAGGTCAGGGAAGTTGTGGCCGAGCACATGTGCAGCAACTCAGGGCTGCTGGAGCCCCTCTATTCCAGCACTGAAGGGCTCTGACTGCTTGTGGGATTTGCTGGCTGAGGAAGGACCATTAATTCCAGCTCTATGTCTGAATCCCAATAGGAATAATTGCACAGTGCCTACCAGAAAAGCCCCCCGTGATTTCAATGAGAAAGCAGCTTCCCCACACCTCCTGCCCCATGTCAGTGTGTCCTGCACTTCTGCTGCTTTACTGCTGCCTATTACCATAAACTTGGATGGGTTTCCCACAGCCATGTGTGTCTGTCCTTCCTCCTGGATTTTTCATTTCGCTCTGGGTCTCCTTCGTCTTAAAGGCTCTGTTTCAGACTTTTAGGACATTATTTCATTCCTCTGTGGCTTGGGGTTTTCTGTAGGCAGGGCATTTGCCACTGTTGCTCTGACAGAAGCAAGCAGGGGTTACTTAACTACCCACATCCTCTAAAAATAGAAATTTACAGCCCCGATGTACTTAGACATATTTTCATTAGTGTATACAGTGAGCTTTCCCAGCTATCCCAGTCTATTAATAACAGCTCCAAAACCTTTGGTTTGCCCAAGCATTTAGGAAAATTCTCTTTTTCCAGACAGTGGCTGTTGGTATTTCTGTACTCTGAGATCAGAGCTGCCATCCTGTTCAAACGCTTGCTGATGGAGAGGGGGTGCATGGCTCACTCACCCAGTTCTTTCTTTCCTGTAGTCTGCTCTTCCCCAAGGAGCACAAAATAACATCTTTTACTTACCCTTTTACTAAGAACTGACCACAGAGAACAGGACAGAGAGGAATCAGAAAATTTGGATATACATTCTAGTGTAGGAAATAGCAGGGAGAGAGAAAAAATAGCAGAGAGAAGAAAGAGTGGAAATAAGGTGCCTTTTTGTTGTGAAAGGATTAGCTGAGAGTCAGCTTTCAGATGCTTTCTGAATAAGGCATTCTCTTGGAAAATACGGATCCTGATCAATTCCAAAACCCTCAGGGATTTTTGAGGTCAGAGCTTCCCTGGGAAAGGGGACAAATTAAGCACCAGTGCCATTTGCAAATGGGGTTGTTACTTTTCTGTGAGAAATGCAACCAAAAGATTTCATGGAGTTTTGGTGGGTAATTTTCCCCCTTTGCCTTTCCATGAGGCTCAAGCTCAGAGCAGGGAAAGTTTTTCTTATCACTTTTGTTTTCCTGAACCCTTTCAGACAACCACAGAGTGGCTTGGGTTAGAAGGGAACCTTAAAGATCATCCAGTTCCACTCCCCTCCCATGGGCAAGGACACCTTCCATTAGACCAGTTGCTCAGGGCTCCTTCCAACCTGGCTTTGGATGCTTCCAGGGATGGGGCAGCCACAGCTTCTCTGGGCAACCTGTGCCAGGGGCTCATCACCCTCACAGGGAAGAATTTCTTCCTAATATCTAATCTAACCCTATCTAATCTAATCTGTCAGTTTAAAGCCATTCCTCCTTGTCCTATCACTCCATGCCCCTGTGAGAAGTCCCTCTCCAGCTCTGTGGTGTCCCCATTTAGGTACTCTAAGATGCTATAGGGAAGCCTTTCTTATACATATATTCCTTATATATATTTCCTCTGCGTCCTTCCTAATGTTTGCCATAAGACAGCCCTGAGATGTTTGCAGCCCATGAGGTGCAATTCTTCTCTGCAGAACAACATTCCCTCCCTCTCTGGCCTTCCTTAATTCTCTACTCACAACTGGAAGGGCTTAGTTGACACACAGGTTGGTTCCTGACGATCCAGGAAAAAGCTGCCCTATCCATTTGTCTTGAGATTACAGTTCAGCCCCTGCTCTGGCTCTGCAGTCCTGTCACTTATTTGCATTTTTCTGTACATAGTTCTTTCCATTTCCACACATTAATCTTTCTTCAAGACTCTACCCCACGCTGAATAGACAGGAGGCACAGATGGCTTGATGCAGGTTTGGGTTCTGTTTTTTTTTTTTTAATTCTTTAATTTCTGCAGTCTATTGAACAGCAGCAAAGTTTAAGCTACATAAATATTAAGTATATTATTTTCAATGGAAATTGTACCTGCTTGCCTAACCCACTACTTGCCTAGTGCTCAGGAACATTTCAGCTTTATTTTCTGGTGTAGCATTTGATTGTGCTAGGGAAGGGATGGCACTCCTTCTGTGCTGTGGAAATCATCTCAGGCTCGTTGGTTCATCTCAGCTGGTTCCTCTGGGGATAATTTTGGGACATCCTTGGGAAGTTCTTTCTCCTTGGCAATTATTTAAACAGCCTTCATGCTACCAGAGATCAACTTCAGCACCTACTACAGACTGTTTCAGAGTTTTAAGATCTGGTCAATGGAAATACTTTGGGTGTCTGTGAACTGTAGGTGCATATGGAGTATGTGCTTTGAGTGTATCTCGTCTTGTTGCTGAGCAGGGAAGTAAGAGCATCCAGCCCTGGGCTGATGATCCTCTCTGGATGGGCACAGCAGGTGCCCAGACTTGCACTCTGGATCTGGGCCAGTGCCCTGAGGAGGGTCCCTTTGCAGGCTTCTCTAGATCATCCCTGCCTGGTGACCACAGACAAAAGGGGAGGCAACCCAGCCACTTGTCCCTTCCCACTGAGGGATGGATTGTCTCCTCTGTTTCAAACCCAAGCCTCATCTCAACCACACAGCGGGGCAGCGTGTTTCAGAGATGGACCTGATTTTTGGAATGCTGCTAGAACTCCTTTTGAGAAGCTGCAGAGTAGATTAAAAATTTCCTCGGGCACTTGATCACTTCCCCAGTTGCAGGGGGTGACACCCTGTGGTGGGTGACACAGGCTCTGGGGCAGTGAGGTTGTTCTTGCATGGGGCAGCTGCTTAGGGCTGCTCTTGGCAGTGCTCTTGTGTGGTACCCCCAACAGCCCCACTCCCTGCTCACTGAGCTGCCACTAGTAATTGGGACTGCTCCATTATATTTTAAAAAGCTGGTTAGAGGCTGATTTAAAAAATACAAATCTGTCACACTGACAATGTAGATTTTTTTAATGTGCTCAAGCTTTAAAATCATCTGTTTTGACTTTTTCCAAAGTTTCCTTTTTGGCAGCTCAATTGCAGTGCTCCCTACTGGGACTGATTTAAGGGGAAGAAAGGACATAATGTACTTACAAGTGTAAAGGGTGTATGTTTATTCTCCTGAACCGAATAAGTGGCAAACCCAGAGAGTGAATAAGATAAGTTCATGAACTATGTACTTTTAACTTTCTTTCCACCAATTATAATTAAGTTTTGTACCTCCCTGTCAGGTCTGACATGTATATACTGGATAGTCATGTAGCTTTTATACTAACAGCTGAGAGTGAAGTCACTTATCCCAGCTCTGAAATACAGAGTTCATTAAAATGGCATTGAAGGTATTTAATATCAGTTGTTATATTTTCTATTTGTATTAAAAAATGGACAACTTCACTATATAGGCCAAATTCAGAATAGTTCTGCTGAAGCCACAAAGCCCAAATTTACACTCTGAGAAACACAAAATCAATCTTTCCAAAGAGTTCTCGGAAAACTTGAGTTTCGTGTTTCTAGATGAGTTCGCTTACATGATTTCAGAAGAAAATTTTTACAAATACAGAGAAATAGAGGCAAGGAGAGTTCCTCTTTCCTACCCCAAGAGCCTGGGCAAGTAGGGGTCCAGAGATGGACACAGCCCACAGTAAATGGAAAGGGTCAGGATGCAGAGATGTGGGGACTAAATGACTGGCGTGGTCCAAGATCACGATGCAAGTCCCAGTGCGGGTTGATCAGCCCCTCTGTGCTGCTCTTCCACTCACCTCAGCCAGCACAGTGTGCTGCCCACTGCTGCCATCTCCAGCTCTGCAAAGAGTTTTCATGAGAAACGGGCTGTGTTTTAGCCGCTGCCTGGTCCTCTGGTCACCGCAGGGCTGCCCTCCCTCCATCCCATCCTCCATTTGTCCTGGTGCTCATCTCGGCTCTTGTGGCATAGTCTCTCTGTCAGCTTGAACTCTGCTTGTACTTTTTTCCTTCTGAGCTCAGAGATCCATGTTTTGGCACATCCTCTTGAACAGCTTCAACCAGGCGTGAAGGGAGGCATGGTGCTGATCTGCAGTGCTGCAGTGCCAAGGGATTCCTGGCAGCAGACGTGACCCTGCAGTTTCCCATACAGTTGGGTTTGCATCAAGGTTCAACTCACCCTTTTGCAAAGCATCAGAGTCCATCTGCTGCTCGGGGATGCTGACTGCATGTAGTCTAGTCTTACCTCGGACATGATGAATTTCTGTCCTTCTCAACTGGTTTCTAATGAGTGTCTGAGGTCTACACTCCTTTCTGGACAGTTTGCAGGAGATTGTTTTTCCACATAGTGCCCAGCTTATGGACCCTCTTGTTTGGTTTTGACCTCAGTGCTGAAGGTTGCATATCAGTCTCTGGTTGTAAAAATTACAGTCAGCATGCTCAGGGCCATATTTTCCCTTCTGCCCTGCCACTAGCACAGGAAATCCAGCACCAGGGCTTGAAGAAGGGGTGACACTGATTCCACAAAGTGACTCCCCTGTGCAAGAGCAGGACTGAGGTTACTAGGTGGAGGGGACTGGCAGAAGGGACTGAGACCATCAAACACAGACAGAGAGACCTTCCTCTGAACCTCTGAGTGTGACATTTAACCCTAAGTCCAGCAGCAAGACTCCAGTCCTTACAGCTCTCCCATTGCTGGAAGAAGTCAGGGTCATGGTTATAACTGAAAGATTCCTGAACTGAGAGTCAGTGCTGGCAGAGTTTTCTCCTATCCCTCCAAAGGCTGCTCTTGGGTCTGGCTGCCTGCCATTAGCACAATGCCACTCATCCAACCCTCAGATGGATTGACTATCAAAAATAATAATAGAAAAGACTACTGCAGCCTTCATAGGTGCAGTCCCAAGGGTGCTGGAGGTGGCTCAGGAATGGCTTCATCTCCCATTTACGTCTCTGAGAAATAGCTGCTGCATCTGACTTTGCACTTCTTCCATCTTCATGGTTGCAGCTAACAGCCACTTTTGTGCCTGTGTAGCTCACTGGGAATTTGATTAACAGATGACATACTTTGCTGCCAGATCATCAGAGGGAAAGGAATATTAAGATGTTACCAGTGTACTCATTCATTGCCTCTGTTGGCAGTGAAAAGAATACCTGGGCCATGCTAAAGCCCACACACTGCTTAATCCTTGCACTTACCTGCTCTGAGACCCGTCTCTGCTCAGGAAAGACAGCCCAGAGGACGGAGAGAAAACACAAATTGTCCTGCTTGCTCAAGCCCAGCAAGAGGCTTGTCCTCTAGTGAGGGATACTCGAATGGCAAAGAGGCCTTCATGCAAACTCTTTTGAAAGTTACTGGGCTTAAAAGTCCATGAATGAAAATTCAGTTCTCTTCTCACTTTATTATGTGTCCTCATCATTAATGTTAGGTGAACATAGAGATTTGTGGTTAAAAACCACACCTTAAACACGAAAAATCAAGAGAAATAAATGTAACCAAAAGGGAAAGATCCCAGCACACTGGAGGATGAATCCCAGTTGCAATTCTAAGTCCCCAACAAAATACTGGCCTGTTCCTTCGTCAGATGTTTCTCTTTTTCTAGGAAGGTGATGCAGGAAAATAAGATGTTTCTTCCTTTTCCGAATTACAGAAGCAAAAAATGCTGTCTTTATGCAAACTGACTAGTAAAGTTTTGCAAGGCTGCTACTGCAAATACAGCTTGATAAGAGACTCCAAGCTTTGGCTATATATACACATGTATATATATGTGTGTGTGTGTATATATATATATATATATAATGTTCTTTACTTTGAATACACAAGGATTTCAAAATAAATTGCAGCATCAAAGAACACTCTCCTGCCCATTGTAGAGGGTCTGTGAAGATAATGAATTAACCCACTCACAATTGTTCTTTTGCAGCAAGTGCTGGTACATTTTTAAGCTACTGACAAGCCTGTTAAATAACTGGCCATCTTTTAAGCTCAGGCACCCTGGAGTGTAGGAGGCAAATAATTCTCAGGGGGGATTTAACACAGTTATGTAAAATAATCTGAAGCCATCCTGGTTGCTCCAGAAAGATTATAATTAAGAGCAGGGTTGGTTTTTTTAATGTCTGCTATCATCAGTTGATTCTTCTTCATAACAAAGCAAAACAAAAGTCTTGTTCTTATTTGTTTGAGAAGCAGTTTCTGTTCCTCTCGTGAAGAGGAAGGGGATTCGGACATGCTGCCGAATGCTCTGCTGTGAGTCTGGGTATTTATGTCACAGAATATCTTTTGAATAGTAATTTTTAACATCTGATTAATCTTCCATTCTGTTTGAGCAGAGGAGCGCTGCCATGCTGGGCTATGTGCAGAAGGCACTCAGCACTCCCTAACCAGCGTCATCCTCTGTAAAGGCTTGCAAGCAGAATCCCCGGTGTTGGTGTTCAGCTTTGGCAGTCGGGAGGTTGGCAGCTGCTTAGGCCAAAGTTGGGGGAACAGATTCTTTTTCCATAAGAGCCTGTGACAACTAGATTTTAAAGCAGTCCTCTGGCATCCTAACACGTACTTGGGATGCGCACAGAGCACGGCACTCATGCCCTGTATGCACTGTCTCTGTGCTGCTGCCTGATGGGTAGCGGGGTGAGGAGGGGACCTCTGGACTGAGTTGTGCCTTCTGTACTTTGATACCTTCTTGTTTAATCCATTTCTCTCCTGTCTCCCCTTACCACATGTCTTCTGCTCCCTTGTTCAGCCCTGCCATCCACATGACAAGCTTTCTTATATCCTTGATAAAATAGATTTTGAATTACCCTGGCTCTGTCATGGATTAAAGAGAAAATCCACCACCATGCCAGCTGGCTGGGGTGGGAGTTTGGCTGCTGCTTGTGCCCCATGTCTGAGGAGACCTGAGAAGGAAACCCTCAGCTCATGTTTGGTAAGCTCCTGCAGCCGTGGCAGATAAACCACTGCGCTGCTGACAGTCTCCCACAGCCGCAGGGTTAAACCACAGTGGCCAGAGCAGAGGGAGCATTGTGGAATTTATTAACTGGTACCCACCCAGTTTTTTTTAGTGGGGCTGCCATTTTTTTATTCCACTAAAACTAAAGCAGAACTTCTCCCAGACGACTGCGTTAAGGGTCGTTTGGATGCCCCACGATATGTTCACATATTTTCCACTGCTGTATGAAAAGGAGAAAAAGAGCGTGATACTTGTTGTAGGTCTCTGCCTTGCTTGTGGATGGTCTAGATTTCTGCATTGCTGCTTCTCTGTTACATGGGGCTTTCAGATTTCACTATTGATTAGAGTGGTTGCTTTTCTAATTAAAAGAACTCCCAAGTCTAACTATTGACTTGGGCAGTAAATGTGCCGGATTATTAAAGATAAGAGGCTTTAGTCAGAAAATATGGTACCCTCTCTCGCAAAAGAGGTCAGTGTAACTCGAGCAAAAGGGTGTCCTAAAAATCAGAAAACAAGTGGAGGAAACGGGAAAGTAGGAACGAGGCAAATGCTGCTTATGTAATCACGGCAAAGCAAGTAGGGCAGAGGAGGGAGTGGGCAGTCGTGCTTGGCGTCCGCCTGCCCGCTTCTCACAGCAAAGCACAACTGCACGCGTGGTTCTGTCCCTCTGTATGTGGGGCTGATCTCACCCAGCAGTCTGTAAGGTGGAACAGAGTGCAGATGTACTTTGCACATCATGAAATGACAGCGGAGGGAAAGCATCTCCTGTTGGGCTGAACTCTCCCAGGGCCTCGGTGCACAGCTGCTTGTGGTAGGTGAGAGGGGGTTTTGGAGGTATCCTTCAACCCCTTCTGTAAAAGTACTCCTTTTCAGTTCTTGACACACAGCCCCAAAACATTACAACAGCGCAACCATTTCTGGAAAACAGAATTTTCTGCCCTGAGGTTGAAGTCACCGGGCAGCCTCCCATGCCTTGCCCAACAAACTGCTTGTCCATGGCAAGAGGTGGGCCCTTCCAGGAAATCTGCATCACCATGTTGGAGCCAGAGTCTTTGAAGGAGCCTCTCACCCTCCACTGTTTCTAGAAACAAGCCAGCACAATTAGCTGGGAGTCAGCACTGAGCTCTTAAATAACTGAACTTGGTTGAGATGAATCCTGCCCTGGGGAACCTGAGTTCCTTGAGGTAATGCATAATTACCCTTGCTGGACGTTATTCACTCTGGGCATAGGTCTTGTGGTTCTCAGTGTATGGTGGTAGTTACAGGATTTGCAACATTTTATTTGTATCCTCACATCCATCACCTGAGGACATGAAATTCCTGCTTATAAGTGTCAATAGACAGGCATGCTGCTGGACAAACAGAAATGAGTGTGCATCAGTGATGGAGGTACTAAGAGCTATCCTTGGCACGGGGGGTGTGATCTGTAGCTCTGCTTGGTCTCAGGCACATGGAGGCACTGGGCCCCTTTGATGCTGAACAAACACAGAGGAGAGCAGCAGTCAGGGCTCACAGGAATGTCAAGTGTAGGATGGTGCTGGTGGTGAATCCAGTGAGCAACAGGAGAAAGGCAGGATGACCAGGAGGTTTGGCCGGGTGGCTCCGAAGGGCCACGCTAAGCCTTTGTGATAAGCTCCTTCCGAAATACGCTCCTTCACAGCGACACCAGGGTTGCAAACAGTCAGAATTTAATAAACACACACCCATAGGTGGAAAAACCAAACATGTCTTTGGTCCTGCTCTCTTCCCATCAATAACAGGTCTTTTTTTTTTTTTTTTTCCCATTCTCCACCTCAATTTTGTCATTTTTCCTTTGCTTTTAGAGAGCCTCTCCTTGCATCGGATGACTTTTTCCACTTCCTTGTATAAATTTTACCCTTGTCTCCAGTCCTGAAGTATTTATAGCTCAATGGCACACATAACCATTGGGCATACAGTAATTTCTCTTTGAATACTTTCCATATCTCTCCTGTGTGCTTTTCCACCCACACATGTTCCATTGCCTTATCCCGAAGGATGTCTTTATTCCTCCTTTATGCTTTTGGTGTCTCTATTGTTTTTTTCATGTCTTTCTTCTTGATGGGTTGGGTGTTTTTGCACATCACACAGCTTGAAAAAAATTTCCCTTCAGATTCTTTCATTGAATCAAATCTTATTCATCTGATATGCACACAGACTAAAATTCCATCCTGAGTAAAAGAGTGACCTACCTGCTGCGGGGAACCTATTTTTGAAGAATTTTGGGGACAAAGGCCTCAAATTGGCCTCCACAGAGGGAGTAACTTTGCCCACAAAGGAGTCCTACTGTCCACAGCACAGTTGTGACCCTGAGGATTGTAATTGTATTTAGATATTTCTGTTGTTGTCGTTCTCTTTCCCATGGTATTTTTGCACCAAAGCAGAAAACTAAAAATCTTTTTTTTTTTTTAAATATTGACACAGTTTTTCTAATGGAAAAAGTAAGAATAATGGTGATCCAAATTGTGCAGTTACTTTCTTCTTGCTTTTATTCAGCCCTGTATGGTAATACATAGAGAATAACTACCTATGGTAAGCACATTGCTTTTGCTTTGGTATGGACTGATGGTGACTCATGCATCAGAGCACACAGATGGGAAGGCAAGTTCACAGGATTGAAAGTAATGACTCTGAATGAGACTTTGAGTCACAGTCACAGTGCATTAGTTAGAAGGACTACAGTCAGGGATATTAAGTTACATTACTTCTGTTGGTGCAAACCTTCCTTTAATTCAAGAAGGATGATGAAAAGCTGCAGAGGAACAAGAGTGAGAGAGGAACTGGAAAATGCATATTTTGGCGAAGGTGTCCACAAATTCCACCAGCTTGGCTTACCAAAGAAAAAGTTTAGGGTTGACTTGACTGCAGTCTAGAAAGAGCTGATATTCCCAAAAAGAAACACTTAAGATCAGGAATCCCTCCAGTTTAACACATAAAGACATAATGAGAGTCAGTGGCTGGAAGTTGAAGTTAGAATTCCTAAATCGATTCAATTTGCACAGGTCATTATGGCTCATCAGAGGACAGAACAGATCCTCATGTGCAGGGCAGTTTCAAGGCAGACAGACTTTCTAACATGCTGGTGGTTGGCTCGAAGGTGTTCCCAGCCACGGACACTGGCAGCACCACCTCGTGTACCTGCACATAAGGAACAGGGAGTGGCTGGTGGTCACAGGCCACACGGGTTGGTGGCATATCTAACACTCTCTGTGTGCTTCAGCACTAGTTTAGGCAGCAGTTAATCCAGACATCACATGTGCTGCATCAGTTCCTAGAGCACTGATGAGATGGCCAAGACAGATTTAGGTTATAGGAGCAATATTACCCCTTATAAAGAAATGCTGCAAGAAATATAACACTGTTTGGCCTGATTTTCAAAGATAAAGAGCACCAAGAATGAGTTGAAATTTCCTTAACATTTCTGAAAATCAAGCCATAACTGATTAACCCCTGCATCCCTGTGTGCTTAATTATTTTTTTCCGCTTGATTTAAAAGAGGAAAAGAGAGACTTCAGGCTTCTCAAAACTTTGCATCAAGGTTGTGGCATAGTCAGAATTCAGCAGATCCTGAATAATTTCCCCATCACTACTTCTTCCCCCTTTATAATTAACTGAGCTTTTACCATCATCAGTTCAGCCTATTATATGGCATGGACCATATAAGCTACAGGACAAACCTCAAGAATACACCTGACTGCATCCCCGTTCAGAGCTGTGATACACTAGCCAGGAGCACATCCTGCCTTTAATTATACTGAAGAGGTCTTGGTGATTTGGTGTCCTACATCAGTATTAGGAAGCTTGGGCATTGAATTACTATAAATCAGGAGCTTTGCTGCTCTCACAACAAGCCCAGTGGGAGCCTGACTTTCTCAAAGAGCTTAATTAAAGAGTGCTTATTGTCAGCTCACCCCTGTAGCCCATTAGAGCTCCGCAGAGATTTCTGTTCTCCAACACCATTGTGAAAAGTGGGACAGCTCTTGCTTCTTAGGAAGCTCCGTGTTCATAATCACTTCCTCACATGTCAATACGGTCCTGGTGATCTTATAGTCATGTTGCAATTAGTTGGTGATAGGTGTGAACAGGCCATATCTGAATAACTGTTTATGGAGATCCTATTGGTTAGACAGTTATTCGACACAGTCATAATTTGCCTCCTAGGCAGTGCTTTCTCTGACTGTATCTTTGTGTGCTTGAAAAAGCAAAAGTAATGTGTGACATTTCCAAAAATCAGTGATTTTTCTCTCCTCGGAAGAGCGTACATCCCTGCCCTCTGAGGGGTGCAGCCCCTTGTGGTTTACAGAGAGAACCCAAGTTCCCCTGCCGTGGACGCCCTTCAAAACATTACTCACTGTTGTCTTGAAATCCATGTCATAGTAGAGTTGTGCTGTGGTTAAATGAATTATTCAGACCATCACCTCTGCTGGTTGGTAGAACCAGCTTTATCTTTTTTTCTGTGCATAGTGTACTTGGGCCCCAGTCTGTCATCCATCTTCAACAGGGTATTTGCATGTGCTTTAATATTGAAAAAGAGTCGCCACCAGGCACTGGGATGCACAGTCAGGGGAATGGGGTGGAAGAGAGTGGTTGTGTTTTAGGCCTGTACCTGTGCTGTCCATTGGTGGTATCGTCACTCACAGATGTGGAACACAGAGGATGGTGCTGTCATTGGGTTTTGTCTTGCACTGCTCATGCTGCAAGGCCACTTGTGGGGCAGTTCCTTCTCAGGCTTGTCCCACCTGCTCCCCAAGCTGTGCAGAAGCCATCAGGCACAGTCATCACCAAGCATGCCCTGGGAGTGCTGAGAGGGAGTTTTTTAATTTGATTCAGAATGGACACTTCTCCCCCTTGCACAGGCACAAATGGCCACTTTCCTGCATGCTGGGCTTGGGCAGTGTTGCAGCCAGGCAAACCAGGGTGTTGCACAACTTCTGGCTCCTCTGGCTAACCCACATCCCAAAGGAGCTGAGAGGACACACTGATTCAGCTTTGTCCATTACTAAGTACTATTTCCCAATGCATTTATGGAGTCATCCTCAGCCTAGAGAGGTCAGAGATGTCTGAAGGCTTAGAAAGAAACTTTGGACAGCAAAAAATGAGAAGAAATCTCGGGGGTCTAGACTATGCAAGTCCTTCGTAGAACTTTCTTATCCTTCATGATTGCAGTCATAAATCAATCCAACATTAATTAAACTCTGGCCAACTATATGTGCCAATAAGATTAAGGAGCAAAGTGTAGGCTGACATCCTACCAGTGGCCATTTGCAGTGCAAAACTGATTTTAACAAAGCCATATGATACATAGAAAGCTCTTTGCATTGATACCACAAGAAAAAGACTGTTCTGAATGTCTGCTGTGCTGACCAGAGAGTCTCCTTCTGCAGGGACACTCAAAACCCTCCTGTGTGTGATCCTGTGCAACCTACTCTGGGTGAAACTGCTTTAGCAAGGGGTTTGGACTGTATGATCTCCAAAGGCCCCTTCTTCCCCCAACCATTCTGTGATTCCGTGATTTACTCTGCTCTAGTATCCTCTGCACTTTCTCACTTTCCACCTGATGCATTTAGGTTTCAACTTGTCCTTTTAGAGAAGGGCAGTGACAGGCTGCTCTAGGCTGCCACATCAGACTTCTCAGTCTAGGCCGGTTGTGTCCCATATTGAAGGATATTGATAATTTTGACAGTGCCTGAAATAAGTTCCTGCATTAGCAATGAACTACATACTTTGCAAACTTGTGGTGCTATAGCAACATCTGGAAGTCCCTTCTTGAGAACAAAACTCCATTTGGCACGGTGGTAAGAGCAGGACACTTTAACCAGATTATCTATGATAGTAAGTAGGATAAAATTTTCCTCCTTATTTACTAAAATTATACTGGCAAGGAAACTGTATTTTGCACGATCACTTCTCAGTCTGAAACACTTCTATGCTAAATATATTCTTCCAAGATACATGCTTTGGGCATCTGTTTTCAAGCTGCATTCTTCCTGCAAGCAGCACAGAAGATGCTGTTCTTTGCCATCACTGTGCACAGCGTAGGTAGATCTAAAAAGAGAATTCTGCCTGAAGATTTCTGTTGTCTTTTTGTTCAGTCGAAGGATATAACATTAATTTCTCCCATTTTGAATTGCACACAAAATGCAGTCATACGCCTGGCTGGAAATCTTGGTCCTACCTTCCGAGCTAATCTAAAAATACAACTCAGGCCCTGCAGTCCCAAAAAATGAAATCCAGTGCTCCAACATGTAGGGGAGCCTAAGAGAGTGAGCTTCTTCACAGCACAGTTCTCTCCCCTTGTTACAAAAGAGAACTGATATTCACAAAGGCTTAGTTCCCTTTAAAATTTTGCCCATTATATGTTTTATGAGGACACAGAAGCAAAAGTCCCTTCTGTTACCCTTCTGAGAGGATTTTAAGAAAATGCAAGTAAGTTCTCTCCCCACCAGACCTCATGAAGGAAGGGATACCTCTTCTCTCCCTCTGGGAAGTGTAAGCAATACCAGTTTGGTAATAAAAAAGCACTGCCTGGTTGTGAAGCCTTATTTTTACAAGTGTCAGACTTATGCAAAGTTCAGTGTCTCACCTTGACTGATCAACAGTGTATATTTTTCCAAAACACTCTCCAAGGCAACTCTTCTCAGCCTTAGAGGTCATGCTTAAATAGGCCACCATGAGGAGGCCACAAGTCCCACCCAGGCAGTTTTGCTCTGTGAAAAAAATCAGTATTTGTTTCTAGCATTTGCATCCAGGCTCTTGTTTGTTAGATCAGGCAAAATGTTCATTTGCCTACACTCGTCTGAATGAGGAAAGGTCACGATACAGAGACATTAAGTCATAGGATCATTGAATCATAGAATAGTTTGGGTTGGAAAGGACCTTTAAAGGTCATTTTGTCCAACTGCCCTGCGCTGAGCAGAGACATCCCAAGTAGATCAGGTTTCTCAGAGCCCTATCCAACCTGACCTTGAATGTTTCTGGAGAAGGGGCACCTACAACCTCTCTGGGCAACCTGTGCCAGTGTTTCACCATCCTCGTTGTAAAAAACTTGTAGTCTAAATTGATGCTTTTTTTTAGTTTAAAGCCCTTACCCTTTGTTCCCTCACAACAGGCCCAGCTAAAAGGGCTGTCCCTTTGTAGCTGTGAGCAGCAGGAAAGCTGCATAAAGGAGGAAATTATTCTCCCAGGGATAACAAATGATTACTGTCTGGGATGCCTCAGCTCTGCCAGTCAAACTCAAGATGAAGAGTCTGCCCTGTGGATAACCAGATTTCCAGCACCTACTGCACAGGATTCAAATGCTTTTGCATCTTATTTCCATTTACTGTGCAGTGTGTTAGTGCTGCAGCTGTTGTGAGCAGGGGAAGCTGCACATTCAAACCTCTGCTTGGCAGACCAAAGCTCACATCGCTCCTGGTCAGGATGAGATCACAGTGATGAGAGTGGCCTGGATTTTTGAAGTGCACTGTCTAGATGACTTGGAAAGATGACTTGAAAGACCCACCTTCAGAAGAGTGGGTTCTCTTCTGATCCAGAAAAGCAGCCCCAAAAAAGCAAACAGACCATCTTTCATTCTTTTTATAATTAATTGATGGGCAGAAGCCAGTACACTGAGAACCCTGGGTCTGAAAATCTGAACAATAAAAAGCAAGCTATTGTCACAGAGAGCAGAAGTTGTCCCAGCTCCCTCTCTTCCCCAGCCTGTCAGCACACCCTTAGACTTATCTGGGTTGGGTCACAGCCAGCTTGCCCTCATTCAAGCCCTGATCCTGGCAAGACAGTAGGTAAGCCGATCAACTGCTCCAGCCAGCTCCAGCAGCCGAGACCTGAAATAGAAACGCGCAGCTGAATGTTGGTCATGCCCAGGGAGATCTCCGTGTCCTCACGGAGGGAGGAGGAGGACACCTTCCTCAGAGATCATTTCGTTGCTCCCTGGCCCCAGAGTGTTTTGGTCAGTGATAGCAAAAGCACCTGATGTTCACGTGGACAGCGGGTTTTGCCTGTGGCAAGTAGGAAATTGCCAAGTCAATCAGTTCAGCACCTCAAACTGTAAGTCCTTCTTTTAGAGGAAACCTGTCTTGCCCATCCTCACCACTGACTGTGGCTCAAACCCTCTGTACTGAAGTGTGAAGGTTCAAAAAAACCCCAAAGCTGTAGTCTCATGGTCACTAACCTGTGATGAAAGCAGCTTTTCAAAGAAGAGGACTGATCTGACTACTGTGAAATTAAGAGATGCTCTCCAAGCTCACAGTGGCTGTGATGAAACCCTGAGATATGTGATGAGGAATGCAGGAGCTGCATGAGACCACGTGCTGCATCTTCCACCAGGAGGGCAGGAGCTGCAGGTCTGGTTGAATCAGGAGGGCTGTTGCTCCAGTGCAGGCACCAGCGGTGAGTCCTGGGCATACACAGGCAGGCAGTGAAAAGTTTGGGCTTAATCATGGCTGGGAAAAACTCTATACTTTCTTCTAACATAATGGTCATGTTTTTAACCTCTGTTCTTCCTCTCCACCACTGTCCCTGGAGGCACTGTGGTGTTCTCAGCACTGTCACCAGATGTTTTGAGGAGTGACTGCAGTGCCCATGCCACCCAGAAACAGCGGGATGGTGAGACACAGAGGGCTGTGCTTGCTGAGGGTTTATGAAAGCACCTGCAACAGGAACGGCCTGTTCCTTTCTCATCCTTATAGAAAGGTTAACCTGGCCCCTAGAAAGAAGCACTGATTTTCAGTGAAAAAATTAATTAGGGCTTCTTATCACTTTCAGTATTTTGACCTGTCTGCAGTTTTTTGTACTGGTTCTCATATTTCAACCATTCTTAAGAGGTTTTTTTCGATACTATAATATCTTTATTCACAAGAAGCTACATATTTATTTACTGAAGGGAAGACAGACAGAAGGGTTTCTAAGCAGATACAAATGTGTGAACAGTTAAGCAGAGACTATTAGACCAGCTTGTGTAACAGCATGATTGATGGGCAGGTAACATTTAGTCAGCCACCTGCTTGGGGAGTTGGGATGGAGAGCACGTCGCTCCAGCATTTTCTGAGGCACGGAAATCACACAGGCTGCTCTTGCCAGGGCTTATGAGTGCCCAGAAGTACTTCTCCTTTCATCTTTCCTCTTTAGTACAAAACTGGTCTGTCCAGGGAATACAAGTCAAAGCAAACGCAGAGAGCTGGTGGACAGTCGTTACATAAAAGTGCTCAGTGCGGAGATGGAAAAACCCCAACCTTTAGTCTGAACGAAGACCTGAAGTCACTGTTGATTCTTTGCAAAATTTAGCACCCACAGAAGCAGGAAGGGTTAAAGGCACAGATCAGCCAAAACTCTTTCTTGGCCATCAAGGCCACTATATTCAGCTGAAGTATCTAAGTGATTTATATGGTTCTGTTATTCACTCGGGGCCGCACATGAGCAGCATTTCCTAAGATGCTGTTAAAGGATATGTTGGCTCCTTGCAGTACATATTGGATTCCACATCTTAAGAAACACTTTAAAATGAAAAAAAAAATAATTGTAAAGTAAACTATTGCTTCCATATGTGAGTGGAAACTAATTTAATTATGGAATGAAACTTCTATACAGCACTGCCAAAAGGGCAAACAACTGAGAACTTCACCAAAAGGAGAAAATTGTCAGTCTTTCAGCACATAACCATTTTGTTCTGAACGGCAGCAATTATGGAAATGGGCAGAAGACTGTTTCACTGATGATAAATCTACAATATGTCAAGCAATATTTGAAGATTCATATTTAATTACTGTGACTACACAAATTAAACAGTGGAAAAAAGTTGTCAATGCTGTTTTTTAAAGTAAGGAAATAGATCCAAAGCCAAAAGCAACATCATTAACGTCGGTAACTAAAAGGAAGAGAATTTCCCTCTGGCGTAAACCTTGTGATAAAGGAGAGATGTCACTTGTTATGCACTTTTGAACATGTCTGGCAAGGTTAAGAGGTAAATAGCCAGAATAATTATTGTCTGGGTTGGTAATGGTTTTCTCAGCCACATATTTACTCTGAGCACATTCTTGGTGTTTCAGGTTACTCATAACTCTTGATCACAATTCGTTGGGCTTTTTTTTTTCCCCTCCAGAAATTATTTTAAGGCAAATAACTTTAGAAAACTCCATGCTCCACTAGTTGGCCTAGGCAAGGCAGAGCTTCAATGAGTTCTTATGATAAAGTAAATGCAACCCTTTATCCAAAGTGGTGGCGTTTGCTCACCCTGTGCCACAGGCTGCGCCTGTTGGGGAGCCACACAAGGTTTGGCATGAGGAAGCACATCTGCCAAAGGGAAGTGTGGGCTTGCAGGTTGTTTAGAGCTGTTTAGAGTTGACCAGGATGAACACAGCAAGGACTGTGTGTGCTTTGTTTTAGTGTGCACAGCTCTGATCAGTGGCAGCATGCACGACCCCCCCATGTGAATGGGGAAAGACAGTTTCAGAAGTGTCTTCTGGAACAAAGTGCTACAGGGCATGTAATCCTTTCCCTGCAGTGGGCTGGCTGGCACAGGGAGTGCCCTCCATCCCCAAACTGCCTACAGTGTCCAGCAGTCATGCAGCGACCCAGGTACACCACGAACAAGGGTTCAAGGAGAGCACTCTGGTGAGCTGTTCCTGTTTGATCAGAGGTACAAATGCACTGAGCTCGCTGAAGTTTTCCCCCAGCAGCTGTTCTGCCCCGATGGTGGAGCTTGTGGCTGTAGAATTCATTCCATCTTCTTGCAATGAGAGCCATGCTCCTGTTACACTAAGGTGCTGGCCCAGGAGGTGTGGGTGCAAATGCCAGTCCTGACCCTGCTGTGCTGTGGGGCCTCATGGGAAATTTTTTTACCTGAATTTCTCATTGTAAAATAAGCAGAAGTTTTTTGTAAGGATTACCTTTGCAAGGTACTTTCACATGTAATACTGAAAGGGGCATGTAAGCACCAAGTAATAGATAATATTAGACACCAGAAAATATCCCACCATAAAGTGCAGAAGAATTAATCACTGTGCCTGAATACTGAATTGCTCTCAAGGACGCAGAATTTTGTAGGATGTATGAATGGGAGTGGGTCCTTAGGAGGATGCTCTGTGTGAAGTGGAATGTGTGCCACACTGCTTCAGTTGTCATGGCAAGTATTCATATTTCCCATGGCAACAGAACCAGTAAATAACTGCATAAAAAGCTGCATTTAGTGACCAGGGCATGAGTTATTTCTCTCATCAGCATCCTTAACTTGAGCACTCTGCTGGAGATGAAACACTCCACTGAAAGGTAAGTGTTTCCTTTGGCTTGTGACATGTTTCCTCTTCATAGTTTCATTATGATTCACCCACCAGTTGCTGTGCTAGTGACACTATCTGTGCCATGTACGTGGTACTGCGTGGTGTCTGAATTAACTGAAGGAGATGATGACAGGGCAGCAAACCCTCAGTGAGTGCTGCTTTTGTAGAGCTTTATGCAAGTGCTGCCTAATGCAGGTCACTTGCATTGTGCAAGTGAAAGGACTGAAGCTCTACAAGAAACAATGCACGTTTTAAAATTTATTTTCAAAGTCTCTTGCTCTTGTTTTTCCTTGGTTGAATTGATTTATTCTGCAAACTAGCACCGCCACCAGTATTAAGGGCAGGCAGATGTATTAAACAGACAAGAGAAGGATGAAAACTCAGGGGAACTAGATGTCACTACAACAGCAATGATGCTCCAAAGAACAGTTTTTTGCTTTAATGAAAAGTAATTTGTTGTAAGCTAGCATTTTCCTAAACAGTGATTTTCAGTGCTCTGAGAACCCCTGGGCTCTGCTCTGCAGAACCATATTGTTTGTATACTCTGCTGAATCAAAAAAAAACAAACCAAAAAGCCCAAATCCACACAAAACAAAACAAAACTCGCCTTCTTAGGCTCATCTGGCTGCCTGCAAATGTGCCAGGAAGGTGCTGCTTGGCTCACCAGAGAAAATGGATGCTCCCCTGGAGTAAGAAGGCAAAGGGGGTTTCTTGATGAGGAGAGGACCAGAAGAATTTGATCCTAAGACATTCAGGGGTGCAGTGAAAGGTTTGGGGTCAGGAGGAGAAGCGTGGCAGTGCATAACCGCCCACATGGTCACCACCACATCTGGGCCAAGTAAAGAGACAAGCTGTCCAAATTAAAAAAACACAGTCCATTTCCCATGTCTTACTTCTGCAAAACATTTCCTGAGTTTCATGACAAGCATGGTCATTAGGCAGCTCCTCTCTCCAATCCCAGCCCTTCATTCACAAGCCCTGACCAAAACTGATCTTGATATTCTTGTTTAGATGAGGAAACTCTAACTGTCTTGTATATTCATTTTCTGTAGACACACAAAAATGCATTCAGAGCTGCATAACAGAACCTGATTTCAGCAGGTTAGTCAGAGGTTCATTTTCACTTATTAGGGTTGACTTTTTGCAACACTTCTTGTAGACAAAGTCTGTCAAATAATACTAGTTTCCAGAATCATAGTCAATTCATTGATGGTGTTCAGCACCTCCCCTGTGCCCAGAAAAACCATGTGCTTTTCTGTGAGTAGAGAGTGCAATAACATCCCACGCCGTTCTGAATATTTTTTGACACATTTCAGTATCATTTTGTGGTAAAACTTAGTGATAAAGTCTCACAGACTTGCGATTTAACTTGCTTTTGTTTAGGTATGAGCAGAGTGGCACAGCCTCAGCAACATGTGATGCTTTCAATCCGTCCTGTTCCCCAGGTAAAATCTCTGTTGAATATCAGGTCACTTGTTTTATGCATTCATGAACTTATTGAGGTTTCTGTGTTTTCAAAAAAAAGGCAGAAAAAACCAGTGGAAGTTACCCAAGAATCCTGTTGTCTTTGGTGCACTTGGGATAAAGGACACACATTTTCTTTCCTGTTTATCCTAAAAGACCATTAAGGGAGGTGTTTGGAGAGCTCTGCCCTGGGGCTTGTGCTCCAGGCTTCTGTCCTTTTCAGTGTCTGGGTTGTGTTGTCAGTGGTCCCTCAAGACAATCAGGCTGCTTAGTTCTTCTAAAGAACCACCTGCACAGCCTGTGCTTGAAAAGCCACTGCTTGACATTTATAATCCAACTGTCAAACTATGCCTTATCTTTCCATAGTGGTTAAATACATGCAGCTATTTGAGGTGAGTGAATTTGCATGGTGTCGGGTACATTTATATATATATGTATTGTTTTTTCAGTCTTTGCCAATCAGGGTGTGGTAGAAAAACTGTCAACCCCACTGTCTTCTCAACACAAATGAGCTGAGAAAGGGCCACACTGGCCACTGTGTCTTGGAAAGGAAGATGTTACTTTCCTTACAAAGTGAAATCAGGCAGTAGCTTCTCTGAGCCCCCCGTTGCAGGTCGTTCTGCTGAGGGAGGTCTCCCCAC
>JAWWLV010000158.1:12599098-12632143 GCA_035041135.1 Platyrinchus mystaceus | reverse complement strand
TCAGTGCCAGGAGCAAAGACCTGTGGAGATGTCCACAGTGGGAGAGCAGGGGTGTGAAAAGGTAGCAAGCAAACAGGCTTTGATGGCAATGGCTCTTCATTCCTCTGCATCTACCCGGCGCTACAGGAAGAGATTGGAAGTCTCTTGGGTGACACAAATACGCACGATAAGTGCGTAAAGAGAACACAAAGGTGAAATGGCCCTGCTTATCAGGCACAATTAAAATGAATAGAGGATGACTAATAAAGAGGCAGTTTAAAATCTTTACATGACACAGTGTCAAGGCAACAGTGTTGTGCAATAGCACTGACACAATTAACGCTGTGTCCCTGCCTTGGGTAGAGCTGGGTTACCTCTGGTCTCACCCGTGCGCTCCCATGGCGAGCGCTGGGTGGGCTCCACCGCTCCAGCTCTCCGCTCGCTGCCGCATCCCAGAGCCACAGCGAGGCCCCCGCAGAACCAGCCACTTCGGAGCAAGGCAAGGGTGCTTTTTCCACTCTGTCATTTCTATTATTCTCTTTCCTTTCAGTTTGTATTATCCCAGCCTCACTACTGGGTGAAAAGGGAAAACATCATGTTGAATTTCTGGGCACGCTTTGGAGTGAGATGAGGCTGAGGTGCCTGATCCTGAATCGGAGATGGTTCTCGACTTAGCACTGGGCAATGCAATCATTTCCTGGGTAGTCTTTTCAGTGTGTAATTCAAAAGCTCCAGATGAGATTGTGAATGGGAGTGTGATCTTCCAAAATACAGCCAAAGTTATCCCTCTAGTTCATCATTTAATTGTGTTAGTGTTTAATGGTGTCTGCCAGGCTGCAGGATTTGCCTATGCAGCAGGGACAGGCTGGGTTTTAAATAAATAAATAAATATATATATATATATACACACACACATATATACGCACACAAGAACATATATAACAATATATATAAGAATATATATATAAGAACAACAAAGAATATATGTATTTGTATACTCTTTGTTGTTCTAATTTTTCCAGCCAAAACCAGCTCTCTCTTGGTTTTATTGCTGCTGGCATGCCTTTGCAATGCAGCATTGTTAAAAACTAACAATATAAACAAATTTGAGGCTATGCCAACAATCACTGAGCAGAGCCAAAGCTGCCCAGCGCTGCAACTTGCTGAGCAGTGTGTGAAGTCTGCTGTGGCAGAAATGTCTGTTTCCCCGTTCTGTTTTAGCTTTTGGAAAGATCTTGGCAGAAAGTGTGTTATTCTAAATGAGATACATAAAGTAATTGACATGAAAACTCCTACACCATTGCTGCAGGAGGAGGGGCCCCCCGTGTGTGCCCAGCCTGCTGGCTCTAGACGCCAGGGGCTGCACAGGAGTTCATTGAAGCACTTCCAATAAAACACGATTTCTGGACAGAAGGTAACATTTTTGCAATTATCAGGTAAAGTGGTATTTCCCACTGATTTGGTTTATTAGAAGAGCGTGTAGATGCTGTTTTCTGTGCCTGCCAGGCTTGAGGGATGGGGGTGGCCATGGAAGTGTCCCAGCAGTCCGAGCACACCTGGCCAGCTGCCAGCACAGCTCAGGGCAATGGCTGTGGTAGTTGAACCTTGAGGGGAAACCTGATGCAGCCCCTTTGGGGCCATAACCTGCCTGCCTGCACTGCCCACAGCATCCGTCTGTGGGTGCTTAAGTCCTAAGTGCCTCAGTTGCAGAGTGCAGTGTTTTCATTATTCCAAATCTACTGCCCCAAATGTGTATCTCCATGCCCATGTCAGGGGACAATGGCATCCCCTGAGTGATCAACACTGGAGTGACAGGGCTGCACTGCAGGCTGCAGAGACACAGCTTAAATCCAGTACAGGTGGAGAGAAACTGCATATGATACTTTTTTATATCTTGCCTGAAAGGGAGCAAGAAGGATTTTTCCCCACGTGAACAAGGAGAGTTGTTGTGTTTCGTGTGATGAGGCTGCATGACTCAAAAAAGCACTCTAAGTGGGAAAAAGAGATTGGCCACTTCTGGTTGGCAGCACAGCCAAGCTATTTGCTTTGCCTCCAGTAAGAAAGTAAGTAGGAAATATTAACTGCATGCAAAGGTGCCCTTTCTCTTGTCCTCATCAATAGCAGCTGATACTCCTCAGGGTTATTACTGTAACAACGTCACTTCCCTTTCCTCACTGGCATCAGGCTTATATTTAAAAACTTACAGCAAAGTCTTTTGTCCACTGTCCCCTTTCTGGTTTTGCTGTTGTCTCCTGTGCTGTGCTTTGGGGCCCTGGCACATGTGGGGAAGGGGACACGCAGGCTCCCTGCCTATCTGCCTGCCTGCTCCCTTCTTCCAGCAGAACTGAGGGCTGGGAGAGGAACAGGAAATTTGGCTGAGCAGAGAAAGCCAGGGGCCAGGATGCCAGCTGTGGGAAAGGGCTACTAGGCAATAACGTGCTCCCAGAGGGAGCGGATCTCCCAGCATTGCATAGGTTGAAGAGCAGCTTTCCAAAAAGAGCTGAAGGGAGGGGGAATAAACCAAACCACACACGCACAAAAATATAACTTGTTGGTAAGAGAGTGCACTCAGTTTTGGAAGGGGATCACATGATGCAGCTGCTTGCAGCAGCCCGGGCCTGAGGTCAGAGACCCAGCGATGTTCGCCCAGGTCGCCCTGGGGCACCACTCAGGCTCTTCCCAGCGCAGCGCCGGTCCTCTCGCGGCAGTGCCCTGAGAAGAGAGAGGAGGGGGCTGCAGACCAGGCTTGATGTCTTTGGTGCCTACTGCTTCCAGATACAAAAAGGAGCATAAACCAAACCCTGGAGATAGGCAGGAGCCCATGGCACGAGTGAGAAGCGGTCCCATCCGAGCCTCCGGCGGCCCCGCTCCAGCGGGACCCGCTGCGGCTCCGCGCCCGCAGCTGGGCACGGCTGTAGTCGCGAAAAGGGAGAAGGAGAAGCGCAATGTCCTTGGAGAGGAGGGAAAATAGTTACAATGGAGAAAGGGATTAAAAAAAAAAAAATCTATGAGGAAGGAAGCAGCAAATGTTAAATGGGTGAGTCACGGTACGGGATGACTAATCCCGTCAGGGCACAGCTCGTGCCGCGCAGGGAATCGGTGCCGCGCGGGGAGCGCAGAACGGCTGCGGGACCCGGCGGGGCAGCGGGGTCCGGGCCTCGCCCCGCTCCGCGCAGCAAGAGCCGGGCAGGGAGCGAGGAAGGGCCGGTCCCGGCCGGGCTCCGCGGCCGAGGCCACCCCGCGGCCGGTGCCCGCGGACCGGCGGCGGTGACCTACTTTCCGCCGGCTCCTCCCGGCGCTCGGCACCGCCGCTCCCCGCGCCACCTGCCCGGGCCCCGCGCCCAGGGAGGTGCGCGCTGCTCCCGGCCGCTCCCCCGGGGTGCTCCGCCCCGCGCTGTGCCCGCCGCGGGTGCCGGTGCGCCGGGTGCCGGTGCCGGTGGCGGCGGGGCGGGGGAGCAGCGCGCCTGTGCAGCGCCGGGGGGACGGGCCCAGCCCGCCGCGTTACACAACCGGCCGCCGCGACAGGCGAGTTTCACAAGTCCCGCCGCGGCCGCCCCGCAGCCCGCGCCCACCCTGCGCACACCCCCGCACCGCCCGCACCGCCCCCGCCCTGCCCGCGCCCATGCCATGTCACCGCCGGGCTGCGGGACCCCGCGGCCAGCGGTAACCCCTGTCGCCGAGGGGGCACCGCGCCGGGGCTGGGCATGGCACTGAGAGCGGCTCCGGGACGCGCATCCTCCTAGGCGGTACGTACGGACCCTGGCGGGGTAAGGGGTGCGGGGGGGTGGGGGTGTCCCCGCACTTGCAGCCCGCGGGGAGCGGGGGGAGCCCGGGAAGAGCTGCGGGGCCGGTGCGCGGCACCCGCCGCTCCTTCCTGCCCTCGTCCGACACTGCCAGGACCGTCCCAGGTAAGTTCTGTAGAGGAAAATTGGCAGCCGCAACTTAAGTCCTCTGATTTCCTCCTAAAAAAAACCTTGTACCGGCAGGACGGACACGGGACGCAGGGCAGGTTGCCCGGGGGGCTCTGGCTGTAGAGGGCAGGCGGGAAGGGGGCTCCGGGGCGAGGATGCTGGAGCGCGGCACATCTCGAGGCCGGGCACCGACATCCCCGTCCCACAGCGCCCGCGGACCCCCGGGCACGGAGAGCCTCGGTAATAGCCATGGGCTGAGCATAGCTGACAGCTACGGGGATTTGGGGTTGGAGGAAACCGATTTTTGGGAGTCTGATATGGGTCTGATCGCAGTCTTCTCGTTTTGTCTGCAAGTTCCGTCGCTGAGGGAATGTGTTTTGCTGAAAACGCTGTGGGGAAAAACCTCCGAAACTGAGTCTTGCGCCTAAAGATATTATTTGAAATCCAGGTTGAAAAGTTACTCCTCCCGCCAGGGTTATTTTGTCTTTTGATTTTACAGAATGGTTACATTATAAACGGGGAATTATGAAGGCTTTGAAAGTCCCTCATATGTTTCAGCTGTGGATTTGTGAATGATAACTCCAAGCCTTGATCCTTAGTGGCAGAAATTGTGAACTGATTGCTCTGGGTAGCTCACACTGGACACACAGGTCGGAGCTGAGCCCTGTGTGATTCATCAGTAGGGTGTCAAACGCGCTTTGGAGAGCTGTTGTCCTTTATAATATGCCACAATCCCCGAAGGCAGGAGGCTCCTGAGCCATCACAGAACAGGTCTCTCCTCGGTGGATTTTGGAGAAGTCCGGCACATCAGTCCCTTTTGGGATATCGAAGTGCCAACTACCCCTGATTCCTGCATGAAGTTATATTCTTCAGCTGTGAAGTGGCCCCGGAGATAATGTCCCTGAAATCAAGGCTGTTAAAATGCCCCGCGCCGTACCCACCTGGGAGGGTGAAGGATCACCTGGGAGGGGAGGGTTATTTATTGGCTGAAGTTTATTTTGTTGTGTGCAGTGAAAACAGTGCTACTGGTTTCACTACGTGATGAGATGTTCTGGTGTGGACATGAGAAAATGTTAGGAGTTGCTTCGTTTTTGAGCAGAATATCGGTGCTCCCCTGTCCTTATTTTGCTGGATCACTGCTGGCTAATCCCTAGCTCTGGAAATGGGAATTTGCTTTAAAGAGACAGCTTCATGGGTTTGATATGTAGGCTTTACAGTCATCACAGGTCCTACGCATGTTGTTTGAAGCAGCAGATAATTTCAAGAGTACACAGTGTGAAACCCTGGCACTGAGCATCTGACAACATGTGCTGGTTCAGCTGGGAATTTGTGCAATTTTTATAAACTTCCTGTGCTGCAACACCTCACCTCAGTTATCCAGTCAGAAGAAATACATGTGGATTTTTGATTTTTTAGAGAAAAAAAAAAAAAAAGGTAATGGTTTCCCTGTAATGTGCTAATCAGAGTAAGGCAGTGTGTCAGTGCTGCACTGGGGAGGCACAGAGCCCTGTGCACTGATGCACCGTAACAACAGCACACGGGGCTCTGCGGCTGATGGAGCCCTGACAAATGCAGCGGCCACTAATGAGGAGAGGAGGCTCCAGAGTAAGCCAAAAGTGGAAGTTTGTGTGCAAGGGAGGCATTCGTATCTCTTGGGCTAAACATGTTTACTACTGAATCTTTAGAATTCTTCTGGAAGATGTAATGGGAAAAATGCAAATGGCTTTAGGAGTGGTTGCTTGCTGCTCATGTATCCTGTTCGTTCCAAGCTGTGGATTACAGTTACTTGATTTAGAGGGAAAAGGAAAATTGGTTTGACATTTATTTTTATAATCTGGAAACTTCAGTAAAATATATGATATATGTTCCTGGATTTTAGCCAATGAGACTATGTTTGTACTAAATTATTTTGTTAGTTTATGGCACACATCAAGTACACCAAAATAGCTCAGGGTTAAAGATTAAAATTAGCAAATGAGTAGTTCATAATTAAAGTCTCATGATGGAGGAAGGAGCACTACATTGCAGAGATACTGATGTTGAATCCAATTTCTGCTCATTAGTAATATCAAAAAATTGGTAGGATGTCTTTACAGTTTGGAGCCAGGGCTTGTCTATGCACAGAAGTTGCATTGTTTTGCCCTAAATTACGCAACCTCCCAAGATTCACATGTAATGGTACAAAGGTTTTAATGCCAGCATAGCTCATTCCTTCAAGGCCGGAGGAATAAGCTATGTTCCTGTACCAGAGCAACTGAATTCAGGCTTGTACTGGGACAGTTATGGATCCTAGTGGAATAACATGACTTTAACCAAACTAGTAAAACCTATAAACCCCAAAATATTATGAACCAGTCTTTTCTGATACTATTGAAATTATAGAGCTCTCTAATCACTTCAGTTCCAAATCTCTATTAGGGAAGTCAGGCAGGTAAAGCAGCTGTATTCATTTGTTAGGACCTGGGTGACCCCCTTCTCTCCCATGAATCCTGGCTCACTCAGGGCTGTGCTCTGCTCGATGTGCTGCACATTATCCCACTGCAACAGCGACTCTGCGTCCATCAGCGCAGCCGCGGTGGCACAGCTCGCCTGGCTGCACCTCTGCTGGGTCTGCCCTGTTCTGCCACCCAGGCTGAGGCCATTTCTCTTTTTACCTGGTTTCTCTACTACTTTTGGTGCCCACAGGACTGTATAGCACAGCATGACTTGCCCTGTGGCCTGTATGCTGAAGGAATAATGCCCCTTGTGCAGAAGTTCTGCAAGACCCTATTTATTGTTACTCCAGTCTCACTTAAGCCCAGGTTTAAATGAGGTTGATGTGGGGGCAGGCCCTGACAAGCACACTGGGCTTGCTGGCTGCACATCTGCCCAGCTTCAGAAGCACCAGGTTCAGTCAAACCACAGATGTGTGTGCAATTAATGAAAGACTTTTACCTACTTCATATTCCTTTATTGGCTTTGGCCTTGTCTACATGGGGAGATTACATCAATGTAGTTTAAGTCTGTTTTTAAAGTGATTTGATTAACCTGATGTGACCTCACATAAGGACATTCTTATTTTCGTTCGAATGAGCTTATTTGGGTTCAACCAAAACCTGCACTTAGTCAATTTGCACAGAACCGAAATTAGATGTGTCTAAACTGAAAGGAGAACTGATGTCTCTAAATAATGACACAACTTTCTCATGAAAGCAGAACCTTCTGTAGAATCTGGAACAGAGTGTAATTACTAACAAATCTGCAGGCAACTGAAAACTATTCATAGCAAAGTTTGTTTTTTTAAAAAAAACAGAAAGGCAAAACTTAAATATCTCAGTGAGACAAATGAAGAGGTACCAATAACCTCAGTCCTGGAATACTGAAAGCAGTGGCACAAGGCTTGCATGGCTTGCAGCAAGACTGCTCTTCAGATGCAAAAGAGGGCAAGCATTTGTGTTCTATACCTGGAGTCCTTATACAGTCAAAAAATAATAAAGCAATGCAGGAAACTATAGACTGGCAGGTTTGAATGCAATAGTACCCGGCATCGTATGACGTATTTTGTAGGAAAGAATAATTAGACATGGAAATAATGAGGAAGCAGGCTAAATTACAACAAGATTTTATCAAAGATGGATTGTGCTAAACTAATCTAACATCTTTTTTGTATAGCAGTTTATTTAGGTGGGGTAAGGCAGGAATGTAATTTATCTGAAGACAAGCACTTGATACCATGCCCCACAGGACATTATTGCTTAAAATGAAGATGGTTGTTCAAGACAAGAATTGAAAAGTGGAACAGGAGCTGGCCAAGGAAAAGATACAACTGTTGCATGACAATAAAGTTGTCTGGATGGAGAGAGGTATTCAGAGAAAGTCATCAGCATGGAGAGAGATTAATGGTGTTCCTCCCATGGGATGAGGCTTGGGCCTGTTGGAAGGATCCACTCTGACCTGTGTGCAGGTCTGGGTGTGTGCCCAGGAGCTGTGTGGAATGACAAAAAAGTGGGAGGTATTGCCAATACAGAGGAGGATCAGATTATCATGTGAAAGGAATTTAGATGACTTCGTTGATCAGAGTGATAGACATAAAATGACATTTAATAGTGCTGAGTGCGAAAGTTTAAGCATGAAGACCAATAACAAGAATTTCCAGTGTGAAACAGGAGCTCATCAGCTCCTGTCCATGACAGAAGGGAGAGATGTGGATGCACTGGCTGCTCAGGAGATACCTGGGAGCAAGCAGTGGAATACAGCCCTGAAGGAGACCACTGACATCCTTGGATACTAAAGGAAAATTGTATGAGAGATTTAGGGAAATGTGATACAATTACTGTGCAAATCATCATGCAGAGCATCAATGCAAGAGCTTTCCATTGTTCATGGAGTAGCTCATTGGGATTTGGCATAGTCAAGAAAATGTTAGATTACAACAGTATGAGGGCTAAAAATGTGGTTACACAAACAAACCATCTGCTATATGAAGTGAGGTTAAACACCATCATTTGTTTAGCTCTGTCCAGTTCAACAAATGGACAGGTTACAGTATTTTTTTTACATACAATTGCCACTAAATAGCAAGAAGGCAGAAAAAAATAAGGTAAAATATAGCATCTGCACAAGATCAAATTGTCTAAGTTGGTCATGAATATATTTGGATGCCAAATTAGAAGAAAGCTTCTAGCTACCTAAGGATTGAAGTTGTGTAAGAGTCTTTCAATTAGGGTAGTTTTGAGATAGATCTTGATAATCTTATGAAAGAGATTATACAATTAACTTAGAGAGTTCCCGGAGATAGGAAATTACGTTTGCGGAGTTCTTTGGTTTGCAGTGTAGTCATATTTTTAATGTGCGGTTGAAAGGAGAAGGGACCTGCTTTGTTTACACTTTTAACCCCATGCATCAAGGCTTCTGCTGTTTTCCTGGGAGCTGAGAAAAGAATTAATTTTCCCTGTTGCTGCAGATTTGAATCTTTTTTTCTCCCATGTCTGCCTTCCTCTCAAGCACTAGGCATTGAAAATGTGCAGTGCAGAGACTCCTTGTAGCGTTAGACAGGCACAATTGCCTGCAGATTTTCCTGGCATGCTCCCTGGTTTAACCTGCTCGTCAGATTTTGGGCCAAAGAGGTGGTTTTTTTTCTGCAGATTGTGTTCCCAATAACCATATTGTACTTCATGGTGTATTTTCTGTGATCTGTTGCTAGTGTTAATGAACTTGGTGTGGCTACAAGGACAGGCAGTGCTGGCAGTGATCTTCACCTGCCCTTTGCTGTGTCGCAGCACAGTTTAAATCTTGCATGCCTCTGATGTGTATCATAAGTTTGTTGTATGATGAGGATGCGTTCTGGGCCGCCTGGTGCTTCTCAGCAGGTTGAAGAGATGTCATTAAGCAGCCATTAACAGAGTTGTTTTCCAAGACTGGGGTGCTGGGGTTGGTGCTCCCTTTTGACCTGATATTCCTAAAACCAGCTGGAAACCTGGGCTTAATATCAGCTCTGCTCTGGTGCTGATCAGAGCAAAATTCTGGAAGTCATGCAGGATAGCCTCTAGAAGGAAGAAGTGATTGCTGATAGATTAGGAATTTTAAAAACACAGTTTAGTTAGAGGAAAGTTGAATGTATAATGACCATCTTATTACAAGAAAGAGAGAAGGAAAGAAATAAAACAAGACATAAAGGAAGCAGGCAAGGAAGGAAGAAAATAGCACAACTTAGCCTGCAGCAGAGATCACCTGCTAAGCTGCCTGTAAAGGGAAATTGAAATATGGAAAAAAGGCAGCTCAGAGGGGGATAACAGTGAGATGGTAGAAGAGGAAGTGCGTTAACCAAACTCCACCGAGCTGTTGAAATGCATTGAATCATCTGACTGTGACTTGTATTCTTAGGCAAACACAATTGTATAATTGATTAGTTTGTCGACATTCCTTTAGTGCATAACGCTATGGTAACCAAGAGGCTCACTAAACATTGCTGCGGAGAGCGCGGCAAGATCCACCGTTCTGCAGGAGGGAGGCAGAGACCTTGGAGCTCTGGCTTTGCAGGGCTGATGCACACACACAAACACACACAAGTGCACACCTGAGTAGCTGGAATTGGCCTCCTGTTAGTGGTGGTGGAAGGTGAGCATAGGGCAGTTTGCTGGGGACGTACATGCTGTGGGTGTGGTTGAAGAGGTGACGCTGGCTGACAACTGCCTTGAATGCTGGTGCCACCTGATCTTGGCAGAGCAGATGGACTGGGGACAGCTATACCACCCTCCTGCTGGGTCCCTGACACCTGGGGGTCCCGAGCAGGCAGGGAGACCGAAGGGCTTGGTCTTGCCTGCACCATTGCTCCCACAGCACGGAGGGCTGTCACCCTCCATCAGCCTCGGGGACCTCAGTCCTGCAGGGCTGCTCTGCAGGGGCCTGTTGTGTCAAACAGAAATGCGTTTTCAGAGTTTAACACCGAGTTCCCAGGGCTTGGCTGGCTGCTGTGTGGTACCTGCAGTTGTACCTGCCCTGCTCCCTGTGCCCCCTGGGCAGGGGTGTCAGCCTCTCTGTACCCGATGGCAGCATCACAGCTCAGCAGACACTTGCACTGGACCTCTGTCTCACCTCAATTAGTGTTCCCCCTCACCTGTAAGTAAGTGTCAGTTGAGTGTCAATTATAGGCAGATCGATTGATTGATTGACTGACAGACAAATGCAGAGACATTTATGGGTGTGTTTATTCTTGTTTACAAACTGGCCAAGCTTAGGCAAGATTTTTCGATTATGTGGCAATGGCAGGAATCATATCCATAAAAATGCTAATCTCCTCTCTTGCTTCATCTGTTCAGCCCACAAACACATGCACACACACATTCTTAAAAGAAATTAATAAAGTTTGATGGTTCTTTTCTGGGCTCAGCTTACTTTAATCTTGGCTTAGCACACAACACAGTGCAGCACATTGCTTCAGGATAATACAGTTGTGACTATAAGGAACATACTAAGTAAACCATTTTTTTTGAGTAATTAATGAACAACAGATGAGCTGATAAGAGCTCCTATTGCCAATAATTATTTTGCATAGTCATGGCAGCATTATAGGAAGATTTTCAAGCCAATGCAGAGGCTTTATCTGAAGGGGATGAGATGAACCCCTGGCCCTGATGAAGGCAAAGGCTGAACTTCCACCAGCTTCTGTGCAGTGAGGACCTCTCCCAGAGTATCAGCTGAAGAGAAAAATAAATGTCCCTGAAGTCAGTCTTTGGGCTTAGGCTGTTTGAAGCTCTCCTGCACAAGCTGTAAATGTGTATTTATGTATAGAGGAGGATGCTGTGTGTTTGGTCCACTGTTGGCTTGTCACAGCAAAGGCAGCAATTAGAGAGGCTGTAATAGCTGGGCAGGGTTACACTCCTTGCTGAGGAAGTTTGACCATAAACCTGTTTGTCCTGTCTCTGAGTGCAACGTACACTGGTTTGATTTACAGTGACTTAAAAATATTCACACTGATCAAACTGTTTCCAATTAAATTTTATTAAGTGATGTATTAAGTGTGTGTGTTGAGTCACATGAGGAAAAAAGGTGAGACTTTGGTTGACTCCGCTACTGATGTTTATATTAAAGATGAGTATTAACAGTTTGACTTTTCTCTCAAATAGAATAATCGTAATGGCTTCCTTTTGGGGAAGGCTTTTAGTGGAAAGGGCACAGCAGGAAGTATTAATAAAACAAACTCTTTGTGCTAATCTTAACACCTACATTTTCTATTTAATTTTGCTTATGCAGAGGGCTGAGCCTTGCCTTGTCATTAGTGGAGACAATGTGTCAACATAAGAAAAGTGAGTTACTGTATTTTCTCTCTGCTGTAAACTCTGGGGTTAACCTCCCACACGGCAGTGGTGATGTGGAGCTGTGTAATTGCAGAGGGGAGCATACACTGGCCCTTGGGTGCCAGTCCTGGGACAGATAATTCTCATTGCTCATTCTGCTGGAGCAAAGATTTCTGTGAAGATAAATCACTTTCTTTTCCGGGGCATCTTCACATCTCTTGGAACTTGGCTTTTCGAATGCAAGACCTCCTGGTACCTATATGTCACTGAGGCTGGAGCTGAAATCCATTATTTGGGAAGTTTACACAACTCAGGAAGCCTTGCTGAAAATTATGTTTCATGGGAAAATTGTCTATAACCCTATTTTTCAACTTTCTGGAAATAATTCAAAGTATGGAAGGAGACAGTCCCAGAAGAAGGTTGTTAGAATAGGAAAGTGCATATAATTCTGCAATAGTCCTGATATATTGTCTGGAAAGGAAAAAAGATCCATTGTCTAAAATGGGAGAAGAATAAATGCAATGGACTAAAATTGCCACTAAAGCAGTTGGAAACTAGAAATAAGGCTGAGCCAGAACTCCATCTTATCCAGGGCACATGTTTTGAATCCACAGCTGAATTCCTTATATTGGATATATTCATAGTTAAAAAGGCAACCAGTAGAGCCATCAAGATCTGGAGTGTTAGAATTATTAGTTTGTTGGTAGTAGGCTGTTGTGACTAGAGCAGAATCTCTGTTATCACTTGAGAGATGATGAAAAGACTAACACCAGGAAGAACAACTTCTGTGTTTTGATTTTTTTTTTTTTTGGAAGGAAAGCATATGAATATTAATAAATGATCCAGATGGGATAGCATCTTTCTTAAAAATTGTCCTTAGAGATAGTGTATTATATTAACAAACATGAATTTGGTTGTATAGTAAGTAAAATTTTATAAATATAAATCAACAACTTATTTCAAAAGTTGCAGTGCCAACGAAACTATTCTGGGATTTTCTAGTATAGTCTGGTTTGAATTGTTTGAATAAGAAGATATACTGGTGAATAAATCAGATAATGAGCTGCTTTACATAGAAGTCATAATGCCTATTTATGATGTATAGAAGTCCTAAGAGAGATGAATTGCCAGTTTAATCTTCTTTGGAATGTGTTTGAAATCTACTTTTATGTGGCATTTCTGACTGTGCCAGAGATTACTGTTCAGACACTTACACAGACTTCATTTCTATTTGAATTACAGCTCTACAAGGTCCGTTGCAGGCAAATGTTCATTTACTTCAGTGGTTTTATTTAGTTCCTTGACCTTGAGGTAAAATTTTTAGTGACTGCAGGTGTTGCCAAAAGTTTTCTTCTGACCTAGTTGCTCAGAACTTAGGAAGCCCAGTTCTCCCCCTGGATGCACCTTACCAGAAGGGGCAGTAACACAGACCAGCTCTTTTGTTGTTTGCATCTTTGGCAGGATGTGGCAGAGCTGTGCAGTTGACCTGTGAGGGACTAAGATTTCTCCCTTGCTCTGTGCAGAAATGAAGAGTATATCGAGATAAATACTTTTTTTCCTGCCTTTTTTTTTTTTTTCTAGGTCCTTGTGGTACATTTCCTATGGAAAAGAGGATTGGTGGATGAATTAAATCAATTTAACTAAACAATAGATCTCTCTCTCTAATAGTGCATTGGCATTGATCATTTACCTATGAAACAGCTTTTATTTGAGAAAAAAACCCATGGAATTTATTTTTGTGTCTTTCCTGACATGAACGTCCTGCGTTATGAGGGAATCGCAATCAGCTTTACTAGCAGCTGATTTTTCTCCCAGCCTTGCAACACTTGCAGAAGCTTCTGTCAAAGGGCTCTGATGGGGAAACATTGCTGGAAGGTTGGCATGCAATGCTGGAGTCTGGCAGAGCTGGATTGCTGCTCTGCATAGTGGAAGCATCTGGGAGATATTAAAAACTTTTGACAGAGGTAGGAAGATAATTCTCAAGATAATTCTGTGTCAAGCTCTTCTCTAACTTCTATCTCCTGCCAGGCTTCCCAAGCCCTGGGTCATAAGGTTAGAGAAAATTATGGGCTGATTGTGTCATCCTTCACCTGTAGATGCAGAGGCTCCCCATTGCAGTCAGTCATCACCAGACCCAGAGAGTCTGTCGTCACCCTCCTATTAAGGATGACTGTTTCTAAAACATTAACATTCATGTCAGGTCTAGATAGGGATCAGCAGAGGCTTAAATCATTGTCAGGAACAGATGTGAGATACCTAATCAGTTATTTCCTAAGGAAAATGAGTTTGATTGCATGAATAGTTGTAAATATTTCATTCAGCAATTCAGCTACTATAGCAATGGTAAACAAGCTTCTGAGACTGAAGAGAAGCATTTTGTGGTACTGTACTTGATTTCTTATTCATTTCAACTTTAGTGTAGGGACTTTGGATTACATTTTGTGACTGCACTGATCATAACCTGGGTCTCACTTTGAAGACAGCCAAACACAGAATCATTGAGAGATTTCGGTTGGAGGGAACCTTACAAATCATCCAGTTCCATCCCCCTGCCATGGGCAGGGACACCTTCCACTAAAGGAAACCCTTCCAACCTCTTCCACTCAGGGTCCCATACAGTTTGGCCTTGAACACTTCCAGGAATGGGGCATCCACAGCTTCTCTGGTCAACTTGAGCCAGTGCCTTGCCAACCTCATAGTGAAGAATTCCTTCGTAACATCTAATCTAAATCTCTCCTCTTTTGGTTTAAAAACATTCCCCCTTGTCCTATAACTATCTGCCTAAGTGGAAAGTCACTCTTCCTCTTTGGTCCTTGAATGCTGCAACGAGGTCTCCCCAGAGCCTTCTCTTCTCGAGGCTGAACAACCTCATCTCCCTTAACCTGTCTCCATAGCAGAGGTCCTCCATCCCTCTCATGATTTTTGTGGCCCTCCTCTGGAGTTGCTCCATGTCTTTCTTGTGCTGAGGACCCCAGAGCTGGATGCAGTACTCCAGTTGGGTCTCATGAGGGCAGAGTAGAAGGGGAGAATCACAATCCTTAACATCCCTAACCCTAATAAACACGGCCAGCTCAATCCTGGTTTTCAATGTGCAGCACTTGTCCACGGGACGAGCACAAAGCTGGAGGTTCTGCCCCTGGGAGATGTTCATGGCACAGGAACAAATTTTGGCTTTGATAGGAAGATGACAGCCTGAGCACCAAAGTGCTCAGCCTCTGCTTCAGTTTTGCACTGCCCAGCTGGTGCCAGGCTCCAGTGGTGAGCACAGTGCTTGGGTGGCAGGTGAGCCAGGATTAGGTGCTTTCTGCCCCTTCAGGCAGCCACTGCTTGCTATCTCGGCTGGCTTTTTGAAGCATTTGCTCTGCATAAACAAAAAATATGCACATAGCTTTAATGTTTTGTTTGTTTTGCCCTCCTCACTTGTTAAAAACAAAATCAAATTAAATTGGAAGAAACTTTGGCATTAGATCGGGGTGGGTGTAATACCAATTTCAGTAAAGAAGGTAAGAGTTTCACTACTGATCTTTTGAAAAAGGACTAATGAGAGGATGCAAAGGAAGGAGGAAGTTAGATTTTCTCTCTGCCTAGTAGAATGTTTTCCCTGTTTGAGTTTCAGTTAAAATACTGTGTAGGTTGCTTGTGATTTTTAGCAGAAGTGCACAAAAGCAGTGCATGGAAGAAGGAGGATGGGAGTACAGATGATGTTTGCTTCTCAAACACGATGTGGAATTCTGAGGAAACTGGGGCTGCCAGCTAAAGGTCATGGGCATTTTTAACTTCTGCTGCTGCCTTCATACTACTGTGTAGATATTTGACAGGGATCTTGCTGGCCTTGGTGGTATTATGTAGTCAGATTATCACAGAAACAAGCTCCATGTGGTTTTTTTGCATGTACCTTACAGTGTGATTGTTTCCGTCAACTGGTCTTAATGTGCATTTTCTCAGCCAGCCTGATTTTGTTCTGTTAAATGGATGTTTTTAGTAAATGGTTATACAATTGAAGGTGCTTTGGTCAGGAAAGCCTTAGGTAATAAATTCATGTTTGCCGTAATTCGGAAAACACAAATTAATCCTGCTGTTTTCACCCAAGAATTACACAGATGGTTAAAAATAGAGGCATGTGCCAATGGATCTGGCTAAGTGAAGGGCAAGCTCTTCAATGCCCTTTTCACTCTGTCCCAGGTGAACTATGTTTTCACACTGCAGCCTTTCTCACACTTCTGGGCTGGTCTCTTACTTGAAAACCAGGGACTGTCGTCTTTGTCAGTCACCTCCCCACAGCCAGGATTGCTCAGCAGGATGGCAGTGTCCACTGCTACTGCCATTAACTTACTTAGTAGAGGAGGGTTATCCTTTGGGAGAGATGGACCCATGTATTTCATTTTGTGATCATATTGGAGTCTTGATTTTTACTGATACTAGGAGGGTTCTTAGTCCTAGGCTATTGCAGGTGTGAAATGAAGCATATTTTAAAACGTTCTGCATGCTTGCACAATTGTAGTAACCCATAGACAACATTTAGATGTCCAGAAAAACATGTATGTCCTTAATTGCAGGGATGGCCATCCTTGTGGAACAGGATGGCCTGCATCCTCCCTCAGCCATTGGTGAGAAATCCCCCCTGTCTGTGACAGTATCTGACAGGGACCCTGCACTCTGCAGCACTGTCAGAGCAGCTAAAGAGACCAGAGACCCTTTGAGGGCATGGCAGCAGAAATGTTGCTGTTTGATCCATTCCCTTTCCCCTGACCTCTGTGTTTACTCAAATCTTTTTTACACTGACATTATCTCTGAGGGACACATCTTTTCCAGTCTTCAATAGTTAAAAATAAAGACAACCAAAACCAACCTTCAGGAGAATCCCCAAAGTGAATTGGACATTCAGGCATGCTGAGTCATATTTTGTTATTATGGCTGATTATCCAGCCAGCCATGCAAATAAACTGCAGGGGAAAAAAAAGGATGTGTGTGAATAGCTTATCTGCGACAGAATGAGGCCTTGGGTCTTTGTGCATAATATGTGTAACAATAATGACCTAGTAGAAAAGTGTTCCAGTGACTGACATATTTGCAGTCTGAAAAAGATAACAAAGTAATGAGAGAGAGATCTGTGGATGTTTATCTTCTCTTTTCTTCTTTCTGAAGGGAAGTTTTACTTTCTCATTATGTTTCTAGTGCATACTAATGGTACCACACAGAATGATGAATATGATTGCAGTTAATTGTTTAAATATCCCTTTATTCCTGAAGCTTTCAAAACAAATAACTGTCTTGTGAGGAGTTAGTTGAGAAGTGATGTGGGCAAGATAGTGCAAAAGAGAATATTGGATGTAAAGTTAAAAGTGCCTCAGAGAAGAGAAAGAAAAGTGTGTGTGGGTGGGTGTTTTAAAAAAGGACAAAGCCCAGTTATATTATTAACAATACCAGTTATATTATTAGCAATATACCAGTTATATTATTAGCAATACCAGCATAAGTGGCAGCAATTCTTCTTGAAAAAAACTTGCAAATTTCAGTAGTTCAAATCCATCCTTGGTGTAAAAGTGATGGAATTACAGTTGGATCAACATCTTCTCTGTTGCATAAGTCTTCTAGTGTTACTTAATGCAAATACTACAAATGAGTATGACTTTGTCCAAAATGCATTTGCTGACCTATATTTATCATCTGCCTTCTTCATAGCAAACAAGAGGAGACATCTGTGGAGAAGGTCTGGTAGCCACAGAAAATATTTTGCATGGTAGTCTCTAAGTGGTGCCATTATGAGCTATTCTCAGCTCAAAGAGCACTTCTTTAGGGCAGCTGAAATACAAATGTATATTTGGTGTTCAGGCCCCTTTGCAACCATATTATATATTTGTAATGCAGGAAGGAAAACACCGGATGGAAAAGTGCCACTTCAAGACACCTGAGAGTGATTTTGGAATTTCAAGTAATGAGGGGAGTTTTCTCACAACAATGCTCAAGTCTAGCCCTTAATCATACACTTGAAACAAGTGGGCTTAGACCTTACGAAAGGTGTTTACTTATTCAGCTTTAAGGCACAGGCCTTGATCGGATTAGCAGAGTTTGAATAGGAACAGCAGCAAATAGAATCAAATGAGTGTGAACGATGCTGCTGTGCTCTCTATTAGAAAAATATCTGCCAGCTGCCATAGCAGAGTATAATCCTGCAAGATGCTGATGCCTCCAGTTCCCATTGCCCGAGGGAGCTGAACCAGGGCACTTCAGGCGTGCAGCTCCCATTACTCACCTTGGTTGAACAATGTTTTTTCTCTGAAATCCTTCTTTTCCCTGTTATATAAAGGCTGGTTCTTTTCTGCCTCCTCCTTCTTGAAAGGCTCTTGATGCTTACAGGGACTGAGTGCATTGCTGGTTATTCTCAGCTGCAAGATTACAGAGGATGGCAGTGGTAAGGTCAGTGGGGCATGAACATGGCTCAGCTGGAGAGCAGATGTGAGCAGATCTTTTAAGGAGAGCAGCTGAAATTCTGGGAGCCAAATGAGGATAAGACAAATTGTGAAATCTAAGGCTTTATTTGAATTCCTTTTGATTTAGGTGCACATTATACCTGGAATGCTCCAGCATTAAATACACCAGGAGCGTAAAGAAGTTCCTCATGCTTGAACTTGAACGCAGGAAGCCAAAGATGTAAAATGAGGTCAGTTAGCTCAGCTGCAGTGAATCCTTTGATATTCATTTAATGGATAAGTAGATAAAACTCTAAGTAAGCTTGCATGGGAGACTTTGAATTTTAACTAGTAAAGCTCTTTATAATTTTCTCACAGGTCTTTTACATAGACTGGACATTAGGAAGCTTTTCTTTATGGAGAAGGTGGTCAAACACTGGAACAGGCTTCCTAGAGAGACCACCCTGAGAGGTGGTCAATTCCCCAAGCCTGTCAACATTTAGGAGGCATTTGGACAGTGCCTGTAATACAATACTTTACCTTTTGGTCAGCCCTGAAGTGGTCAGGCACATGGACTAGATGATCATTCTAAGTCTCTTCTCACTGAAATATTCTGTTCTGTTCTATTCTATTCTATTGAGCAGTTAGTACAGACAGCTAGTGCTCTTCCACTCCTGCTATAATACGACTGCAGGTCACCTCAACCTGTTTTCTCATCTCTTCTGCCTCTGAACCAGAGGTGGTCTGGCTCTGGGAGATCCATTTTGTTAGTCTTTGGATTTGAGATTTTTGTCTGAAATCAAAAAGTTGAAATCTGGACCAGGAGCTGGATTCTTCTCTGGCATAGAGAGACTTTCTATCTGTAATCCTTTTGCCATAGTATTTCCCTTTATTGAAGAGCTTCCTTATTTATTAAGTTCCAGAAATTCCAGGCTGGTGATACACATGGGAAACAGATTGCAACAGAGAGCAGATTTAATTATTCAGCTCTAGGATTACTGAAGCAGAACATTTTTTTCTTCATGTTGTTTGAACAGGGAGAAGAATCTTCCTTTTTTTTATTTATAGGAAGAAGTTTGAGATCAAATGACTGTGAGCTGCCTTTTCATTGGTCAGTCAGTGATCACTTGAGGAAAAAATAATGAACTGGGTTTTTTCCCCCCTCCTTCATTTGAAAATCAGGTCTTACCAGTGCTGCTTATTTAACAGAGTTCTAAGACTATAGTCTTAGATGCTTCAGGAAGCTTATTTTAGGAGGGAAGACTTGACTCAATGCCAATAGACAGAGCTAATCATCAGGACATCTGGATTCACTTCTTAACTCTGCTGCGTGACCTTGGGTCAATGATTTAGGTCAAGCTTTTCCAAAATGTTTAGTATTTGTAGGTGCTTATGCTGGGTTTCAGTATTACCAAAAATTAGGTTTCAGTATTACCAAAAATTTACTGTTTCAAATTCAGCTTCCCAAAACTGGGACACTTGTAAAAAAGAGACAGAAGTAAAAGGTGTGTCCCTGTTTCCTCACTTGTACAGCAAGGATGGATAACTGTGTTTGTAGAGTGTGCTGAGACTTCCTGATGTAAAAGCATTAGAGAGTAGAAAGGATGGCAGGAAGCTGCTTGCAAAGCATCAGAAAAGTAGACATTGTGCAGTAGAAATCAAAGGATTCTGAACAAGGACCAGACTTCCAAGACCTCCCATGTCACCAGCTGAAGGACTCCCCAGACTGTGTGGAGGACCAAGCAGATCTAAGGAAGTGCAGAAATGACAGAGCAAAGGTTGCCAGCTGTCTACAGACTGTCTGTGCAGCTTCCAGCCCTTCCAGCTGCCTTCCCACCTGCTGCCCAATGGCAGCAGAGGAGCAGCTGAACTGCCCTTTCTTGGAAGAGAGATCCAGAGACGTAGCACCGGTCATGGTCAGGGCAGCACGGGTGCAGCAAGCTGTGTGCTTCCAGCAGGCTCTGATTTGTGTCACATACAGCCTGTGCCTGCTGGAGAGGGGCAGACCTGCTGTGCAGGTGTGGAGCAGCTATGCTAAACACCTGGTCAGGTAGCAGAAGAGTCCTGAGAGTATCAGGCTCCTTTCATGAAATGGGCTATGGATCTGCTACACTCTTCTTGCTTTCATGGGTGACAGGTACGACACTTCCACACGCGCATCCTGACTCCAAGATCCACTGTGGTTGCTATCGGGCTTTGGAGCGAGCCATAGCATATTTATAGGGTGATAGCCAGGGAGTAATGATTATAGACAGAAGATGTTCAAGTTTGAAAGAAAATCCTCCAGTCCATAAATAGCTCCCACCATCTGCTGGTCCTGCAACCCAGGAGAAGATGGAATGTGAAGCCGAGTCATACACAGTATTTTTCCCCTTCTGGAGCAGAGCACTTTGGAAGTGTGGTCCTGGAACCACCTGGGACCCCCTCCTGACCCCTGATTTTACTTTGCAAGGCAAGCAGCCTTCAGGCCTTAATGTTTATTTTTGCATAAGCAAACACAAAGCACAAGTGCTCATCTCCTCACCTGTGCCGTTCCGGAGCATCTGAAATGCATTTTATGTACAAAACAGAGAAAAGCAAAGAAACAAAGCAAAAATGTGTTATTTTAGGAGAAAAAGGGAACAGATAAGACATGAATGGTACTATTGCCTCTTTCAATGAACTGGTCGTTGCTGGGGGAGTTCTCTTACTGAGGAAAGCAGACAAGAAGGTATTTAGTTTAATTAGATAGCTGATTTTCTTTGCTATCTAATGATTACATTTATTCTGTGCACAGGGAGAGCATAAGGCCCAAAAGCAGACAGTTTAATGACACCCAGACTTTCTGTAGCTCTCTGCTTAGGCTGAGTTTCACCCATAGTAAATAGAAGAGAAATTACAAGAGGCATTTCAGGGTAACACATTCGAAAAGGCAGCTTTGACATGTTTGTCCTCATATCTACATAGTTGCCAAAACAAAATCCAAACCCGAAAAAGGACGGGATGACCTCACTTAATGCCATCAATGCAGTTGATGCAAACTGTGTCCTCTTGGTGGGAGTAACAAACAGCACCTCCCAGGGAGACACTTCAGCTGGTGATCCCTGAAAACAGAGCAGGAGGTGTCAGGGTGCCCAGCACCCTCTTTGCAGGCAGGAGATAACTGCTGACAAAGCAGTGTTGGCTTCTCTTAAAAATGTTCCTTGCTGGTTTGCTCTGGTAGTGTTAAAACTATTCTGAATGAAACCTTGAAATGAGCTGGAATTTCAATGCCAAGTTTATGATCAGATGCTGTTCAAATTGCTTAAGCTGCAGAACCAATAACTTTGGGAGGGATTTCTTAGCTTGTTAAGCCACTATTTTCATTGCTGAAATTTATTGGGTTAACCTTCCCACACCCCCTGCTCCTTTGTGATTTGCCAGAGAAGTGAACATGATAGGAAGTGGCCTGAGGCAGGAGTGAGGGAGCCCTGCTCACCTCCCTTCCCATGCACCCAGCAGGAATGGTTACTTAACTCTCAGCATCAGGAGGTGAGCGCTGCAGGAGTCATCCTGAATGTCACCACTGCTTTCCTGGGCAGAAATTGCTCTCAGTATTTTTTTGCAAATTGCTCTGAAGTAAAATGTGTTTATATATATGTGTGTCTATGCACTCACCCACACACACATGCATTTGCACACAGAAGCAGAGCTTTGAGAGCTGGAAATTTCAGAGAACATTCTGTTCAAAAGACTTTTGACCATTTGCTTTCAATATTCCTGTCTTCTCTTTATCTCTGTGTACCTTTCCTGGAAGCAGTCCCATGAAAACACACATCTCAACTGCTGCTGAAGGATTAACTGTGGACAATTGTCTTTGCTCCCATCCTATGTGAGGGAAAGCTGTGTTATTATTTGAGGATTATTTGGCTCTGTGTCTGAGTAAGGTGTGTTAAAAGAATTGTTTATTGGTTGGACATCATCATTTTATTCTACAACATGCATTTACCTTTCCTGCAGTAACTGATGGCCAGAAATGAATGCAAGTGTTCATCCAAGACTGCAGGGGAAGTATTATTTGCATATGTGTTTTTATCCTACCCTCCTTGTGCCAGGAGAAGTATAGTTTTCTACTGCTTAGGGTGGTGAATCAGCAGTTCTGCATTTTGCCATGCTTTGAGAATTTTAAGGGGCTATTAGACAAATTGGTAGAATTAATTAGATGCATGCTCTTCTTGTTACTGAAACCCCAGAGACATTATGAATAATATTCTACAATGTTTTCTCTTTACCCTGCAAGGTTCAGTAATTTGCTAGAACAGAACAAACTTGGCCAGCTATTTTTGCCAGGATCTGACAAAAATCGTAGAGAAAAAAGTGTTACACTCATCTTTTCTTTTCTGTTAGTTCTTAATGTTTTTCTGCCTTTCTTTTGTCAGAAACACCATATACTGGTAAAAAAACCCAAACAAAACCAACAAAAACCCAACACATCACCATTGCTCCTCCCTGTATCTTTCACTTCACTTCTGTGCTGAATCACAGTGTTCTGATACAGTCTTTTTTTATGGAGTAATTGTTTTGTATAATCCATTTTCTTTGGGCACCTCTTAGCTTCTGTCTGAAGCTGTTACTGTTATAATGAATGTAGTCATAAATCTGTCACAGGTAACAAGCTAAATTTAGAGCTCAATAAACCAGGGGAGAGTAGGCTGTAGATAAGTGAGTGCGTTGAGATGCAGTAGTTACAATAGTGGCACAAAAAGTCCACTTCTGTCAGGTTAACAAAGGGGGAGCACAGAACATTTGGTTCCCTCAACGACTGACCACCATCACCCATGTACCAGTAAACAAAGATGCTGTGTGAAAATATAATTACAGTCATGGCATGTCTGTGTGTGCTGTGACACCCCAAAAGACTGACAGGATGTGTTAGCTGCCATGGATGGGTGTGCTGTGCTGGGCCACTTCCCTCAGCCATCCCATGGTGTGGATGTAGGGTGGTGTTTCTGTAAAGTTTGGAGCTGCACAACACTACCACTGAACTGAGGGAGATCCCAGTTCCTCAAAAGAGGGTCTGAAACTGGGATTGGGAACTATCAGGCAGGACAGGTCCCAGTGCTCCTGAAGCCAGTGTGGCATGGGAACCAACACCCATCAGATTCCCACCTACGGCAGTGTGTCCCTAAGCAGAGCTTGACAGTCATGTGTGCCTCAGACCTGGGCAAGCCAAGTTCCCACAGTGGAAGGGCTGAGTGATTGTCAAAACTGAGATCATTGTAAGATTTTTTTCTCTTTTGAGAAGAGGAAAGTGAAGAACATGGAGAAGAAGAAGCAGTGGGAAGATGAAGGGAGGTGATACAAGAAACAACAAGATGTAGAGAGAGCACATTCAAGAAAGATCTGATTCTCTGAGTTGCAGTCAAATAGATGTAAAGTAAGAGGGGTAAGTGGAAGTAGGGCAGGAAAGAGTGAAGAACAACAGAAGGTAAGGCATGGTAAGGAAAGTAGAGGGTGAAATACAAGCAGAAAAAATTAAGCAAGCAGATCAAATAACACAGATATTCAACTGCCACACCTGCTTTAGCCTTTGCATGTCTGTGTGGTGCTTTCACACTGAGCTGTGACAGAGCTGTGGTGAGGCTGTGCCCTGTGGGATTCTCGGGTGGAGGGGAATGCCACAGCTGTGCTGAGCAGCTATTACTGCTACTGCCCCCTCCTGTGGCACCGGGACAAACAGGCCTTTGCAGAGGAGGGCTGTGAGAGCTGCTGCCATGGCTTTCCTCCGGGCTCTGTGTGACAGGAGAGTGTCCAGAGGTGGGTGGCACAGGACCAGGGCCAGGGCTCTGGTGCTCCTGGGCATCAGCAGAGGTGCTGATCCTTTCTGTGCTAAACAGCCATAAAGACTCAGCCGCACTCTTTGGTTTTTCAGATGCCATTTGCATAAGCATCTTGTTGTTGAATCAGTAGCACTTTACCGAGGAGGTTAAATTCTATCTTTTAAAAATTAAATCAGCTGTTTAGCTGCCAACCACAGTCATGCCCTCCTATTGCCTCAAGAAGAATGAAACATTGGCATACTGACATACAAATCGTATTGCTGGAGAATGCATTAACTCCCTTATTTATGGCTGCATTGTGCCACACAGTGCTGCATCTTGTAATTGAGGGCTCTCTGATGAATTCATTGCATGTAAAATCTGTGGAAATTATTATCACAGCAAAATTTCCATAATTAAAATATTTCCTACATTGTAGATTTGAAGAGTCCCTAACTGCTGTGTGTTACTGAAATGAAAAACCCTATGAAAATTTAAATACAAGCAAAACAAAGTTTTTATGCATAGTGAATGTTTTTCATTAGACCAGCTGTTATAGTTGGGAAAAGCAATCCAATCATTTGGGTTCAGGGACTCTTTTTAGGTGACCAGTGAAAGCTTCATTCATTGCTGATCATGAAGAGATGGGCAGCATCACACATAGAATGATCTTTGCGTTGCCATTAGTGACAAAGCCAAATAATTAAAATTAAATCTATAATGAAGCATTCATAGGAACTGCTGGTTTCAGGGCATAATTCTTACTAATGTGATGTTCCATTAAGAGTTATCCTAAGGTGATGTTAATATTTTGATGATTTTCAGCAAGTTAATAAATGAACATTTTCTTCAGTAAAAAGTTTGCAGTTTTAGATAGCTCCTGAAGTCAGACAGTTCTGCAAAACAAAGAATTTTTAAAAAAATTCCCCCTTCCATTTTCTCTTCAGTAAAAAATGGGCCGAAATATTGCAGATAGCATGGAGTAATGCTTTAACTATTAGCTGTGTGTTTGTGAAGTCCATTTGTCTTGTTAAGGCTGTCATTTGGCTACATTACCCTTTCTGTAACCCTGGAAACAACTTCAAATACTGTGGTATTTGAAAAGTCTAAACCATAACATGCCCTTACAATGCTATGAATGTTTTTTGAGACTCCCTGTAGAAAGAAAGAAAACAAATCTTTTTCTTTTACAGAGGGCATTAAGCGTGATGGATGTGCATTGCTTTGTGAGAAAGCTGATCCTCACCTGTTGTAGGTGGGGTGAGAAACGATGCCAGCAATATGGACTAGTTTCCTCTTTACCTGCCCACAGAGTTCAGGAATCCCTCTGTCTAAGGGAGGGAGAGGGTTTTCAGTAGGCAATAAATAAATTTTGATCCCTCTGGTTAATACAGTTAAGGTCAAAGCGATTCTATCTGGAGCTATTTAAAATACTCTTAACCTGCAGACATACTGCTGTCAGTAGTGCTAAGTGCCTTATCTGGCTGAGGAGTGTGTACAACCCTTATGAAACTATTCTTAAGTATTCTGGTTACTATATTTAGCTCTGTCTCATAACAAGACAAAAAGCACTTAGCTAAATGTAGTCCTGAAGTGCTTAATCCGATTAAGAATATTCTGTCCTTAGGTGTCTTCTACTAAGGCTTTTTCTAGCTCACCATCCTGCTGCATCATGCAAAAAGCTTGTCTTTGTGTTTGGGCCTGTGAATTCTTTTATGGCCATTTGTTCTGTTAGCACCTCAAGTCTGGTGTAGTCCGAGGGCATCGCTCACATCTGTCAGGAAGCCTCATCCCCTCGCCCCTGGCAGCTCACACCAGCCGTGCTGCAGCGGGGTGTGATAGCTGCTGCTGGAGACGGGAGAATCTGCTATTCCCCAGTTTAGACTCAGTGAGCACTAACTGGACTGTTGACTCTGTCAGTGACCAAAAAGCTTCCCTCAGCTTGCTGCTATTCAAGCTGGCTGGCAGGCCAACCATGTGAAGGAGGCAGAAAACCCGCCAGGCTTCCCGGGAGTTTCCAGTTGTTAGACAACATGTGGGCAAAGTTTCTACGTAAAGCTTTGCACTCCAAGCTCGGGAAGAATCCTCTTCTTTGGCTGAATTTTTGCATGTTTAAATCTGGATACAAAGAATGTTCCCTGAAAAATTGTGGTAGATCTGTTTGTGTATCCACAAGCATTTTTTTCATAATTTAACCCATTGCTTTAAAAAGAGTTTTCTTTATACCTACGTATCTCTGAATTTATCACAGGTCGCCAGAACTTCTGTAGGGGTTGTTCTTCTAGAGGAGAAACAGCTGTATGATTGTGATAGAACACTGATGGATGAGCAGCAGTGACTGTGATAAGCACCTTGGCTCTGCAGCAGCTCAGTAGGGTAACAAATAAGATCACACGCTCCTTTTGAACTGGAATAAAAGCATGTAACTTGACCTGTGTACAACTGCTGAGAGAACAGAAGCAGAGCAGATCCACTAAGTTTAAACTTGCTACGCTGATGTTGTTTTCAGTTGCAGCTTCACTGAGGGTGTCAGGAGTTGTGTGATATTTTCCCTGGAAGTTCATGTTCCAAACCGAAAATAATCCCTTCATCCCAACTCCATTTTTTACCCGTTCACTTACCACTGAAACACATCAGGTATTTTATATGTTATCCTTGTGCTTCTGCCGTGTCAGAAGGTGCAATCTTCATGCAGTAACTTCCATATTACTGTTTACAGTGACTGTTTCACTTTATCTGAGCCAATTTTTTTTGGAGCACATGGACTGACATAATTTCATTTATTGGCCATGAGAAGGAATTTGGACTGTTTTCTTGAGTTACTCACCTAAACTTCCTCTGCAAGTCCTGTCACCGTATCACCCTTCAGGATCTGTGTTGCTCATGGTATTTAGCTTCAGCCACACAATGCCCCCACCCTGTCCTGGCTGCCCTCTCCAGCGTGCTTGCCTGACGTGTGTGCCTTGTAGCAGTTTTCCAGCCAGCTTCTTGTGTGTCCTTCCCTTGGAGGTGTTTTTACTAGTTGGAGAAACAAACAAGCCCTTGCTAGTCCTTTAGGTGATCAAAATGAGGGAAATGTTTCCTTGTTCACCACGGTTACAAATATGCAACCCTTGGTAGTGGCAGTGGAGCTTTTTGCAGTGTCCTGAGCTGATGTTGGAATTAATGGTAGCAGGAGACAGCCATGAATCTCGGCTCAGAGTGGGGAGGCCCTTCAGGGTCATTAGCAGCTTGTTAAGTTTGGAAGCCCAGCACTTGGCTGTTGTTGAAGGTATTACTGCCAGCCATGGACAGTCTGGTTGCATCCGCATCCCTCCTGAGAGTGAAGCTCATCTGAAGCCAAACAAGTTCCGACAGTGATGGTTTCAGAGGGGGCAGTCCTGTGGTGTGGGTGTGGCCAGGAGTTCAGAGGGTGTGTTGGTAAGCATTTAAATCCCAAAAGAAAAGGAGATTTTGTGTGTCCCATCAGTGGCAAATCTTAATGGGAGACCTTAAGTTAATCCACTGGTGGGTGGTTGGGGCTTGCACTGACTTTTGCTGGTCATGTTTGTCTCAAAGGAGGTTTTGGTTACATGATTTGATAGATGAGGTACAGGTCATGCTTTCTGGTTTTCATAGCACACATACCAGGTAAACTGTCATACTTCAGAAGAAGTCCAATCAATCCTTAGTGGCTCCAAGCTAGTAGGGCCATTCCACCATCCTGCTGGGCCACATGGCTTTTTGGACATGAGAGGTGACATTGGCTTTCCCAGGGTGCTTCTGTGGCAGCAGTAGTGCCCACAGGTACAGTTCTTGACCAGGAGCCCAAGAACTTGGTCCATCTCCCACTGCTGGAGGCTTTGCTGAGCTTTCATCAGTCATACTTGAGCATGTTTCTAATTTGTGGTGGTAGATTTTTCTCAGGTGGAAGTGATTGCTGCTCTCTAGGATGTCTTGCCTGCAACTGTGTTTTAACTGGACTTACTTTTCATTCCAGGATTAATTTTTCTCCGTCTCTATTTACATGGTGATAAGAAGTGCTAATCCCACTCTGTCAGTCTGGACTGATGAATCTGAGGAATAGAACAGGTAATTTCTAATTTGGCTTGTAGCTTTTGGTGACTCAAGCAGTAAGAACCACTCCCTCCCCATGGAGTGCATTCATATTTTGGAACAAAAGAATTCATACAGTTTGTTCTGCCCAGGTCGTCTGCAGGGAGGGAGATCCTTGCCCTGGAGCAGGGAAGGAAAGACAAAATTTTGTAACTTTTACTGTGAGCAGCATCTTTGACACCCTGTCAGTTGTGGGTGGTTTTATTTTGTGCTACTTTTATAGCCACCAAGTTGTTTGAGTTTGGAGTAGTCTCAAAACAGAAAAAATCTTTTGGATGTGCCTATTGAAAAATGCCCCTTGGGTGCTGGGCAACGTGGGAGGGTTTTGCAGGGAAAGTGCTCGCCAGAGATGGAGGCAGATTGGTGCTGATGCTGGTTAGGGGTGCGGTTTCCTTTTTGGAGGTGTCTGAGGGAGGTAAAACCCAGCAGAGCTGACCTGGGCGACGCGGCGTGGAGTGACGGCAGCTGTCTCACCTGCACCCGCCTGGCTTCCCGTCCCTCGGACTTAGCCCATCTGAGTCACAGAAAGCAAGGCACCAGTGAAGAAGTTACACTTGTGTTGAATTTTCCATCATTTAATGGGGCTCAAGAGTGCTGTGTCCTTACTGGGAGTTGTTGCCAACTGTTCTCCTTACTTGTGCTGCAAGAACAGGTAAGATGAAGGCAGCAGCACACAATGGCTGTTCTGACGCAGGAATATATAGAACCCAGGGAACCCAGGTCACATTCCCTTCTTTTCCTTGTTCAGTGCCAGGTGAGGAAATTTTAATTTGAAGTCTTGGGTATGAATCCCAATGCTAGGACACAGCTCAGATGATATGGGGGAAGTCCACCAGTGCAAGCAGCAGTCATTGGCTGCAGGATGCTTTGGATGAACCTGTCTATCATATCATCTCTTAGATATCCTGATAGTACCCTGCTGTTGCCTAATACTAATCCTTTAGGGGATTAGCACAGTTTCTTTCTTTCTTTCTCCTATGTCCTTCCACTGGGAAAGAAATCTCAGATGTATTTCAAGCAGTGCAGTGCTTGAAATCAACTGGCAGCCTGTGATTTCCCAAAACAGGGCCAGGCGAGGTGCTGCTGGTACAGACATCAGTGTCAAATCGGCTCTCACATTTGCAGGGAAGATGCTGACTCCTGTGCAGAGTTAAGTGCTTCGGCAGGATTCCCTATCCTGGTGCAGAGGGGAGTACAAAGGCAGGCTGAAGGGCTGCTGGCTTTCAGGTCTTTCCCTCCAAAGTCGTGGTTATTGTAGTTGTATGGGCATGTAGCAATGGCTTCTTAAGCCTCAGTGGCTGACTGAGCAAGCAAGGAAGCACATAACAAGAGTGAAGTCTGGGAAAGGGAAGATTGAAACATCCTGGAGGCCTTAAAGTACAAACCAGTAAGCTCCATATTTTGACATTCTTAGCAAGATCAGGAAATATGTTTAAGTACTTCTGTCTTTTCCTTCCAGAGCCCTGTGTTGTGTAAACGAACTGATGGATGAAGATGAGAAGGACAGGGCAAAGAGGTATGTCAGGATTCATGCCTGGAAGAGAACTGTAAATGCTGTGTTGTCCAGTGCTTGACAAAGTACTTGACAGTACTGATGTCAAAGCCCCCATGCAGTTTACACAACACAATTAAGTCACCATTTTCAGACTTCTCATAGTGTTTGACCATTCCTACCATGGGTTAATCGGCCGAGTGGTCCTTAAATTACATTGTTGTGCCCTCAGGATCTTGTGTTATCCCATGGCTATTTATTACCTTGATGCAGGACTCCTGACCTGAGATTTTATTGGCATCAAGCAGTACTGCCCACCTGGATAGAGTTCCCCATGAAACTTAGGGAGTAGTCCTGCTTTAGCACAGACATGAGTTAGTCTCTCATCAGAAAAGCATTTGGCTCAGTTCTAATTAGTCATCATACACGAGTGCCAAAACAGAGATGGCTGTGAACGTAAATGCTGGATCTGAGAACCTCCAAATGCCAACCGGAATATGAATGGAAATGCTTTCTGCATACCACACTCAGTCTAGATCACAGGAAGTATGTATCATCATGAATACACTTGTAAAGCAAATTAATTACTCCTGGAAGATGTTGTATGAAAATAGGGTTATCTCAGATACGAGCATTGGAAGACACTGAATGGATTTGCTTCCTCCTTTATTGTTTTTAATGGAGGAGAAAACTCTAATGAAACATCCTTAAATTGTATTAATGTGAGCTGGAAACTCGTCTGTGTCTCTGCAGTTAGACTGTTAACGCGGTGTTTTGCTGGGACAGGGCAGTTTACCTCACCCTGGTTCGAGCTGCAGGCCTTTCATTTTGCTTAGTGGCATTTACGTTCCTGTCGCCCAGGGCATCACGCAACAAATCTGAAAAGAAGAGGAGAGACCAGTTCAATGTCCTCATTAAAGAGCTTTGCACGATGCTGCAGGGCCACGGCCACCCTCTCAAGATGGACAAGTCCACAATACTGCAGAGGACCATCGACTTCCTACAGAAACAGAAAGGTACTGAAGGGTGCTGGCTCTGCATTTGCCCAGCAGACAGTTTCCACTCAGAAAATGAAAACTCTTTTTCCCAAGCATCTCAGACCTCCAGAGAGGGCATGAGCCTAAGTGAGGGGCAGAATAAGGCTCAGAAGTTGGCCTCAGGAAATGGGCTAGAGTGCTGACCAGTTAAATATAGATAGATTTGAAAAGATTCTCTTTAATGTAGAGACATCGTTTCCCTCACTGGCCTCCACATCCCCTGCCCTGCTTTGCACACTCAAACAGAGCATGAGGGAGGAAAAACTGAGGAACAGCATCCACTACAAAAGCGAGGGGAAAGGGGATTCTATGCCATGTTCCCAGGTCTCCTGGATTAGAAGATGACTGGGTGCAGCCTTTCCTGCTGCCTGGGCACTCCTGAGAGCCTTATTGAAACAGTCCCAGAGTCATAGACACCCTCTGCTCATAGGAATGCTTTACTATTCTGAAATTAGTCCACTGACCATAATCTTTGAAGGATATATTCAGACCACCCAATATGTCTCCATTTCCCTTTCTTGATTTCTAATGTATTTGTATCGTGATGGCACAGAAAATGACTGTTGCATGCAAGAAGGGTTTGTGTGAAGAATGATCTGTGGATGATTCCTCTGAAAGCCCTCTTTAAAGAAATCTAGTGTTACTTGAAAAGGAAAAAAAAAAAATCTAAGTACCATGAGTCATGTTGCTTTTTTGATGTTTTCTCTTTAAGAAATCACAGCACAGACAGAAGCCTGTGAGATTAGACAAGACTGGAAGCCTTCATTTCTTAGCAACGAGGAGTTCACCCAGTTGATGTTAGAGGTAAGAAGAAATTAAAGCTGCACAGATTAGTGAGAAGCAATCAGTTCAGTGGAGTAGTTCAGAGATGTACAGTTCTTTTTCACCTGTAGGTCCCAATGCTAATGGTTTCTACTCTGCTGACACATACAATACAAATCTGACAGAGACCAATGTGCTAAATGTGCTTTGCAGACACACAATTAAAAATATGATTGCTTCCCCTGAAAGCTAAACGGCTTTTCATTTAGGAATGGAGACTGATTTGGCCCAGTTTTGGCCTGGTGAGAGAGGAAAAAAAGAATTTTCCTTCTCAGAAGAGCTGCTAGGGCTAGCAGTTTTAGGGAAAACTTGAAAAGGGCCTGAAAAAAGCAGAGCAGCTCTCTTCCTCCCACATCCCATCAGCCAGGCAGCACTGCCTCTGCTGCCTCTGCAGCTGCTGTGCTTGTGATGTGAGAGTGCTGTCTCTTGTGCTTGGATTGCCTTTAAGTGCATTCAGGAAAACAGCTCTGATACTTCCACCTCTAAAATGCTTCACTGGTCCAGAAACACCCCACAAGCCTACATTTCTCCTTTCTCAAGGCTGTGACTCCGGGTCTGTGCTCGTGCTCCTCTGGCAAGGACATCTCCTACCCTGTGTGGGCAGCTGCTGCTCTTTGCCCCACCAAAATAAGGGTGTATGCTGGGCTCAGCTGGGAGGTGCTGCAGTGTCTTAGTTGCTCCTTTTCATCAGGATGTCATGACTCACCTCCCTGGAAAAGTCTGTTCATTCTTTCTGGGAATCTCTCTCACCAAACAAGCTAGCTTGTTCCAGCTGAATCAAAACAAATTCCCCCCTTAGATTGGAAAGTGGCAGGGAGAGCGAGCCCTTTAATAATTGCTGGCTTGCTGGATTTTGTTAGACTTAACCAGTAAAGCAGTTTGCTTAAAGTCACTGATTTTTCTCCCAGAGAGGACTTATTTTGAGCAAAGGCTGTGAGGTGGGGTGAGATGGTGAGTTCTGCATCTCTGGCTCCCTGTATCTAAGCTGCAGAGCAGCCTAATAATGTCTTTAGAAGAGCTGGCTTTGTGCACGGTGCTGACCAGCTATTAAACCTCCCAGATCTTGATGTTAGAGAAGAATAGGGACAGACACTGAGTAAATGGTACAAGGAGATGTTGTGAAGAATAGGGAGAACACTCCAGGAGGAAAGCACAGGCAGTGACTTAAAAGGGACAGAGAGCTTTGACTCTGGGACAGAAATCATTGTGAACATGAAGGGGGAACAAAACAAGCCTTAAAATTGTTTTGTCACTAGCCTTACAAATCAGTACTTTAATCAAAATAAATAAGGCTTTAAATCTTCTCCATGTTGTCCATAAATTTCTAAAAATAAATCATTGTATCATTTTTCTGTCTCTGCTTATCCATCCATCCATCCATCCATCCATCCATCCACCCACCCACCCATCCATCCACAGTGTGGGGTTTGCCATGATGATATCTACCATCTCCTTACACACTGAGTTTGTTAACTCAGTTGTGTAACTCAAAACACATAATGAAGTGACTGAAGTCACCAGGACTGTGCGGGTGTCGAAATTCTAAGCATCACTGTTTCGCTTCATGTTAAATAAATGCTCACTAAGTGAAAAATACAAGTCAGTTTAACAATAATGAGCAAATAAGAATTTGAAAGGATGTTGAATTAGACAGCATGTGTAATTTTTGGTTTTCCACATTGAACTATCATTTCCATGATTAATTTCTGCTAAGTTTAGGCTGTTAGAAACATCACTAAAGAATCAA
>JAWWLV010000158.1:12572451-12594454 GCA_035041135.1 Platyrinchus mystaceus | reverse complement strand
ACATCAAGAAAAATGTCTAACTTCACCAAGATAATAAGTCATTGAAACTGAGCAGTGTCAGTCCTGTTCCCTGTATGGGTTTAGTTCTTTTGTTTTACCACAACAACTTCCAGGCATCCTTCTAAGTCTTTTGTGGTGTCAATAAATTTTTGATTTTTCACCTTGAGAAATTATAGCATTTATGAAAATAAAAGAGAAAGCAGCAGATTCTAAGATTTAATTTATATTAGTTTTTGACAATGGCATACGGTGGGCTGGGAATCAGCTTGGTGAATGAAACAGACTGGAACTGCTTTATTAAGCTGATTAATATAGGATTCATTTTCTTCAAAAGAAGCTAGAGGGTTTTATTCACTCTCTCACTTCTCTGTATTTGACATGTATGCATAAGCACATTGCAAAATCCTACACTTTCCACTATCCCTCCCCTTTTGAGCTGTGCAAAGATAGTCATTACTAGAAATAGAAGACTAGTAAATAAGACTATAAGGAAAAAATATCTGTGAGGAAAAACCTAAATGTCATCTGCACATGTAGAGCAAGAAAGAGACAAAGCAAATATAAATTATTATTAATTTATAACATTATTGTTTTTATAACTTTCATTTGTATAGTACACGAGATGTGTCCGTCACACATCAGATTTTAAAGCATGGAGGAACTGGCCCTGTGACAGCCCTACAGTTGATGCTGTGTGGTTTGAGACAGTCAGTTCATTACTGGTGTATGGAAATCTTACTGGAGTGGCTTTGTTAGACTCCAACTGGCCTGTCCAACAATGCATGTTTTCAGAATCAGCTGATTAATGTTAAAAGTTGTGAAAGAGCCCTAAGCCCCTTACTTCAGTGAGGGAGTGAGCTGCTGTGTCCCTGTGAATAAGGTGAGCAGGAGCTACTTTGAAACCTGACAAAGAGTCTCCTGATGAATCTGGGTTATGACTCAGAGAGGAATCTCCGTGCTGGGTGCTTGCAGCCACTCCAGTCCCACTGATATCCCCAGCGAGGAAACCGTTGTTACTGAGAGGAAATTAAGCTGATGCAGATGCTGAGGCAGAGCTTGTGACACCCCCAGACGTGAGCGGTGAGCTCAGACCCAAGAATGAGCATGAGAACGTGGGGGTTGTCTCATTTAATCATTGATTCAAACTGCTCTCCAGTACAGTCTGCAGGGCACTGTGAAATGTTGCTGTTTCTTGCTTATTTGCATCAACACAGGCTGCCTGATGCTGAGATATGCCATCAGCAGGGGCAGAGGGTTCCCAGCAGGAGCTGGAACTGGGACCATTCCTATCACGATCACAACTTAAAACAGAGTAAAGATAGATAGTGCAAAAAGGATTCCATAGATCTGGATAAACATGAGAGAAACAGGAAAAGTCTGTATTCTGGGATTGTATGTAAATATGTATAAAGAAGGAAAGCCTGTCAGGTTTGATAATGATCTGTTCCTCTTCTGCACTGTGGTACTGTTCTTATTTTCCCTTGATTTATTAAAAGAGTGCATCTGAAAGGCTCTCTGAAGACTGTGCCTTCCCATTTGCACAGCGAGTTTCAGGTCTCAAGGCTGGAACTTAAGCTAACAAAACACTTTTAAATTGCTCCACAGGCAAGGCAGCTCCTTGTCAAATGACAGATGAGGAACAGTTTGTGGTTGCTTTCTCATATAAAGAGCCCTGGCAATATTCAGGAAAGCCTAATACTTTCCTGATCAGCTTAAGTGTTTATCTGATGTGCATCTCAAAGACATTATTGTCTTGAATATAAGTATGTCATTAAAAATAGGAGAGACAGTGATGCGTTCTGCCAAAGAGACAGCCAGGAAGGACACTTTCATAAATACTCACATTATCATCATTAACAGAAATCTGGGTCACGTGAGGGAAAGGAACACAGTGCTCTATGAAAAGTTACTTGAATAAATAAAGCTGCATTGTGGCAGAGACCACTGTGTACTCAGCACACTCTGTTTCAAGAGATTTGCTGTTGAGAGGAGGACTGGCTTTCCCAGCTAACCCCTTGTGCTGGGACTCAGGAGCTCCTGCTCACACCTTGATCCTCCAGGAACTGCTGTTGAGCAGACCCCTAGCTGTCCTCCTTTTCCTCCCATTTCCCATCTGGTGCCAGCCTGCCTGCAGCTGTGGGGAAGAGGGAAGTTATAGACCTGCCTGGGCTCTCTTTAGTTGACTAATCTACATGCAGTGTGTCTCTCAGGAGTGCAAATGTAGAGCCGACTGCCTTAGCCAAGAGAGAACTTCCCACATTAATAACCAAGGCACTCAGGACTGATCCATCCAAATCCAAATGTACTACATTTAAATCACTTTTTGCTTCTATTCTTAGCCACTTTATGACATTAACCTTCCTTAAGAGCACTCATCCCACCAAGAGAAAGGCAGCAGGGGAGGCAGGTTTGATAAGGAACCATCCCCTTCAGCCTGCCCCATTTTGAGTAGTTAACCATTTCACTAACACACCACCAGCTTATTCCTGAGAAACAGGCTGATCTTGGCAGGTGAGCCCCACACTATCAGCACATCCTGCAGCCAGAACAAACAGGTGGAGCCACGTTAGCACAGGTCCTGCCTCACTGAGGGAGTGTGGTGCTTGAGTTGGTGCAAGCAGGAGCGTACCTGAGCGCTGGAGGACGTAGGGTGGCATGCTGACATGGGGAGGAGAGACAGGAACAGTGGTTTTCTCCTCACATTTCACTGTTGTTTCATAATCATAAGCTATCAGGTTCCAGTGAAGGCTGTGCACATGCTCTGTGTTGTTAGGACACCTGTTTAAAAAAAACCCTCATATTTTGCCTAGAAAATGGAAAATCTAGAATTAACAGCACAATAGTGAGGTAAGTTACTGCAATGTGCCTATCTAAATACTTCATTGATTCGTTATCTACCTGCCAAAGCAAAAGCAGTCCTACATCAGCCCCATGCCTGTTGCTATCTATACTACCAGCATAGAAAGTTTTGCTGGCTATAATTTCCCAAGTTTTTCCACGAGAGCCATTACTTTTTCTTTTACCCAAGCTGGTCCTGACACACGCTGCAGCTTCCCACTTGCTCTTCCTTCTACAGTTCCTACCCAGATGACATTTACATCCAACCTACTGGATAATTTTACTCCAGCTCCAAGTTGTTGTGCACAGGAGCAGCCGTAGCATTTCTCAAGCTGCGTGTCTCACAGGCATCCTTAATGAATTGAGTCACTCGCATACGTACATGCCTTTCTCTACACCCACGTAATGAATAGGCTATGAAACAGTAAACACACACCTTTTCATTTTCTCAATTTTTACCTCTCCCTCGCTGTGGTTTTTTTTGTTTTGTTTGCATATGAAGATACCTTGTTACGTACATGAAAACCCACTCCTGATTTCCCTGCCAACTGAACAAATGAGGGTTTTGTTGCTGGTGTCACAGCCTATCTGCCAGATATCTAAGTATCAGGTTTTGTGTTCATTCCCTGCCCTTTGCTTCCTTTCTAGGGCTCCACCTATTATAGGATATTTACCCTTTGAGGTTCTGGGAACGTCAGGGTATGATTACTACCACGCAGATGACCTGGAGCTTCTTGCAAGGTGCCATGAACACTGTAAGTTCCCCTCCCTCTGCAGCCTGCCTGTCCTTGATCTCATTTGTCACTTGTGCAAAACCCTTTACTGTCATCACAAAAGGCATCTTCTTCAGGGGCACGAGGGAATTCTCTCTTCCCATGACAGACCGTCATAGCTGACGCTTACCTGGGAGGTTGAAATCTGCAGAATTCACTCAGATCAGGAACTATTTGTGCAGGTTTCATAAATTGGCAGATATCTTGTTTGAGCACAGGTTGTCTGAGATTACTAGATTGGAGGTCAGAACTTTCCCCCCTCTGCCCCCAGTTTGTGAGGGCAGCCCCAAACCCTGTGAGTTTTGTTGATTGTCACAGTTTATGGGTTCTTGCTGTTCACCCTGGGCTCCAGAAGTGGTCACGGGGCTCAGCTCACCAAAATGCCTTCTGAGAGCAACATTTAGTTCACCTACCTGTGCAGTTAGATGCTGTGAACATCACTGACTCATTAGTAAAATGCATTTGGAGATTCAGAATTTTTTTAAAATACAGAAATACTGAATACAGTTTCCCTGTAGGTAAAGATGGCTCATGTTTGGTCGACCTTACCCCTGAGTTCATGATTTTTCCATTTTATTAGGTGCATTTCAGACTACTGAGCCAGAATTATGTCTGTCCTCCAGTGGCTTTGCATTGCCAGGCACTGCAATAAAAGATGACACTTTGTAAAATGCATTTAGGTAATCAGATATTTTGCTAAGAAATATTACTTACAGGTTTCCTGTTGGAAAACTGTCTGTTTGTCTCTCGGTTATCTCTGCTTGAAAGGAGAGTGTTTTGTCAAAAGGAAACAAGGATACCCCAGAGAGTGGATCAAGTGGGATGCTGTAATTACTCTGAGATGCAGAGCAGTGCAATGCAGGGACCAAGAAACTCCACAGCCCCTCAGCCCACTGGAGTGAGACGAGCTGTTTCACCTCTGAGTTGCAAACCACCCCCATCTCTGCCATGTACCCTCTGCCACTTACACGTATGAGGTGCTGAAGAACACAGTAGAGAATGGAGAAAATTACTCCTCTGATTGTTGTTTCCCTGCTGGTTTCTCTGCCCTGTCAAGGCAAAGCAGCTGTCAGGGAGGTGGGTTGCCTGGCTGAGTGCATGGAGGAGGCTGTGAAAGGGGCAGACACAAGTCGTGTCAAGCTCAGCAAGTGTGTCGATGGGAATATTAACAGAGTATTTTAATTGTTTTAAAGTACAGTACTTCTTAGTCCTGTTTGCTTGAAAGACCATTCACTCAGAAGTGACCTACTTAAGCAGACAGTGTCCTTTTAGTAATGTGCATGTGCAGTTTGATATAGACACAAACTGTATTGAGAGTGGCTCAGATCACTGAGCAGAGAATTGATTACATGATCTATGTTCTACATCTCTACTTGCCATGGATTTCTCTCACATATTAAAGGAGCATTCGCACAACACACCTGTAGAAAGGGTCTTCTAATTTTACTGCACAAGGGAAGGTGCTGGCAAAGTGACTTAGAGAAGTTGCTTCAGGACATCTCCACCTGACGTATCCCCAGCACAGCATGTTAGCCAGAAGACCTCTACTAAGTGCTTCATCTAAAGGCCATGACTGTTAATGGGATCACTAAAGAAGTTAGTCCTGATATTTTAACGAAGTAGAGTGATAGTCAGTAAAAACACATAGGATAGTGTGGCTTGATAAGTTCCTGTTTGTCAGGTTGACAACTCTGGGCAGGCATCTTGCCTACTGCCAAGTGAAATGGATTTGTTTAAACCACATTTGTATATTAGTTTACATTAATTATGAGTATTTTATGTGACCATGTTTCATTTTGTACTTCCAGCAGTCCAGAATAGTTAGTGTGGTTAATGCAGTTCCCCTCATTATTTTTCAGTTGTAGTACAGCACTTGAGATTTTTCTGAACATAGGCTGACAATATGTACCAGGTCTGCTGTATTTAGGTGACCTCTTGGAATAAAACTCTCAGTTAAACTGCTAAAACTCCACTATCTTGTTGTTTATTGGGATTCTGACACCTTCAATGTCTGAAATGCATTCTTCTGTACATGTGAAAGGCAAGTACTTTAATTAGTGTTATGTATGCTTATTTCAGGGTAGCCCATGTATAAGTTATAAGTATATTGCTAGTGATACAGTTATACCAGTTGTAAGAGCAATGTCAAAATACCAAAGGGCACTCCTGAAAGTCAGCAGAAAAGGACCCAAACAAAAGCTGAGTACATGGTTGTGTATCATCTGTCATGTTTATAAAGCTCAGGAGCCATTTTGCCACTGCCACAGTCTGTGGGAGGTGTGTGGGACCCAGTGGTTTATCTAATCACCTTTGCACCAGGAAATCCCTGTTTGCTATAAATTGCTTTCTTTCTTTTTTTTTTTTTTGTTTTTTTTTTTTTTGTTTTTTTTTTAAACAGTGATGCAGTTTGGAAAAGGAAAGTCCTGTTACTATCGGTTCCTGACCAAAGGCCAGCAGTGGATATGGCTGCAGACACACTACTACATCACCTACCACCAGTGGAATTCCAAGCCCGAGTTCATCGTTTGCACTCACCTGGTAGTTAGGTAGGAGTGAGCACCAAACCCTTCACAGAGTGTGTCTCGGTGTTCAGCCATTGCTTTTTCTAGTTCTGTTTTCTCTTAACCAAATATTTGCTGTGCCTCCTGACACACTATGATGTTATGTAATTCCATAAAATTATTATGACAGAAAGCATGTATTTTTCATTACTCTTTTTCCTTTTTTCATCAACCAGGCCAAAAACCTGGAAGCCACAATTGGCCAAGTCTACCAGAGTGTTACACTCCCCTTTTATCTCTAGTGATGACATGGCCATTGAAAGAATTGAAGCTGTTAAGAATCAGTTGGCTTTATGGTCATGAATGGGATCATATGTCTCCTACAAAACGTTTTAATCAGAGTTTTAAATATTTATGACTTGAAGTTAGCTGCTGGCTTGCAAGCCTTATTCCTCACCCCAAATCCAGCTCAAGATCCTCCCCTAGTGGAAAGCTGCTTATGCTGAGTTCCAACCCCGTGCTGGAAGGCAGTGCATGTGTGGGATGCTCTGTGATATGCACCTTCTGGAGGGGGATCTGCTTTATTACCACTGCCATCTCAAAAAAGACTGTGTTCAGAGTGAGAATATATTTACTGAAGGGCTTGAAAAAATAGTGACACACTGGTTTGCCTTATTAACTTGAGCAGACTTATTATTCCCTGTGTATTTCTTCATTGTCAGGAATCAATTTGTGATATTTTTCTGGTCCCCCTCTTTTTCTTGTCAAACATCTGGAAGAGCAAACACTAGTAAGCAAATATGCACTTTTCGGGGCACATTCCTGGGAATTCCTGCACCTTGCATTGCACCTGGGCAGCTGCTGGTTTGTGTTTGGAGCTTCCAGTGCAGGATGTTGTGTGCACCCTCAGAAAGAGGGACCTGAGTTCCTCCTCCCCAAGGCACAGGCAAAGGGATTTCTGAGCTACTGTACCACATGGAAAAAAAATGATTCTTGGTCATCATAAGGTTAGAAAATGAATGTACTCTTGTTATGGGAGTTTACCTGCACAGAAGTTGTAGGATCATTTTTCAGCCTGATTATGGAAAATGGGAAACTCCTTTATTAGGAAAATTGTACTGAGGACAAAGACACCCATTTTGTCTTCAACAGCCAAATGCACTTTGCTTTTAGATTAGTTTCACTTGAAGGCATCCAGGGCCAAAATTTGCAAAGGAGTGTCTACTTCTGTGCTTGGAATGATTAGTGCAATTAATCCTACAGGCTGTGCAGTCCTGGGTGCAGTGGGATGGAACACTGCCCTATTGTTTCTGATCTGTGGAATTTCTCACAGATTGCTAGTCTCTATGATGATGTTCCTCTAAGTACCTTGTATACTGAGAGAGAGTGTGTATACGTTGTGCAAAGCTTGGGACTCAACGTGAAAACTTCGCAGTGGCCTGTCTAGTAGGATAGTTACCACAGAGTAAAAAATATCTAGACTGGAAAACTGGATTTGAAATGGGGTTTGTGGTGGTTTTTTTTGTTTTTTTAGTTATGCAGAAGTTCGGGCTGAGAGAAGGCGAGATCTTGGCCTTGAAGAGTCATCAATTGAACTGGCATCCTCTTCTCTAAAGGTACCATTTCCCTTCACAACTAAGTAAGAAGGTGTTTAAACAGAACCGAGCAATCGCTTACCAATCTTAGGAAAATGTCTGTTCCTTCTTCTCCTTTTTCTTTACTCCCATCTCGTTCCAAGCCTCCATCTGGGTTATGACTCGGGCAGACCCTGAGAAGTTTTCACTGCATAGCTCTAAACTGCCCAACTTGTCTCAGGCCGGTCTGGATGAGCTCTGAGCAACCTGGTCGTAGTGCAAGGTGTCCCTGCCCTTGGCAGAGGGATTGAAACTAGATGATCTTTAAGGTCCCTTCGCACTCAAAGCATTCTCTGATTCCATAACAACTGCAAATTCAGCAGTTGCATTTCTCTATTCTGCTCCTTGTTATCTTTCTGAGACCATTACACAAACAACAGGTTAAACCTCCCTAGCTCAGAAGCAGAAAAGCAGAGCTGGAGATGGAGGTTAGATTGCTGTACCTGTCACCCTTGGTAAGGTGCAGAGGATCCAAGTGCAGGGCAATATTACAGGGTACCTGTTTTGCTAGTGCCAAATTGTCACTGATAATCAGATGAACATTGGAAGTGAAGGGAGAACAGTTATCCCAGATTTCAATTCAGTTGTTGTATCGCATCAGACTGTGATCAGAGCAGCAACTTCTATCAGTCTGGCATCTCAACACACCTGCCCAATTGACAAGGTCATTGGCATCAGATGGGTGTCCCAGCCACGACCCCAAGCCGGGGTGCCTCGGGCATGATTCTGGAGGTCCTGTCTTACTGGAGGCTTTAGGGTGAACACAGAGTGAGCGGGGTTTGGTGCTGCACACCCAGCCGGTTGTTTTTCTCTGCAAACAAGGAGTCAGGGAGGTGGAGGACCCCTCCAGTGCTGTCCCCCCCCGCTGACGATCTCACCGCTTGTGCTTCGCTCCCCGCAGAGCCACAGCAGCTACCTGGACGTGGGGCAGTGCGGCAGCAGCCAGGACGCCAGCCGGGAGGGAGTATCACTGTCATCCCACAGCTCTCGGCGCTCCTCGCACACCGCCCTCTCCGACTCCACGTGTAGGTGCCAGCGCGGCCGGGGACAGCCCAGCATGGGGGCAAGGAGTGGGCTGGAGGGCAGAGCAGCCTCCAAAATAGTGGGTTTTGACTGGAAGTGACCAAGGCGGGGTGGGAGGGAAATGCTCAGCACTGGGACTGAGATACCGCGTCATAAAAAATTATGGTGCAGCAACAGAGCCACAGCGACATGCTGCCTCCTTCCTCTTAGCCCACTGCCGGTGTGAGAGCAGCTTTCCCTCGGTTTGTTACCAGCTGAGAGTCATGGCTATTTGCTGTTGCTCAGAGGACAGGATGTGGCTCACTAGCTTGACTGAGCCCCTAACCTCACTGACAAGTTTTATTTTGTGATAATATAATTTTATTATGGGGTCTCCAACGCTAAATCCCTGCAGAAGGAGCACAGAAGGATGCCTGGCTTGCCAATAGCTTCATCCCACCTCCTGTGAGCGCCAACCCTTCCCTGGGAGTGGCAGTGAGGTGACCACAGTGCCCGTGCAGGGCCGTGTGTAGGAAACGACTCAGGGGACTTTTCTTGAAATACTTGCCATGGGGAGAGTGGGAATCTCATCTGGAGACACCCATGGAGGGCAGACTGAAACATGGGGTTGGCATCAGAAGGGACCCCAATGAGTCGGGCAGGAAGCCAGAGGGACCTCAGAGGGGCAGTTCGGGGACCCGCTTTGGCAGTGCTTGGGTCACTGTTCATCTGCATAGGCAGAGTTCAGGCTTAGCCAGGGTACCCGGGCACGGGGCTGCTGTATCATGAACTGTCTCTTTTCCAGCCACGTCATCCATGCGGCGCACGGACACCAGCACTCCCACCCGGCCGTCAGTGCCGGGGGGCCAGGCAGAGAAGGCAGCCCTGCGGCTGGCATCAGTTGGAAGCACTCAGGTCAGTGGTCCTGGCAAGGAAAAGCCTTTCTGAGGCTGTTAAAGAAACCTTGATCTCTCCCTCAAAGATGCTGCATTCCCCACTCTGAGTGTGCTGGGATTTCTCAAGGCCGTGGGGAGCAGCAGTGGCTGGCAGAGCCAGTGGAGAGATGCCAGAGGCTCCTCTGCTGCCTCTTTTCAGGATTCATTTTGCTCCTTCAGGCTAAATGGCTTCTCACACCACCAGCCTGTTTTTCTTGGGGTTTGTACACATGAAATGGCCTTCATCCAAAATGGATGCTGACACCAAGGACTTGCAATTAGCAGGGGCAGGCAGGAGTTGTCTAATTCCCTCCCCTTGTTCATCCCTGGTGTGAGCGGGTACAGCACCAGCTCTGTACTAGAGGTGCTATGGACCTACAGTAAGGCAAAGTTTTCATTTCTAGGCCATAGCCACTCCTCAAGCCCCTGGTGAACACCTCCCTCAGCACCCTGTGGCTCAGCTGGCAGTCCCCTCCCAGCACCCTGTGATGGTACGTGCTTTATCTTTGTTAAGCGCACTGGTGTGACCAGGCAGTGGGGCAGCCTTGGTGGCTCTGATTCACTGCCCTCACCTCCTTGCTGGTTTGTCCCAGAGTGGGGACAAGATTTCTGTGCCCTTTCTGTTGCTGTTACTGAGATTCACCTGCAACCAAATAATTGCAACCACTTATTTCAGTGAGCAAACAGAGCAGGTGGGACACCCAAAAAAGTAATGTATAAGTTCAGCATTGGAGGCTGCTGAAGGCTCCTCTCTGAATCTGTAGCAGCTAACTACAGGTTGATACAATGCTGAAGTTTTATTCCCCTGGTAAGGGAAGGGGATGCCATGAAAGGTTTGAGTTAGGCCAGGAAAAGAAACAGCAAAAACCACAGGAAAAATGTGGGAGTCATAAATCATAACAGTGAGATCCGTCCTCACAGAGCTTTGATGTCAATGTAGTAAATGTTCAGACTATAAAACAGGAATTGAACATGGCCAGCATAGGTGTGAAGGATGGATCCCCAGGTGGGATTGCAGTGTAACTTGGGCCTGATGTTTGACAAATACCATTAGCAGCACAACTGAAAGCCCAGCCAGGAGGTGTGGAAAGGGTTTGGATGCGGTGACCCAAAACCAACAGGGTGTTATCCGTGTGTAGACACTGCAGAAATTTAACAGACCAACACCTGGAGGGAGGCACTGAGTGTGAGCCAGCTGTGCTCCTGCTCTGGAACTACAGTGGTACTTTGGTTAAATATGCAACTGCCATTTTTTGTCAGTACCATCTTTTCTATGGCAAAAGCTGAAAGGCAGTCATTTTTCTGAAGCCAACATCACTATGAGTGTGAGTAGGTAGGACTGGTCCTACCCTGTGGTCCTTTTTCTCTGTCATCTGCAGCCAGTGTACCATTTCCCGACCCAGCTGGGGATGATGCATCAGCTGAAAGAGCAGCTGGAGGAGAGGACTCGCATACTGCAAGCTGACATCAAGACTCAGCAAGAGGAACTCCACGTCATCAAGGAGCAGCTCCAGCTAGTGCAGGACTCCAACCTGCAGGTACTTGCTGTCCCAGGGACTCCCAAACTCACCAACCATATGCTTTTCCTTTGAGCTCACAGTTCAGTAACAAAATTGTCTGTGGCAAAAGCATTCGGAAATGTACTCTGGACAAACTGGTATTTGGTCTCAGGTGTGGGAGTGGTGTCTCCCAAGAGCTGAGTGATGTCAATATGTGGCTAAGTGTTGAATCAGTAATATTCATTATTTACAAAAAAAGCAATCCCAAATTAATCCAAAGTCCTCTCTGCACAAAAAGCTTGGTGGTTCAGTATCTGATCAGTGCTGCTGGATCCCTTGTGCCACTCCTGAAGAACGGAGCAGGCACAAGGTATCTGGAACGGTCATGGCTCTGAATAAATATTTGACCCAAGCTAACATTTGATTTTCCATTACTCGTGGTTCACTTTGCCCCTGGATTTAGAGATGCTGCTGCTGCAGTGTTATTTCTCCCAGGCAGTACCACCAACAACTCGTGTGTCTCTTTCACTTAAAGATGCTGATGCAGCAGCCGATCCCTGTTGTCTTCAACAACGTGCAGCACCCGAGCCCCCGGAGGCCACCGCCGCAGGGGACACCCAGGCAGAGCACGGCCAAGAAGTCACAACAGCCAGGCCTGGTGGGGACGAAGCACTACTGCAGCACCCACCTGCCGTCACCGCGCCAGTTCCTCAGGGACCCCCACGGCACGGCCGCCCAGGTCACTGCCTGCTCCCTTGTCTCCATCATTCCCATTCCTGGCTTTTAAATACTTGCCTGCCATGTCCCTCCCTGCTGTGGTCCGGTGCATCCCCTCTGTGTTGGTTTTTCTGCGTTGCTGGCACTACGGAATTCGCGTTGAGGGTCAGTTGTGAATGATGTCATTCAACTTCAACGGTAAAAATAAAAACCAGGTAGCCGAAAAGCATTTGATCCCGGGGACTGCTGGAGCCCTCCTGGTGACCCTGGGGAGGAACTGAGTGGGAAGTCTGGGCTCTCAGTCGCTTGTGTTTGTGATTGCCACACAATGCTTGTCTGTAGCCACTGAGAGTTGTGGCTTCATAACACAGGAACGCAGGCATCGTTTTGAAAGATTAGTTTTCCTCTGCCTGAAGAGTCTTGGAAGGTAGCTTTGAAAAACAGTTTTGTTGTCACTAGACTTAAATCCACCATTAAGATGGTCAGTTCTTGGGAAAGACTTGAGTTCTCCAAAAGCAAAACAGGCCAAAACTGCTGCTCACAGAGAGATGCTTTCCTTGGGGACTTTGGATTTACACTTCCTCTCTTAACCTCTTCTCCTCCCCCTCAATCCTTTTGTGCTCTTACCCTTGTACTCTGATTTCTCAAGGGACTGTCTGTCTCTGCTGCTGGCAATGCCAGCACCTGCCCTGCAGGGACAATAAATGCCAGTGGGTTGGTTGTCCTGAAAAGATACGCTGTTCCTACTGCTGTGTTCAGGAATGTCCTATTGTTCCTTCCCCTTTTCCCATCTGCATGTTTTAAGCACTTATTTTAGCCTTCTGTTTGGGAGCTTTAAAACTTACGTGGGTATCTCTGTTTCAGGTACAGCAGCAGCAGCAGCACCTACTGAGAGGAAGCCAAGGCCAGCAAACGTGTCTGCCAGGGCAGGCAAGCATTTCAGTGCCCCTCTACAACAACCCCATGGTGTTCTCACAAACACATCCCATTGCAGTGGCTGCTCAGATGCCGCCTGACAGCAGTGAGAGGCAACCACAGTCCGACTACAGCCAGGACAGGAGCCTCAGGTACCCACAGCCCTGCCCTCCAAGTAGCTCAGTAACCTTTGGACATCTGCTGCTATCAGAGCGAGTAAACAGGAAAAACTAGTCTTTCTCAAACCTGTGTCTTGCCTGTTCTGAAGCTCCAGAGTGTCTTTTCTCTAGCCAGGACAAGTGCCATGGCAAAGCCTTTTTTTATACACTGCTGGAAACATCATATAAAACATATACAACTGTCCCAAACTATTCAACCATCTTTCAGAGAGACAGTGCCTACAGGATCCAGCTGTTCCAAAATACTGTTCAAGGAAACAGAATAAACCATAGATAACATAGATAAACCATAGATAACACAGAAAACATAGATAAACCATCATCTATAAATTGTATTTCTTACATGAAAAAATGTAGCAAATTTCAGCTCATCTCTGCAAGTCCATTAGAATCATAGAATCACAGAAAGGTTTTGGTTGGGGGGGACCTTAAAGAGCATGTAGTTCTACTCCTATGCCATGGGCAGAGACACCTTCCACTAGACCAGGTGACTCAGAGCCCTGTCCAATCTGGCCTTGAACACTTCCAGGGGTCGGGCAGCCACAGCTTTCCAGGGCCTCACCACTCTTACAGGGAAGAGTTTCTTCCAAAGATCTAATCTAACCCTGCTCTCTGTCAATTTACAGCCATTCTCCCCTTGTCCTGTCACTATATGCCTTTGTAAAAAGCCCCTTAAGGCACTTGAAGGCACTCGAAGGTCTCCCTGGAGCCTTCTCTTCTCGAGGCTGAACAACCCCAACTCTCTCAGCCTGTCTCCACAGGAGAGATGTGATGTGATAACAAGCATCCTGTTCCATTAGCTAGTTTTCAAGGTGGTGGTTTGCCTGCTTTCATGGAGAATTTTCAGGGATTTGTTTCTAGAGACTGACAAGAGCTTGAACCTCTCCCTTCCCTGACCATCCTCTGTTTTGTTTCACTGCAGGATGCTGTTGGATCAGTCCATCCAAGCCATGATGCCTGCAGCCAACAGCAGTGGCCAGGCCGTGCAGAGCAGTGCCAGCAGGCAGCAAGGAAAGTGAGTCTTTGCTGGCCCTTGTTTTCCTGCAGTGTTTTAGCAGGGCACTTTATGGCACTGAAAATAACTTGGAAAAACTTGTACCTGATCACGTGAACACGAACAGTCTCAGGCTGAAATGAAGCAAAAGTTCAGCTTGTTAGGGGAAAAAGTAATATTTTTTAACTACAAAAGAATATTTTTTAACTACAAAGAACTTTATGATAAATAAAGTGCTTTGGAAAAAAAAATCAACTGTTCTCTGGCTTTTGCAAATCATAAAATGCCTTACCAAGACGTGGAGATGTACAGCCTTAAAAACCTTAATTTTCTGCATTTCCAGTCTGTGTTTGGTGGTGAGGGGGAAATGTGGGGCCTGTTGTTACCAGAGTCTGTGTGGTTTGACAATCCCTGCTCCAGTCTGGTTCCTGCACCACCTGGGCTCCTCAGTGCCTATTCTGGTGGTGGGTCTGGGTTTGGGTTCTTACACCTGATTTTCCTCCTCGTGGCAGATTCGTTGCGGAGCAGCCGACCCTGCCTGCCCCGGTACAGGTACAGCCAGTCACCTGTAGCACTGTCCGACCTCCGGCCCCATCGCCCATTTTCTCCCCATCTCTGATGATCCCACACACCAGCTTCACATCCCACCAGGCCAACACACCGGTTCATCTCCACCAGTGGCCACAGCAACAGGTTCAGCAGCACCGTCTCTACCTTCAGGTATTGGAGCTCAGGTTTCTGAGGAGGCACAGGGATGGCTTTGGGGTTTTTTTGAAGGAATGGGGCTTACTTGCCTGATCAAACTTGATCAGTGCACTTGCACATCCTCCATTCCCATTGTATCTGCACGTAGCCATGTGCTCAGCCTTTCTAGGCACCTGCTCAAGGCTGTTATTTTCCCAAACACTCAGTTATCACCTACTGTCCAGGAGAAATATCCGATTTTTAAAGGACAGCTTTTCATCCAGAGGAGCTCTGCTGAGAAGCTTGATGTAGACATGAAACATGATGAGAGAGAAGCTCTTTTTAAAACATGCCCCCTGCTGTTGTGTCTCAGCAGAGCAAGGTTTTTCCCAGCTGCCATCATGGCTTTCTTTTAATAAATGGGTATTTCACAACACAAATCTCTGGAGGAGGTGATTTTGGTTTTTCAACAGTTTTTATCAGTTTTCATCAAATTTCAACCATTGATGCTGCCAAGGAGAGGGCTTGTTGAAACTAGTTGTTTCAACACACTTTCCCAGCCTTGCCTGGTTGGCAGAGGTAAGTTACAGTCCTCCAGGCAAAGATGGTAGAAAAGAAAGCAGCAGGAGCTGAAAGCAGCCACACAGCAGGACTGGATTTGGTTGCCTGAAGGTCCTTCCCATGGAAGATGAAAGTTGCACATCCTGTAGATATTACCATGCATCTAAGTAGCTTTTGAAGGTCTCTGTTCCTGCTGGGCCCTCCATGGGGCTGGTAGGACAGATGGGTTCTGCTTCCTCTCTGTACTCTCCATCATTGTTAGTTGTACTGACAGCAGCAGCATCCCAAGGGGTACAACTAGTACCCTCAGTGGGTAGAGGTTACATTTAGGATTTGGTACACACACTCCTGGGTATAAGTCTCAGCATCAGCCCTGGAGCAAGAGAGGGAGTGGCTGGCTGATGGGGCAGGTCTGATCTCTCAGATTTGTGTCTCCCAACAGATGCAAGGTCCTGAGCTGGTGCCTGGGGGTCCGACGCAGCGCATCTTCCAGCCACCCCACGCTCCACAGCAGAACCCCCTGAGCTACTTCCTGCACCCACAGCAGCAGAGCCACCACACGCAGGGCCAGCCCTGCAACCTGCCTGACCTGCCCGAGATGCAGCTGCCCTGAATGTTGGCTCTGGGAGGCAGGGACCACGTGGCTGCAGCCGCTCAGCGCCCCGGGCGCACGCAGAGGAGAGTGCGATGCCGTCAGAGCACGGGACGGGTGAGGTCGGGCTCTGTGGGAAGGTGGTGGCAGGAGGAACAGTCCCTGATGGGGATGGATGGCTCCAGGAGCACCCCATCCATTGGGATTTCCATGCAGCCAGTCCGTGATGCTGCTCTGGCAGCTGTTAGTGCCCTGGCCCAGCACCGCGGTGCAGAGGGAGGCAGTGGCTTTCTGGCTGCAGGGAGGTGAGTTATCAGGTTGCCACGAAGCTTGGTTTGCAATGGAGAAAACCCTTATCCATTCAGGACTTCAGTGCTGAAAGTCACTGTGAATTTAAGCCCAGCATTTGAAGCACATAGACAGACTGTACTGGTCCGCAGGACTCCGTTGGATTACCGTGTACATAACTCGTTTTGCTGTAGTAAGTCCATTGTGGATTTTTTTTCCCCCTTTTTTCTATACCTCAGTCCCACAGTTTTTTGTTTTCCAGGAGATTGGATAATGCTGCTAATTTACATAACACCACTTTTGCCTGAATTTCTTACTGTTGTTATACCAGCTCACATCGCAGCTAGTACAATATTTGTCATGTTTCATTTTTGGTCAACAAGTGCAGAGAAATTTATAGGGTTTTTACTCCCTGTAGCCGAATATTTTTCAGGTTACAGACAAAGCATCCTTACTCCTTCTCTTTTTGTCTGTTTGTTTTGTTTTGAGTGCTGTAGTTGTGTATGTTTCTATACATAAAAACAAACAAACATGCATAGACTGGCATATGACAGCAAACTTTCTGGTTTTGCTAGGTCATGTTTCAATTTGGCACACCCAAAATGTACGATCACAACACAAGCGATGTTACAAGCCCGTAGGGTCAGCAATAAATTGTATTTTTGTAAATTGTCACTTTTTAACCATAAGTTTATATTTATGAATTGAAAAACAGGTTTATTCCTCAGTGGGTGTATAGTTAAGTGTCCCTACTGTTTGTGTCTTTCCAAAGGAAAAATGAAAATGTACATTTTTGAGGCGCTAGTAGCTGAGTACTTACTACCTTTGGGCACTGTTAGAGACCAAATGCAGGAGATGGGTTTGGCCATTACTTTGCAAAATAGTGGTTAGCTAAGACCAGGTCCATCTAGCAGTAAAGCTCCACCTGACAGTCAGAGCAAGGTTTAGGGAGGGGTGAGTTCGTAATGTCAAAACCAAGCAAACCGTGGGGGGTTTTGCCTTTTTTTTGGCATTTGTTTCCTTTTTTATCTTGTGCAAGCTGCTTGCTTGGCTCTTTGCAGCACTGCAGCAGGTGGACACTGGTGTTACTGGTGTTACTGATGGAGCAGCCTTTGACACAAGCAGCCCTATGTTTCAAGAAAAAGGGGAAATGGGAACATGTCAAAGCAATAGCTACAGCTAATGGTACCTTGAGTAGCCAATGCCATAAGCACAGATCTGTCTATAGCTCTATCTGTATGTCTGTAGCAGTATCTGTATATCAATAGCTGGCTCACTTGCCCCCAGCAGCCACACATTTTCTGTGCTGCAGCTCTAGGAGGATTTCATAAACTTTGGGCCCAGGCTGAGCTTGGGGGGCAGAAGAACATGACTGTTCCAGCCTGGGTGAACAAGGCTATGGCAGCCAGAGTCTCCTGGAGAGCTCAGGAGTGAAACAAAAGTGTGACAGCTCTGCCTGGGACAGGATTTTGTCTGCAGCCTCCCTGCTGCCTGGTGGGGTGCAGCAGGGCTCCCCCAGCCCCCGTACACCAGGGGCTGTTCCCCAGCAATTTTCCTGGGCATGGCGTTTTTCTGTGCCACATTGCCTGGGTGATGATGGTGGAAGGACAGGCTGCTGGAGTGGGGGGAAGCCAGGAGCTGTCAGGGGGCTGGTGCAAGGCACTGGGGTTGTGCCCTGTCAGCTCAGACCCTGGCTGGGCCCCAGCCCAGCCCAGTACATGCAGCCCTCGATACTGGGCAGCAGAGCAGCCGCTCTCAGACACAGCCTGGACCAGCCCCCTCATTTCAAACCACAACAAGAAATTCTGGCTACAGCAGAGCCATGGGCCAGAGCCATGGCAGTGCTTGTAGTGGGATGTGGAACACCTGCCTTTGCAGAGCAGCCTGGAGCTGAAACAATAACACCTCATCCCTTGGCTCGTAGAGCCCAAGCCTTGGAGAGAGCATGGGGACTTTGCTGCCCCGGCATTTGTGCTGCAGCAAAGACCAGCACAGAGCCTTTGGGGTAGGTAACTTTTTCTTTTTTTCCTTTTTTTTTTTTCCAAAGCACTATGACTTTTAGGGTCTCCCTCTCCCCATTCCAAGACAACAGGATTGCTCATGGGGCTGGGGCAGGAGGGAATTGTATTTTTGGGAGTTGTTTGTGGGTTTTTTCCACCATGGCCTTGGAACATGTCAGAGGGGAGGCAAACACATATATTTGTGTTAGGGGTCCACCACTGTACAGTTTGTGGCTCAGGGTGGCTGGCAGGAGGGAAAGGTCGAGCATCTTCCTGGCTTGCCCATTAAACCTGCATCATCCCAGTCTCATCACCACACGAGCCCACCTATGGCAGGTGCCAATCCAGAGTATCTCAGAGGCAGTGGTGGTTGGGGTCAGGGGCTTGGGGGGGGTGTGTGTATTTTTTTAACAGTGCTTGGTAGGGAGGCAGCTGAGGCAGAGCAGTTTTCCAGCACTGCTGTGGCTTTGACAGCAAGTGAAAGAAGAGGGTTGGGAAGGGGTTTGGGGGAGGCGGGGGGTGGTGGGTGTGCCGGATGGGGCCGTGCCATGGGCACAGCTCTTCTGATGGCAGGGAGAGCTGGGGGGGCACTGACCCCCCCTGCTTGCAGCCTCTCAGCGAGGAGCACAGGAGCTTTGTGAGGATGTTTACATGTTAGATCAGCCTTGCTGAAACAAGAGACCTGAAAACGCACTTTATCGTGTGCCCCCCCTCATTCCCAGTGCCCACCCCAGCCACTGGCCTCGCTGCTGGTGGGCAGGGGGGCTGCACAGTCCCAGGCACTGCCTCACGGGTAGAGCCTTGTTTTCCAGACATGCTCCAAAGGACAAAATCCCACCATCCCTTTCTGGGGCTTGCTCGGTCCCTGCTCAGTCTGCCTCCAGCTGAGGGAGGGAAGGCTGAGTTAGGGCCATGGGGTTTTTGCCTTATATTGTCACTCACTCTCAAAAAAATACACGGATAAATAAATCTCTTTATTCAGGTTGATTTGTATTTGTTTACCTCGGTATTAGCTATGACCTGTGTTTTTAGGACTCATTTGGAATTGAGGGTTGCTGGTGGGTTTGGTTCACACACCCCCAGCTGCAACAAGAAAGCACAAGTGTGACCTGTTGGTGACAAGCAGAGGGCAGGAACGTGACCGATGGCTCCAGTGTTGGTGTCGACCTATCAGTCATTAATGTTCTGAGGTTTTCTAGTACACAAGTACCTATATACAATGTCTCTCTATATATAGATATATGTATTTTCAATATGCATATATATGTATGCACATGTATATCTATATATAAATATATATAGGCCACACAATTCCAGACCTCTGAAAACACAGGCAGCTTTAATTAATAAAGTCTTGCACTTTTAGCGTATTTGTACATATAAGCTAAAGCCTGGTGGGTATAATCAGGCTGGTTTGACAAACACAATGAAAAGTTACTGTATATATTGTATATATTCCATGCAAAAAAAAAGCAAAGAAAAAAGAAAATAAGAAAAAGTCTAGAATTGAGTATAAATCTTGGTTTATTTTATATGATGTTGAATATAAATAAATTTATAAATGTTACTATTCTTAAAAGTATTTTGTAATGGGAAAAAGGAAGTGTCTTATGAAGATGAACAGTAAAGATTTTATTCTTGTTTTGAATCTATGTCCCCACACAGCTCCATTGAATGGGAGCCTGTGCATTTTGACAAGCTTTAAAGAGATTGTACATAGTATTTAAAAAAAAAAAAAGAAGAAATAAAATAATACTTGTAAGGCCTCTTACACACTAAGTGTTGTTGTTATTCCCTGGGGAGTGTGGGTCCATTGTGGATCAGAATCTGATCCCTGCTCTCCAGGAGGCACAAGAGCAGCAGCGTCACCCATTCATGTGCATGAACTGCTGAAGGGATGGGGCTCAGGAGGGAGACTGGGGTTTCCATGACCAGTGCCAGAAGCAATGGGGGAAATGCATCAGTCAGAAAGAAGAAGGGATCAGCGTAGACACATCTGCACACTGTAAATGTTTAATTTGGATGCAAAAAGCGAGTGACAGTACTGGGCTCACTCACCATCTCAGCACTGAACTCAGCTCAGGCTGTAACAAAGCCAAACTAGTCCCAGACTTCAAAATTTGGGTTTCCATTTCTCCTCCACTGCTGGGAGGCTGGAGTCCCAGCTTGGCTTTTGGCTTGGTCCTTGTTTTGGAAAGCACTGACTAAATGTGGCTTTGACATGGCCAATGAAGGAACTTCTGCAACAGGCTATCACAAGAAATAATAGTGCCTCAAACACAGATTTTTTTTTTAAGTGAAACAATACTTTATTTAACACCTCATTTGTCTTACAGTACTTCTTCATACAATACATTGTATAAAAGCCAATCTGTCAACACAAAAGTGTTGCCTTCTTGGTAAAGTGACAGAGCTATAGCAAAAAAGACAAAATAGCCTATTTTTCTGGAAACAAATTGGATTATTTCCTTCTCTTTTAGTCCAGATAACAACTGAAATCTCAATCAAGAACCTTGTATGGTACAACTGGATGAGAAACTTCTAGAAAAATCAACACACATCTATTTCTTAGTCACTATGGTAGTAAACTCTTCTAAAATTACATTATTATCCAGCCATTAGTGTGATGAACAAGTGGCTTCGTTTAGAAATGGATGGAAACTGAGAGTGTTTTTTCTGTATCACATGGCAGTGGCCATTTCCATGTCCTGGGAAATGCTACCAGTTGAATCACCATCAGTTCTCTCCCATGGTGATGCTGCAGCAGGTAGTGCAATTCTCAAACTGTACAAACAGCACCACTAATTTTAGTAATCTATACCCTACCTACAACTGTCTATTTTGTACTGAATGATGCACCTTCATTTATTTCCTATGACTGAACCAGAAAAATAAAACTTCATAGAAACTTACAGGAAAAAAAGGAACAGAGATGAGTGGTGACACATCAGAACTCCTGCTGCTGTTCAAAGTTCAAACACACTTATAAAAATTTCCAAGTTACAATTTGAATGGAAAGTCCCCCCTCAGGAATTAGCTGAGTAATCCTGTGTCAGATGCTTTGCAACCACTAGACTTCTTCCACCTAATTCCCAGCTCCATGTGGCAGCTGTCCTCCTGCAACACCAGTGTGCACAGCCCAGAGTCCTCGTGAGATGAGGAGTTCAGTGAGTCTGGGTTCATCTTTGCATCACCAGCTTCTTCTGACCAAAAAGCTGTATGGCACAGGGATCTCTGTCCCTGCCTAGGCAGGGCTCTGAAGTCAAGGCATCACCTTTTGGGAGTGGAAAGAGTTGCTATTGCTGTAGCTCCACCAAACCCAACTAAACCTGCATTTATTTGTTAGCCAGTCCATCTGGAATAGGGATGGGAGGAGCTAGAATAGGAGAGGGAAGGAAATAAGCTACACACTAACTCCAGAATTACTGTCACAAGCAGAGCTCAAGTGTCCCTCAGTGTTATGGTGCACTGTGGAAGCAGCCCAGCAAACACACCTCTGGCTCACAATCCTTGGAAATATCTAGATCTCCCCAAAGGATTCAGAGATTCCAAAAGGAAGAACCTGCCAGTTGGGCAGTTGCCTGAGTGCTGTCAGCCTGCTGAAAGGGACCTTGCTCCACACTCCATCCTGCTGAGACTGGATGCCTGGCCACTGTGACCAGTCTTCCTGGATCAACCTACAGGTGTCCTGTATTACAGGAACAATTCAAAGACATCACCCTTTGGGGGAAAAATAAAAACACTGAACAGAAAATCCATGCAGTTAATAAAAGTTAGTGTTCCCCTACATATCCCAACTTCTCACCTTAAATTTATTTATATATATATGCTGGTAATCTCTCTTTATATATAGATATGACAGCTGACAAGAGCTACTGCCTAACTGGCAGT
>JAWWLV010000158.1:12552503-12572351 GCA_035041135.1 Platyrinchus mystaceus | reverse complement strand
ATTTATATATATATGCTGGTAATCTCTCTTTATATATAGATATGACAGCTGACAAGAGCTACTGCCTAACTGGCAGTCTCTTGGATTGGCACTAATAAAAAAGGGAATTGTAAAAAGGTGCTCAGTTTGCATAACCAGGTAATGACAGAAGGCTGCTGTACTTTTCAAGTTCCTTCACCACATTCTTCTGTACTTGGAAGTATCTTGGCTCTCAAACTAAAAAATGTCCTTGAGTTTTAAGACTTCCATATCTCTGTTACTTTGCTTAGCAAATAGTTCACAGCTTTGACTACTTCTTGGCATAAACAATATCTGTTATAAACCTACAAAAGCTTTGGGATGGGCAGCTGTATCTATTTTCATAGGGCTCCATTAATTTCATCACAGCTATTTGCAGAAGAATTACTCACTGATCAAACCTTATCTGATTATGTCCTGGCCTAGAACTACAATATCATCTGCTTTGCATTTCTTAACAACTTCAGGAAAATAGTAAATACATTTTATAATTAGCAACACAGCGTGGCCCTACTTATCCATATCCACATAAATGGATAAATTAGTTCTTACATTTTATGCATAAAAATACAAATCAGCACTATATTGTATCAAGTGTAATTACTTTGTAAAGGCTTTTGAAAAATGCTTCCTCATTCTTCACAGATATGGTATAACTTTTGAACTGACTGTTCATTCAATAAAACTTTATTTTACATTAATACCTGAGAGTATGAGGGAAGAGTATAAGACAATTCATAAATTCATTTGTCTGGGTGAAAACTGTATTTAACACCAATTGTAATGATGGCATTTCACGAAGTGCCTGTAACACAAGCCAGAACTTCATTTTATTCTTCATTCATATTACTATTGCAAGAAAAGCCTCAGTGAATACCATCCCTGTTCTGCTTCTTTACAAAAAACATGCACAGTATAAAAATAATGCTGCTCTGCAGAGAAAGATTGTCATACAGGCTTTAGAAACAGACATTTTTAACTAGTTTAGCACAGAGTTCCAGTTTACTTTTCTGTTGTTTTTAAAAGACAAGCTTTTTCCCTCTTTCTCTAAACCCCTTCTAGCCCCAGCTACCAAAGATTCAAGGTCAACATTTGTCAGCATTAATGCTGGCAGAGCTTGCCCCCACAAGATCTCTACTAAATCATTTTTTATATGTTAAAATTTCAAGTCAGATTCAAGGGGATTTTCTTGCTGCCTTGAATCCTAGTTGATGGAAAATATTACAGCACCAATAATCCAGAGGGCTACAGAAAAGAAATAGTAATTATTAGGTTGAGGTATGGACTCAGGGTAGGCAAAGGAGCAACTGCAATCTGTCCCTTCAGCATTCAGATAAAGATGGTCTGGGCTTGGTCTTTGCAGACACCAGCAAAACTCTGTATTTCATCAACACGCTCCTAAGAAGCTCCTCTTGCCAGACAAAGGACAACCACCATGTGGTCAGACAGATTTAGCCACTGCTTTCCCTTGATTTCAACAATCATTATTAGCTTTTGCATCCATGTGCACGCTGGATGACCAAATAAGCTTCCATCCTTTTTACCTGCATTGTAGGAGGATTGGTATGAAAATGGGAAAGAGACCTTGAGGCTGAGCTAGAAAGGCAGGAAAACAGTTGTTTGTTGCAAAAACAGATGTGGGCTGGGAGGATGCAGTCTGAAAAATGCTGACAAGGGGCTGGAATCTGCAAGAGTCCAGGCCCATTGGTAACATCAAAGCAGAGGAATTGAGAGCAGGGCACTTCCTTCTCTAATCTCATGCTTTTGTGCCTACCACACCCTCTATTTTTAGCCTTCACACTGCTTTGACCCCAGTCCACATGCAAGTTTGGAAATAACTAATTAAACTAATGTGGATGACAATCTCTAAGCTGTTGATACTCCTTTTAAGTGAAACTGGCAGGAAGTCATTCCTCTTATCACAGTAATAGAAATGAACCTGGAGAGACACACTGTAAAAGCACTCATTCAGATAGGTTTGCAACAGGTCACACCCAGTACTTCCAAGCAACATTGCATATTTTACTAACATGGTAAAGACAGTTTCTTATTCAGTCCTTTTTTTTTTTGGAGTGAAACTTATGAACAATGCAAGAAAGTGATTGTGCTTCAAACTATTTTTATTTACATTACATACCAGTAATCTGATATTTAAAACTAACTCTGCAAACTTCTTTCTCTATGTAAACACCAGACTTGACTTCCTTAGCTGCAACCTTCATTTTTAAGCGCTTTGTGGTTAATCCAGAGTCAAAGGTAAAGAAAATTACACTCTGGTTCTTGCTTTAAGTTGTAAATTTTTAGCACTCTCTATTTTAACTTTTATGTCATGAGGTTTTTCAAAAAATCTCACAAAGGCCGGCTCATTTAATAAGGACGCCAGAATCTGTTCAAAGGCAAAAGACCATTCATGGTTCCCTCTCAAACTCTGTGCTCTACTGCCTTCAGTCTGCTCAGAGCTGCTTTCCTCCTGCCCTTCCCTGGGGATTTCAGCAGGCACCTCTGTAATGGAAACTGGACTTTGGACTGGTGATGTGGGACCCTGCAGCCTTCTCCCAACTTCTTCCATTTTCAGCAGCAGGCTGGTAACCACGGCGATAGCCCGATACAGCAGCTCCTCCTCAGGATCCCCGTGGAACAGATTGTACAGAGTTTTTGAGAACTGGATGAACTGAGACTATAGAGAGATATAGAGGAGACTATTCAGAGAACAGCAACACAGTCCTGTTTGACTACAGGCTGTGCTCTCAGCCCAGTGCCTGCTGCTGCCAGGCATCTGGTACAGCTGCTCTAGTGACAGCACGGCCATGGACCAGCCCTGATAAACCTGCCTGGGTCTCAAAGTCCCTTTCTTCACAAGTTACAGCAGTTTTACAAACACACAGTCCAATGACTAATGTGAAGGTCTGAAATTTAAGGGATCCTACAAATCCTTTAGAAATATTGTAAAAGGACTTAAAGGATAAACTTTCAAGTCAAAAACAGACAAATAAGATTCAGACAGACAGTTTACCTGATTCATTCTTGGCAAATCCTTAATGTTTTCTTCTTTTTTAAGAAGTTCATCTTGCCATTGCTTCAGATATGCCTGAATATCAACCTTCCCCTTCGCTATTTGACAAAAAGAAAAAAAAAAAAAAAGAAGTGAACAAAAAGGAACTAAGAGCTTTCCATGAGGGATGATGAGCAAAAGGAACTGGTATCCTCAATGCCATTCCTTCTCAACAGAGTGTAAGTCCAAGGACTAAACAGGATCAGAGTTTCCACTACCCTCTCACCCACAGGACACAAAAGTGGATAGAATGTTAGCAGTATGTTGAGGATGATGTTACTTAATATACTTTCTCACCACACAGTTTCCCAGCTCTACTCCCTCAAAAGACACAGTTACAAAATGTGTCACCAGGATTCTTTACCTTTTTCTGGGCTGCTCTTCAAAGAATCACTTCCAAGACTATCCCCAACAGATGAAACTGCAGTTTAGGAGAAGAAAAAGAAGGAAGAGTTATTTATCTGAGAAAAGAGGACCAATGGTTTGTTTCCTTTTTTAAAAATTCCTTCCTTAAGGAGCTAGATCCTCAACAGCCTCTGTGTTCTCTGCACAGATTAGGTCAAGAAGAAACCACATGATAAGATTTGTATGCTTTCTGTAAAAACAGAAGCCACTGTGAGGTAGGAGATCACAAAAGAAACTGCCATCAGTTATACTAAACAAATAATCTTCATAATGTTCACAGCGCCCAACTTGAACAGTGACAAGAACAGTATCTGTATATTACAGATAAGGTACTGTGGGCAGATTTCAAAAACCAAAAAGCATCTGTGTTCCAAAGAAGTAAAATCACAGAGCCTTCCAAACAGAGTATTTGAAAAGTATTTTACCAATTCCATAAACTTAGACCCCATAAAACGTTTTTCAGCTCACTTGCTTTAAAATGAAAGCAAAGGAGTTTGAAACACTTGCTTATGTGTCTCAAAATAATTATGGATTTAGGTATTTTATTTCTTGAGGAGGAAAAATATTATCCCTTTATGCCTGGGATGCAAAAGTGAAGGCTGCTTACTATGCTGAAAAATGCTGATCAAATACACTTCTCTGTTTCCATGTAAACACCCACAACCTCAAAATTCAACCATCAGACAATCTATCCACAAATTCTTTATTAAACTGTAACTACTACAGAAGATCTTTGCAGAGGATTCTGTTAACAGTGACATGATTTACTGGATTTACTAGTTTTCAGAAAAGAGCTCCCCATTTTTCATGAGATAATTAATAGATTCCTTCTAATATCCTGCAGGCAAAGCCTCACACTCTGGAGCTTACCATTGAGTTGGCTGAAGTGGATCAGTTCTTCTTTTGAAAGATCATCCCCTTTGGAAGGGCTTAGAGATGCTACTTCAGTAAAAGCTGCAATAAATAATTGAATAAAGTAGGTTTGGGGCTCCCAAGCATTACCAAAGCAGTGATAAAGACAACAAAGGCCAGAAACTGCTCTCCCTCAAATGCCACTGCCTCTCACTTACCTGGAGGGATGTGCAACTTAAAAAGAAGCTTGAGTTTGTCAGTGAAGCTTCCATTATACATGGTATCTGTTAGAGGAAAGAGGACAGTGTTCAACTGGACCAAACTTTAAAATACCCTCTTACCCTAAACAAATACAACCCAGGCAGGTTGGAACTGGACATGTGCCCTACCTTACAGGGAGTATAACTAGGGATGAAACTTAGGGAAAGCAGTATCACCTTTGCTGAGCCTGGGGTTTGCCTACACCAAGGAAAGAACACTAATAATATCTATAACTTACTAAAATAAATCCACAGCACCAGAGAAACATAGCACTAATGTCTTCTCACCATTTCCCTTATATTTTTGTTTCCTGAACAATACCACTTTGAAAAGGATGAAAGGAACAGAGCAACAGTCAAGGAAACTTTCAGTTCCCCAGAGATATGAGGCATTGGTCATCCTGCATGATCTGTGTACGAGATGACTTAGTATGGAAACATTTATCGCCAAGCAAACAAGCTGAGCGATGAGATCACACCATTTCCTAATTTTCAGATTTTTGATGGCTAAGATGTATTTAAATTTAATCTCAAATGGGATTATTCTGTCACATGATAAAAACAGTGCGTGGAAGATGACAGAGCCCAGGACTGCTCCCAAGGCAGAGCTCCCCTGTGAGTGTGCCAGTACATGTGCTGTTCTCGTACCAAGGACACAGGCAAACTGCTTGAAGTTTATAAGGCAATCAGAGCTCTCATCCATTAGTCTGAATGTCCACAGAGCAAGTGAGTCTCTGTTTGCACAGTGTGCCCAGGGGCTCAGGAGGTGGCAGAGAACCCTGAACTGCTGGCAGTCAATCCGATACTGCTCAAGGTATGGCAGACTGGCATCATGATGTTGCAAGGCAGGACTGTTTACACTCCAGTAACAGGAAAGAAAGTGCTCCTTCTGCAAAGGAAAGAGAAAATATTAGTTCTCTGAAACAAGTCTCTCCGGGTGAAAGATGTGAGAAGTTAACTATATAGTTAGATTTAAAGCTGGCACGTAAAACATATGTTGAATCTTTTACCTCAATTTATTAATACCATTTCAGAGTCTCCCCTTAAGATGGCTATTTGGTAAGTGAGGAAAATGGCACATTACCTTGAATAATTCATAAAGCTCTTCAAGATCACTAGGACTGAATCTTACTTCTTGAGACACAACACGTAGCTGAAACAAAATTAAGAAAAATAAATTAAAGAGTCTTCCCTCTTTGGAATAAGCCCATGGAATAAAATTATGGGAGACTTAACATTACACTCACTAAAAAACATTTTCCACATTCCAGGTTTGGGCATGTTACAATTAGAAGCAAGAACAGCACTTCTTTTTAAAAGCTATCAGAAGATTATAGACCAAAAGAAATAATTTCTCAAAAAAAAAAAAACCAGCTTAAAGCTAGAAAACTAGTCACATTACTTGCATACATGGAGCCTACACTATGAAATCCAGGAGATAAAAACTCAATTATTTATAATGATATAATATATAGCTTCTTTTAAGGGGCAAATGCATGCTCAGCTCTCAGCAGTGAAGCTGAATCCTCCTTTTTAAACATAAATAAATAAAAAATTGTTCACAGTTTTTTTAAACAAGGCTGCTACAAGAGCAGCTTCCATCTGCACAATATGTATGTTTTGCAAAATGAAATACAACAGTTACCATCTTATTGTAACCACCAGCATTTAGGATCAGCTGCTACAAGCCACATTTACTGCAGAAAGAAGCACTGGTGGCTGAGCAGACTAGTATTATCATCAGTTATTGGAAACAAGGCACTGAAGAGAACAGGCAAACAAAAGAAGCACCTCACAACCTCCACCTTCATTCAGCAGTCTGAACTAAAAGGATGATACAGGCAGATGAAAAGCTGCCACATTACCAGACATCCACACAGACATAAAGTTGAATGTAGTACAGTAACCTCTTCAGTGCTGCTTCCCAGAGTGAAAATGCAGGTGATTAATTGTTTTACTCTACAGTGCTCTATGCCTCTAAGAGAAATGCATTTACAATTTAGCAATAGCAGATAGAAATATAGGTCAGCCTGTTCCAACCCATGCAAAGTGTGAGAGATACTCCAGCCTTTAGAAGTGGTCAGGGATGGTGTTGCAATGAGACCAGAAGGTCATGTTGTGGCTTCAGAGACTGAAAACATCACAGGCCAAACCTTAGTTAACAGTTGACACCTTGGAGGTAGGAGGGGCTTCACCGTATAAAATTATATATTTGGCCCTGGAAAATGTAGCTCCTTTCAGAACTTCAAAAGGGAACTGATTTTATCAGAGGAAAGGGTTAAGCTCTTGCAAGTCACTCACCACATTCTGCTTGGTCGTAGCTTCCAAGGTCTGGATCACATAAAGCCTGTTCCTGCAGCGCATGCTCTCAACGTCCTCATAGCGAATGTCACCGTACCTCTAAGAAGAAAAGCACCATTCCATGCAGTCAGCTGTTGCCAGACACATCTAAGCAGATGTTTTTGCCTTTCTTGCATCTAAGTACAATACAGGTATGGACAGAAAGGAAGATCCCAGAAACTCTAGTGAAATTTAGAAATAAGCTAAGTAATTTCTGAACTATTCCTAGCTGCCTCTGGAATTTCTGAAGGACAGGGAAGGTGTCTGAGCACTGGAGTAGAATAAATACATCAACCTTTAAGGAAAAGTGTTAGTGTTAGTAGGCAAAAACTAAAAACAAATTCTCAGAGAAATCATGCAACAAATTATTAAACAATTAAAAATCTAAACAGAAACCGATAAATCAAACCAGGCAAACATTCTTTCTCAAGACTTTCACGTAATCTCATTTATCTTGTGAGCACCCATACAAAGCAACAGTATCACAAAGAATATCTCTGTTCAATTCCTCATAACTTGCAACTAGACCTATCTGCAGAATGATGACTCTTCATTGCAGCAATCTTCCCATTTTGAAATTTATTTTATTTCCATAGTGATATGAAAATAACATCCTTCACCAGACCAGAACTGTGTTGAAATTAACTGTCTGGTCAAAATGGGAAGAAGGAAATTATCTCTCACTTTGTATCAGCAGTTCTCAAACCCGAGGTTGTGGCACTTACCAGCACTGAAGAAATCTAGTTTTAACTGAAGATAAAAATTTGCAACTGAAAAAGGGGTTCTGAGAGAGAAATGGGGATATGGGCCTAAAAACAGGGCTGCCAACTTGGAACTGGGAGATTCAGGTTCAAAGTTCTGCCCTGTTCAAAAGCCATACCAAATCAGAGACTACTGCTTTGGTGCAGTTCCCTGCCTGCAAAGGCAGGGGAGGAAGAAAAGCAGTTTCTTTTGCTTTGTCTTTCAGTCATGACTCCACCTCTGTGAAAGCCTCAGCTTCCACTTCTGAATGCAATATATAGCACTTCATTATTTACCATCTCTGGTCTCTAATCTGCAAATATTCATCCTCACTTTGAGAACTCACCATGAAAAGAAAGACCCAGAATAGTTTTCAACTTTTTCTTTCAAGAATCTTAAAGCGTTTCCCTAACATGATTTTTCAGTATAACATTCTTGTAAAACAATACTGATAGCAGAACAGACTTTTATATGATTAGCCCAATGCTAAAAAGACAGTTCAAGTGAAACTGAATTTCTGATTCTTGTCATTGTTCACCCCATTAAAAGCAACGTCTTCTTCTCAGTAAAGAATCAAAAAAGACAATTTCTATATTATATAAATTACAGTTAGTTAATCTTTTCTGAGTCAAGGTCAGGACATTTTTCCAAAAGAGATGAACTGTGGATCTTTCACTAGAAAATATGAATGAGAATCAGAAAAAAATAGAATTATACAGATAAAAGAAACCAGTTAATTCAAAAAAATTGTGAACAAATCTTTTTCTCAGCTTCCTTTCACTTCTAAGGAGAAGCTCTGGGCTGAGCAGAAACCTATCTACAAATACATTAATACTCTGACAGAAATCATGGCAAGGAAAAAAATACCTCATGAAAATCTGGGGAAAAATAGAAGCTAGGTATATTTCCTGCCCAGTGAAGAGCTCCAAAGCTTAACAGTGCAGAAACCAAACCTGTAAATTGAAAGAAAGTGCTAAAAGAGCATAACTGGTCTTCTTCATCCAACACATTTCTAAATGGTCATTTAACCCATACAATAAACTACTCAGGCACACAGTTTCCTGTACACATTGTTATGTCAAATGTTACCACTGTCTGCAATGTGCAGTCTCAAATTAGTAAATACAAAGGCATTTGTATATACTAATAATATCAATGAGGGATGGTAATACATTCTGATGAACAAAGGGAACTCCTAGATTCAGGAGGAGACTAAAAAGTACAGACTAGAAAGAACATTTCAAGCAGTTAAACCCCAAAACAACCCAAAGGCAAACCTATCTAATAACCTATAAGGTTTTCAGTGAGGTTGAACAAAATACAGAGCCCCATTTCTACCAATCTAGGCAGATTTTCTACCCTAGATTGTACAATGCAGCTGCAGTATTTTTAAAGTAGCCCACGAAACAAACACTGCATGGGATGCAAAAACATACCCCCAAGAACACATACTTCATTTGACTCTCGGATCAAATCTGTGATGTCCACTTTTGGGTGGTCACTCTTTGTATCACTGAGGTTGGAGCCTTGCTGCACAGCTGGAGGCAAAGGACTGTCTTTGTTAGTGACACTGTCAAAAAATCTGCACAAAGCAAACACACAAGAAATCAGCAGGAACCAGTTTATCACCAGAGAACAACAGTATTGGCATCTACTGAAGAAAAAGTGCACAGAGAATGGGAAATAGCAAACAATATGAGAATCAGCAGCAAAAACGTGTTGCAATAGTAACAAAGACACAAAAACGTGGGAACTGCCCACCCAGAGAAGGTTCCAGCCTGGGAGGTTTTAGTCAATACATTAGTGATGTATTGGCTGATGTGATCTAGTATGAGCAGCAATCCTTTTTGGAGTGGGAAGTTAAACTAGACTCTTGCCAAAGTCCCTTCCACTTGGCATTTCCCTGGTTCTCTAATCCATCTAGCAGGGTTGTACTTCGTAACTGGGAGAGAGAAAAAAGCTTCTGAACTGTGAACGAGGCAATCCTAATTCCCCCAGATGCATAAGCCAAAGACAGGCCTGATCTGCACCTGCTTAGCAGACCTGCATCACCAGCCTAAATAAAGCCAGTAGGGTGGCTAGATTTTACAATAAACACCAGGCTGCAAGGTCTGTTATAACAAAATTACATCTTTCTCAATAATTCTGTAGCTCCTACCCTATTCAAAGATGTAACATTTAAAAGCCTGGCAGTTATAGCAGCTGCTACCAGACCAGAAGAATAACAGTTACGCTGATACCTGTTGAGAACAGTGACTGCTTCTGCATCATCCTTACAAGTGAGCAACTTCTCCATGTTGTATTCCAGCACTGCGAGGCCCAGCTGCAAGATTGCCTTTATTCCATCATAGAAGAAACAGTCCACCACATTGACTGCACTTTCAATAGGCAGCACACTGATAAAAAGGGTAAGGAACCAGGAGAGAGAGACCGAGGAGAAAAAAGTCATGTCCGTCATGTGGTCTGTCAACTGAGGCAGGTGAACCCTGATGAGCTCCTCAAACACTGCCTGATCTACCAAGGCACCTGCAGGGAAAGGATAACAAAACCACCACCCAAATCTTAATACAGAGAAGAACACTTTTCTCAGAGCACCAGCCAGAAATAAAGGCCCTGTCCTAACGCAGCTCTGTTATAAAAGCACACCCAGGCCCAGCAGCACAGAACCACTGGCTCCCTTCCCTAAGCTGGAAGCTGAGCACTCCATGCATGGTCCAGAGCCTTCCTGCATGCCTAAAGGGTGTTAGCACTTTGGTGAGTGCATGGCTGCTTCCAGTGACTCCCCTGACAGCCAATACACCCTCTCTGCAATGAGAGAGAAACTTCATATCCAACTTGCTTCCAGCATATATACCTGTAAGAACTGCATACGAGATCAAAGGCTAAGTCTGGACCTGGAGTAACTCTTTTTCCTGTATTTAAGCTGGCTGAGTTTCAAATAAATAGTATGAATTGCAGTTATAATTCCAAAAGAACAGTGTAATAGTCTAATTGACTACTTCCTGAGTAGTTATGCCTAGAGTAATGACAATATCTGAAAATCACATCCACTCCTATATAAGGAGGAGCCATGGGATGTCTCTGTAACCTCCATTTTCTACTCCACAATACTGAACCAAATGCAACAGTTTCTCTCCACTGGGTAGTCTTTAGCTCATTCCTTACATTTGTTCTTAATGAATGACCATTTACATTCAATTCTAGATAGATAAAAAGAGAGACGGATGTTACCAATGATTCGACGATTGAAGTAATCGGGGAGCATCCTTTCACACACAGCAACCAAAAGCCAGAAGGCTTCCTCCTCTTTAGCATACAGCAGAAGCACTGATGTCAGAATATTCATTGCCTGTAACATTCAAACAGGAAAGGAAACACAAGGAAAGATGGCAAAAACACAACTGTTATCATTAGTCAGAATTTATATTTCTGAAAGCGCTTTACAGCATGTTTTTAGAGGGCTGGGATAACCTACAGCCATATCCAGTATAAGACTTTTACTTCTATGTTATTAAATATAGAACATAGTATTTGAACTACATAAAAATATTTTAAAATGCTAAATGGCTAGTTAGAATGCAAACACATACATGAAGTGGACATGACAGCATTTATCAACAAATTCAAGTACAAGTAAAAACTCATGTTGCACAGCAGGATGAAATAAGCAAAGTAAGTGAACCATTGAGCAAGAAATCATTACATATTTCTATGACTGATTTTATGCAGTGCTCCTATACTGCCATCATGAGCTAACACTTAGACAACCAACTCTCAAAGCTGCTGTACCTGACAATATCCAATTTGAGGATTCCTGTATGCATAAGCTGTGAGAACTCTCCTGAGTGCAGAAATTCCCGTGTCACTCTGAAAAGCAGGATGCTCGGGTAAGGAGCGACGCAAATCCCGTTCGATTTCATCGGTAGCCAAAGTGCACGTTCCTAAGGACTTCTCCACCAACTCAGAGTAATAACCAGGGTTGGATGCCATATCATTCACAGCACCTGCCAATACAGAGTATTGCATGGTAGTAGAGGACAATGGTAAAGTAACTATGTGATTGTCTGCAATTTATATAAAAACTTCTGGTGACTATTGAGGTACCTCAGGAATGTCCCAGATATTACTGTAGTAATGTACTAGAGTAATTCTACTGAAATTAATGGAATTACTCTGAAATGAAAACAGAAAAGCGAAATAAAATAAGGCTTGGAGGAAATCCAAGTCATTTTGCATTATAAAGTTGCTTTTGACTAACTTTTGTGTTTGTTTGGGGAGGCAGGGGCTTCCTTTCACCTACCATTTTGCCCAGATTTTCTGAGGAACACAATACCTTTCCATTTGTAGAGCTGAGAACAGATTGGGAAAACTAGGCAAAAGACTAATATTTATCTAATGAATTCCATATCTGTTATGCCATCATCTCCTAAGACAGAGATATTGGGCTGGTAACAGGAGCATAAATGCCTGTGTAACTCTCAAAGAACACTGGCAAAGATAGATCCATGTTCACACATCCTCAGAAGGAACAACCATACAGTAGGATGAATGAGGAGGATAAATTGCATTTGTTACAATAAACAGATCCTCTGGAAGAGGAGAAAGCTCTGCCCAGGAACACACAGTGAGCACAGCTAGTGGATAAGACCCTGGGTGGCTCCTCCAAATCTGCAGCTTGTTTTCTGAATCTGACACAGGCTTCCTTGTGTGACCCTGATCAAGCCAGTGGCTGCTGCTTTTTTTCTAAGTGTTTCAATGAACAGGAACAGAAGTGCTGCAGAGCAGCAGGGTCTTAATTCCCTGGGCCTCTATTTCCTCAAGTTATGTGTTCTGACACAGGTGTGTTCTACAGAAGTAGGCCACAAAAGCACACACAGAGCTTGGACAAGAGATCTCATATGTGTAAGACAGTCCACAATTCCTGTACAGTCTCACTCTTTAAACCAAGCAAAAGCATGTAGCAAATAGCTGCCTGTAACTGGGGCCAAATTCTCTGCTAGGAAAACATTTTCTCTGTGTCTGGTAACACTATCATCTCTGAAAGCTTAAACCAAAACAACACAGTCCCACAAACATGCTTTTCTTTTTAGCAAGTAAAGAGGCTTTGCTGAAACTGTCTGTCCCCTGGAAAAGCATGTATTACTATTATTCTGTTTCAGTTGAGTTTGTTGTAAAATAAGCAAATTCTTGTTTGTGATTTTGAAGTGTCTTTCTTCAAAAAGATTTGGACAAAATACCAGAGGTAAGAGCTCTTTTTGTTAGACTAGAAGTCAATAACTTGACTATTGTCAGTAACTAGAACATCCATACAGCAGAGTTTCCAAAAGAACCAGTTAGACTTGTTATGCAGTACCTGAGAAGAGCAGCCACAGCTCTCCTCTTAAGGCCTCTGGGATCCCTCTTACAACCAGATCTCGAGTCTTCTTTGTTCGAAACATACTGACACCGTGTCCCCGCTCGGCAAACAGGATGTTCCATGACTGTTCCTTCATTTTTTCTTTCAACTGTGAAAAGCATAAGACAACAAGTATTAAGTATACTGGTAGATTCTCCTCAGGTTTCAGAGAAAAAAAGTAAAATTTGCTCCCAGTTATATTCATATAAACTGGAAATTACAGCACTGGCATCTGTATTGATGTGTGAAATGAATGCTGAAGCAAATCAGAGCAAAGTTCAGCCTATGCATAGCTCAAGTTTGGCATAAAATGCCATCTCCTACGTGACCCACTATTCTTTAAAGTATATTATTACAAGAAAGTCTACACCAGATCAGAAAAAAGGTAAATCTAATCCAGTATCCCACCTGGCACAAACCAACAAGTGCCACAGCACAGTAAGGTCAAACAAACATTTCTCTGAAGCAAAGCAACTGTTGATAAGGTGCTCCAGCTCATGTGAGGCTCCAGGGCTGAGAGAGGGTGAACATTTCTGTGCATGCAGCACTAAGATTTAACACTGTTAAAACAATTAAAGGTGCCGAAAGGAAAAGTAGATTTTGTCCACTTTTGCTCAAAATACTATAAAAACCAGAATTTTAAAATCTGGTCTCCCTTTTGTCCTGCCCAAAGGACAGGACACTGATTTGTTGATATTTCTAATATTAAAAAAATTCATATCTTAATTTACCCAGTTCTGCTGAAAGACTTATTTTCCAATAAAATCTGTCTACTTGCATATGCTATGGAGAAGCAAAAATTGGATGTCCTACAGCAAAACAATTAAGTAAACATTCTCCAGAGCACAACTTTGTTAGACAGCAGTGCAAAAAAGAATGAAGGAAAGAAGAAATTAAGTCCATTTCTTATAACATTCTCCTTGCTCCCAAAGAGTTTGCAGTGACTTCGTATCCTGACAATTCAAATAGAAATGAAACATGCTCACTATCATAAAACAAACAGCCAACTCTTCCCTGAGGGGTGGAAGAGCAGGAGAAATTAGCTCCATGAAGATAAGGCATATCATTATTAAACAAGATGAGCAGCAAATTGAATGGAGCCATGAAGAAGCACCATGTGGACTCCAAATACAGAAAATGCAGATGAAAGAAGACTGGCAAAGCCCCAGAGGAAATCAGCAGCCTTGCTGGAATACATTTTGACATACTTCAGTCCTTTGCAATTAGATTCCTCAAACTGTTGGCCATTTTATCCCTTACCATTTTAGAGTCAAGATTCTCAGAATCCTGAGGGTGGTAGACAGTCATCAGGGCTTCTGTACCAACAGTTTTGCTGTTATCCCTCTGACCCATCTTTGATGGTCCCACCTCAGAATCCTTTGGATGATCAGAGACAGAACCAGCTGCAACCTTGAAAAAAATTTAACAATGGTAGTTATAAACGACAAACAATCCTCCAAGAAGCAGCACTGATACCAGACCATCATTGTTTATTATATTAAGTTACAGGTACCAGATACAGACTTCCAAAATAAATAAAAACCAGCAATCCCTGCTCCACACAGGTGGGCTTTCAGGAGTCAGCACTTGAAAAAAAAAAAAAAAAGCATCTCTACAGCCAAAAACTGAATTCTAAAAGGACAAATATTGACAATGACAACTGAGAAAATTAGGACAGGGAAGTCTGACCATTCATCACCACCAAAAGAAAAACATTCATACAGTGAACTATACAGAAAAGCTGAGAACACTTAAAAACTGCTTTAGAACTGAGATTGTTTTTCAAAACCCAATGAATAACAAGGAAAAAGAACCCCAAACAGAATGCATCCACAGTATCACCACTGCTTAACCCATTCTCTTTCATATGGGCAGTTCTTTATTTTTCCAAATCTTAAAATCAGAGGTACATGACTTATGTCAAAATAATGCAGATATAACTCAAAATAAGGAAATCTAAAAGGCAATGCCCCTGAGCAGCAAATCTCACCACCCAGGTGCCCCAGGGCTCTGCTGCACCCTCATCAACTGAGCATTTCTGCCAATATCAAACTATCTTCCTTTTATTGCTCATTTTTGTCCTTTAACTCTTAAGAATCAAAATCTCAAGGCAGAGATTTTGCTGATTCACTGATTACTTTCTACCAAGAGGTATTTATTTGTACACTTCTCCACTCTTACAAATGCCACTTTAGGGGTTACTCCAGCTGATTCTACTTAATTTTTTTTCAGGGTAAATTCTTCATGGAAGAGATACTGCAAATATAATAAATAATGCTTCTTAGGGATTTTTTGTCATTAGTTTCTTATTTTCCATGCCTGAAACCACATATACAGATTTCCTTATATCTAGAAACAGCCTTATAATCATTCCCTCAACTTCCTGAGTCAAATAATAGGCTGACAAAAACTAACACAGCTATACGTTATCTTATACCACACTAGCAGAATTTTGTTTTCATGTAAATGGTCTGAAGGCAAGAAAATGGGAAAACTTTTTTTCAAAAGAGAAAATTAAAAAAATGTAGACAACTTGAAATCCAGAGGTACAGTGGACACTGTACTATCTTGTGTCTGGAGTCAGGCTCAACTGTGAGAGTACTGCACATTACACAGCAAAACACTGACAATGATACATAAACTCTTAGTAAGGCCACACAACCTGATTCCTAGAAACAGGTTTTAAGAAATTAGAATTAGCAGAGCAGTTACCTCTGTAGTTATGATGTGTTGTGGACTCGAAGTTGCATTGCATTTCATTCTGAGCTTCGCCACGAGCTGTTCGAAATCTCTAACCTCGGTGAAACGAAAAGCTGTTTTTCCCTTGGTGCTAATGCTGATTCCTCTGCTGGCTGGATCTGCCTTATCCACCCCTGTGACCTACAGAACCAATAAAACCATAAATTAGGCAAGATATTTTACCAGCTTACTTCTAAAAGAGCAAGCTTGTTAAAAACACAGGTGTAAATGAAACTGTGGGTATGAAGCACCACACAAACAGATCTGTAACACAAGTTACAAGCTGAAAGTTTAGTGGCCTGGAGCTATTTTAGCACAAGGTACTAGGAATTATGCAATAGATTTTTGACAGAGAACCAGAAATCTTCAAAAAGGTTTTCCCAGTTGTGAGTTCTCAGTTTGAAAATCTTGTCTCCTTATACCTGCTGAAGCTGTTGTCTTTTTCTTTATCATCCAAAAGCAGACAAAACATGACTTTTGCAAGTAATCAAATGGAACAAGTTTTACAAGACTGAATTTCCACTGGGAATACCCTGTCAAAGACAGCTGTCATAACACATGACAGCAGGAGCTGACTTTAATTGCCATGATGGAACAGTCACAGATTAGAGCAGTTAATACACTTTAATCATCCAAGTACAAGTGTGACAATCATGAAGGTCTGGGCTGACTGGCATCGCTGATGCATTCACATTGTTAAAGATAAAGAATGGAAAACCACTGAAATGAGGTAACTCTGCAGTACTGTAGAACAGTGAGAGACTGGCAGTCCACAAGAATAAATTTAGAGTCAGTTCTTTTAAAGCAGCTTCTTCTTGCTTTTCACAGCTTGTAAAAGCCTTTATTGTTTGCAGGACTATTTACAGATAATCAAATAAATTGCTTTATCTAGGTGGGAAACATGAAGTGTTGCTGAAATTAGTACAGCTCACCCCCTATGTCAGGTGTCTTATGTCAGGCTGTGTGTACACAGAGCACGTAAAGCAATTACAGAGCAATTATAGAACCTGGTTAATTTGTAGGTTATTGTAATCTGGATGTTGATGAAAAGCTTTTAACATTGGAAGACTGATGTCCCAGATCACATGAAGTCAAAACAGAGATGGAGAGTTGTTTGGGTTTTTACCCCACAAATCATTCTGCAGTCATCCCTGTGCCCCTTACTATATGGTCCTTATTCAGTCTGGAGAGACTGTCAGCTGCAATGGCATTGCCACTTGCTCACTTGACAACTGGATTTTCCTATCGACTTTTGAAGAGACAGCACTGCTCAACTGCTGCAAAAAGAATTGTACTACTGAGCCAAGAAACAAGGAAGAATGATTATTAATCTTCAAGATCCTCTATCCTCTGCAAATCTTTACTTTTTATCTCGAGAACTAATTTATCTCTCATAAACTCAACTTCAAGAACTAAGCAAATTTAGTGGGGTTTTTTTAAGTTTTAAAAAATTCGGATTCTGTACCCAGCTACAGAAATAGGAGTAAACAGAAAAGGGGAAGAGGATACAGAAACAAATCTGAAACATGAAAGCAGTGCTATAAATCTACAAACAGAATTCCTACATGCAGTATCCAGGATAGGGGGAAATATATGACATCTGATAAAGTAAGAAGATTCTAATGAAAATCTGCTAAACTGGCATTAAACTACACAAGTGCAAAACTGCTGGTGTATCTGGCAGACTGGTAGTTCACATTACCTCTCTCAGTGGAATGATTACACTGCACAGGCTGCCATCCTGGCTAGCAAAGCAGATGTAGTTTTCTGAAATGCACATTTTTCCATGAGTATTGTAATGAATGAAAGGAACCCATAAGAAGCACTCATGAACTTCCTTTAAGGTCTCTTCTTTAGGTAGCCTGAAGAATGCACTAAACTGCTCACTGTGGGCACGGCTCTCTAGGCCTCTGGATTAAGACAAAACAAAACAAAAGGATAGCAAAGAGAAAAGAAAAATTAAATGAGTTTTAAATGTCTTTACAAATACAAAAGTCAAACATATCTTGGGAAATGATAGTAAAACATCATGCTTTCCCATAATCCATGGGATCAGTCTGGAGGATGCAACAAAGGGTTGGAACACACCTACCTGTACAGCCACTTAACAAAATACTTAAATACATCACTGAACAGGAATAAATTCAATCATGTCCTTACACAGTAAAGCATTGTGCTGAAACAGGCCCTATAAGTCGTGCAGAAAAAGATACTAATAGCCTAATGTGTTCTGTTTCCCCACACATCAGAGTAATCCCTTCAAAACTAAAACAAGCTTTGGCCTGACAGAGGGTTAATTAGGTAGAAATGTAGCACATGTTGTAAACATCTGCCATACCCTAATTCTCCACAGATAACTGCAGCCAGAAACAATGTTTTGGTTGTAGAGCAACATCCCTCTCCAGCACTGCTATCAAACTGAGGGATCAATTACCCAGGAAATATAACCTAAACCAGGCTTTATTACCTGTGTACTTTAAAACAAAATACCTTATTTTTTTCTTAAGTCATAGGGGCATGCAGCTTTAAGTAGAAACATTTCTTGTGTTCTTATGATATGCTTTATCATAATTTCTAATTTGCAGATAGCTAACACTTTCCAACAGTCCCTCTCCATTTCTCAATTTAGTTCCTTTATGTGAATTAAAATCACCTAACAACAGACTTTTTTTTTCCTGATTACTTTTCACAGTAAATAGCTGTGGTCCACAGATCAAAACCAGAACATCTGAGTGAGAATTTCAACAGCTCTTTGAGGAAAGGCAGTATTTTCTTCAACAGAAACTAGAACTGAAAGGAAACCATAAAATTACTACAAGGAACAATTACACACCTTTCTTGAGAAGGAAGGACCCTGACCATCAGGTTGCTTACATTCATAGGTTTCCTACAGCCCAAAATGCTGTTGCAAATAAGGAAAGCCATGAACCCATCTGCAACTCATCGGTTTTATCACCCACCTCCAGGGGCAGAAAAGCCATGCAGTTATCATTTACATGTTTATTAAATGATTTCTTCTCCACCTTATCCCTATCAGGTCTCTCTGGAGACAGCGTAGCTCCATTCTGAATTTTCTAATCCTAAATGCTGCAAGAACACCTTTTCAAAATTAAAACTATTATAAACATTAGAGTTGGAAGAACAGCTCTGAAGGTTTGATCACTTCCTGTCGTCATAGATTTCAGATCCTGCGAAGCAACAATAAATTACAATGCCTCACGTGGTCCAACATTTTAATGAGACACTTGGTTAGGAGAACACCACCTTTGCTGGCATTTACAGATCTCCTGGAGACAAGGATTCTCTTCCCCTTTGCCTAAACAAGTACTGGGCCCTCAGCAGATAATCTCTAAGTAATACACTACCTCTTGGTGATTTGCAGAGGGTCATGAAGGACAAGATCATTCTCAAATGTTTCCTTGTCAAAAAGTCTCCTAACAGCATAGTTTGCCAGCTGCTCCATGAGAAGGAATGTTTCGCTAATGTGCAAAAACATGGAAAAATAATGATCTTCCCCACGGGAGCACACATGAATGCTCTCTGTCAGAATCACATTGGAAGTCTTCTCAAGTCTTGATATTTCATCCCAGGAGATAATAAGTTTTACTGAAAATACAAATATAAGGAGATGCGAGTCACTTCTCAGTAGCTACTATCCTTGTATTAAAAAAAGCAAAGCAGCAGCACTAATAAAATATAATTAAGCAATATAGATAAATGGTAGCACATTTGGAAAGGGCTACAAACTAACAAGCACAAACCCCATTCTCCTCACATTTCCTAAAAAATAATTCCATTAGAAAGAATTTTATAGAAAGAAAAACATTAAAAGCCACACCATTTATGACAAGACAAGCTTACACCACCTTTTTTTTTTTGCTCTTATGTGGAACTGCAAATGGCAAACACACACCATCAGCCAAACCCTTTCAACAGCTCACCAACAGGGCTGCTTAAATTAAATCAACCATTATTGGCATGCAGAGGATCTGTGACCATTAGCTATGGCATCTCCCAGTACAGATAAAAATTAGCTTTCAAAGCAT